>JAGQAX010000015.1:22406504-23606504 GCA_019142605.1 Cephalopholis sonnerati | reverse complement strand
AGAGTCAATCAGCTTTTTAATCAGGCAATAGCCAGGTGCTCCCCATCATGCCCTGGGCTTTGAAGTCCGTGGAAAGCAACAGTGGCACTTGGCTCTAAAATTTGCGTCTGTGTCTATCTCGTGAGGTTATTGTTGTCCACATGTGCATGATGTCAGGGCAAGTCGGGATCAGGATGGACACAAATCTTACCAGCACACACTGTGCGGCCATTGCCGATCAACAGTGATCAGTCCTGCTCAGGCCTTGCTCATCTCCAGTGAGGATAAAGTTATTAGTGTTGCAGGTATTTGATCATAAACCAGAGTACTGGAACAATGTAATTTTGACCTGATGATGACTCTAGACGAAAATTCCAGTTGAGTAGTAAAAACTTTTGACATACAATCATGGAGGAAAATGCATCGTGTATCTTTTACCTCTCCTTTTTGACTTCAACCCACATAGTTCAAGAAATAATATTTTGAAATGCAATATAAAGCATCAGCAAACATCACATCAGCTGGGACACCAAGCCTACCAGCTCTGTCCCGCAGCTACGGCCTGCCCCTATTCTCGGCCCAAGTTTCACCCTCATCTTCCGCTCAAATCGCAAACATAACCCCCCCTGCAGTTTAACTGACCATGTGCACCACCTCCGGGTAGATGGGCTCTGTGATGACATTCCTGTTGTGGGTGATGTACTCCACCATTTCGCTCAGCGCCGCCCGCTTCACTTCCTTCCATTTCAGGTCGCTCAGCGGGTCAGACAGGAAGTCAAAAAGAACGCAGCACTGCCGTAGCTTCTGGATGAAGAGCTTCTCCTGCTCTGCGGGGGCCACATCTGAGGAGACAAAGAGGGGGGAAAAGTGAGGTGGATGAAGGGAATAAAAAAAAAAGAACAGAAACCAAGGATGACCAAAAGAGATTCAACGATGCTATACAACAAGGCGGTTGAGAATATAGGAGAATGGAGTCGTGTTCAAAGAGTGAGGGGTCACATGAGAAAGGCGGGGGCGGTTTAACTGTCAAGGATGACAATTAAAACACCAATGCGATAGAGAAAAGAAATGTGAGGCAGCAAGAGAATGATGAAGACTGGCAAATGAGTCATGAAGACTAAAGTGCATTGAGAGAAAGGCTGAGATGGTTAGAGCCCAGGGGGAGGATAACCACAGCGCAGAGTGGTGGGAGAGAAGACAGGATGGAGACGAGAGAAGAGGATGAAGGATTTGGGAACTAGGTGAATGGTCACAGTCTAGCCATTTGACACACTCGCTGTGAATACAAAAAGAGAGAAAAAAAAAAGATGTTTTTAATAAAAGGAAACCAAGCTATTTAAGGCTGTCATTATATTTGTCCATGGTGGTTTTGAGGACTTCCTCTTTTCACTCAATTTCCACCCGAGCACTCAAGAGCACAGGCTCGTAAACAAACAATCCCTGGCAGAGGCAACACTTCACACATGACAAGACAAAGAGGAAACATCCATTTCGGTTGCTCTAAATTACCTGCTCATGTGGAGCAGTAATAACACATACTGACACCGTAATTATGTAGTTATGCCACACAACTTTGATGTAGCCTCACTTATGATGTTTGGTTTTTATCTTTGATCGTCACAATGGAGGAAAATCTACACATATTCTTCAGCTACCCAGATATTCACTATTATGACATTGTTTTGTAAAATAAAATCAGAATCTGGACATCTAAAATACATATGGCTTATTTTATTTTTTGGATCTGTCCTTTAAATATGAAGCTTCAAACTGCTTAGCTTAGCATAAAGGCTGAAAATAGCTTGGCTTTCTCCAAAGGTAACAATCTGCCTACCAACACCTCTAACGCTCACTTGATGACACACATCCGATACCTTGTTGTTTGTTGTTTTGTCACAGGTCTGAAACTGGTGAGCTGTTTTCCATATTTCCAGCCTCTACGCTAAGCTAACCAGCACCAGCCTTATAGTTAATGGGAAGATGTGAATGGCTCATTCTTCTCATCGAACTCTCTGCAAGAAAGTATATAAGTGTATTCATCAAAAGAGCTACGGAGCTACGATGTGAAAACGCAAATTGTCCTATCTAGAGTGGTTGGTTTGTCCTTTCTAGGCTACTATAGAAACATCACGGTGGACTCCGTGGAGGAAAATTAAAACACAGTTATGAATATTAGATTCCATTACTGTTAATAGGTTCCCCTAAAGTGGGAATTAGACTTGTGCGTCAGCTCTATGAAAAGCCTACGCTGTAGCCTACACACATGGCCTTCGCTGTTGTGAGCATTTATACTTGTGCAGTGGTTTGTCTGTGTCACTCTGCAGATACACCTGCAAAATGCTAGTCAGCATCAGGGTTTCTGTGAAGTGCTGTAAAGTTTAGTTGATTCAAAACACACATTAAACATGGATTAATAACGACAATTTCAAAATCAAGTACACAAATCAGCTTCACTTTCACAGCATTCACAGACAAAGCATTAGTCTTTTGCTGGACACATTTTCCACACAGATACAACATACTAATATTTTTAGCACAGGCCTATGGCATTTTACATTGTATAAATTAGCTGAGCGGCTAGTGGACTTTTCCTCTACTCATATGAAGCCAGGGACAACAGCAACATTTAACAAAGGTAACGTTACAAAATTCGGCTCCATTACAACTCACAAAGTTCATCGACAAAACAACTGTCTTATACTAAACATGCTTTCCAAACAAATTTAAGATGCTAACGTTTTTAGCACAAGCCTATGGCATTTTACATTGTATAAACTAGCCTGGCAACAAGTGGAAATTTCCTCTTTTCATACGCAGCAGGGATAAATCACACACAAGACTTAAAATGCTATTTTTGTGGAGGCTTTGTTGTCTTCTCAATTTATTGTTTCTTATCCGTGAAATTTAATAAATAAAAGCTCGTTTCGACTGAGGGAAATGGTTTCAGCTTACAAAAATAGACAGGAGGTCTGCGTCGCCGTGATGTGTAGTTACATTTCTGGGGAGGTGCACGTCAGGCTAATCCCACTTAAATCCTACACACTGGATCTTTAAAAGTGTACTATGCAGTAGTTGTCAGTTACTGTTCATAAACAGTATCACCAGTGAAAGTGAAAGCCTCCTCCAGCTTTGTCTACTTGGTGTTTGGCCTTGCTGTATTTGCTTTTTCATGGTGCTGTGTCGACAACTTTCTTAGTTTCTTCTTGGATTGATGCTTGCGGTGGCACCAGGTCACTACCTTTTTATAAAGTCCTGACCTCACCTCACCTGGCTGTGCCAGGAACGTGGAGGACACAGCAAAATGATAAGAAAATACAGACAGAGGGCGGAGTCTCTGCAGATAAATACACCCCCACACACTTTAAGTGGAAAATAAGCAATGATTAAAGTAGGTTACTTTATGTCTTTCTCTTTTTACATGTTATGTAGCTCTCTGTAGATGCGCTCTCTCGTGAAGGTACGGGCTGCAGTATTTTCAAGCAATGCTAGATATGCCATCTTAACACCTGCTTGGAGGTAGATCAGAATCTTTTTAATACTCTGGATTCCTGTTATTAATAATAATAATAATAATTTCATGGCACTAAAAACTGGTGGGGGTAGCCATGACTGCAAGAACGTTCAATATCACAATGAACACCAAAACTATTAAATTCCAATATAGAGATTCTCATTTCCTCCACTGTATGTTAGGACCGGGACATTTAGCTTTTTAAGTCAAATATTTTAATATGGAAAATGGAAAAAAAACAGCTTTTAATTCAATTCAGGCATTTTAATATGTTATAAGTTTAGTTTTAAAGGTGTGTGTTTGCATTTTCTAAGACAGCCGGGCCTTATCATTTGTGCATACGCATGGTCTGAGGCAATTCTAACTTTGTTTGCAGAGTACAAACCAATCCAGGTAAGAAAATATTCATGAATCCCAGATTTGTGCATCAGACATTCGTACGCACAGTTCAAGCACAGATCTGAGTACATGTTTGTGAATGAGGCCCGATGCAATCCTGCAGCCAGGCCAATAAAAATAAATCACTTAAAACTGACTGAGTTTGCTCAACCACTGTTTTCTTAATGACAGAGCTTTAGACCTGATCAGGTTCGCAGTGTTCTATCATAAGATGCAAATAACACACACTCAGATTCACAGTTGAAAATACATTTCAAAACCTCTACTTCCCTTTGTAGATTAGATAGTTCTCAGTAAAATAACAGACATGTTTTGTTATCTAAAGCTTCTTCCCTGACTGAAATGTGACTCAGAGTAAGCCCGTCCACGGCTGTAATAAAATAGGCAAATCCATAATGTCAACATAGTCCGTCACTAAACTCAGGTGTGGGTTCATTTAACTGACAGAAGCAGCTGCGTGCGATGTAGATAAGAGGTCTGTCACATCAAGATGTTGCTAGTGATTTATAATGCGCCAACAAAACAGCCCTAAATTTGGTTAGTTTCATATTTATGTTGTCATTAGTGTCTCTGCTGGTTACCTGTGTTCTGTATCTGATGGAAGATAAGGAGCACAGGAAACCTACGGCGGCTTTACATTAAGATTTTGCTGTATTTCTGGAACCAGAGGGCTCTAATAAAGAGGTATTCTCTGAAATTAAATTCTATACTCTGAATGGAAGAGCAGGACACGAGGTAACACAGTGAGCAAATTTACATAATCCCCAATAGCATCACTTTTTATACCCTATAATTACTAATCAGTAAAGGGTGTGGCATTAGCTATTGGCTGGCACTGAGGCTCGGAGGCTGTCTGCACATGAATGAGGACGTTGGCGCCACGGGTGCACTGAATTAGATCAGATATGTACATGGTGTATACGTCAAAGGGAATGAATCTCATTTCTCTTCCACGACTGTACTGTAACCTGTAGGCAGAACTCTCCCAATTACTGAGATAAGAAAATTAAGTTGTGAGACAAATTATGATTTATGAATTGGTGTAGGGTTCAAGTAAGGCAAAAAAGGAAAATAATAACCAATCGGTGAAGGCAAACTGAGTGCTGCAAACATGCTATATGAACTCAGATATGTACATACAACCACATTATTCTGAGATGAATTAATTTGGTCTCTTTCTGCCGCGCTGCTGCCATCTATCTAGTTTTAATTAGACTGAAAGTAATGAGCAAATAAACAAACTGGCATGAAATTATTTTGCCAATTCATTCATGCAGGTGTGTAATAAGAAGGAAATCACGGCTGGAAAACCTCATACAGACACATCGAGGGAAATAATAAGCAGATAAACCTATTCGCCCATGCCCTTATTTCAATAAATGTACACAAAGAGTGGCAAAGGCCAGAGGAGGACGCAGACACAAACACACAACTGCTGGACATTCTTGCAAATCGGCAGATTCTAGGTAAGAAGAGAGGTATCCTATTCAGACATAATGGAGACTTGGCTCGGACACACACACACACGCACACACACACACACGCTCTTCTGCAGTGTCAGTTTCAAGTCGGCCAATTCATCTTGATGACAGTGAGAGGTTGGGAATTCCAGAGGAGAGAGGCTAAGTGTGTGAGCTGCCATTAACGGCCATTTCCATAAAGATTTGGCGGCAAGGAGCACTGTCACTGTCACAACAAGAAAAACACTGCGAGCGCCAGTACGCCTGATTAAAAACATATAAGGGAGCTTCATCCAAGACATTTATCATTAGTATATTATTATTGTCTCCACAGTGGATATAGCATGTTTCAGAATCAGGGCCTGGCACACTAATCCGATACTGAAAGGTGGAGCTAGAAACACCGGGGTCCGTTGACTTGTCCATAAAGAACTGTTACTCTTGCTCGGACAACAGTGTACTGTAATCACTGTTCTTCCATACATTCGTCAACTATAACTATAAAATTAAAGGATGTTTTGCTGCCTTTTCATCTTTACTACTTAACAGTAAGCCAGTTTTTGACTGAGAAAAAAAAAAAAAAAAAAATTCCCCATGCTGCTCAAAGGCTACCGCCAACGTGAATCAGTCAACACACCTTAAATGTCAACATGATAACTCTGACCATTCCATTTGTTTTATTGTCTCTCTTGAAGGGCAGAGGCTTTGGTGATGACTGGATCTTTAAGTGCTTTAAAAATGTATATATTTCCTTACTTGAAGGAAAGAAATGTGTCAGAGCGCCATTCCTGTGCGTTCCAGCAGCACGTCACCCGGCTCTGAACACTTCAACCTGTGCCTTTTTGTTCTGAAAATGTCACGCAACCCTGTTCCGTGGGCGATCAGCGAGGTGCAGACGGTCCTCTGCATCGTTGGTGAAAAGGATATACAGCAAGAGCTAGATGGAGCAGTGACACGGCCATCTGATACCAACCCCGCCTACATTAAGAGGACAGGCTGCTGTGGGAACGCAAAACAAATCTATGGTTTAGATACATATCAGTATGGGTTATGTACAATTTTAAGGGTAATACACCAAAGGCATTGGAAATGTTTGTGAAAACGTGGCCTAAGTCAACTGAATTGGTATCATCCACAACTTCTGACATTTAAACGCAGAATAAACATGTTAATGTGTAATGAACTGAGCTGAACCGGACTGCTTGGTGGAAACTAGGCTTTAGGTCAACATAGGGACACCAGTTTCAGTCCAGACGACTGATAGAGACAACTACAACAGCAACAGTGCGAAGTATTAGACTCCCATTTAGTTATTATTGTTTATTTCAATCACTAAACTCTGTTTGGGAACCTTCTCTCTACTTGGCATAAGGTTTGTGTTGTAACATATTTTGTCACTTGTACTGGTTGCACTGGGACATGAAGCCGCACTGGAATGTGTTACCATGCCTCGCACCCCTGACCGTGTCAGACTTGCGTTGCTCCTATTACATAAGTCTGTCTGCCTGTGTTATAAAGTTTCTGTACACTCCTGAAATATCCAGCGGGTTGTTGTGTAACAGATAAAGGCCCAGTGTTGTGATCCCAAAATTGATGTTAACCACAATGTGATGTCTATTAATGTAGCTAACAGAGGCCTTAGGAGGGGAACAAGCACGCGCCTGCACACGCACCAGTATCATGTCTTGTGGGAGAACAGAGGAAGATTTATCTTAATGCCCCCCCTGTTCAAAACAAAGATAATAAATAACTGGAGTCACATTGGAAACACAGTGTCTACTTTTTCTCTGTAAATGGGTCAAATGAACAGCTGCCAGTCGAGTCTGGAGTTAGGACTGGTTTGGCAATCTGCTTTATCGACAGTATGTTATGATCAATGTAAACATTGACTGATAACTATTTATAGCCATGTGGAGGGACAGTGTGCTGCAGTTTTGAAGGCATACGAGCAGCTAGCTTGGCCACATTCATTCATTAAAGCACTTTTGGCTGCAACACCTGAGAATGCATCCAAGATATATACTTGGTAAAGTACAGTTCATGAATCATCACCCATGTGTTGTTGGGAAATAGTTAAAAGGTATGCATCATTGCTACACTTGAGACACATTCATAGCTGCAATTTGGAGGCTTCCTCGCTTCTGACAAAAGTGCTTCGCAGTGCTTGTTATTAAAATGATGTCTTGCATCTGAAAGAAACAGAGATTCACAGGCTCTCTTGATACCTGGTGCAAAAATGTATCTTTGGTGACACATTCTGTCGTCTGAAATTTCTGATAACACAAGCATGGGTCTAAATGCAAAACATACTGAGGAAATGCTGGGATGTGGAGGTGTGATTCAGAGGTGGCCAGGGATTCATGTGTCCAAATAGGTAGTGTGGTGAGAACGCAAATGCATTCCTAACAAGTTGAAGGGCCACCTGAAAATTTTTGTCATGTGTGAGGCTCAGAGAAATGTCCCACACACAGTACATTTTTTAAACTGAACAAACACGCTGGTTTTCATATCTTTACCTGAGGCGATCCTGTTCACATCCATGCGCATGTACAAATGAGCACATACATTTTTCAGTTTAGTAGTAGTTTCAGTTCCCCACATACAAAATCAAATGCGAGAAGGGAAGTGAAAACCACTCCTAAGTAGTTTCTCAAACAATAAACTGAGACACATTCAGATTTCTGGAATAAACTGCAATCTGTTTCGACTGAATTTAGACACACTGTGGAAAGATCTGGATACAAGCGTCTGAACAGGGTCAGAATGATAGAGACGCACAAAGAGAGGAAAGAGGCAGAGAGAGTCTGATTGTTCCCCAACACTGAGTTGTCATTCAAGGCAGTGGCCTCTGTGGCTCAATAGAGTGTAATCAATAATTGCCCGAGGCTTCATCTAACGCTGGGCTGCACCCGAGTACAGTGGTAACAGGCTGGGCCTTTCAAACATGACTGAGTACATTGTACACACACTAAGAGGCCGAGCCCGATGTTGTAATCCTGAAACATTTCTGCTGTGGCCGGGGTCATATTGACAGCGGTGCTTTGTTGACAGAGACATACTTGAGAGACACGTTCAGATTTAGTTTCTTGCGTGCTGTCTGGAGAAAAAGGTGCCCGAGCATGTCGCTCTCAAGGGAAAAGGGTGTGGGGAGATGGAGTTGGGGGCTGCTTGCTGCAGAGCAGTGGCTGTCTACAGCCTACACACTATGACCAATTTGTGCCCAGATGAACTGGAGTGTGACAAAAATGCTGGGGCTGGGTAGAGCAGCTGAGAAGGAGGTGAAGAGGGAAAGACATTTCACTCCTCTTCAGCTTCTCCTTAAATGCTACGGTTGAGAAATGCACACATTAAGGCAGAAACACACATTTACAATGAAACACATGAAAAACTAAGGAGAAGACCCTTCCCTAGGCTATGACCTCACTTCCTTTGACATCACTAGCTTGGCGGGGGGATGGGCAGAGAGCAGCTAGCTAGTAAAACCTGATTTTTATGTAGCTCCCGTGTCTCACAGTAATGCACACAAGCCTCACATAAAACAAAACCTCAGTTTCCATACAAATATAACAGAGCTGCCCTCCATAGCGAACGAACAATGGTGTTATCGCGAACGTCTGAATGCTGACTAACCCAGCAGTAACCAGTGGAGGGGAACAGGAGCACAGCAACACACAGCTCTCTGTCTCTCTCCTTAATTCCCTGGGACAATACAGGAAGAATAATATGTCCTTACGTACCTCTGAAGTGCATAAGAGCCACCGGCTGAAAAGGCCCATTGGAGTTAGGTGCATCCACAACCATCCTGTCTCCAGATTTATTGCATGTCAACATCTAAACCTCAACCAGGAAGGCGATCCACTCAGGGCGAGAGGCCAGCCTCCATTTTAGCACAAAAGCAGATCAGAAAATGAAGCTCTCTGCTGCTGGAGGGAACTGGCTAGTTAGTGATGTAAGCACCGAAGGAGCGAGCTGATTGGCTGAGATCAGGCTGCTCTGGAGCAATGAGAGCAGAGGCTGCTGAGGGAGAGGGACGGTGATTGGCTGAGAGGAGGCAAAGGGGCGGGACGTGCTTTGGAATTTTTTTGGTCTGGCTCCTCCTCCTCACTCACTGGTCTCTGGTGACGCTTAGGCCCTGCTACTGATCTTAGATCAGATTGACTTAAGTCCCCTCCACAGTTGAACCATTAGCAGGGGTTTCAGTATAATCTGACTTAGGATAAGCAGCTGGAAATAACTTACTCTGAGAGAGGCCCTGGCTGAATCTTCAAAGTCTCTCATTGTTTCCTCCTGTCATCCCTGCATGGTTCTTTATCAAAGGGAGGTGGAGGACAGGGTCAGAGGGGGCCTCAAATCTTAGGATTCAATGAGGAACAGAAGGAGACAAGAAGAAACCACATGAGGGGCTGAGGACAGGACGACTGGGGACTCAGGCTCCAGAGCTCTCCAGCAAGAAACGCCAAAGAAATACAGACGAAATCTGTGTGATCTGCGTGATTATTCACCACAGAAGATAAAAGGCCTTGTGGATGCGTAGCGTGGTGTCATCCTGAGTATGAAAAATTAATATGAAATCAAATAAATGATTAGATCTAGTTAAAAAGACATAAAACAGATTTTGTGCTCTCCAATAAGAACAAAATGAAGCTGTAATCAACCATCTTCAGCAGCGTCACATAATGTATTGCGTGAGAGGGCTTTATGACTCACACAATATTCGGGGCAATGGCAGAATTTGCTGCATTATGTTATTCTGAGTGACGTACAAGTGCTTAACAAAATTAGCTGTAAACAGGAAATGAAAGCGAGAGGACAGAAAAATAAATGCACGGGCGCACGACGCAGGAAACTGCTGCAGCTCTGAGCTGCATTTTGCAGCCTGTCTGAAAGTTTATCTGGTGACGTAAACATTTGTTTAAAAATAAATATCACACCAGGTACATGTCACAGGATGTAACACTTTGAGTTTTACTGTTCAGGTTATGTAAACTGAGACTACACCTTTTTCTAAGAATCTGTACACCAAAATAAGTCCAACTCCAACGCGACAAATGCATATCATCTGCATTTCATCTTTACATAATGAAGTAGCTGTGCCTCGCTTCATGTGATTCATCAGAGGACACACGAAGTGAAACCACATTCGCATCACAAGGCCAACCAGGGTTTTTTCTTTTTTTTTTTAATCAGTGGGGTTCGACAGCATTTTCACAGTCATTTCATAACAAAGGGACTCCGCTGTTTTCCAACAATGAACAGTGCCAGACAATTATTACACAGCTAATTAATTAAGAGTCCACTGATGAGAGAGCGGTGATTAATGTCATGTCACAGTCCTGCCAGTTACCAAGCACCAAATCCTGGTGTTATTTTGGGGTCTGAACTCCTTGTTTAAATGGCAGTTAATTTTGTGCACAAAATAGCATGATGGGTGAAAGATATATAGCCCAAAAAATATGTGTCAGGATTATTTTAGCAAGTAAAAATATTTCTTGGCAGTTCCTTTTTGGCTCAGCAGGTGTAGTAATAACTTCATTGAGAGGAGAGGAGAAGAGAGGAGAGGAAGGCCAAGTGTATCACTAAGCAGTTCTCACTTGGCATTCTCTCACTGAGGGGCCAAAGCCTCTCCAAGAGGTGCCATTACATTCCACAGCCATGACAACGGGCGCCGGTATTTTCTGAAAGCTGCCACTTACTTCCTACTGGCAGGCTGGGTAGGAGTGTGTGCCGGTTCTGAAATACTCCAGGACTCCTTTGGGATTTTTATTAGACAAAAGACTGTTCTAATTGGTGATATACTATATTTTCGAAGAACACAAAATAAAACGGATCCTACTACCAAGCATTATTGGTGTAGTGTGATATACAGTACTACTCTGTGCCACACACAGTCATCGTCTAATGAGCAACACTCTTGCACATGTTGTTTTAATACTATAAACGCATATTTTCTAGGTGTTTTTGAGTCAGGCCCACACTTACCAACACACACACACCCCTTCCTGATGACATACATACTCACTAATGCACCAAATGTGTTTCTATCTGCAAAATGGTCTCTAATAAATGCAACATTTACTGCCCTTTAAGAAACATTAAAAACCACAGCCAAGCTGCTGTTTTAGGGCATTATAGAGCCCTTAAAGAAACAATATGTATGTAAGCCATTTGAAGAGATCAATGTCATCAGCAGGAACAAGCAGTCTTAGACAGAGTAGGTAAGTCGGGAAGTATTTGGAGTTGGATTAATGCTGCATTAGTGTGGTGTCGCAGTGACCTGAAAAATTTGTTCCTAACTGGGAAAATTCATGTGAACGCCAGACACACCAAACTCACACCAAAGACCTAGTGGTGATGAAGGCTGACTGTTGCGTTGCCTCATGTCGCCTGTGTCTTGGCCAAAAGGTTAGACTTGAACACTTAGGGATGTGCCATATCATATTGTTCACGATAACACTAGTACAATTTTTAATACATGAAAAATTCATATTGTAATACTTGTGATATTTTGACTTGCTGACATATCGATGCCATACTGTTACCCACGGCAACAACAAGCATGGCTGAAAGCAAAATTATTAGACTCTGCAGTGGTTCCAAAAAGAGGAGCAGCTTCAGTAGTGTGGAATAAACTGTGGCGTCCTGAATGTTTTATGAACAGCCCTGCACTTGTCAGACTCTTTTAGTGAGTCACCGCTCAGAGGGAACTCATTCAGCGGCTCCTCTGGCAGCAGCACAGCGTCTCTCCCTTTCCTTTCTCGCCATGCGCACACAGGAGTCAGTGTTGTAAAGTGATTTTGTCATAAACCTTTGGATATGTAAACCTACATGACGCTTGTGACTCAACAAAAAAACTACATATATTTGAATATGTGACAGTCGTGGTATCATAACAGCCTGTCACAGGTTACAGTGTGATGATTAGAGGAGAAATGGCAGAGCATAAAGGTCCAGGTGGAAAGAAAAAAAAAAAAATATTTTAAGGCCATATTGCCCACCCCTGTTGAACACACTAGCACATATGTTCTGCCTGCGTGAGGAAATAACTCTCTGCCCCATCAGGAGGCATCAGTCTGTATTCATCAGTCAAAAAGTGAAACTAGACAACAGGGCAGATTTAAGATAGGAGCCAGTTAGCAAATTAACAACATGCCCTGATGCTTAAAGAACAAATGACATTTACTGTGCAATAATGAACCATAACTCAAACAATCACAAACTATTTCTGCTAAACTCATTCACTGACACAGCCAATCAGTCATTTCATTCACCGACCACCTTCTGAATCACTGATTCAACATGCTGAATTGGCTGAAATAAGCTGACAAGGGCCACCTAGATCCAACGGTGAGACACACCGCAAGAACTAGGGCGACAGAAGCTCACTGATGGCCCAACATTGACTGACAGCCGACCATCGGCTTGGTGTGCCAGAGCCATTAAGTTGGAACAACAACTTGGAAAATTTGGTACATGAGTTGCTGACTTTGAGACATAAATGCAAAAACATGGGGGATCAAAGTAAATGCTTGATTGATGATAGACTTCTTTAATTCACATATTAAAGATATATAAATGTAATATATACATTTTTGCTTCCATGTAATGTTTAAGTAATGATCAGAATGCATTTTATTATTATAGGTGCCTTTTTAAAGCACTCAAGGACACAATTTAAAACAAGCAGCAATATATTCATAGATCATGAAGTCAAACAAATCAGTAATATACAGTATAATAAAAATTAGGTATAAAATCATCACCATAAAGTCAACATCAGTGCAAAGCTCAACGTGAGTGTGTGTGTGTCACCATTAGATCAAACCGAATATGCCAGCTTGAAATGTTGTGTTTTCAGACGGGATTTGAAGGTGCAGAGGGAATCAATATTGCGGATGTCTTGTGGGAGAGAGTTTCAAAGGCGGGGGGCAGAACGGCTGAATGCTCTAGAACCTGTGGTAGTCAAAGAGGCAGATGGTGATGTGAGATGAATTGCAGAAGAGGAACTCAGAGTACAGGAGGGTGTGTGTAGATATGAAGAAGTTCAGAGGGATACAAAGGGGCTAGGTTATGAAAGGCCTTAAAGGTGAGAAGCAGAATATTGAAATCGGTATGATACTTAACACGAAGCCAGTGACTTCACTGAAGAACAGGAGTGATACGATCTATGGAGGGAGTTCTAGTGATGATATCATAATGATGTAATATGGTATTAGGTTGTAACTGTTAGTTGCTGTCCAAATAGAGTGACCTAGATTAGTTATAAAACATTATTTATTAGCATTAACCCTGATAACAAGTCAGGCTGAGCAATATTTTAGTGGGTTTAAGGCAGGGGTGGGAAACCCATGGCTCTGGAGCCACGTCTGGCTCTTTAGCCCCTCTCCTCTCCAGTGGCTCCCTGTGGCTTTGACAAAAAAATCATATAGAAATAACATTAACATTTTCTCTTATCATTGTTGTAGCTCTTAAGAAATTCACTGAATAAAGAAAAGTTTGAACATTTAGTCAACTAAAAGTGCACCATACATGTACGGCCTGGCGCATTTTCCTCTAGATTCTGCCAAACCCCAATAGCGGTGGCTAGTCTTGAGTCTTCCTAGCAAGGCTAACTATGGATTCCAAATTCATACAAGGAAAATAAGAGAATTTAATAGTGCACGGACAGGTTTGTTTGCTTTCACCACCAATGCTGCAACATTAAAATACCTAATAATCATAAATAGTCTGCTGCAGAGTAGCCATCTTGTGGTAAAACATTAATGTGTGTTTATTTAATCCTATTAGTAATGTTGACAGGCTAATTTAAACTCAATAGGCTGTGTTACCTTTATTATAAGGCTCAAGACAGACTTTTATGTCAATTTTTGTTAAGGCTCTTTTGATAGTAAAGGCTGCTGACCCCTATTTTAGGGCAGTGGATCCCAACTGGTCCAGCCACGGGGTCCAAATTTCTCCTCAGTCATTAGATCAAGGTCCACACACTTTAATATACTCAGTGTAATACTTGCGGTTGGCCATGTTGTCGAGCTAGTTTGCTGTCTCTGTCAAGTAGCTCTTCATTAGTCAGTTACTCTACAGCAGGAAATGGCACTTCAAAATAAAAAATAAGAGCTAAGTGCCACTGAAAGTGTGTTTAAAAAAAAAACTTGACATGCTTGTGTGTCACTTGTGGTCCATTCAGAATGGACCTGTGACCCATTTTATACTGTGACCCACCAGTTGGGAACCACTGTTTTAGGAGATGTACTGCTGCAGCAGCAAGTCTGTGTCAAACTGTTGGGCAACAAAATACAACACATCCTCTCTGTAGCGATCAGTGTTTCCACATTACGATTTAAAAGCTCATAAACACTACGACGACTTCGAAGAACAACTTCCAAACTCAGGAAATTGGACCATCCGAGGAGCATGTGAAAACAACAGAACACATTTAGGGGTTCTGTCTTTTAAAGGGATTTGCTGACAGTAAGAACACAGAATAACACAGCCTTATACTTTAAACAGAAACTGCTTGACTTAAATAAAAAGAATAGAAATTATATTAAAATACAGCAAAAATTCTCAACATTATTCTGTAAAAGCTGAGTGCAGCCAGGGAATTAACAGGATTCCCATTTTCAGCCACAAGATGGCAGCACAGGCTGGGCCATTTCGCCAAGACACGTCTGTAACACAAGCCCATCACTAAATGTTTCACAGACACTTGGAACAACTGTTTACTCCTGTTCATCAAACATGCATTGTTGCCCTACTGACAACATTCTGCCCACAGCATCAAGTAGAACTGTCGACTGAGGCTGTTCGATATTAAAGACAAAAAATTGAGAAAAAATGTCTCATATTTGATCGACAATCGAGATATTTGTGACATTTCATTTGATGCTGTCATGCAGACATTTATAATCCTACGCTTCCTGTCTCTCACACACAGATAGAGACAGCACAAAGGATAACTTTAAAGCCTGCGGCACTGAGTGGCCATTTTGAGACGTCTGTGTGCAAATGGATAGCTCTTTTAGCAACAAACAAAATCCATTTACGAACATTGTCCTGACTTATTTTGTATTCTGTCTTTGCCCTGATTCTGTTTTCCTGCTGGCCAGTGAGGTGTGATATTCTATGTATTTTTTACTAGTCTTCTATGTCGTTATATTTTGATGAATTACGGTAGAAGCAGTTGTTTATTTGTGTCCTGCACACGAGCCAACATGGATTTATAAGACACCAAACATACCGTAAAATATAACATGACACTCCAGAACTCTACATATAAAATCTGCCACAAAACCAGTCACCTCTTTGTTTCTAATCTAACTATAAGAACTTAGCAAAAATGACATTTTTTTAAACATAAATATAATAAATTCCTTTAAATTTGACCTATAAATAACAAGCAAAACCTTTCTTCTTTAAGAGGACTCATGTACATGGGCTGATAAAATCTACATTTGCATGTCTAAAAGTTGTTTAAAATTGTTGTTGCATTGTTGTTTCGAACTAGTGCAAGGATGCCGATCCAAAATTTATAATATATAAAGGGTGAGCTGTTATTCAAATTTTTCAAAATGGACTCAAATGATAATTAATCTACTGATATTTAAATTAATCAATTATTCATTTAGTCTATGACAGTGGTTCTCAACCTAATCATGTCAAGGACCCCTAAATTAATGCACATTCACTTACAGACTCCTATTTGATAAGATTTCACTGCAGGGACCTCCCATGTAAAGATTTTGGTTGCTCTATATGATAGACCAGAATTCTACGGCTGCCCCTAATAAGGTGTACTACATACATACTCCAACTACAGTACAACAGTCACTCACCCACAGTAAACAGGAGGGCGACTGAGCGAGTAGCTATCTTGACTGCATCTGACCTCTACCTGTCGAGTCCTGCCTGTTCATGCGTGTCCTCGGGTCACTACGGTCGATTGAAGGGTCGGGGAGATTGTTTTTTATTCCTCCCACTCTCTCTCTCTCCTCTCAACATCCACAGAAAAAAGGTGTTTCTTTGTATGAAATACAAAAGCTAATTATTACTTTATTTTATTAGCTGTCACACATGCAAATTCTTGCAAATCCTCTGCACTGTACACCCCCATTGTTTCTCTGCAGTGTCACCCGGCTCATCTGGGTATAAGAACAAAGCATAGCTGGGTATACTTTACAGGAAACCACTTAGGCCAGATCCTGCCTGTAATGCTGTGTGTAAACAAAGAAGCCATGAAAGATTGATGTAAATGTCTCAAACCTCAACCTCACTGTCTCGTCTTAGAATCGGCATCAGCGCGATACGTGCTAATCAATCAGCACGGTACAGTTAAACACTGACAGCTCGCTATAGTTATTAGTGATTGCTAAAATAACTTGGAGACGAGTCTAAATCTGTCATCACAGTTACTCATAATGCTTGGTCACTGCGTTACAAACTAAGCCTCTACTAAAGAGCAGTGAGTGTTTGTAGGACTCTAAGATCCCTGGTACTTCGAGGTACGTGAGGGTTCACAGTTTATGTTTGATTTGGGCTTTACATTTTGAGTTATTATTGGATGGCCCAGATTCCACCAGTGTCCATTCACTGAGTCAGAGTTGTCTTACAGGAGCGAGCCCTGCGGGGGTAATATCTGTTTCCTCCAGGTACAGTTGGAGACGCAGCTGATTGCACATCATTTGCATTACAGATAAAGCTGATGGGCAGTCTGCTGAGCTATAAATTATGTAGTGAGCAAAGACCTCGAGGTTAAAAAGGCGGTTATGAGGATCCACCTACGCTATGAATTGTTAATATGATTTCCTTCATCCATATGGGCCAAACATGCAATCTTAGATAAAGGTCATCTAGCATTCTCCGGGAGAAGAGTAAAAGCCTATCTGAGTTATAACCAAGGGAAGATGTAGTGAAGAAAAGCGTGACAGGATCTGATAGAGATAATGCATACTGAGGGAGGCGTACCTGCCAGGGCGGCTAGTTTCTGTAGCTCTCTGTTAGCACTGAGGGGGAAAGAGGAAGTGCTGAACCTCTTCTCCCTCTTCACGGCCGAGTGTGACCCCGGCTGCTTCACCCTCATCACCTGAGTTGCGGGAGGCACTTTCTTATTGGATCCCTGCGGAAACAAGAGTCGTAGAGGAAGAGCTCCTGTTACTGGAGCAGGGTATGGCAAGGTAGTTCCTGCGCCCAAAGGAAACGGCACAGGAATTACTCTACTCAAGTGTCACAGTGGAGTTCAAATGAGGAGAGGAGAGCAGAAGAAGAGGAGAGGGAGAAGGAGAAGGAGTGAGGGTGTTGTGGTTAAGGGTCAAGTTCCCCTTCCGAATCAGATCAGGTGATTCTCAGCGGAGCAACCTGATCGCAGTCGGCGGTGTACTGTACTGCATCTGCTGACAAGAGATTGTGACGGACCTCAGTGGGCAGAATAATTGAGCACAGATGGAGCTGATAAAGCTGTCAATGGGAACAAACAGCGGGAGCAGCAGTCAATCAATCAGGTCTCTTCCAATCTCAGAGCACTGTACTCAACATCAGCGGTGCACGCCAGAAATGATAAGGACAAAAATAGCCGCCACAATGGCTCTTGTCATACCAAAGGAGTCACGGTGGGGAGAACTGGGGACTGAATGCAAAATGTTTTCAGGAAGGATGAAGTCATGAGATCACGCTGAGGTGTCACATGAGCAGCTTTGCCTTCATTTCATCAGGACAAAATGTCATGACTTAAAACTCATGGATGAAACGTGAGTTTCAGGGTAACTTGTCATGAGTTAGTCATAGAAAGCATGTGTAAAAACAGTTGTTAAACTTACAGTTAAGTAAAAAAAAATCTGTGTAACATCCCTGCATGTGCATGTGACATGGTTAATGTGTGTGTTTGTGAATCCCCACGGGCTATTAAGGCTGTTTGTCCATTATGAAACCAACTAACACTAAAAAAACCAACAAAAAAAGACCAAAAAAAAGCTTGTGCCCCAATATCAACCTCTATAACATTAATTTTAGAACAAATAAAACTAAATATTTAGTTTATACTGATCTTGCTTTGTGGTATTTTTGTAGTATTCCTTTGTTTCTCTACAATAATGACCTTATTTTATTGTTACTAGTAATGTATCGTGTATTGCACATGTGTATGAAGTTGGCCCTGGCCAATGCAAGTCCTTATAAGCAGTGAAAAGTTCAGGAACACTTACATCCTGGTCATCTGCAGGCCCATTTTTGCCTCCAGACTTTTTAGATCTTCCAGATTTAGTTTCCTAAAGAGTGAAGAATCCAAGAAACTCAATTAAACACATCACACATTGGCCTATAATATGCTAACATAACACACACTGACATAAAACACTAACTTTACCTTTTCTTTCTTGCTCTTGTGAGGCATGCTGAGATGGGAATCCCCGGTGTCAGCAGGTCGCGGTGAAGCTCTGATCACACACACACACACACACACACACTGACAGCAGCAGATGCCTGGTTAACGCGTCTGTACACACCAATGTGGCTCTCACGACTGACCATCCAAACACCATGAGACTGAGTCTGAGCCACAGCAAGATGTCATCCTATTTCCGCGACGGCCGCACACCACAAGTCACGCGTTGTTGAGAAGATATGGTTCATAATCGACGGAAATACCGATGATGTTCGCTGTCAGCGTCCAACTTACTGCTACCGGTAGTTAGCTGCACTTTCTGGTACCCGCTGTGTCCTCCAGCCTAACCGGGAGATGTGTGTCCTTTGCCGGTTGTAATGTGTCATAACCGCCACAGGATGGCAGTGTTGTACCTCGAGAATAGCAGGGAGACTTCAAACTGCTGAGGTCATGAGGTGACCGCATGATGGGCCATTAGACTATGCTCCCATGTTGTCTCTGCACCCAGGACAGAAGGGGGTATTGAGTTGGGTTGAAAAGGTGCCTGGAATCTCCGGAGTCTTTATGGCATTTTATTCCACACTATGTGGAATAATAATATCAGCAGGCACTCATTGCATGGAAAAAAAAGTTTTGTACATACATTTTCACCTTATAAAACTATCTTGTGGAACAACTGTGATGTCACCAGTAAAAACAAGAGTATGTTCTTGCAAAGTTGGATAGATGAAATAAAGCTATGAAACTTCTGCAAAGGTGAAAGCTGCTCTGTAGCTTGCAGAGAATTCAGATCTGTGGTTGAGGCCATCCCTACAGGTTTGTGCCACTTAAAAAAATACACGTCTTACCAAAGTACACTTCTATTAGAACCTGTGTTAATCATAATCATTGTTAAACATATTACACAGTGTTTTAATCTAAAAAGAAAATCTCACCACCAGGGAAATCATTTTGGAACTCACACATATGTGACATTGAATGGCAGAAGGCTTTGCCCCTTCAAGTTCTGTATTTCTAACAAGATTCATTTTAAAATTTTGCACAATTTCTACCCTTCTAACATACTGGTGTCAAGACTTCCTGACTTAAATGAAAAATGTACATTTTGCAACAGTAAACTTGAAACATAGGTACATTTTTTGTAGCTGTTTGTTTGTATTTTATTCAGTTTTGAACAGCTTTGGGAACATATATTTTTCAGAGGTGCTGCTCACTGTGTAAAGATCAAACTCAAAGATGTTATTTTGAAAGCAATGTTAATTCATTGAATTTTATGACAAACTTCATGATCCTGTAAAGTAAATTTCATATATACAAATCTGAATTTGCAAAATCACCCCCCCGTTTGAAAATTTTTTGACTCTTTTTTTTATTTATTGAAGTCTCTTGAACATGTCAGTAATGAGAAATGTATATCAACCACACATCATTATAACCTGCTTTTATAATTATAACAACATTTTTAAAATGTGCTTTATAAAAAAAACTATGTTACTACCCTAAATAACAAATACACTAAATTCGTATGTTTCTTTGCAGTTGTTTGTTGAGGCCCCAAGAAGCTGGATTTGACGCGTGGATATAAACAACCTACAGATTCACAGAACGTGAAGGTGGGTAATGTTCAGATACAAAAATGATAACTATAGCTTTAGCTAACCTTCCAGTTTTCTTCAGTCTTCTCCATTATGATGTCACATGGATTTAAATTTTGTAAAGTAACATTTATTTGGACCTGGTGGTGCCAAGTTAAAAACAACATTGTTAGAGATGGCGGACAAAGAATGAAAAGGCAGACGGTAGAAAAACAAACTCACATTTCCTGTTTACCCTGATGCAAATTTCAAGATCCTCTGCAGCATAACTACTGAATATAAATAAACACCACCCAGGTTATACAGTAAGAACTGTAAATAAAAGCAGAAATCCCATAAACTACAAATCCACATTTGATTTATTAAAGTTTAATCTCATTTATTCTTCTTCATCTATTCCATGCAGATCACAGTAATGGGATGTAGCTGCTTGTCTTCCCCATTTATCTTTGTTATGTTGTTGTAATATGTGACTCAGTCCATGTGGGGGCAATGTTGCATGCTTCTGGACTTTGTATACGCTTAATACCTAGTGATTTTCATTTACCCTCAGGCAGGTGTACATGACGAAATCAATAAATCTTATACATGGGACCGAGGAGTTTATAGGAAATTCTGTCATGTGAGATCACCATGCAGTGATAATGTAACTTTGCCAACCCAAAATCTGATTTTCCTTTCAGTAAAATTGGGCAAAAACTTAAACCACCCACATGATCCTTTAACACTCATTTGCATTAAAGCAAGCTCACTGAGATTATCCATCTTGACTGACTTCACCTCTGCCTGTAGGTTGAAAGATTAATGAACTCCAACTTCATCCAGAGAGTTTAAAGTATAGTTTATCTTTCCACATGACACTTGTTTTCACATCTCCACCGAGCACACGTGTTTCATTATGACTGATTGGAGAAGAAAGTGCAGATTGACATGAGAAATGAATGCATGTGTGGGCTACAAACAGAGTAGGATTGCTTTCTATTCTGGTTGTCGATGCAGCACGCTGGTGTGTATTGATCAGGTTGTGAGAGTGTTCTGTTCTCTGAATCACTGTGTTTCCATCTCTCCCTCTATCCATGGTCGGAGCTTCATCATCAACATGGTGTTATTACTGGGTGATACGGCTCTCTTCATTTCCTGTCTCAGCAACAGCAGTGAATGCAACAACATAGAGGGGGGAAAGGTTTTTTTGTGTGTGCGTGCATGTGTGCGTACATGGTTGGGTGGAGGGTGACTGTGCGTGAGACGGCACAATATGTCCTTTCTGCACAAAGAAATGCAATAAATGAACGAGTATTTCACAGGCAGCTGGTGTAATGAAGAATGTCAGTGATGTGAGGGCAGATTTGTATTTCTGCCACCCTTCAATAAATACATTTTTCTCCACATAATTCTGCCAAATAGCCTTTTTCTCATTTATAGACTCCAGGGTGAGAACAATTTTCTGTCTCAAATATTTGCTTTCTCTCCTCCTGACTCTTAATCATCTTTCTTTTTTAGCTTTCTTTGAGAAATACCTGGTTTAAATTCTTTAACCTTTGCTACAACAGTTGAACCTATTTTACACCAGAGCTGTGCGCCACAGTCAGTGAAGTGTGAGTTGCCATAACACCAGCTTGTTTTATGAGAAAGCTGTCCAGCCAATGGGGCTAATGAGTGGGGCTGCTCAACAAGAGCTTGTTTATTTTTCCAGGAGAGAGACAGAGAAAGGGGCTGAGGGGAGAGAGAAATGGACAGCTTGTTGTAATGGAAGAAGATTGCTGGAGAGAACAAAAGAGAAGCAGAGGGTAACAGGGGGATAGATGGCTTGGTTGACTGTAATCACTGTGCTGTATCGCAGGTGCACGATCCCAATGATAACACACAAATGTGGATCGATTGTGACACAATTCGCCACACACGAGCTCACACTTGCATGCCTGTCTTTTTTACCTGCTTTCACTGTGAAAGGGAACTGTCATGGCTTGGCAGATTTGTTTAGAGGGCAATTCGTGTTCGACTTTGGTCGAATTTTCCACCCGTCCATCAGTTCAGGTCATGACAGGATACCTCTAAAACTAATCAATAGATTCACATGTGCAGGGTGTAACAACAAGTGCGTGAGAGCAGCAATATCCCAGGTGTCCTTTCTGATTGTTTCTTGATTCGATCTGGAACCACCACAATGAGTTGTAAAATAAGCCAAATCTTTCTACTCTTAGATCCTGACTTGGTTCCAGACTGCCAAATTACCGCGCCACATTTCAGATCTTTTCAGCTAGTCAGGTTAAATAAGTTTGATGTTTTGCCCAATGACAGATGCTTCTGTTAGTTTGGGGAAACAGCTGACCAATCAGAGTTTGACACCCTCTGATTGTTTGGGCAATTGGTTGGTTGATATGCTCTCGTCCGATCTAATTCTCATTAGTCAGACAATCATTGGTGTTACTTTCATAAGGGCACGGTCACACATGAGTGAATGCAGATGAGTAACCATTGACCACTGAGGCGATGTTCGTGCTGAATATAGGCAATGCCGCATGCACAACCTGGTCTTACTCTGAAGTCATCGGAATTCGGCGCTTGGGCAATGACTTCTGGCATCAGACACCGACAAAAGAAGCCATCCTTTAATGTTGGCATGATACTCTGCCAGTCACCATTATAGTTTAATGCCGGCCAGCAGCATTTGGGAAACACGGCGAGGCAAGAACAAAAGACACGGTAACAATCAGTGTCACCTCCACACATACTTCTTTGCTATCTGTTGAGGCTACGACTTTGTCTTTCAGAGTTCACCAAAGTTGAACTCCAGGTTATGTGAGGATGTAAATTTGCTTTGTGACTGGAAGCAAATAATGTTTTATTTGCCCCTTAGCTTGCACGGAATAGAAGTGTACGAGAGAGGAATATTTGCCGATATTAATTTCACTCCTGCGTGACTGTGCCTTAAGGCCGCGTGTCCACCAAAGGGGTTTTATTCCCAGCTGGGACCACTTAACTGCTTTGGAAGCGCAGTGTTTTTTCAGCTGAGATGCTTTGGGTGCATGTGATGCTATGATACAGAATATCCGCTGCATAAATAAATGTAAAAATGTTGGCATGAAGTAGAGTACTTGTTTTGGCCCTTGCTCTGGATAAACAGAAGGCTAATAGAGAGAGGACAGACCCTTATATGGTCAGCAGTATTCATTTCTCATCTGTTGTTGTTGTTGTTCAGCACTTGTAAATGTAAGATGTGACAGTTGGTTTTTGTGGTATTTGTCTTGCCCCTCCTCAAGTATAATTGGACAGCTAGGTTAAAAGTGATGAGCGAAGGCTTTTACTAAAAGAATTTTAAAAATGTGCCTCAGGAAATAAATGCTTTGGTGGACACACAGTCCCACCAGGTAGAGTGCACTGTGTCTGATTTAGCTGATCTAGAGCAGTGGTTCCCAACTAGTGGGTCGTGGGCCCATTCTGAATGGACCACAGGAGACTCACAATCGTGTCAAGTTTGTAAAAATACACATTTTATTTTTGTGTACAGTGAATTTCCAGCACAGAAATTTTTGAAGTGTTGTTTTCTGCTATAGAGTGAGTGACTAACAGACAGCTACTTGACAAAGGCAGCAAACTAGCTCAACGAAAAAATATGTTTCAAAGTTAATTTTAAATCCTTGGAAACAGAGGTTGACAACAATCTAGTCTCAAAGACAAATGACCATTTAGTAGCTGTTCTTGACATTTTCATCACATGATCTTCATCAGCAGATTGAATTACAGTTATAATATAAAGTATTTACATCTTATATAGTTACGAATGGTTAAAAGTATTTCCTGGGTAAGACGAAAAGCCATCCTCTAATCAGCATGCTACTGTTGGCATGTTAACATGTACATAAGCAACTACTGTGTAGGATGTTGACATGCTTACGTGTAGCATGATGGAGCGTTCTCACTCTGTGTACAGAGATAGCATCCTGGTGCCCTCACCTTGCCCCAGCAGATGGCTTGTTTGATGGGCCTGGAAGAACATCATGTACCGCCTGCCTCAGGAACATCATCCTCTGGGATTCAACTTCCCGGTTCCTCCAAGGTGACCTTATAGTCTTTTCGCCTGTAGCTACTTTTTACAATCACCTTGCTGTTTCTTGCCAACTCTGCTGGATCTCACCTCATGCTCTGCAGCCTACATCTCATGCTGCACCAGCTTCAAACCTCTTTTCCTTTCCCTGGGGTGTTGGAGTGCTCCCCAGATAGCTCTTCTCTGGGCTCTACCCTTTGCATTTGTGTTGCCGCTTGATTTCTGCCTTTTACAGAGATTTTGTGCTTTCAGACACCTTTTATCATTCAACCTGAAAAGATTTAGGCTGATTGCACATCCAAGCACATTTAGTTCTCAGAGAATGAATCTTGGAATTCTTTCAAAAGCTTAATTTTGAAATGTTGACACTCATTTTGAAACCAAAATCAAAAGGCAGAACGTGTTTTCACTCTCAAATTAGCTTCCAGATCTCTTGATGCAAGGCCATTTTTATTTTTATTCCTCAGTAAAACAGACCCAGTATTTCTGAATATGAGCATTTATGAAATACTGAAAACGATGGTAAATGTATGTTAATATGGTGTCAAGTATCAGTTCAGGAAAGGACCCAAATGCAGAGCGGTAGGCAACAAAAGGTGAGCTTTAATGAAGCTGATAAAAACAGGCAGGTAACTGAAAAGAAAGAAGGACCAAAACCAAACTGAAAACCAACACAATTAACACAAGGAACAAATCCAAAACAAAACACAAGAGACCAGGCAGGAAACAGAGCAGGGAATGACACCATGAACACTGGAACAAACTGACAAGGAACAAAGGGAAACACACAGGTATGTACACACAGACAACTAATCATAAGAACCAGACACAGCTGGAGTAGGAGGACATGGGGAAAAGGAGGGACATGCGGATTGGCATACAACAAGGGTGTGGTGGGAAACACTAGGACTGTGTCCAAAACCATTCGTTACTCCCTACTCACTATATAGGGAGTTCTATGTAGAGGACTCTCATCTGCAACATGAAAAAAACACCTTTGGACAGTACTCAGGTTATTTTGTAACAAAATTAGTCCCTGATTCAGACCAAGGCAAGACAACTCTAGGTCGTAGAGCATATTTGCGATAAAAAAATCTGAGTTTCATATGAGTAGAGGAAAAGTCCGCTAGCTGCTAGGCTAATTTATACAATGTAAAATGCCATAGGCTTGTGTTAAAAACATTAGCATGTTGTATTTGTGGGGAAAATGTGTCCAGCAAAAGACAAGTGCTTTGTCTGTGAATGCTGTGAGTTATAGTTAAGCCGATTTGCCTATTTGTGTTTGAAATTGTCTCTGTTGAGTCATATTTAAAGTGTGTTTTGGGTGTGTTTTGAATTAACTAAACTTTACAGCACTTTACTGAAACCCTACCGCTGACTAGTGTTCTGAAGGCGTAACTGCAGAGTGACACACACCACCGCACAAGTATAAATGCTCACAACCGTGTAGGCCACAGCATAGGCTCTGCATAGAGCTGATGCACAAGTATAAATCCTGCTTAATGAGATGGATGAAGACAGGTGTGATCGAAAAAAAGCAGGAAACACACAAAGACAGGAGGTAAAACCAGACATCAGATCAAACATAAATGAATAATATAAAACAAGGAGGAGCACAAACAGAAAAACGCAAAACAAAGTCCACAAGATTACAAAAATCAGGATTATGACATACAGTCTGCATGGGCCTTTAAGGAATGGTAATACTGTGTACAATATGGCAACATAGTTTGTAACCACAATGTGCATGTAAGACAACACTGCCATGGTGACGATATTTGCATTATGAAAGTGGAACAAAACCTCAGTATGGAAAATTAAATCTACAGTACATCGTACAAAAGTGTAAGCTTTTCAAAGGACTCAAAATGTTTGTGTCAACCTCATATATTACATGGTTATTAATAGCTTTTTTTCATTTTGGGTAAGCAAGAAGTTAACTGAGAGAATATGAGGGCAGGATCCTCAGAGTCTAAGTTTGTTTTTTATTTTCTATTCATTACAAATCATTATGGTGGATGCCAGACAAGTCACTTCTAATCCAGAACTTCATTAAGAACAATTACGCTAACCATTCAGCTCTGACACAGACATAATGGCCATTGATTGGCTAACTTGTTATACTTTGTGTGAGTGGACTCATCCCACCATCCCCACCTCTGTCTCACTGAAGCAATTAAAGGCCTTTTCAGAATCAGAGCATTCCCTTTGGCTTTGGTATCTGACCTCCTCATTTATCTCAGCGTCAGAAAAAGTTAAAGACTCACTGATCCCGCGGCACAGAGAGGGCTATTAGGTCTTAAATTATATTTTGAAGGCCTGGTTATGCTTGTAAAGTCTGTGAAATGGGACTTTATATTGATTTATTTGATGATTTATCGAGACGGCCCTGACACACCAAACCGATGGCTGGCTGCTGGGGAGCCTCTGTCACCCTATAGTTAGTGCAGTGTGTCCTGCACTGCTGCCCCTCATCAGCCCCTGTTGCTTTTTCTTTGGCCAATTCAGCATGTTGAATCGGCGTCAGCAGAGCTTGTCGACGAATGAAATCACTCTGATTGGAAGTTAAGCTCAGTGTGCAAGAAGAGAAATGGAAGTGAGGACAGCAATGAAACAGCTAAAGTCAAGAGGGAGTGAGATCAAAACAAGCTTTTAACATCAGGTAACATCATTTTTCTTTGGCCATTGAGCTCTTTAGCAGCAGTGTTTCATGATGGTTTGTGTTATTGCTCACTGGCACACAGTAATAATGCTTCAACACTGGATTGTGCTGTTAATGTGCGAACTGGTGTCAAGACGATCTTCTGGTTTCTCTTTTTGAATGACAAATACATAATACTGCCGTCTGCTGGTGTGGAGAGTTATTTCCTCTCACGCAGACGCAGAATGTACATGCTGATTGAACATTGGTCGTAGTCTTTGCAGTGTGTTTCTGACTTAGACAGGGAAACAAGAGGTGACCAAACAGTTGGCTTTCATTGCTGCTAGTCCCCTGAAGTTGGTTTTGTGTGTCTGGGCCTTAAAATCAAAACATTATTTGTGGTTTAATTTGAAGCATCAAGTGAAACAACACATTCATTCATTCATTTTCCGTAACCCCTTATCCTGTTGGGGGTCGTGGCGGCACTTGAGCCTATCCCAGCTGACACTGGGCGAGAGGCAAGGTACACCCCAAACAGGTCACCAAACTATCACAGGGCTGACACATAGAGACAGACAACCATTCACACTCACATTCACACCTACGGCCAATTTAGAGTCACCAATTAACCTGCATGTCTTTGGACTATGGGCTCTTCACCGGTGACACATAGAAAGGTCTGCACCTCGTTTATCGTCCACAGAACAAGGTTGCACGCCGACATTTTTAGAACAAAATAGAACAGGCTGAAGTGAGAATGGAGTGCAGCGGGTTTGTGCATTTAGTTCTTCTAAGGCAAGCTCAGAGGTTTAGTGTTGCCGGAGCCCACAGGAACAACATTCCATGATGCTTTTTATTTCTCTGAGCGAGAATTTGCATAGATGCCGTCCTGGTCTAAATCGATAAATACTGCAGTGTTCACAGCTCCACCTTTTAGTTGTGGATCTGTGTGGTAGATACCCCAACAGAAGGGTGAACAAAAATGGGAACAGTACGGAATGGTTCCATTGGTACCATCCACAACTTTTCACAGTGGAAAAATGTTTATTAGCTAAACTGTACTGTACAGTACTGCTCGGTGGAAACAGGGATAACTTGTGTGTTTTTTTTTTTTTTTGGTGCTGTGTCTCTTGGCTGCCTGCTGCTTACGGCCTGGCACCTGGTTACTACCATCTAAGTAACTTCCCAACCTCGCCTGATCGCTGTGGGGTGCACGCACATAAATGTCCTGAACACAGAAAATATGAAGAAAATAAGAAAATACTGGCAGAGGGCAGAGTCTCTGCAGATAAATACACCACTACACACTTATATTGAATCATAAGTAATCACTGAGAGGGATTTCTGTCTGAGTCTATACATTGCTTTTTAAGAAAATCCTGCATATTGTATCTTTTAGTGAAACTACACATTGACCTAAGCAATTAAAAGTTAATGACAATATTGATATATAACATTTGCTACATTTTTTATTTTAATACTTGTATAAACGTCCAGATATAAGTGGAGAAGAAACATTTTCAGTTTGTGGAAAGGTTTCTGTAAGAGCCACAAATGCCCAGATCTTCAGCTTTCAACTTAAATTCTCTCATCACCCTGAGAGCACCAACAGCATCTCTCACAGTCTCTAGTCTGGATTGTGGCGGGTCAGAAGGGCCTGGCTTTTAAGAAAAGCCCTCAGGTTTTTCCATCTCTTTCTCAGAAAGAACGCGCATACAAATGTTAATACAGCTGGCACATTTCATGTTCATGCTGCATAAAGATGCGGTGGTTTAGTAGAAGTAGTAGTAGTTAAGTAGTTTTAAGTTCATCACTGTGAGGTCTGAATAAAGAACTATGGAGGATATGGTTTCAGATCTGTGTATTTGAAATAAGGAGATTTGTTTGAAGTGCGCATTAACTTTATCAAATCAAGTTGTGAATCAGCCCGTCCTGAATCACTGTTGAATGAAATAGTATTCTCTGGGTGAATTACTGTCACTCCGCTAAGCCTTTGTGAGGAACACTGAGATTCCAGCTTTCCCCCCTGAGCCCTGAGCTGGGACTGAGGTGATAATGATTTCACTGCAGATATTTTTCGTCTTTTGTCTCTAAGGGCTCGAGACGCAGGCATGTCAGAGATTACAGGAATGAAGAAAAGCCTGTAGCTCTGATCTGTCAGGTGGCTGTGACACATTAAAAGGAACTGTCATCACACATGAGTATTCCCCCACCTGCCTGCACACACATGCATACACAAAACATACACAGGCTTAAATATTACATATACTGTGTACTATGTGTCATACACAGAAACAGAAACACACAGTTGAATCTGGCAGCATGGTAACAGTTGTGTGACAGCTAAAATGCTTTGGGTTGCTGTTATATTGTTTGGTAATCACAGACTTTGCAGTGGAAAAGACTACAGTAGGACCACACCCACTTTGAATGCCATCAGCCCGTGAAATGGTCCCTGTAAGTTGTCATTGGGAGCATAGATTTTAGGCAGTTTTTCCCTTCTCTACCTCCTACACTTTGGTTTAACCTCTAGTGGCCGTAGTCTCCAGCATCATATTTAATGGACAGATGGGAGAGTGGTCCACATTCTTATTTAACTCTCAGCAAAAAAAAGCAAAAAAACATGGTGCCCAAAATCTGAACTCTCTCTTTTGAATACAACAGCAGGCACATTGCTTTATCTTGTTAGTTTGTCTTCTTCTTGCCCATGTTGACAAATAAGGTCAAAGTTGTAAAAAATGTATTAAAGAAACCAACCTTGATTTTGTGTAAATCAGCTTGAGCCACGCTGTTGTTTTGTAAAAGCTCTTTGTGAGCAGTATTTAAATGTTAACCTCTGAATATCTAGCCTTGGAGAGTATACACCACAAGATAGATAAAATATCTTGCTTTTATAATAAATAGCATCTGCGCGCCCACGCATGCCTGCACGACAGACACAGACCAGCACGAGCACCCACAAACATCGTCTCACACATAACATTATCCCTTTGACAAACCCCCAATTACTGTACAGTGCAGTGTGTGCAGGGTCAGGGTAAACTCTGTGCTCTCTGAGTTTCCTCACACAGCACCTGCTGTCTTCTGTTTTGACTGGCTCTTTCTGCTCTGACAGATTGACTGTCTGCGGCTACAGTTGTCATCTCAATGCACCGTTTATTGTAACACAGGTTTGTCAGTTTTTGGTTGTAGTGACAGAGACAGCCAGAGGTACCTCTTGCTCAGGAGTTTTAGGTTCCTGCTGCAGCAAAAGAAGGGATCACTCTGGGCGAAATCTGCAGACTCTTCATTGCTGGGGACATGTCAACAATGTATCTGAATCCTCTCTGTGTGTGGGTCAGACCTTTCTTTTACCTTTTGTCTTTACCTCCCTTTATCTACCATAAAAAATAGGAGAGGGAATTGAAAAGGCTTGTCACAGCTGCAGCTGTCAGTTCATTTAAGGAGGGAAAGCAAGAGAGGAAAGGCTGAACGTGGTAATGGCTCAGATGTAAAAGAACTCTACATTAATATCCGCTCTAAACTTGCAAAGATAAATCTCCATGTTGGTTTATTTTTAGGTAGAGATTTTAATAAAATTGTATATTGTCACAAACTGGCTCAATGCATGTGACAAGGAGGGGAGACCAGCAGAGACCTGCATCACTATACTGTGTCTGGTGGTGGTGCACCGGGCTTTCCTCTGACTCCAATGTAAAGCCGTATGCGTCATTATTCGATGCTGTGTGTGAAAGTCCGCTCAGGGTGGGACAGGAAGTGGATGGTCTAACTAACACTGGACTTTGACTGAGAAGACTGCTGTCAAGACCAATAAACATTGGTTGCGACGTGTTTTTGTAGCCCGGTGTTTTTAGTGACATCCCCAATCTTTTCCTGACCATGACCAAATAGTTTTGTTGCCTGAACCTAATGTCGACGCCCTCTGTGTCAAGATACAATGCAAAAGGCTGCCCCCAGGCGTCACTTTAGGAAGCCCAGGCAGCAAAGGAGGAATGAGATCACACTTGACAGGCCGCCATTGTAAATAAGAATTTGTTCTTAATGACATGCCTGGTTAAATAAAGGTGAATGAATTACCCACAATGCTATTTGTGCTATGCTAGTAGCAGCTAATGTAGCCCTGAGCTGCTGGCCTGGTCTGGTGAGCTCACCTCTTTCTAAGCCCTCCTTCTCCGTTGTAGTTTTTCAGAATGTTACCTCAAGTGACATGTTGAACGGCCACACTTGAAGGCAGCATGAGAACCTGCTGTCCAACAGCAGTAATGTTTGTCACTGTGACAAGCACTACGGTCAAAACCTACTTCTTAAACTTGTTCTGTGTTTCAGCTCATGAAGCATTACAGTATAAGAGGGACCATATGGTTATACCGTATATACAAAAAATACACCTACAGAAGTCTAACTTGCTAACCTGTACCTGCTTAGTGCCTCACGTGGACTGAATCCAAAACACAAGTCTGCTTCAGTCAAGTAACCAGTCAACACATCCTCTGTGCTGTGCTTTGGAGACTTTTTGACTGCTGCGATCGCCCACACAGGGCAGCTTCGCTGATCCTCCTCCTCTGAGGTTTTGTTATTTCTTGCAGTATCTGCTCAAAGTCACATGGCAGATAAAGTATTTTTTGGGGACTGACCTTACTGTCTCCTCCTCCCTCAGCTCATCTGATGCATACTTTAGTACATGTGCAGGTACATCCCTGCGAGTTTTTCTCACCAACTCTACTGGCATGCTGAAAAAAAGAAGTAAGACAGATACAATGTGTTTAGTGGTCGTTGGGGTCAGTTGTAGCACTTTTTAAAAAGGTGTTACAACCATCCCTGACCCTGTCAGCTATTGTTTAGTGAGCTGCAGCCAAGCGGCAAACTCCAGAGCTGAAAAATGAAGCCAGCACAGAAGTCCTAAAAAGCTGCAGTTCTTTGAACGGCTACTTGAGGCTGGCTGCAGAGGCCAGTTAGTCCCCATAGATCCTCCACGTTAAAATGTCCAACTTTACAGCAGAGATAAACATGTTTACAGCCTGGTGCAAAAAATGGTTTCGGTCTCTATGGCTAATTTCCCCTTCATGACAGCTGCACAGGGGGTGAATTTTTTTTTTTATAACTCACCCATTTCAATTTTATTAAGGCTTAAAGTTACGCATAATTAAGAGCAGGCCGCTTTGAGTGACAGGCTGTCTGCTGACAGTGTCCTCGGTTTCTCAGTCAGATCCACACCTCGCTCCTCTGCAGTGCCAGTCTCTTGCCAAAATATGGTCACTTCTGGCTCCAAAAAACCAAGATGGCAACGGCCAAAATGTTGAACTCGAGGCTTCAAAATGAGAGTCCACAAACCAATGGGTGACGTCAGGGTAGTTACATTTGTTATTGTATGCGGTCTATGGCTGTAGCAGCATGGTGATTTGAAATGTCAAAGATGAAATGCCTCACATTTCACCTAAGAGACTTTTCTCAAACCAGCCCAGTCGCCAGAGGAAAATGTTGGCATTCTGTAAACCATGGATACATTACATTTGTGTGTTTTATATGTTGCTGAAGTGACATATATGAGCTGACTTTGTCATGTGGAGGTGGAGGAGATGGTGGAGGGCATAATACCTGGAAATCCTTTGTTCCTGGAAAGACTTTTGTTTGATACCAACATACAACAAAACCAGTTGTTTTTTAGTGAGTCATTGTAATGTTTCCACTGGCTTTTTAGGCACTAAACGTGGGTGTTTTTAGGGACCCATGGCTCTTCTCTCGGCGGGAGTAGGGCCATGAAAAGCTGTATTTTGTGCCAGGATAGTAGCATAAAAAATGGTTGTTTGTTACAGAGACATTACTTCAGTTCCTGCTAGGATTGTGCCCCCAAACCATAATCTTTTTCGAACCATAACAAAGGGGGTTTTGTGCAGAAATCTAACCATACATCAACCACAACACTGTTGAAACACAAAGTTTCAACATATCCACAACACATTAACATGCAATATTTGGGATTTGCAGGAAGTGGCTATTTGAGAAATGCATTATAGGACTCTTAGATCATCCATTCTTGGTGAAAGTGCTGTTACAACCATTGCTTTAAAACCATACCTAGTCTCCTCTACTCCTTTTAATAGCAACACAAAAGCATTTGCATCAGGAGAGACAGCTGTCATATAAAATGCACACTTACTGACGTATGTTTACACAGCAGACATTTTAAACAGCTGTGCTGTCTTTTCTTTAGAGAAAGTTTGTGATGATATAGCTGTGTCTGCTGTGAAATGACTTTGTTGCAGGTTTTGCTGCCATAAAAAAGAAATTAGAAGTATAAGACTTACTTCTGCAGAGGATGTTTTTGATGCTAATCTTCTTGTAAGCCACAGCAACACTAATCACTAATTTATCTTCTTAAAAAGTAAAAACAAAAACAAAAAACATGTTTTTTTAACCAATAATACCAGTGAGTGAGGAAACTATTGAATAATGAAGTAACTTTTAGAAATGTTTTCACCTTGAAATCAGTTAAAAGTGGCTCACCAAATCCCCACTGTTCCCATTCATGCTCCCATATACCAAAATCATTCATTCACACTGGACAGTTCGATGGGGTGCCTTAAGAGAGAGGGGTATCAGAACTTTAGATCTGCACATTGATGGCCATTTTGCATCATTTATCCAACTGAGTACTGAGTTCAGTCTTCCAAATTCCCATTTTTCAGATATCTTCGAGTCAGACACTTTGTTAAGGAAGAGTGCCCACAGTCTAAGTCCACCTCCACCACCACCCATCTTTTTCTTAAAAAACTTTTGCTCCCTCCAGATTTCAAGCAGCTGGTGTAAAAATCTGTGAATTATTTTACTTCTTTGGTTTCTTCAGATCTAATTAGTGAAGCCTGGGCTAGTGACTTGAAGTCAGAGATATCAGCCTAGCTCTGGAAAGTGACAAAGTCCAGGATTCACTGTTCTATTAACACACATTACAGGTTAATCCAGAAAGAGGTGATGCACAGACTGCATTACTCAAAATCAGAACTGAACCACATCTTCCCATCAGTGTCTCCCAAATGTGACAAGTGCTGCTTTGCTGTAGGATCACTCGCGCATCTTTTCTGTTTTCATCCGACATTATGCAACTTTTGGACTGCAGTTTTTGACAGGCTCCCAAAAGCCTGTTCCAGAGACATTCTGTTGTGGCAGTTCAACTCAGGACCCAAATGCAAATAGAACCAGGAAACAGGGAATGGTTAAAGGCACTTTATTGTGGCTTGAAGAAGTGGCGCTGAAGGCTTGAATGAAATGATGGCTCAGGTGGACAGGGAATGGCAAAGCAGAGCAGGCAGATTAGCTGAAGGCAGAGCAGTCCAAATCCGGAGGCAGGAGACAGGAGAGAGGAGAACAAGGCTGGATGTGGCAGGTTTCGGTTGAGGCTGGCGTGGTGAACCTGAGACACAGAACAGAGTGTGAATTGATGTCCAAAATTACAAAAAGACAAAGTGTCAAAAAAATGGAAGTTGGCCTAGATGTCTGTACCACAGAGGAACCTGAATAATCTAGTCTGGATGTCTGAGCCGGGGTTTTATACTGCAGTGGGTTGACTGGAGATGTGGTTCAGGTGTGCAGGTTCAGGAGGACTGGCAGGAGGAGGGATCCAGAAGGCTACGCCCAACAAACACACAGAGACACTGTGTAATATAATATATATATTGACTGTAATTTGTATAAAAGTGCACAAATGGAATTCATATTTTAGTTTCTGAAGACTTAATGGGAGCTAACCCCTATGTATGGTGGCCCTGAGAGCTCAATGCACTAACTTATCGACACATGCATGGGCGTGGTAGTGGGGGGAAAAGTGGACCTGACTACCCAGGGCCCGAGTAGGGAGAGGGGCCCATGAAAATCCTGATTTTTTTTTTTTTTTTGTGTGATGTTTTTATTTCGAATGAATTGGGCCCTCCAATTAATTGGTGTCATAATTTATTTCAAATATATTGATAACATCAAATGAGAGAATGAACTTAATGTCACAGTCCTCCCAACATATTAGACATTCTGGGGCCCCCCTCTTGGAGATGCAAAATGGTTTAGTCCGCCCGACAGTGACCGGCAACAAGTGTAAGGTCAGACAGTGCGCCCAGATTGAAAGACCTGTGGGCAGGACATCATGCTGCCCAAAAAACATAAATCGGGCTATCAGAAAAAGAAAGAGAGGAAACAAAAAGAAAGACAGCAGAATGAGGGGAGGCAGCTGCTGACTGCTTTCTTTCCCAAAGGTGAACCGAGTTAGTTTGTTATGCAAAGTCCAATTAAAGTTAACATAGTCCACTCCAGACAGCTGCTGCTTATATTTGTATGCTCACGTGAAGTCTTTAGCTTAGCTAGCTGCCAACCAGGCTGCTTGCGGCTGTAAGTATAAAGACAATTATGGGCCAGCTAACGTCAGTTGTCAATATTAACCAGTTTCAGAAACAAACAGTGGTGCTGGCGCAGCCGCAGCAGCTGGAGCAGCAGAAGCAGCAGTGAACAGTCCTGGCGGCTCTTCTGAAGATGAGATTAGAGATGAGCAAAGACAAGGTGAGATCGTTGTTCAAGTATTCAAAGGCGAGCTCCCCCCTCCGACCCCCCCTTACATTGGTATGTTGGTTCGCGAGGTGGAGAGAGAGAAAGAGAGAGAGTGGTGCTGACTGGTAGAATTGCTGTCTAAATGTGAGTTGTTTATCTTAAGTTTAAAGTAAGTTAGTCTTTTGGTTCAGTGTGTGTGCTATAGCATTTGTCTACTAACACAGCAGAGCTGAAAGTGAAACTCCATGCTGAGATTTAATAAATGATCCATCTAGCAATATTGCTGCTGCATATATCAACATGTAAATAACATACCAATGTCACTGTAGGCTCGAGTGCACACTAGTAATATATTAATTGAGCAATAACGCAATTTATTATTTGTGTCTGGTAAAAAGCCTTAGCATTGCGGTGCAGTGCTGTGCTTAAAAGCTATTGTCAATGCTCAATAAATTCATGATGTTACCAAAGCCAATGAATAATCATGTTAAATAACTGTGATCTCAATATCAATCAAAAATTATTGTGATTCTGATTTTTGCCACAGATAGATAGATAGAGAGAGAAAGAGATAGGTCTGGGTGGTGAGAACATAGAAAAACAATTAGCTATTCTTCTCAATCTGGCTGAAAAATGGCTTAAAACATTTTTGCCGCTGCAACTTACTGACCATGATGAATACTGTGTGTGATAGCAAATAATTTGTCTATGCATCTATTGTAGGAAAGCATATCTGATGTTTACCTCACATTTGACTTTTAATGAAAATATCTGCAACCTTTCACCTTATCTTTGTACTTGTTCTAAATGGTAGATGTCAAGCGCTGTCAAGCGCCCTCTTGTGGATACTTACCAGTTATGACTGTTTGGTTGACAGCCTTAGAGCTCAGCCCATAGCAACACAAAAATGAGCCCCATTTAAAAGACAATCTGTCAACATAATAAGCAATGCTTGGCCATATGTTTCGTTATTTTTTTAGCAGTTTCTTGCACTGAAATGGCTCTAGAAATACAAAATGAGCTTGCTTTAAAAAGTAGGTTGGGTCATTTGTATGTTAAGAGGCTAATACCAATTCTTCATTCTTGTAGATGTAGAGAGTTCTGCCCCCCCTTCTTCTTTTTTTTTTTTTCTCACGCGCCTCGCGGGCATGGATAGGGGCCCACTGACATTGAGAGTGTACAGGGCCCAGAATTTGGTGCTACACCCCTGGACACATGCATGGCATTCAGAAAACATATTCACCAACTTGACGACACATGAAAAGATCAATTTGACGCCACGTGTGCAGCAATTAAAAAAAAAGCACTGGCGAACTCGGTGAGTGGCATTTGTTTTATCTCCAAGGTATTGGATCTAAAGCAAAGGGGGTCCACCCTAGCCCTAACAGTACATACATGCTTTTTAAGGGCAGCTGCAGTGCCTACTAAAAGTAAAAAGTACAAGTATGTGATTCGGAACACACCCAGACTGAAAACAAACATGAGACACTAAGACGTGGAAACAGGAAACACAAGGGAGAGGCAAAGCCGAAACCCTAACACATTCAGCCTAACTACAACCTGACCATCTCTGGTTGCTCTGCAGAGACGTTTGAGCTGCCGTACGACATACAGATTGTCTAGTCTTCACCTTCTTCTGCACATTGGCTCAAGGAAATGTTGTTTATTATGCAAATGGAAAGACTGTGCCAGCACAAATTTAATACACAGATGAGATCTGAGAGAATTTGGGGGTCTTTCTTGGCACAGTGTCATATCACCCCAAAGCCATAGGGACTCTGATCTGCCTGGCTACATGAGTGTGTCTGGTGTTTGCCTTGATTAATTTATTCATGTTACTTTGTCTTGCTCTTGTGACAATTTTGAAAGATTATTTATGTAAATATGTACTTTTGTAAACTGGCTGCAGCCTTCTTTGTTTATTTTGTTTTTTGTTCTGTGTTCCACTTTTCTTTGTATTGTCTTTTAATGAAAAATTGAAGTATAAAAAAAAAAAAGAAATGTTTTCACCTTGCTCTCATACACCACATTTCATTAGAGATAAAGTCCTGCTGTAAAGCTTCTGAAATGAAATAACGCTCCGTCTCTCTGTCAGTCAGTGGTCGCTCTGACCCCTCTCCTCTCTATCTCAGACCGGCTTTTCTCTCTCTCTGTCCTATTCACATTTCTTCGTCCTATCTCCTCCTCACTCGATCCTCTGCATCCTCTCTCTGCCTCGGCTCAGCTCCTCTCTGCTGGTGAGTTACTCGGGTCAGAAAATGAGCCAGCTGCCCGGGCTAATCTGGGGAATACAGGCGGCTGGAGACCGAGACAGAGGTTGACAGAAAGGCCAGCTTTTCCACATCGATAAAAGGCTGCGCTCGTGCCTCAAATCTGATACCATCCAACTTGACCTATAAATGTACTCGAACGCCACAGAAAAAGAAATGCAGCTTCATGTCTGGAGAGGCTCCATCACTACACGTGAAGTTCAAAATCACCCTGCAGAGGGAGAAATTTGAATTTGACATTAGGACCTCAGAGAGATCGGAAAAGATGACGCTGTGCATTGGCAGTTTTGAAGATAGAGAACATAAACCATCAGCAGAGGAATAATACTTTAAAGCACTTTCACATCAATCATCTGCCTGTAAATAAACAGCTTTTTAAATGGGTAATTACATAATTGCACGTTACTGTATGTGTGGGAGCTGTCGATTGCTAATTAGGGTTTTTGTTAATTCATGCTTAAAACCTTTTATCACTGCAATGAATTTCTTTTTTTTTTTTTTTGGGCACTGCGTCTCAGCTCAAGGCACAGATTCAGAAATGTAAAATGCGATTCCTGCCAGGTATGGATTCGCATAATTAGACATTAATGGGGTATTTCAAAATGTGCCGAAAACCAGACTTTTTCGTTTTGCCACTCCTCACTAATTAGTCCCACTGTTGCTTTGCAGGCATTATAGCAAGTATGGAAATGACTCAGGCATTTCATCTCGCCCCATGGTTGTATTGCAGCACTTTACAAAGATAGGAAATTGGGATGAAATTATTTTTTCTGGCAAAGTTGGGCAGCGAGGAAATTCTTGGAGGATTTCTGGTGCCCTTTAGGCAAAGTAATAATGCTCTGATGGTTGCCCGTGTGTGTTTGTGTGAGTGTGTGTGCACTACTTGGACGGAAGGGAACACCAGACTTTTCGAATTGTTCGGAGGATTTCTGTCCAAAAAGTTAGGAGGGTGCAGAGGAAGAAAACAAAACTTGCTTTACTAATTATATATGTATTGTTATATTTACTGCAATCATGTGCATTGTGTGACTTGTCTGAGTGCACCAAGTAATCACCTATTACGGGAATGAATGGGATGCTGTATTTAAATGCAGTATCCAGTTCTCCTTGTTTTTAAAAAAACAATCTCTTTATTGATTTTTTACTTTTGCAAGATGTTACAGCTCGTGGACTATATTGCTTGCATTGCTCATTTTAGGCAAAACATACAGTTTGAAAACAAGGCACAGCTCCAACTAGAAAACAGTGTTTTGATGCATTGGATGCAGTGAATGCCCTTATTAAGGCAGTACAGGAGGAGGCGCACATTAATAATCCTCCAGGACCCAAACAATGTGTAATGCAACTGCAGTTGGTTCGTACTGAAATCAGAACACGTTCTCACCACAGGTGGACCGCACAAGAGACCTTCTTGAAGAGGTGGTCTTAGTCCGGTTGTTTTGGTGTGCACCTGAGCGTGATTGCTGTGTTCACACCTGCCCAAACAAACCACACTTAGGGGGCAAACAAACTTGAGTTTGATTGAACCGAACCAAACAGGGCAGGTGTTAAAACACCCTTATTGTCTCTCTCAAGATCTCTCTGGCATTTAGAGCCAACCCTTGCCAGAAGAAAATATGGGTATACATTACATATGTTTGTTTTATACGTATCATATCAATGCCTCTAAAGTGGCATAATATATAAGCTGACTGTCATCACAAGGTGGTGGAGATGCCAAGCTGAGGACCGATGCAGACCTCTGTTTGAGACCAACAAACAAGAAAAACAGTTGTGTTTTAGCAAGTTAATTAAGGCTTCAAACATTGGTGTGTTGTAGCAAGTGTCTGCAGGGATAGTGGCACAAGAAGCAGTAGTTTTTTACCAAGACATTGCTGCTTTTCCTGTGGATATTTATTTAAGCCAAAACATGATCTTTTCCTAGCCATAACTAAAGTGGTTTTTGTGCCTAAACTAAGCCACACGGCAGCAACAGGGTTGCTGAAACAGGGTTTTTCTGGTGATTGGGTATGGCAATATTAATCATACAATTTAATGGTACCATTAGGAAAGTATGGAAAAGCGCTGTCAAAAAATTACACTACCCAACAAATTTTCGAAAACATGCATCCATCTCCTCCCGAGGCCGTCAACTACTTAAATTATTTAAGTATCTTGTTTTGAGTTTTCCTCCTGTAGAAGCTCTCCTATACCTCCACTTTTTATAAAATCGTTAATGGTTTCCAGATTCTCTCACAAACACCCAATTTGTTTTTCGAAGTATTTGTTATTCTCTCCACTGACATACAATGCACCATGTGAGCCAAAAAGTTTTCTTCCAGTTAAAAACTACCATCTGTTGTACTTAGGAAAATCAATAAATGTTTAGTCTTTGATTCTCAAGTTGATATCTGTTGGTGTAGCAATGTATCCAGTTCTCCTTAATACATCAATGGTAAGTACACGCTAAAGAGCTACTAGCACTGATATTGACTCACAGTTGTGTTTTAGACCTGTGTTACACAAAAATGTGTCATTAGTGCAGTAAAGTAGCCCCCCCCCCAGCTTTTAACAATCCTTAGCACATACCTCGCTGTGCTCTGACTTGATTGACAGATACCCAACTTGTTAACTCTTAAAATATATATCTAGAAAAAGAAACAAACCTCTCTGTGGGCATTGTTGTGAGTTTTGATTGACAAAACTGCTGCAGTGTAAGTCTGAAAAACAAGACACTTTTTATTCCTGGAGGAGCTTCCTGAAGGAGCTGTGAAGTAAGTATTATTGGAGCTGTCACTGGACAGTGTAGGAGGATCACTGCGGTTGTCCACTCAGCAGTGCAGTTGCAGCCCACCACTGATGGCAGAAGTCCTACTGTAACTGAATTTGAGCTGTAACTGAGGCACCTAGTGCCAGTGTCCAAAAAGAGAAGTGAAGATAAACATAATGCGAAGACATTGCATAAAGGCATTAGAGGAAGGAACGGGAAAGGCATTAAACATGTATCGCACAAACTCCAAATGAGGATTCTTTAATTTTGTTAAAGTTGGGAAAACATATTAAACAGCTTAAGGATTATCTTCTCCTCACTTACCACCACACTGGACTCACAGTAATTTGCCTACTACTTCATCTCATCTACAGGAGATGCTGTAGCACACATCCTCTACATAAACCTATCTCATCTCAAAAAGAAAGGCAGCTACATAAGATTACTGTTCACTGACTATAGCTCAGTGTTTAACATCATTGTGCCCTCCAGGCTAATCACAAAGCTTGAGGAGATAAGATTAAGCACCTCACTGTGCATGTGGATGTTTGACTTCCTCACAGGCAGACCCCAGGGAGTGAGAGTGGGCAGATACACCTCTTCCACCCTCATCTTTAACACTGGTGCACCCCAGGGCTGCTTTTTCAACCTCCAGCTGTACTCCCCGCACCTGAAGGAAGGAGAGGACCTGATCTGCTGATGTCAGGACAACAACCTACTCCTGAACGTCAGTAAAGCTGGACTTTGGGAAGAAACAGCAAAAGAACTATGCTCCCCTTAATATCGACGGGTTCTCGGTGGTGAGGATGGACAACTGAGGGCCTGACCGGGGTGCTGCATACTGACTCAGTGGTGAGAAAGGCGAGGCAGGGACAGCGTCACCCAAGACATCTAAGGAAATTCAAGGCATTCCCTCAAATGCTGAGGAATTTCTACTCCTGCACCACTGCGAGCGTCCTGAAAGGTAACATCACTGCATGGTACAGAAAAAGCAGTGAACAGGACCACAAAGCCCTGCGGAGAGTGGTTCAGTCAGCCGCTCCTCTACTCTGCCTAAAGGATGTTTACACCAGGTGCTGCAAAAATAAGGCCAGGAGAATTATTAAAGATCCCAGCCACCCAGATAACTTCCTTTTCTTCCTGTTGAGTTCCCGCCCCCATAAACATGTACTTATTATTACACTGTTTTAAATGATTGAAGGAACTGACATCATTACATTTCACTGAGTTTGCATTCTTCCAGATGACAAATAAATTGATTTAAATTCAAATTGAAATAAATATACCTGTCATATATTATTATTAATGTATAATTTCTATTAAAGAGGGATAATACAATCAGGTCTGTAAAGATGTTGCCAGATGTTAGTATTAGATTTATATATTTTATATTAAAATCATGTTTTTGGTGTATGACCAGGGGCGTAAATATAGACACTGGGGCCCATATAGAGAGCGGGCCCCTGCAAGTGATTTAGATTGCCACCTTGAAAATATACCTGTGTTCAAAGATAAATGATAAGAAAAGGAATATTATTAATTTAAATAAAGGTGCAATTTGCTATATATTTCCCCAAAAAGGCAAACCCATCTGAGTCATGATTTATTTTTTCTAAAAAATCTAAAAATCTAAAACAAAACTATATGCTTTTTCTACGTAAGCTATAAAATCTATAAATAAACTATAAAAACTGTTCAATTAAATGATTAATTTCTTACTTTCTTTGATATTTTTGTGAGATATACATGATCAATCCTGGGTATTATGAACGCCGATCATAATAACCTGCACTGAGGCCAGTCGTAGCTTCCTGTGGCTACTGTGTATGACGATCTTTTGATATGAGGATCTATCAATAACAAACTTGCCTCTGAATAATTAATGAAATCTTTTCTTATTATCACAGGATCTTTTCTTGTTTTTATAAGACACGGATCACGGGGCTGATGTCTTCTTTGCACCGTTCCTATTCATTAATAACGTTAGAGCAGACATGAATTTGTTTTGTTGTAGACCCAGGTGTTCAGTGTTTCACATCTGTCTTTCAGTGTGGCTATTTACATAAAGTACCTACCTGGAGGTCATAATTAAAATGACAGTGGGTTCATAGCTCATCCTCTGCAGTCACAGAGAAACAATATAAATAAAAAAAAAAAAAAAGAATTTAAAGATGATTTAATTTGCTTATTGTCCAGCTCTGGATACACAGACCTAAAAACATCAGCTTTAAATAATTTGAAGAATGAATTCTTCATTAAATAAAGATGATTGCCGTGCCTCATTTCATTTGGGTTCAACTGTGGTTCATCTGCTCTAAACTAGATAGATCACTGACTGGAACAGACAACCTCTGGGCTGTGTGTGTGTGTGTGTGTGTGTGTGTGTGTGTGTGTGTGTGTGTGTGTGTGTGTGTGTGTGTGTGTGTGTGTGTGTGTGTGTGTGTGTGTGTGTGTGTGTGTGTTTCCTTCACCCTCCCCCTTTCTGTTTTCTCCCATCACTTTAAAACCTTGCATTTTCTCTGCGAAGAGCTCCTCGGCATGATTAACATTGTTGTGAGCTGCAGGAGTTGTTATGGCAGCCATTTGCTTATGTTTGTGCATCAGTCTGTCTTTGTGTGTCTGCATCTGTGACCTGTGCACGCAGCTTGTCTTCTCAGGTCAGTGACAGGAAACGCGCATGTAAGGTATATTCAGTTTCAGGATCTTTCTCTGTTGTTATGGTACCTGACATTTGTATTTTTCCAAACCAATCCCCCACCTGCTTTTAAAGAGTAAACACACGAGCGTATTTACAAAGGGGGTTTATAAGGTTAATCTGTTCCTCCATAGTGACTGCCCATTTCCTTTATAAAAGGCTTCACCTGCCATGTGTTTGCTAATTGCTGAAGCCTCAGTGACCAAAATGTTACGGGGACCTTTGGTCACCTTTAATATCCTGACCTTTTCCTGTCCAGCACCTCACAGCCACCCAAAGAAGAGAATATCAAAGGCTAATTGTGTCAAAGTAATGTAAAACTGCAAGGCTGACATTATACAGTGCAACTTGAACACAGCTCCAGTTTTGTGTCACTAAAAATCCCTATTTTCTAACCAGTATGCTTATCTTATCGATTCATACATTATCTGCTTTCACTCTTGTGCTCCTTTTCCCATCTTCTTGCTTTAAAGATTAATAAAAATCATTGTGAGACTTTTCCCTGTGGAAAGTACACGAGACACGTCTAAACTGCTGTATTGCAGATCTATCTGAAGGAAGAGAAAGAGGATAAAGAGGGACAAAGAGCTCTCTGAGGGAGTGCTTGCTGAATATTTACTCGAAGATTTGGAGCTTTTATAGAACCCATTTCAAAGGATAACGGATCCAAATTGATTGCAAATGGGCCGGGGAACTTTTGCTTTGAAAGTGTGTTGAAAGTGTCAGAGATAGAAATAGGATAGAAGAAGCCTCTTAGCAAAGTATATATTGCCTCTGTGTAACAGTGCTCTGCAAATACTGTACTGTCAAAACTTTCCATTTTAGAACAGGTTTGTCCAGTTAAGAGACTTTGGTGAGTCCGACTTTAAACACTTGTGTGAGCAAACCTCCGGGAGAAAAGTAACATTTAGGATAACAATACAAACATTTTGTTGTGCTACTCCAAGCCTGTGTTTCTATTTTTTTACATAGAGTGGTTTCATATTGAAAACTATGAAGGAGGATTGGGGCTATGTTAAAGGAAAAAATGTAGATTTCGAGAATAAAGTAGTAAATCTATGAGAATAAAGTCATCCCAGAGCACAACAAATGGAATTGTAAATAGCTATGAAGATTGCAATTAATACCCCGGAGCTGGAAGACCCAACTGCCAGTTCCACGTGTGCCGGTCAGATGCAACAGCAGAAAGAGTTACTTATATGGTGTGCCGGTGTTGTTCTGCTGTTGTAGAGGATGTGAATGGAAAAACATTCAACAATTAACACACATATGATGGCATCACCCAGATGTGCTGATCACCAGGATGAGGAAAAAATACACCGGAGGAAAACTCCCTATCCATGCTGCTTTCAGGCAGCCTTAAGACGCAGAGCAGAATGGGATACGTTTTCATAGGTAGCCTATATAAATGGAAACACACTGAACACAATAACACACAGTGCAGCATCACTCAGGTGTGTAATTACTGGCACCCCTTCTATAAGAAGGTTGGCAGCCAGGTAGCTAGGTAACTGGCTTACACAGACCAAGTATGGAGTGTGCACTGGTAGCTGTAGAGGTGCCAGTTTGCCTTCTGAGCACTGCTGAGGTGCCCTTGAGCAAGGCACTGCACCCCCAGCTGCTCTGGGCACCTGTCCAAGGCAGCCCCCTCACTGTGACATCTCTCCATTTAATGCATGTATAGGCTCTGTTTGTGCATGTGTGTATTTCGGGCCTGTGTGTGTATAACAACAGAATGCAAAGGGTGAATTTCCCCTAAGGCATTATTAAATAAAGTTTATCATCTATATCTTGTGTTAGAGACTCCTCGGGTTCTGATTGGTTGTTTTCGTTCAGGTGCGTTGGATTCTTGCAGATGCCATTTGGAGCACTAGGAGGAGGAACAGGTTTTTTTTCCACACATTACTGTGACAAATTGTTATTTTTTTTTAATAAAAGTTACCAACTGAATGTTTTTTTTAAAGATTTTTTTTTTGGGCTTTATTGCATTTATTTGATGTAGATACAGAAAGATACAACGAAAGGCTTTGCAAAGCAAACAAGTAAATTTCAGTAAAGCTGTTGCTTGGGTTTGGGGCATCGTTGGTAGGTGTTGACCAAAATCTTTTGCATCAGCCTGTAACTATTCAGAGCCTCAAACCAAATACAGCGCTCAATGCAAATCAGGATGTTTGGCTGTTGGGTATCACAGATATCTACACCATGCTTCACCAGCTTCAGCTTCCTGCTTCTGGGTTACTGGATGTTTTTCTGACATCCAAACAAGCGATAACATCAGTGAAAACTGCTAGGAGTGGGTTCTGCATTGCTGGAAGATAACTAGAGAGAGGTTTACTCGCTACTGAATTCTGTCCCTACAGCTATTTATCATGTTTTTAGTCCTTCAGCCTGCCAACCAGGCTCCTCTTGCTTGGTTAACCTTCTGTCCAATCTTCTTGTGGAATCAGCAAATACTCAGTGCTTTCCCCCGCACTCTCTGATTTTAACTCTTTCTTACAATATCCTGCTTCACCCTCCTGTCAAAATCCAAGAGTCAGACGGGGATGTAAGTTGCATAGCTGGCATAAACGTTGCTGGTAAACGTTTTGCGGCGATGACCTTGCAGCGTACTTTACATCAGACTTTTATGTTGCAGATGACACGTTAAAAAAGCTCCTCCTGACCAGGTGCCACATGACAGAGGTCGACTCTAATGTGTCTGAAGCTCATGCATGTTTTAAACAAATATTTTTATGGACTGCTCCGGCTCCACTCATAAAATATAAATACTCGGCTTGTGTGGTAAAACTGTTGGCTGTACACAGAGGAGAGGGAAAAGAACAAAGTAATCTTTAAAACAATCTATCAGCATTACTTATTCATTTGTATTTTGAATCCTGCAAAAAAGGTACGAGTTTACACAGGTGACACTGATCTCAGAATTGACTTAGTTTATTTGTTTTGTATCGCAGCTATGATTCAAGCATCACAGCTTCCCTCTGAGTTTGGAACATGAATTTAATTAACTAGATTGATTACTTCAGTTTATGTTGCGAGGGCGGTTTTATTTATCCCTCAGTAAGTCTTGTTCATTTTCTCCCTGGAGTAAAATAATTCACTGTTGGTCTATAAAAAAAGATTTCTTTTTCTTTTGCTGTACTTTTGGTGTTGTGTAATTAATTTAATTCCAATTTCAATGGAGCCAGCATGTTTTCCCATTTCATTACGACTCCTCTGTGTTTTCTTTGTGCCTTAACAGACAGGATTTGAATCCACTGTCTTGCACGAGACATGAAACGTAAAATATTTATTTAGCCTCGTAAATCATTCATCTCCCATGCTTGCGATCATGTATGTTGAGTTAGAAAAGGTGTTTTTATGAGTGTGTGCGGGGATGTGTATACAGGGGAAGCATATAGACCACACTGAATATGCATGTGTTTTAGATGCATGGACAGAGTGCAGTCTAAGTGTGTAGGTGGGAGAGAAGCTTGTCAGATTGCATATGGGCTTGTTAATCAAAATGTGAGCCCCTTGTGGACAGCACTCTGTCTCATGTTGAGAACGGCTGCATAATTCATATACTGTATCCTCTCTTAGTAGCCCACTGCAACTTTTTTCTTGGACTAGATAAAATAAGAAAGGAGTATTGGACAGTGTGTCTTATAGGATGTTGACATGTTGATGTTTGGGATTTTGTGAAGGATATAGTTAGTAAAAACAGCTAAATTGTTAAAAACCTCTGAAGACTGGAGAATGAAGACAAAGTGGAAGTGCCAAAAACTGCCACTGCCACTTGAGGCTGGCTCCAGAAGCGAGAAGTGATTAAAATGCACTAAATATAGAACAAGGACCCATAATATCTTTTATATGGACAGAGAGCACACACACACACAAGGCAGCGTGCCGCATCTCACAGATAGTTTGAGGTGCAGCAGACAACTGGCGAGCAGGTGGGAACACTCGTGCCGAAGCATAGTTGCAGGAAACCACCACACAGCCACAGACAGACAGAAACCAGAGACGCAGAGGCAGAACTCGTGGTCGGGGACAGAAGGCCGGTAAGTTTACCGGGAAACAGACAATGCAGGCGGGGCCAGCAGCAGGAGATCAGGCAGGTAAGGGGTGCTGGAAAGTTTTGCATGTGGGCGCAGAACAATCTGGCAAAGGGTGAGTGAGCTGGAGGGGCTTATATACTGGGCTGATTGGAGATGAGCTGCAGCTGTGCTCGCAGGTGAGTGGAGTTGGGCTGATGAGGTGGGAGAGGCTGGCAGGTAGAGTGGAGCAGGGAAACTGGGAGAGTGGACAGTCATGTAGTGCAACATGGAGTTTCAACCGGTCTTACAATGCTACTGTGTTTATTTTATGTACTGTGTTGCTTTATGAGTGTCTTTTATAAATCAAATCTACTAGCACAGAAGCTAAGCTAATATACTGCTGCGGCAGCAAAACATGTTTTAGCCACGTGAAAAAAGTTCCACCTTAAAAATCAATATCAGTGTAAGTGTACACTCTGATTAGAATATTTTCACTGCTTTACACACGCTAACTGATGGAGGCAGCGGTAGACCAGCACCTCCCATGTTCTAAAATAATGCTTTGTGTTAATGGAGTCTGGTGGCTTTGAGATAACGACTTCAGTTCTCTGATGGCAAGGTAAAGCCATAAAAATATTCTCTATGTAGCGTACATTTAAACTGATATTGATTTTTTTAGGTGTGTTTTTTGGGTTGCTAAAAACTAACCAATGGAGGCACCATGTGCACCATGTGCCATTTAATTTTACGTATGTGAGATGGGGGGTTTCTACCTGTAAGTTACTGTAAACAAACTATGTTAGAATCTATAATTTCTAATATATTATACAACAGCCTATTGTATGTTTATTGCGATTCTGATAGCATATTGATTTTCAATTGGGGACACAGGATTATAAAACCACTCACCCAGATTTAAACATGAAGTTTTTTTTTCTACCATGTGACCCAAAAATGGGCTCCATCGATATTAGACCTCCTTTCTACTTTTATTTTTTCAGAAAGTGACAGATATTGAGTTCATCTATCTGTTGGGCTTGATTATTTTTAGCTGTAATGTGCTATATATGTTGAAGTGGCACCTTATTACCCTCCGACTGGACTTGGTTAGCAGTGCCTGTTGGACTCAGTCTCAGGGGACTAATTTTGTTTCACGGAGAATGAGTGGAAAGTGACAGTTCCCATCCTGAGAGGTTAAGTACATCCTGACCTTTTGATTTCAGTGCTCAAGACAACCGAACGTTATCTGAAGCCATCTCCTATCCACGCTGATCCGCAGTGACAGAACTACTTTTGGCTCCCTTGTGTACAATTTCTTGGCATTTTAGCCTTTATTCCATAGTTCACAGAGGAGACAGACACATGCAGCCTGATTTAAACCCAGGATGTATCAGATGCTTGGCAGATGCTTGCTAAACCAACTCGGCTGTTATCATGGGACTATTGCAGATACTGCTTTATTGTAATTTGTTTCAATTTCTTCTCCACACGCTAATTAGTTAAGACGTATTTGAACGCCTCAGTGAATCCCAAAGGCACAAATCAATATCTGGTGGGCTAACTGTGGCATCTTTAACACAGTATCCAGAATAATTAGGTTTTATTTGTCTAACACTGTTAAATGTGACCCACCCTAAGATGTGGAGGGAGCACCACAAGGGTTAGCTCCTCACAGAGCTGGGTATATGCAATTTGGTTACATTAGCCATTAGCCTTCATGACACTTGATTATTTATTTAAAGCTGCAGCTGTTATGTCAAAAGGAAAACTAAATGCATTCTGTCTCCCTTTTATTTCTGTCCTACTTAGAAGTACAAAGGCTGATTTCATTTACATTACATCGCAGATGATCCTAAAAATTACTGTATAAGGACACTGATTACACAGTAATGTCGACACAATGTGAAGATTAAAGTTGTGTCTCAAATCCATGTTACTGTGCGTACTAACTCTATACTGTATGTACTACATAGTGATTGCCATATATACTGTTTTAGCAGTGTGCAAAAATATCAACATTACGTTTTTTACTTTAGGAAATGATGCAGTATGTGAGACGTCGGTTGTGTCACTGCCAATTAAATTTCACAAATAGACATAAAAAAACACACATTTTTCCCAGCTGTGAGCTGCTCCTCAAATTCTTTTGCGCATTGCATTGTGGGAATGTGTGCATCGACTGTATTTAGTATGCATACTGTCTGCTTTGAGTATAATTTATGTTGTCTTGTATGTAGTGTGAACTCACTACTAAAAACCTGCGAAGGAAGAATCCAAATGCACACCCTCTGGACTTTCTAACTGAGCCCTCGCTGACTTCATTCTTAAGTACTGTGACCTGTTCACCCTCATCACATCAAGTCTGCGAGGGTGCGAGATTTCAAGGCTATTAAAGCCGCTGATAAACAGGCCTCAGATCTGTTTTATTCATCACTGTGGAAACGTTCAAGGGACAACCAGCTGCAATCATATTTATGGCCATTGCTGCAGCACTTGTCTGTAGCCTATATATTTGGCATAACACTGAACAGCTTTTAGCCTGTAGGGTAGGCTGCAATAACAAAATTCTTTTTGACTACCTCTATAGCCTGCACCAGGTGTAGGCAACCTGTGGATTTGGAGCCTTATGTGGCTCTTTAGCCCCCCTCCAGTGGCTCTCTGCGGCTTTGACAAAAAATATCACAGGACGATAAACGGTTATTTATCTATTTTAACATTTCATCAACTAAAATGTGCGCCCTACGTCTACAGGCTGGTGCCTTTTCCTCTGAACTACTTATTTAGGCTGGCTATGAATTCCAAATCCATAAAAGTAAAAGTCTTTAAGTAAAATACGGGATTTAGTAATGCGTTGGACAGATTTGTTTGCTTTCACTGCCAATGCTGCAAAGTTAAAGTACCAAATAATCTTAAACAGCCCACTGCAGAGTAGCCATCTGATTTTAAAAGATATTTTTGAGTGCTCATTTAGACCTTTTAATAATGTTGATAGGCTAATTTAGACTTGTTGCACAGGGTTGCGCACCTTAAGGCTACAATGTGTTTGTGGCTCCAAGCAGATTTTAAAAAATAAATGTGGTTAAATATTAGCCCACATGACTCAAGTACCAATTTAGTAATTGTTTATATAGTGGAAAAACTACAACGTCATGCCGGTATTGCAATGAATTGTGGTGAACTGAATCAATGAAGTTTGGTGAAGTCGCCACCCCAAGCGGACTCTTTGGAAGTCTGCCGAAAGTCCACTTGAGGCCCCCTGAAGACTGGATGAATTGTGGATTTGGACAGCCCTCAGCACTCCTGTGAACACGTCCACAAAGTCTGCAAATCTGAAGTCTGGACATTTGAATGTAGCCATAGACTCAGTTTGCAGTAAAGATCTGAAACTTGACCAAAGATTCTACAATAGCATGTCAACATAATCACAATGAAAATGCTAACATGCTGATGTTAAGCAGGCGTAATGTTTACCATGGTCACCATCTTTGTTTACCATGTTGGCATTTGCTAATTAGCACTAAACACAAAGTACAACTGAGGCTGATGGGAATGTTAGTTTCTTAGGTATTTGGTCTCAAACCAAGAATTAGAAAACACTAACATTTTTACGAGATGGTGGCACGAAAAGTTAAGGGATCACAAAAGTTACGACGATTCATCTTCGGTGAATGTGTGAAGCAGATTTCACGGAAGTCCAACCAATAGTTGTTAACTCAAAACCACAATGGCGCCGCTTACTCATGAGTTCAACGTCCACACAGTTATATAATATTATTATATAGTAATATATTCAGCATTATTCTTGCACTTTGGCCATGCTATCAAGCTAGTGTGCTGTCTCTGTTAAATAGTTGTCCATTAGTCACTCTACAGGAGGAAATGGCACTTCAAAATAAAAGCTCTGTGCTGGAATTTCACTGAACGTACTTACTTCTTACAAACTTTACAAATTTTTCAGTCACCTGCAGTCCATTCAGAATTGCCCCGCGACCCACTTTTGGACATCAGTTGGGAATCACTAATCTAGGCTTTTCAAAGTTTCATGACAGTCCGTCCAGTACCAGTTGAGATATTTCCGTCTGGACTAAAGTGGATATACAAACTGACTTTGAGCCATGCTCCTCGCATGGCTAATAATCAACCAATATTTTGACATCTATAAAGACATTCATAGTTAAACATCTTATGAGAGTCGTACTCTTCAGGATATTGGGCCAGTGGCTCAACTGCAGCTCTCTTTGGAAATGTAAACAAATAAATTGCACATTAATAATACATGGAGTGTAAGTGGCTAAGCTGGTCTTCAGTTCTATTTCCTGTTTATTTAGGATTCAGCCCTGACTATCTCAAAGACTGTATACAGCGGGCACTCTGAGAGACTGGCATGAAGAATTGATGGCAGAAACAAGTGGAGATGCATTAGGTCACTCTGTGCTTTCGCTCCAGAGGTGGTGACGGTTTACTCTGGCCTGATGTGCATCAGTGGACTCACAGTCACTTGCAAAGACACCAAGACTACACTGCATCTCTCATCCAAACTGAAATGACATTATGTTAGTTTCTTTTCAGTGACTTCATCATTTCTGTTTCGTACTGTGCTGCACAAAGAATCATCACATGAATTTCAAAGTCACTGGCTCACATGAGTGACCTGCCACCGGCCTCTTGAACTGATGCCTGCGGGATATTTAAGGCAGCTGGCACACACTGAACGGTGACCCCTTCACTGATCCTTTCTAAAAAAATAAAATAATCCACTGGACAAACATGCGAAGGTTATCCAACTTCCACTGTTTGACTCCTGTATTGTTCCGTTTTTACATTTTAAAGCAGAAATAAACAAGTTTTTGCTTTAACTTATTATTATGAAGTATATGTTGATTGCACAGTGTTATAGCTATAGATTAATGACACCACGTTTATGGTTTACTATAAGCCACACTTTCACTGTGCAGGTCTGTCTGCCACTAGGTACAATACTCCTGGAAAATGAAGGCTTGATTTACAGCACAAAGGAAGTGACTCGACCACTGTATAACCAAAACACAAGAGCGTAGTGCTTTTGCTATTGCTAGTTTTCCCCAGTTACTTAAGAGTACAAGCTGTTCTCATAAACTGTTTGTACATTTTCCTTCAAGAGAAATGCGCCCAAATTCGTACATATCCCACATCATCATGAACTAGTAATTGTGCATTTATATTTTAGAAGGCTGCGATCATGTGACCCATGCGCTGACAGGAGTAAACAAGGAAGCAGTCCTGGGTAAAGAGGCAGGTTGGGGTGGTGGAAGGGTCACAAGATCACAGACTTAACACCAGGATCTTACCACAGACAGGCATGTTTGGAACCATGTGAACTTTGACTCATTCTAAAGCTCCGTTTCCACCAAACACTTACAGTATAGTACCATTGGAGCCAAAAGTAACCCTTCAGACATGGTACCTAGACCCTTGGTCTGTTTAGCATCTCCACTGCAAACAGTACTCTTAAATGTGGGCGGGGTTGTTGTCACTCACTGCTCCATCCAGCACTCACTGTATTTCCTGGGTCTTCACCTTTGACACAGAGGGAAGTCTTGTTTGTCGTCCACAGAATGAGGTTGCACGCCGACATTTTCAGAACTAATGAAACAGGCTGCAGTGAGAGTCTCTCTCCATGGGATATTTAAAAATAGCGGGTTTGTGCATTTAGTCCTTCTCAGGTATAGGAACCCAGAGGAACTATGTTCCTGGACACTTTTTTTTTCTCCAAGTGAGTATTAGAATATATGCCGTTTAAATAACAAGGTTGAAATATGCAGAAATACATAATATACATAAAAGCTTGAAGATCCACTCATTACTAAATGTATGTCATCCAAGAGAGACTAGAAAAATGTAAGTAATGGTCAAAATGTCACATTGAAATTTAAGGTGTGCTGATGGATTCATATCTTCACCTCATGCATTGAGTAACATTACAACTTAACCTTCCACCTTAAAAGTCGCCGGCAGTCGGCCCATTGAATTCAATTATTTTTTCCCCGACTCAAACTGCTGCGAGCGGCAGCAAAACATCCTTTCATTTCATAGTTACAGTTTACTAATATATGTACAACTCTCCATGGTACAGAGTGATCTTCCTCTATTGACCAATCAACAGACTTCAGTGTTCACAGCTCCACCTTTTAGTACCAGATCTGTGTGCTAGGTACCCCAACAGAGGGGGGACCAAAAATGGGGATGGTACGGAACGGTTCCATTGGTACCATCCACAACTTTTCGCTGTGGAAATGAAAAAAAAAGCGTACCATACTGCACTGCTTGGTGGAAACAGAGCTTAATGTATGTCCTCACCATGTTTCTTTTCCCTAAACCTAACCTCAGTAACTTGACATAAATTATGTAACTCTAACGTCATTCATCGGACGCTAATTTGTAGGATATCATATAAACTGTTGTGCATGTATTTTCATATATACATACCGTTCTATAAGGATAAGCTGAAAAGCATAACTGTGGTTCTTTGTAGTCATTATCCTTAGTGGAGAGGACAGACAGTGGAAAAACTGAAGTAACTTTGCAAAACAAAATGCAGTGTGTCCTGTGTTGTTGGTAGTTGCTAGGCTCTGCAAAATACTCTTGTGATCCAGTTGTCTTTGCAACAGCAGGTAATTCAACTTAGAAATGCAAGTGGGGGTTGAGGGGGTGTCTGTTTCCACTTTTAGGTCTTGACTTCAAGATTTAAGTATGTACATTCTGGATAAAAATTGGAGATGTAAAAAAGATATTTAAATGAATAACTAAATCAACTTGCAGCAAATGTAACAGGAATTCATGTCACATATCTCACACTCACCACCAATGAGGTGTCTTGTTTCTCTGTGAGGAAAAGGTTAGGCATGATATAATATGAGGGAGCTAAAATCCATTCATTAAATCACCCCTTTTTTTTAACATCTTCCTCATCTTTGAGGATATATGCTGTGTATGACTAACCACGTGCAGTGCTTTGAGAGTTGTAAAAAAGGATAATTTGACCTTGAATGGCTGTTGCATTAAAAGTTGCTGTTTATATTTGATGTAGAAACTCACGTTCAGGTGTTAAATTATTCAATAACTGTCACTGCTGCATACACCTGAGGAAATAAACATGATTTCTGGGGGTTTTCAGCGTGTTCAGGAGACGTATCTGTGATGTGTGGAGCTAAAATTTTAAACAGGATGGTTTTATTAACTTTAAAAATGCAATAACTGATCTGAGGATTTTGCTTGTTTTGAAAAAAAAAAGACTATCATTTGATAAAAGGACTTAAGTAGATAATTTTAAACAACTTTTTGTTTACATTTGTGTTTGTCTTTTAACACTCGCACTAAGCAGCAGTGTGTCAGTCATTATGCTCTTGATCAGTTTTCTCATATCGAGCAAAAGAGCTGTCATAATTTGGCTAATATAATGAATTTAACCCACACACACTTCACACAGACTTGGTTGCTTGCTTGCTGTTCACCATCAGGACGGACACTAGCTTTAAACATTTGTCAAAGGAGCTCTGTACAATATTCAGAATGTATCTATGATTCTAAGCTAACGGTGCTAACAGTGTGAACAGTGCTAACAACAACAACAACAATGCTGATAGAGTGAAGAGTGTTAACCAGGGGGGAAGCGGAAAGTGGGAACTTCACTGTGACTATGCTGTTGGTCAGGATGATAGTCTGTGCATAAAGATGGACAACATGTCTTCATGTCCTCCTGCTGTACAAAAATGAAGCCAAATATCCAGGATACAGCCATTACTGTCTGATGCTGGTGATATCTCTTGGAGCCAGAGACAGTCAGTCAATAGAGATCTCCACAGTATCAAGTATTTGACTATACACCCATCCGAACAATCGTGAGCAGCGCTATTGACCGCGATGATGTCAAACCCTCCCTCTATAGTATTAAATAACTAATTAAAACCAAACCTAACAGAAAAATGAACACTTGAACATACATCAGTAATAAGAACTACCTAAGATGACAGAAACTTTTGAAAAATGTATTTGATGTGTAGTTTGAGCTTTTAGTTTGGGCCATGTCTTATTGGCTAACATGGAGTGGCTGCATTTATGGCTCATACTGCAGCCACCCACCAGGGGGCAAGCCAGATGTTTTGGCTTCACTTTTGGGGAGCCAGAGAACAGTGGCTGTTAGCGAGCCAGTGGGATACACACACAGGGACTCACTTGCACCAACGTGCACACTCAACCGGACAATCTAACACAACAAAAAACAGAGAAGCTCAGATTACAACACACACAGAGTTAGCGTGACTTCATTCTCTACTCAAGGTACAATGTCTCCTGTATAACTTTACGTAGCAAATAGTTATTTGCTGCCGTATTAATGTTTTGAATATTGTAAAGAGCTCCTTTAAGATCCTGGCTAAAACATTGTTATTATTATTTTCAAGAGTTGCTCAAATAGAAAACATAGAAATGTAGTTGCAGGACCTTTTGGAAGACAAGGGTCAGTGCTCATACAGATGCACCTGGTAAATGTAATACACAGAATGATGGTTATATTTATATTTTTATATATCAAATAAAGTTTTTTTTCTCAGTAAATGTTTTATCTTTCTCAAATATTCAGATTATTTTTACTGTAAACTTTGAGTTCCATCTCTTACAGATATTTTTTTCACCATGTAAGCCCAAAAGACACAAAGACACCATCAAAAACACTAAAATCAGCCATTTCATCTTTGTCATGGTCATTTTAACATCAGCGAGTCAACTTTCCTGCAAGTACCAATCATCTGCCAATAAAACTCTCTCATATAACTGTAAAAGAAGCATTTACATGAAGAAAACAAACACATTAAATGGCAAAAAATTAGTCTCAATTTCCTCTGAGTGGCTGGGACTCTGACTGTTTGCTCTTACCTTGTCCTTTATGCTCGAGCGCATCATTTCATAACAGTTTTGAAAGGGTTTATTTGTTGCTATGGCATTGGCTGTTACTTAAAATTCAGAGGCAGAGTGAAAATGCTGTTTCCATTTCTGTCTCTGTAACGACGAGACGAGCCTCGCTGGAGAATAGCATGTATAAATGTCAAACACTTGACAATCCTCCATTCCTCAAACACGCATATATTACAGTAAAGTAACTACCTTTGCACACACTCGTACAGACACACACTCACACACACCACTTTAAAATATAATTGCATATATGGCGACAGTTTTACTGAATCTCTAGAGTTTTGCAGTCTTTCTAAGTACTTTACTGTACCACAGAAACATTATATGGGAGCAGCAGCATACAGCATGACACAGAGATTAAGACAACACATATTTCATGGCTTTTCATTTCCGCTGGATTAAATCCAGTCCCTCTGAGTTTGCTCTTTCTATATAGTTACACCAATCCTTGTTTGATGTCGGCTTTTGTCCAAGAAGTAACAGTAGTGTTCCTTTTGACATAAAATAGACTTCAAATCCTCTTTCTTTATCTTTTTAAGATAAGTTCCACAGTTCTTCAGGGTCAAAATTTTCTCTTTTTTAGCATGCATGCATAAGTCTATATGAAGGATATGGTATCTAAAGAGCTATGGCACGGAGCAGTTTGATATAAAAAACAAAAACATATCACAATTAGCATGTGTTTACAAGATGGAACATTTAGTACTTCCATTATCATTATTATTATCTTGTTTTCTCTTTGTCTTTTTCACTCCGTTTTCCAAGAGCGGCAGTTTTAATCCGTTTTTTCAGGAGCACCGTCTGAATTTAATGAGTTTTTGGAAAGCCTGTTTGAACTCATCGTTGAATGCGGTGTAGATAACAGGATTGATGAGGGAGTTCAGGTATCCCAGCCAGGTAAATATATCAAAAAGCACTGGATCAAACCAGCACTCTTTACATATGGCCATGACGAGCGTGCCCACAAAGAACGGGAGCCAACAGACAATGAAAGCGCCCAGGATGATGCCCAGCGTCTTGGTCGCTTTCCTCTCCCGAGCCGCGCACAGACGTTTCCTCTCCAGCACGCTGTCTGCCAACTTCACTTTCACACTATTCATGAACAGAGGCGACCCTCCCCCTCCTGCGCTGCCAGAGTGTAGGTGTGCTTCCTGGTTGGAGGCAGAATTAAGAGAACAGAGAGAGGAGCCCGCAGAGGTCTGGATGAGCTGTGCTGTGGTGAAGCGTTTCCCCGAGGAGGATGGCGTCTTAAAGATGCGGGAGCGGGCGGCAACATAGATCCGTCCATAGAGGATGATGAGGAGCACTGTGGGGACGTAGAAGGCGCCGAAGGTGGAGTATAGGGTGTAAGAGATCTGATCAGTATTCACCATGCACTCTGTCAGCTCCTCGTGGGCTTTGGCCTGCCGCCAGAAAAGTGGAGGCAAGGAAATCGATATGGAGATCACCCACACCACACCAACCATGATCGCCGCCCGGCGCATGGTGCGGCGTTTCGAGTACTCCAACGCGTCTGTGATGGCCCAGTAGCGGTCCAGTGCAATCACACACAGGTGCAAGATGGAGGCCGTGCAGAAGGTGATATCAGACGACAGCCAGATGTCGCAAACAATCTGCCCCAGCGACCAGGTCTTGCTGACGGTGTAGACGATGCTGATTGGCATGACTAAAATGGACACCAGCAGGTCTGTGACGGCGAGGGAGCCGATCAGGAAGTTAGCAGGGGTGTGGAGCTTCCTGGTTAGAAAGATGGTGGCGATGACAAAGGCGTTAGAGAGCACAGTCGCCAGGGTGACCACAGCTAGGAGTGCAGACAGGGAGATCTGGAGGCCGAGCAGCGTGGTCTCATTCCATGGTGGTGTTGTTGTGGTGTCGGGAATCTCTGTAAAGTTGCTGCTAAAGTAGTCCAGCGAGCTATTATCCAGCTCCATCTCGCCTTTGCTTTTTTTTTAAACCTTTGTTTCTCTGAGGTTTAAACCAGCCTCGTCACATTAGTTCAGGCATGGCGCTGGTGAGGGCTGTACAGTGGCGTGGCACTGCTGGTTCTGGCTGTAAAAATTGCAAAAGCTTATCTTTTATCCTCCTTATTTTCCTTCATTTCCCTTGTGTTGTGATTTCAAATAAATCTTCAGCAAAACTCCTAATTCCATCTACATCACATGCTGCTGTAATTGAAGCCAGTTAATTTGTCCGTTTCACCCCTCCAATATTGATTCCCCTCACTGGTGTAGCTGCAGGAGAGCCGAATCCTAATTTGTATTCAGCTCCTGTCAGACATGCACTCCTTTTCTCTCTCTCTTTCCAACGCTCTTATCTCATCTCCAACCAGCAGCCAGCCGCCACCAACACCTTCAGACCAAACCTTCCTATCTATCAAATGCTTTAATGGGCTCCTCCTTTTCAATAAAGCTAAGCGGGGAGCTGCATGTAGGAAGATGATGACGACAGATACACAAGGTTTGCTTGTTGCTCTCTTTCTTATCTGTTCTCAAGTCCACGTGAAGCCTTCTAAATTGAGGTTTGCACTGAAACTTGGCTGTGTCTTGTGTCTTTGATGATAATGGAAAGCCTGGACGTTACAGTTACATGATGCACATCAAAAACCAGACGAAGAATAAAAAAATCTAGCCATCCTGTGGATAATTGTTCGATATCCATATATAGCTTTTGGCAGTTGTATAGAAGTTTGCTGAAATGCTGTGATCAGCAAAGCCTTTGTTCAGATTCCCGGTGTTAAATGCTTGTGTGTTAGCGTCTTTTCTCCACTGTCAGTTTTCCAGTTGTAGCGTCCGTACAGCTTGGAAGGTTTAGTCATGAGGCTTCCTCTGCAGCATCCTAGGCAAGACAAACAAAAGGAAAAAAATAGGAAACATCAGTTGTATTCAACTTAACCATCATCCCCTCCCCCATACTGAACACGTGTATACACAAACAAACCTCCTACATGCCTAATCCCACACATAAGGGGAAATAAACGCACATGAACAATCTGTAAACTCAACCTCGACCCGTAAATGGAGCATTATGACTTGATACACGGACTTAACACCCACACACCTCCAGCCATTGAGTTGATTTATTACATTTGTTGTAAGACTGAAAATCCCTCAGTGAGGTAAAACATTTCACCAAAGTTATAACCAGTTTGATAATCGTACTAAAACTGATCACAACAGCAGAGTTTTACAAAAGCATCAGATAATGTAAATTCTCAACATAAAAGCAATCAATACTTAAAAATTCAGATTAATGTTGCATAAATTAATATTGTCTTCCACAGCAACTGCTTTCCCTGATAGTGTAGTTCACAGTACAGTTATGGGGCGTCCTAGTTTCCTAGCGGTTTGAGATGCTGACCATGTAATTGCAACATCCCTGGTTTATAATTTTCTGTCACTACAACAGTGTTGGGCAAGCGACTTGGAAAATGTAATGAGCTAAGCTACATCTTACTCAACATCAAAGTGAAGTTTCACTACATTGAAGCGATCCCCAGAGAAATGTAGCGGGCTAAGTTACAAGAAAAAGGCAAAAATACCTTGCTACTTGCAAAACTACATTTATTTTTTGACTTTTTCAGTGATAATAAAAAATGTCAGCCAAACAAATAGGCAAGCCAAAAAGTGATCAGTTTAACTTTTACTGTAAGGGGCAAGACACGAGAGAGAAGCGTCAAGAAGTGCAGTGTAGCCAATCCGAGGCAGAGTAGGGCGGGTGTTGCCAAGAAAAGCCGACAGTGAAAGCAGCAAACAGAACAAACTGAAGGATTAGTATCTGATGTCATGCACTTCCCTCGTCTACATGCCTCTGTGTGGCACTGGTGTCAGTCACGTTACCTGTCCTCAGTTTTATTATCCTTACATTTATCCAGACTTCTGCAGAGGTCTGTTTTTCCCAGGAAAAATAGCTTGTAATTTTGTGGACGCTACCATGCTACTTGGTCAATCAATTAACTTTTCTACTGAAAAGCTATTTGACTCAGAAAGTAGTGATGCTAACACCAAGCTACTGAGAATGCAGTTAAATTAGTACTACAACTGTCATCTCCACACCTTTCCATCTCTGTCTGACTCCCGTGGGACTTTACTTGGATGGATTGTAAATATATTAAACACTGCAATATAAATATTTAAAAATTCAATTCAGTAGAACTTTGTTTATCCTGAAGGAAATTCTTGTGCCACAGAATGCTTCAAATTACGGTAACACTAAGTACAGTGATCACTGGGCCCAGTTTTAGAAACAACAGAGTGTTAAATATCTGGTGAAATATACAAGATAAGAAGTGTATTCAAGGAGCAAAAGCAAAACCAGAGCCTATCAGAGTAATAATAGGAGTGTGATAAGTACAAGAGTTACTAAAAATGAACTAAAATGGTGGAAAAAAGCAGCCTGCTCCTGATAATCAATGTTATATTGTGTATGATATAACAATATAACAATGAGAAGTAGTATTGCACATGATTTAGAAAATGATATTGCACTACACTGACAAAGAGAAGAGAAAAGAAAAAAAAAACTTTTGTTATTAAATACATTTTTTTCTTTGAAGCACACAAACACTTTTCTCTCACTTAGAAGACCCCATATAAACTTTTGGTCTTGTGAGAAATAAACTCGACTTTCTTCACATTCACTGAAAATGGTTCTCAGAAATACAAAGAGAGACTGACCATGTTGCGAGCTGACTTCCTTTCAAGTAGAATGAAAGAGATAAGAACTGAAATGTGGAAATGTGGTTTTATGTCACAGTGGGGATGTGGACTAATCACCGCATTCCCTCCCTTCAGCTTTCCATCTATATGTTAGGTTTGCTTTAATGTATTATTTAAGAGAGGCAGCATGGATACTGACCACTTTAAATTCACAGGAAATAGTGAAAAACATACAGCGTAATAAGTGACACATTTAATGGACTCAAGTCGTGACTGTTTCATAACTCACAGAGCAAATACTGCTGAAACTTGACGGGGAGACAAGGAATACTTCACCTATTTTTCTCACATGCCTCCATTGTGAACGAAGAATCCAAAAATAGAAAAAATTCTTGATGAATAAAAGTCATTTATCTATGCTCACTTCAAAGCCAGACTCTACTAACACAAACAGTAATTTCACGGGAGCTGTTGGTCTACCACTGCCTTGATCATTCACCCTCTTCTTACACATTTGAGCCAGCACTGCAGTGTAGCGTCAGCTTTTCAAACAACCTTAAAATATTCCACATCATTCATACATTCATGGTGTAAAACAAATTTCAAGCCAGCGTTGCAATGTAGCGTCAGCTATTCAGCATCAGCATTCACATCTGCAGTTTCTCCAGAAATTGCATTCTCTAGTTTGTTTGTGTTACTGTGTGACTTTGTGAATCTAAACTAATCCTTTCAAACGTCAAGTCACACAGTAACACAAACAAACTACAGACCGTGTTCGGTGAGGGAAAATTACTTTTTTGACAGAGCATACAGCTGGATAAATGAGACCTGGATTACAGTGCACGAGTTATGTGCAAGCTTATAAATTAATGTTTTTGTATTGTTTTGCTTTTGTTAATCGTGGTTCTGTATGACCTCAGTGCATAAAGGATTTACTCGGTTTTTGGATTCTTCGTTCAGCAAGAAAAACAGTTTTCAGTCAGAAAACTTTAGTCAAAGAAAACTTTAATTCCATTTGCAGTATTATATTTGGCGGTACGGCCCTGTTCTTGGGCCTCTCTGCCTTTCCTCTTAGGCACATGGAAAGATACTTCAGTGCACCCAAGGCAGAGAGAGCAAACTTCCCTGCCCTTCCATGCGCCTACAAGGAAAGCCTCAGGCAGGAAGAGCAAAGACCCCCCAGGAACAGAACAGAGCAGCATCAGTGAAAAACAGAAATGACATAAGTCAGACACAGCATGAAAAGGAGGAGCTGGGGTGGAGGCGGGTTGCAAAGGAAGCAGCAACAGTAGGCAGGCCAGAGCAGTTTAAATAGGGTGCCCTGAATGAGATTCACCAATCGGTTGCATAGAGAGGAATCGTTATCTATCAGCTGCTCCATCTGTTAATTGGGCTGTTTGAGATCAGCTGATGTAGCTGGGATGTGAGCTGAGCTTGACATCGTGTCCTGCCTGAACTATGCTCAATTTGTTTTCTTTTTGCAAATTCAGCATAACACAAGGTGAATAATTCATATACAAATGATCATTTTGTTTAACCAACTTTTTGACAAATGGTAAAGGCTTTACCGAAGTGTATTTTTTCTAAATGTTATGCACATGTGCACTCTAAAATCTTCTGAGGTGTTTACCAGAGGTGGATTTAGCACAGTTAAAATAGAAAGGATTTGGAAGAGAAATACACAAGATTTGATTACTGGAATAAGGTTTGTACAGCTGTTAAATTATTTTCTCAGAACTGTTTTGTATTTCACACATCAACAAGTTACGAAGTGATGTTCGAATATTAAGGAACAGAGCTGCAGAAAAAACAAGCAATGGTGTTTGCCACAGTAATTACAAATGTTTGCTTTTTCACAGTTAACACATCCTTCTGCTGGCACACCACGAGTGTCAAGACTGATTTCCGAGTGCATGTTTGTTCCTGATACAACTCTGCAAATCACATCCGTTAACTAAGTGTTGATTGGCAGCTGGGCTCTTGAGGGATTATTGTGGTTCGGCTGCGACGATAAAAAGCCATATTAACTAGTAGATGAAAACAGCCACGTCTGTTTAGCACATTCATTTATAGACTCTCAGGTGAGCATGAACATTTTTATAAACCAAATTCATTTTGGAGCCTTGTGTATTCTTTATGTTTGCTCTCAGTGGTTTTGATTTCGGAGAGTCAGTGAAGGGAAAAAACTCCCTTTCCTTCCATTATGGATCACACCGGAAAATAAGTTTCATTCACTGATTTAAATAACTTGAAAAAAATGAATAAGTGTCCTTGGTTATATAAATAAATACTTCTGTGAGGGATAGGATTTATTTTTAAATTAACAAGACTGCAGCCACGCTAGCAGTGCTTATTGTGGTGCTTAGGCACAGTGGTCATTTGAACTGATGTAAAACCAACAGAGGAGATAATCGCCTGCATCATATGTGAAAGCCATTAATCTAAAGCTTATGTTTTTCCTCTGCTTCCTCCTGCACCATGACATTCAAATGGCTGCGAGGGTGGTCGACTACTGGCTGCCCTCCATCAAAGACACGTACAGGCTGTTTAACAGCAAAGAAAAGGGCACAGAGAACTGATGGTACCCGCCCAGGCAAACACGTGCTTAACATCCACACAAACGATGGTCTTGCTGCTCATCTGCAGTGCAGCTTTTATGAATTTTAATAATGCTGCAAAACAGGAATAGCTCTTTATTGTTACGGTGTAATGGTTAGTATGAAATCATACATTGTCTGTGGGTACCTGAGGCTGTTTCCTGAAACATCGGTCCTGCACTGCTCTGTAAACATAACCAAGTCGAATGCCCTTTTCTCCTCATGCACAACAGTTTTAAAGCAAAAGATGTTATTATCAAAGATCAGGTTCCTTAAAGCTCTTTATGTTGAAACAATGGAAGAGCAGCTATGTTTACAGTTTAATTGCATTGTGTAGGATTATTACTGAGAACTGTGGTTAGGCTGAGTTTCCTAAATACCAGGAAGTGCCTTAACAATAGCACTAAAGCTCGTTTCCACTGCATGATTCGGCTCGAATTGACTCACTTTTGGTACCAGGTCCTTTTCTGTATTTCGTTTTCCATTGCAGACAGTGTCCCCTTTCAATGTGGGCGGGATTCTTAACTGATTGCCATAGCAATGCCATGTGAAACTGCTGTGACATCATCTTCAGCTGGATCCTTTCATTGGCAACCAAATAGAGGTAGTGTACAGCATACTGCCATTGTTTTAATAATCTGGGTAGAGTGAATTAAAAAAATTGTTGTTGCTATTGACGATAGCTTGGCTGTTTAAAAATAGCTGGTTTGTGCAGGATGTCCCATTTCACGGAAGTGACAGTCCTCTCTTACGAGTCAGTGGTCTGCCTTTTTTAAACTCCACCTTCTAGTATCGGCACAGCTCATTTGCAAACTCAACTGAGGTTGCACCCCAAAAAAATCAGGTGCCAGTTGCTATTCACAATGTTTGCTGATGGAAAGCCAAAAACTAGAAAGTTGGGTTGAGGAGAGCTGTGCCTAACATGCAGTGGAAATAAGGCAGTATTCATTTAGATCCGTTTTGTCCCTCAGCCAATTCTATCATAGCTCAGTGTAATGGCCATTTGTGTTTAACAGCCAAAACATGAAATGTGTCCACATATCTCAGTCCAACATCAAAATAAAAACTGTATAATCCAATCCAAGGCTACACACAAGACAAGACTACTGGCATGAAGGTGATATTTTAGGCTAAATTAAATGCCCAGATTATTAATTTGAGAGCGCAATTTGTTTTGTTTTTTTCCATAACACCCCCTGGGCTCTGTACATTACTTTTTGTATCCAAATATGTCAAGTGCTGTAAGATGATCACATGAATCCATAGTGAATGACATGGTTAAAGTATCTGTTTGATTTCAGACTTAAATTCTGACTGTTTTGTGCTGTTCTTTCGTCAACATCAGGTAAAAGTTAAAGTACTACCCCAGCAATTTAGTGTTACACTTAAATAAAGCCAGGGGAGCTTGCAAGACACTCGTTCAACAAGGAATAGTCAACAACAAAATATTAGAGGCCTCAATTCTCAGTTGTATCAAGCTTAAAGGGAGATAACCCTGGTGACGTCACTATAGCCCCTTTCACACATGCACTGCAAACCTGAAATTATCCAGACATTACCCGGAGTAGCTGTAAGTGAGAACGCAAACGTCCAAATCAATGCACTTCGTCCTGCTCGCTCCCCAGTACAAAGTCCCTGTAATGTCCAATTAAGCCCATGTGTGAATAGAGCCTAAAAGTGTTCAGAGAATTCACAGCAAGTGAGTGGGCGTGTTGATGATGTTTCTATCATGAGGCTCATGCAAAACTGGAACAAAACAAACAACCGTGGGTGCAGACGAAGGGTCATTTACATGAAGACAGCAACAAAAACATACACTGAACTTCCATTTCCGTGGACTGTCCCTTTAAAAAATGCTCTTATAATGAATATATTTTGTTTTGTGTGTGCTGTAGACTCCAAGAAGAAAACATGACGTGCAGATGCATTAGAGATAGCTGTAACTACTGATGGGTGAAGCATTACACAGCATGACAACCTTACAGTCACGCTTCATTGCATCAGTGGAGAAGAGATTGATAAGCACACACAGTGTTTGGTTATAATGCCCAGTCATATTCAACGCCCCACACAGTGAGCTAAGTAAGAAGATTGTCGTGGACAGCATGGACGTATTCAGTCTCTGTGATATGTTTCTGATGCACTCAAACACACACGTACAGTAGCATGTATGATAGATGGCTGTATAGTTTATCTGTTTACACATCAAACAAGTCAAGGACAGGGCTTATCTCCTAAGGGCCTGGTTTACAGCACAATGAGGTAATGAGGTTCATAATGAATGGATGAGAGGGAAAAGATTTTTCAATCAAGAACAGGCCTTGCCTAAATTAGGCTGTATACTGTTTGTGTGAGATATATTAGCTTCTACATCTGGCTTTGAAATTGAAGATCTAATACAGCAAAGCATCTCCCAGCCCGATGAGGTGAGACGTGCATTTATCATCTTTAAAACAATGAAAAAAGTAACTGAGATCACAATAAAAACAAGCACAAAAAAATTACAAGTTTGTTCATGTGGGTCTGACGAAGAGCAGAACTGCAGCCGTATACAATATCACTGACTGAACCATTCACTACAAATCCAATTCATTCCTTTCAGGCTTGGGCCAAATCCAAGCAGATGCTGCAGCGTGTGCAGCAGCAGCCTGTTTGCTGGTCTGGGTGAAACAGAAATACCCTCTGAACCCAGCAGGCCTGCAAACACCGCATGGCCCCACTGGAGATAGGCTAATTGATTTAGCTCAGAGGAGGTAGAGCCATCGCTACCTCCGCTGTCAGCTAATGTCTGGTGTTTACTCAAGCGTGCACTAAACGGTAGGTGAGCAAGGATGTACTCTCTCTGTGTGTGTGTGTGTGTGTGTGTGTGTGTGTGTGTGTGTGTGTGTGTGTGTGTGTGTGGTGTGTGTGTGTGCGTGCGTGCGTGTGTGTGTGTGTGTGTGTGTGTGTGTGTGTGTGCTGGTGGGGGTAAGAACATCAATGATAGGTTGGGGATTGATGATGGGGTAAATGGAAGAATGCTGTGATGGAAGGAGTCATGGGAGTAGACAATTGCTGCTTTACAAAAAATCATGTTGTGGACCATTTTGTGATCAGATTGCCTTCAAACGGGTGTTGCCTGACATCAGACAGAGTTGTCAGCTCTTTACACTCTGTTTCCATCGTCAGTTGGACATTGCATCCACTCAAACTGATTTCCATGGGGAAGGGGGATTTAATTTTCCCTAACCAATCACTAGAGACCAATGTATCTGCAAATCTCATGTCATTTTACATCCACACTGATGCTTAGCCATGCTTAGCCATGCCAACATACCTGTTTTGCAGGGGTTTTAGAAAACACAACACATTCTTACTCCCAACATGTTGAATACCATCGTTTGGACAGTGGCCCTATATGTCAAAATATGACACCCTTTTAAGTCTTTTTTTTTGATGCTCAGGGATGGCATGTCAATTTACACTCATTACATGTAATACAACAGAAACTTTTGTTTTCACAGGTGATGTGCGGTTTCTGCTCATGGCATGCATACAGTCTCTTTCCAAAGTAAACGAAGAATGTAAATAAAAAACTTCATTTTCAGGGTCTTTTCCTCAAGTTAGGCAAGAAAACTATGTGGTTAGGTTTTGCAAAAAATCATCACTGTTTTGCTTAAAATGAAGCACCACTGACCAAGTGTGGGTATTTGATGAGATGGGAGTTAGACCCAGTTGGAAGACATGTTGGTTTTAAATAGCCCTGATAGCAGAGTCAATGTTGTCTATAGCATTGACCATTTATGTTATTACTACTCATTGGTTCTGATGCATCACTTGACAATGCTTACAACAGCTTGACGCTGATTGGCTGATTGTTAGTTTCACAGAGTAAATATAAAGATGGGCGACATGACAGCGCCCCTAAAGAGAAACCAAAACATCTCAATCCCCCCCTGGTGGCTGGCTGCAGTATGGGTCAGTAAACCAGTCCCCTTTTCCAGTCACGGGCTCGCGATTAATGGTGCTGCTCGCGATTGGTCAGACTGCGGGAACTCAATACCATGGAGATCATTACTTCGCAGACTCGGGCTCCAAATAACATGACGAGCACAAGATGGCAGCGGCCATAGTCAGGATATTTTGGCTTCATACAATATGAGGAAGCGGAGATGCGTTATCCGTCTTTACATACAGTCATTGGTTAGTGCCCCTGGAGCCTTATTGGTTGTTTCTGATTTAAGTGAAATAGCCGTTGTTTCATGTCATTATGCCAGACGAATCAGTCAACTCGAACTCAGTGGAATGGGCTATTGTTAAGGTTTGGATTCAGGCAAACAACTGCTCTGTTTCTTCCATGTCGATTGTTATATATAGTTATTATTCTCCTAAAAAGATGCTAGAAGTGAACATCAGTCAAAAATAAGACTTGTAGGAAAGCATGGTACTCTGCAAATACGTCATCTATCAGATACAATCATCCTCAGGAAACTATGAATGATTTTGAGTAGGTTTAGTGCATTGATAATCCAGATAACATTATTTATTTTTGAAAGCACAATAACCTTTTAATAGCTTAACTTATTCAAATGTACATAAACACTTAGAAAAAAAAGCCCTTGCTTGCTTAATGCTGTAATATTATTCACTGTTCACTCGGTGCAAGTAGGTGAGCTGCTCTTTAACTGTCCCATAGCCAAGCATGCACTGCCAAAGTCTTTGGCTCATTCTGCTTATCATTTCAGTTGGTATGCAGTCCAGGATGCTGTTGTTTGAATTAGCAACCAAAATAAATTTTTACAATGCAGTTTGCTTAGCAGCATGAAGACACTGAATTATAGATAGCCGGGCTGCATCATGTGTGGGAAAATGAAACTATAAAATATAGATTAGTAGGAATGTTTGAACAGTCAGCATGACTTCGGAGGTGATATCCGTCAGCCTGGAGGTTAAAGTGCATACAATCAAAAGAGACAATGGAGAGATGGAGCCCATGGCCATAAATCACCGCTATGCTACAGTATGCAGAATAATAGAAACATATTTCATGAATGGTTGGCATGTATGAATTGCAACATGCTGGCATTTCATGCTGCAATTCAGGAAAAAAAAACAATTGAAATCACATTATTTCTCGAGGGCTCAGGGGTTTGTCTTATCTCTGTTGTTTGCAGCTGCCTGGGAGCGTGGAGAGTAGGTGTTTCTCTCAAGCTGCGTGGGCTGCACGTGTGCACAAGCATGCACATGTACAGGCACACATACGTGCACCATGTACATCCCTCCAACAATCCACCTACACACACAGACACACATGAAGCATAGACAAACATAAAATACAACACAATTAATCCTCACAGGGAATGGCACTGGAGGACACTGAAGGGGCCTCTCAGGTTTATGGTGATTTATGGTGACTGATTCCTGTGCTGGCAAATGAATTGCAAAGCGGGTGTGAGGGAGTTCAAGTTACCCAGAGATACAGTGACAGCGGTCTGCTCAAACCCCTGGGTACAAACCTCAGATTTCATTATAGAGGTTGGGAAGGATAATCTCAGCTCTTCTGTAAGCCGATAGAACAGGAACAGATTGTTGAAAACAGGACAATTTAGCCTCTTAGCATTAAAATTCCGATTTTTCTGTAACTGTTAGCCCCCCCTTTTTATTAACAGGTTGCACGGCAGCATATTTAAACTGTTTCAAATGCACCTCTTATCATCGTTTCTGCCTAGAATAAACTTTATCGACACATCAAAGCCTCCTACTGCAGAGACAAGCTTCCCACCAGTGTTTTTTACACCACTTCACAGTAATACACTTCTCACTGTGTGTTCATGACCCTTAGAAAGTGGAACAGGTCCAGTGCAAATCTAGGACACCTGAGAGGCCCTTCATTGAGAGTGGGCCTGGGATGAGCTGATGCAGAGATTATCTGTCACAGCCGGCTGTGTGTAAATGTGTGTGTGTGCAGAGGAGAGAGACAGAGAAACAGACAGGACAAATGGGGATCTGGTTTAAATCTAAGGAGATGATAAAAGAGCTTGCGATCAGAATGTTGTTAGTGCTAACTACGTATTAACAAAAACAAAAAATAAATTTTAGGTAGTCCCTCCTGAAACGTGTGATCTTGTGCAGGACCACAGTAGATTATACAGAATCAAGCAGTTCTGTGCATTATTTGTGAGAGCTTGCAATTTTTCTAATCTGCACACTATTTTTGGCAAAATTTACAAAATTGCTCCATTACAATAAAATTGCAGCCATTTTCCACATAATATAATCCATTTTCCACCTACTGTTGTGAGAACAGGTAAAATGAAACCTCATCTTTATAATCCAAATTCTTTGCCACCTGGAAACTTTCTTTCCCCAGTTTTATCTTCACAGAAAATGCTTACTCACAGGTGCTGAATCACCTCCAACAAGCACCACTTACACCCTTTTCCCTCCAAAGTTAGCGTGTATGGAGTTTTTAAGTTAAAAATACGTGATAGACTCCTTTCCCATTGCCAGTAGACCAGAGCCGTGTACAGCACTCTGCTGCAGATGAATATGCCTTTCTGTGTGTGTGTATTTTTTTTTACTGGACTGTCATGTTCAACATCACAGACAGACTGGAAAATGGGTTAGTTAATAGTAGAAAGCAGCATGAGGGCTGGTTGAAAGGGTACAGTGACTTTATAAAATCTCTCACAGACTCTATTCAGTCTCTCTTTCAAAGTTGGTGCTGACTTAGGGTGCTTTCAGACCTAGAGTTGTCTTGCTTTGGTCTGAATCAGGGACTAATTTTGTTACAAAGTAATGAAATTGCCTAGAGTTGGTGTGTGTTCAAATGGCAGCATTTACAAGCGGACCAGATCAAATGCCTTGTGCAAAAAAGCTGCTCTTGACTGGTCAGAATTTCCATGAGGGAAAAATCCATGGAGTAAACAAAACCTTGAAGATGACTGGAGGGACAACTACGCAGGTTGATTATATTGCTATATTGCTGTCATTGTTCATTTGAGTCAAACCATACAGTTTGAAAATGAGGCGCGGCTCCAACTAGAAAACAATGTTTTGATGCATTGGATGTGCTGAATGTGCATATTAAGGCAGTACAGGAGGAGGCGCACATTAATAATCCTCCAGGACTGTAACATGCTCATGTTTAACTCAAACAATGCATAATGCAGTTGGTTCAGATTGAGGTCAGAACACGTTCTCACCACAAACAAACTGCACCAGAGTTTGACTGTAACCAGACCGAGACCACCTCTTCAAGAAGATCTCTGTCCAGTTGTTTCGGTGCACACCCAAGTGCGATTGCTGTTTTCACGCCTGCCCAAACGAACCGCACTCAAAGGGCAAACGAACTTGAGTTCGACTGAATCGAACCAAACAGGGCAGGTGTGAAAGCACCTTTAATTTGGATCCATATTCAAACACTGCTAAGGCAGAGGTGGATGGTATTTGGTGGTGACCTGTCATTGTATCATGCCGCCAAAGAGGCCAAAATTAGAACAGCCGCCTGTGTGTTGTATTTCCATCACTGCTGATTGGAGCTGATAAATACTCATGAGTAATGTAGATGTTTACCTGGCAGTGAATGCCAATTGTAACCTTTCCCATTAAGTAAAAAAGGCAGATACTAGTGGGTGGTTTAAGTCATGTCTTACCTATTGTACCATCTAACCTTATACCCATGCTCACACCTAAAACTAACCTCATATTTAACCTTAAATTAACCATTTCATTGAGTGGAACATAGCTGCCTGACCAGCTACAGAAGCTGTACACTGCCCAAAAACTTTTTAAGATCATTTTTAATCTTCCAGAAAATTAATTACTGCATAAGTGTTGATGATTTCACAGTTCTCCCCCCTGACTTGCATTTTTAAACGGTGCTAGTTTCTGCAAAATAGCACAAATGGATGTGAACTGCATTGCAAATTTTCATAAAAGTTGTTGCAGACTCAGTTGGTTCAGGCTTTTAAGTGCCAGAGCTCTTCATGTTAATCCTGTTTACATGACTGAAGTAATTATCCATTTGCCCCAAAATATACCACTTCAAAGGATTCACTTCATGTTGTTTGTTGCAAGACATGTTTGTCATAATTTAACACATAATATTCAAGCTACAGCTTTAGGGGAAGTAGATGGTCATGTACAGTTGCTGCTCTCCTGCCAGTCCTGTTTTCTGGAGGTTACGTTTATACAGGCTGTGAGGCTGTGTGTGATGTGAATTAAGTTTTCTGTTAACATAATTAAGAGATGTTGCAATGTTACACCATCCACTTGTAGTGATTACAACATGTTGCCTATACCTAACTACAAACAGTGGCGGATCATCTTATAGGCAACATAGGTGGCAGCCATAATCCTCTCCCTCAAAACCCTGAACACTGAAATTGAACATTTGAGCAAAGTGATCCAAAGATCCAAGAACGGTCGGTCTGTAGGAGGGGCACCACTTAAGTCCTGAGAAAGCAGTCCACCTTGATGTGTTCATCAGTGAGTGATCATCACAGTCAGAACATGCTAAATCATTGATGGGTATGGTGGAGTGAAGCGAATGTGGAGAGCATTACAGTAAGAGAAAATGAAAAGGCAGAAGCCATCCAAAGCACAGTACAAAAAGAAGAAAGACGATGACATTGGCAAATTTGTACATATGTATTCTTTTACTGTTTATTATTATTGTTTGCTAGTTAGGCTGTTTATTTGTGTGGATTTCTCATTTGCTCTTGTTCTTGTTTGTAATAGATAAAATAAATGTAAAAGATGATAATATTCTTTTTGGGTGAGTGCTGGGGACAAAGGAAAGCTTGCCTAAGGCGCTGAGTCTGCTACATCTGGCATCGGATGTGAACCTGAGATTCTGGTGTCATACTCCTGCACTACTTAGTGTGTCTAATATCTACCCTGACCACCTCTTTCCAAATCCAGTGCTGCACATAAATGTAGTTTTATTAACGCAAAGAAATGTCTGTGAACATAATCCAGTTGGCAATCACATTGACACCACGTTGTAACACTATAAGTTATATTTAGTAATACAGAAACGTAATTTCTAGGAGACAGTGTTGCTCCTGCCAATAAATTAAGTTTTATAACTTAATTTGAAAACACAGGCCACACCTCAATGTCATCCATTTCTGCACTAAAAGTATTGAAGCACAGCTCATGATCCATTTCCCTCCCCTTTGACCCCCTTCTCACATCCCTCCACCCCAAAACCCCTTTTCTTTGTTTTCCTTTTTGCTGTAATCTCTCTCTTTTCTCTCTCTACAGAATACAGGAATCACCAGGGGGCTCTATCCACAGTAGAGCAGGTGAAGAGAAGACTCCCCCACTCTGTCTCAACTTCCCTGGTTCCAGTGCACCCCCCTCCCTTTAGCGGACAGTGGACCGCCATGAGATTCCACCGTACACCTGTCTGAAACCCTAATTTCTCCCATCATCCCCTCCACCTTCCTTCCTTCCCTGTCCCTACATCCCCTCATCCCTCCATCCCATGACCCTCATTCCTTTGATCCTTATTCCTTCATCCCAAATCCCTCAACCGTCATCCCTTCATCCCATATCCCACGATCGTCTTCCCTACTTTCCTTGACCCTCATCCCTCGACCCTCATCCCCATCATCCATTTTATGCAATAAACTAATTGCAATCTATAACTCCATTGGCGTGGTCTTTGTTAGTGAAAGCATTATTGTATGAAGACTGGTGAGAACAGGCAGTGTTGATGGGACTTCAGTGCTGATGTAGCTTTCAGAGAGGCTCACCAAATGGGTCCGAAATTAACTAGAGTTCTAGCTAATCTGGTTGCATTTCAGTTAGTGTTTGAAATAACTGTAAATATGCATTCTTTCATTGGTGATCCATTAATGTTAACTAATCATATAAAGTCAAAGTGAGTTGGATCATTTGTTAATGGTGAGCAACAGGAAGTCATGATACATCCATTTAGTCTTAAGGCTGCTGTGAAACTGGGCCTACTTAGGGCAACAAAAAAGTTCATCTTGGGTGCGTCAGTACAAAAGACAATCAAAAGAGGATGGCAGAGGAAATACACACTAATTCAACTGAGATGGACAGCCACAAAAATGATTCACAGGCTGAAATACACCGATCAGGCATAACATTATGACCATTGACAGCTGAAGCGAGTAACATTGATCATTTCATTACAATGCAATGTTCTGCAGGGATACCTTTGGTCCTGCTCAGGACTGCCCCAAGGAACGTGACAAAGAGCTTTAGGCATTGATCTAGCTTTCAAATTCCCCAGATTCCAATCTGATCAAGCATCTGTGGGACAAACTGGTACCCCCAGAGGTCAGTCTCCATGCCTCAACGAGTCAAAGCCAAGTCTGATCTACAGTGGAGCCTCTGACCTGTCGAAACATGGACACAGGACCTCTGTGGGTGTTCTGTGTTGTCTGGCACCAAGGCGTTGTTGACGGATCCTTCAAGTCCAGTGGGTTGTGAGAAAAGGTACAGTAAGGCATGCCCAATGGATGTTCTATTGGATTGGGATCTGGGAAATCTGAAGGCCAGGTTGACGCCTTGAGCTCTTAGTCACACACCCCAGGCCATTCCGGAGCAGTTTTTGTGGTGTGGCATGGTGCATTGTCCTGCCTGGGGGCGCACTTCCATCAGGGAGTGTCGTTGCCACGAGGGGGGGTACTGGTCTGTAATGGTGTTTGGGAGGGTGGTGCATGACAAGTGGCATCTACATGAATGCCAGGACCAAAGGTGTCCCTGCAGAACATTGCATTGTAATGAAATGATCAATGTTATTCACTTCAACTGTCAGTGGTCATAATGTTATACCTGATCAGTGTATATATGTGCACCCAAAAAAATATATACACACATATATAAATAAATAAAAGGAAAAAATAAAGCCATTGCTGTAGCTGTAGCTTTCAGACAGGCTGACCAAATGCATGGCTCTCAAATGAACTCAAGCTCCAGCTGACTGGTCGCATATAAGTTAATGTATTAAGTAACTGTAAATGTACATTCCTTAATTGATGATCCATCTCATCACATAATGTCAAAGTGACTTGGATCATTTGTTAACGGTAAGCAACAGGAAGTCATGATACATCCTCCATTTCATCATCATGAGTCAATGATTACTCAAGTATATGATATGTACCCTTACTATAAAGTGTTACAGACTCAAGTGTAGTGTGTGAGTGTCACTGCAGAGCCACAGAATCACACATATTCACTTAGAAAGTACATTACTTAAAATAAGCTTGCTCACCCATCCAGTCTCTGCCTGTTCCTCTTTGTCCTGCTGTTTTTTTTCCAAATTATTCACTTAGTCTGCCCCAAAACTTAAATACGGTTTATGTAACATTAAAAATAGTTACCATGTCTAACAGAAACACCGGCCTACCAAAGCCCCGCAGTGTTTCTATGGATGCCATTATGGGAGCCATTACGGTAACGTCGTTTGACCAACAATATCAATATATCTAAATAAGCGAAGCTCTGCAGTTGGAATTCAACGAACGGATGATGGCAAACAGAAGGGCTTTTATCTTTATCTTCTGTGTTTGAGTGTATGAGTCATAAAAGTGAAGGGGCAGTGGTGCAACAGAGGTGGGAAACAATGATCCATCCAGGAGGCAACAGCGGATGTTTGACGAGAGCGCTGAAGAGGACAACATGAAAGGCCTATTAGAAGTTTTCTTTCCCCAGATTGACAGAAAGTGATGTACAAAGAATATAGAGAAGGAGAGGAAGGAGAGCACATGACTAAAAATAACAAACAAGGTACAAACTGTTTTACATGAAGATGTACGGAATATATTAGAAGGGGAGTAAAAATGAATATATCAAGGAAGAAATCTTGAACAAGCGACGATGATCAGAGTTGAATACTAAAACCATCTCAGATGTGTCCTAAACTAGTTTGACTACTGGCCGGTGGATCAATTACTGATTACTGTTTCAGTGAAAAGAAAATTAAATGTAATGAGTTCTTCTGGGAGCACGGCACACTATAGATGGCAGCTGGATTATATTTGGAAAGTATGAAACTAACTAATACTCCCACACTGGAAAAAGCACCAAGTGAGCACAATGTAAAGTGACATATAAAGGGTGTCAGCATTAGTTTAACACATGTTCGCTCTACAGGACAGGGCCATAACGTTATATAATAAGATGAATTGCAAAAGTAAGTTTTTGTTTTCTCTCTCTGACTCTGTTTGTGTGTTCTTAATTGTGATTTAGTAGTTGCTATAAAACTCTTTCTTAACACTTAAAGAAGTATTTCACTGCTGCAAAGATGGTCTTTTCATAAAACTGGGCTGTCTATGCAGTAGAAAAGATGCAAATGCCTTTGAAATTGGTGCTACATGCAGAGAAAACAGAGATAAAGGACTGTGGCATGTACTTTTGCTCAAGAGGTAGAAAACATACAACTACCAGAATACACTGCGTCACACTGGACCAATAAACACCCCTGCAAGTGGGTTACGTAATGTGAGCTTGTCTGTTTTGACATGGAAAGCAAAATGGTGGCCAGCTGGTAACAAATGTTCCAAAGTTACAGTTAAACAGTAAGGTAAAATATGTTTCCTAAAACATTTGAGGTGAGATACAGGCAACGCAGCAACAGAATCTTGATCTCTAGGGCGCATTCACACCAGGACAGTCCGGGGGACTCCGGTCGATCGGGCAACTTCACACTGCACTTTTTAAAGCAGACCAAACCGCCTGGGCAACGTCACACAGTTACAACAACTGCTCGTTTGGGGGCGGTATTGCCCGAAACGACCGCTGACCAGGAAGAAAAAAAGCATGAGAAAGAAGAAAACCCGACTCATCTAAAGAATGCGCCCTTAGATTTTTCAGCATCCGATTTACAATACAACAAACAGTATGGCGCCCACTACCTGGTCATAAATTCTCATATTACAGCCAAACAGTGCACTAAAACTGTTTCTGAGGACCTTCTATACTCTTAACTCTCATAGTTTCATACTCTGCTTCTATACCCTTTGTGATCATGGTGACGGTCATTAAGAAATGAGAAAATACATCTATAGATTGAGCAATAGATGGACACAAGTTTATCACAGTTCATTTACACATAATACCCACATAATTATGAAGTAACACTGGTTAAAAATTGACAAAGTATCCCTTTAATGTAAAGTCAGCCAAGATGCAGGAGTCCAGGTGATCAGGCACTGACCACTAACACACTAACACAATACATACCTTTGTTATCATTAATAAAATCACTTATTGTTATCAGTAAAACATCACGCTACTCACTTATTAGTAGGTAGTATGCATGAATTTTACTAGGCAACTTTTGGCAATGTAAACTGTGACATAACACAGAAATGAGCTAACACTGAAAAAAATCCTCCCTTCAAATTCATTCATTTTATGCACTCATTAGTAGATAGTCTGGATTATTAAATGTGGCAGGCAACACAAGTAAAGATACTTCACACCAAAGAGATGGTTTCAGGGATTTCTTAGAAATCTTGGTGATACAGAGGCAGAGCTCTTACAGAAGAAATAGTTAAGTCTCATCAACATGGCAATAAAATAAAAAATTAAGATCCACATGGCCGAGGGTTAGCATGTACACTGAAATTGGACCATGAATTGAGCCCTGCAGCGCTGTGTATGTTGTGAGGAAGATGAGCTGCAGCAGTGAGAGATTGTTCTGTAGCTACAGCAGCGGATGATCCAGTGCAGATCTCAGCAGGGACGTCCACATGTGGGTTGATTTGATCTTGTGCAGCTTGTGTACAATCTTATCAACCCACTGTATGGTTTGTGCCAAGTACACACACTTCTGTGTTTTGTGCGCACAGTACAGATGATAGTTATAACTCCAGGCATTCAATTAAAATTGGGAGTATTGTCAAAGGATTAACATTTAACAATAAGCCAGCGTTTACTGACATCAGAAGGTAATTAGGTTTTTAAAACTTGCCTGCTGTGTGCTGTATCTAAAGCTCCAAAACGAGACTTGAATAACTTAGAAATGTTGTTAGAAAGCAATATCAGCTGGAGACAAAGTACTCTCATTAGGATTTTCATATAAATGAACGTTTAGTGGAACTGTTATAGAAACACAGATTAAAGTCTGTTATAAAGGTTTACAGTGGAGAATACAGGTGGCCGAAAAGATTTGATTTCCTTGATCACATTTTCTGTTCTCTGCCTAGTCGCCAGAGGAAACGCTCCGGTAAACCATGGATACGTTACATTTGCACTCTATTGTGTAGTGGATATATTTAAACTTTATGTTTCAACAACAATGTGGCTAACGTGGGATTAGGTTTAGGCACAGAGACCCCCACTGAAAAAAGCTGTCTTCTCACATCAGCATGATATAAGGCCAGGTGCCATCAGTGTGTAATGGCGCTTAACAGCATCAGGGGGAGTGTGGTGGGACAACAACACAAGGAAAGGGGTGAAAAAGTCCAAGTAGGGCAGGGATGAGGGATGGTGGATGGGTCAAACAATCACAGACTTTCACCCAGGAGGCCGGCGTTCGCCTCCTGTATGAATATAAAGCCAAACCCTGTTGTGTTTCTCCAAACCCAACCACGTGCTTTTGTTTCCTAAACCTAACCATGTGTATCTGTTGGCTAAATGTAACCACGTGCGTTTGTTGTTGAAGAAAAGAGTGTCAATTGGCAGTGTCGTACAGAAGTAGTATATTTATTTTGAAAGAGTATGTATGCAAACTGTAAAAACTAAAGTGCATTTTGAAAGACACAATGCTTTTAGCGAGTCAAACTTGACACGGCATCCCAGAACGTCAGCAACAGACACACCCAGGTGACCTCACCAACATATGTAGACGTCAAAAGTCCATGACCAAACGTCGATATGTCACAAGGTTGGAGTGAGAGTGTGTTGTATGATATGGAAAAGATAATGTTTTGGCTTAAAATACCTGATCTAGGGGGCACAATCCTGGCAAGAGAAGCAGCAATGTCTTGGTAAAAAACAATTGCTTTTCAGGATACAGTCCCCGCTGACAGGTTGCTACAAAACACCCACGTTTGGAGCCTAAAAATATGATGGAAATACAGTAACTACCTGCTAAAAAAAAACTGTTTTTGTTGTTTGTTGGTCTCGAACAGTAGTCTGCAGTTTAGCCAACATCTCATCTAGGTGACACACAATCCACCATCCCCTCCACTTCCTGATGACAGTCAGCCTTTATATTGTGCCAGTTTAAAAACGCTAATATGTTACGTACGAAGCGTGCAAATGTAATGTATTTGTTTGCAGAGACGTTATGGTCTATTTTATTTTATTTTCCTCTTCACAGTTTTTTAATGTGTTTCTATGCCTTATTTAAATCTCTTTGAAATGTCTGTGTTTGAAATGTGCTGACATGTGACATGTAAATAGGTTCAGATTAATTTAAAACTACAGAGTTTTCCTCTGAAAATAGTTTTTGGCTTTGTTGAGTTTATTAAAAAGTGCAAACTTTGACAACTCTTATTACAAACTTAGTCAAAAATGTGACATTGTGTCTTAAGTTGGTTTTGAATATTTCTGCAAATGGGCAGTAAAGTCTAGTTGGTGAGTGCTGCACAGACAACTGTAACTTTTATGGAGATGGCGTATTGATTTTATTGTCAATTAAGCAGGATGGATCCATACAGCATTGCAGATCCCCCGATAAATTGTGTGGAAGCCCATTTGTAAGCAAAGAGAACAGACGCTCGGACATCTTGACTCTGAATTTGGGAGAAGTGTCCAACAAAATTAGAGTCAAGTTTCTGAAAGCAAGATGGAGCTGTCAATTAACACAACCAACTACTTTTAAAGAATGACAGAGGGGCGCTTTCAACTTTGTGTTCAGAGGATTGTCTGAAATATAACTCAAGTAAAGATGCTGGAGACTTTGAGACTAGTGTGTTATATGCTAATGGGCTCAACAAAAGAGACAGAGTCCTGAGAAATTTCAAAAATCCTCCAGTGATAACCAACTCCACTCACACTGGCTTAGTTTAATGTTGTCTGTCAGGTGCAACATTTCAACCTGGGTCTTAAAACACTGAAACTCTGGGGCAACATATCAGGATGAAGGTGCAGAGTAAATAGTTTTTTTTTATTAAGGTTCTCCATCCTTGTTATTGTGTCATTTTACATTGTGCACCTGTTTTACAACTCTTGACACTTCTATCAGTGCACTAACTAGTTATCAAAGGACTATGACTCAGGCGTTTGTAAGATTTAATTAGACTCCCCAAAATTTGCCATAAAACGCTGGCTGTTCTGCTTTGTGTGTGGGCACGTTTCATTCACAAAAAAATGTTGTTACTAGAGTACAAATAAGAATGTCACAAAATTCCTTAAGCCCTGCTTTGAGAAATCAGCAGATAGAAACAGAATAAATCAGAAGCTGACACAACTCAATTGCTGTCAGTGATGTGTCACCAGAGCAGAGCCGTATACAGTGACACAAATAAAGAGGGTATGATTTAACATGACTAGTCCATGACAAACAACAGAGTCAGTCATGTCACAGCCATGGAGATATTCAGTACACTGATGGTGCATCAGAGGATGATTCTGGATAATACCCCTAAGTACACGGAATTGGCAGAGGCCACAAATTCTCTTAAAGCTACAGTTGGCAACTTTTCTGAAAATAATGTGTTGCATTTTCTCAAACTGTCACTACATTCTGAAATAAGTACATGAGACCTCTTCCTACTGCCTCTAATAGCATTTGCGAGACTCAAGCATAGTACGGACAGCAACAACCAATCAGAGCTGAGAGGTCTCATAAAAGAGTCTCCAGCTGGTGGGTGGTGCTTGGTATTTCGGTCAGCTGATTTCAGCATTGTGGCTGGGTCCCAGACCTTCTCGTTTTACTGCTAAACAGTGCACTAAAATATGTTTCGAAAAACATTTGAGGGGAGAAATGAACAATGCAGTTGCAGAATCTTGATTCATATTTGTTCGGCGTTGCCTAGTTTGACAGTTTGACCACAGGTCACAAGCAGCGATTGGCATGATTAACAGCTGCATTAGAGACTGACTGGTTGTTTTCATTTATGTGCAGTTAAGCCATTAGAAATGCTACATGACAATAAAGTAGGCAGAGGAATATGATTTTTTTTTCACTGATTTTCTGTCTCATTTTTCTGTCATTTATATAATTTTACAATGTCGGATGTTCACATTAAACATGGTCAAAGTCAAATAATAAGGATAACGTATGTAAAAAAAAAAAAAAAAAAAAGTTGATTACATTACGTAGCCTACACTGCTACATGTAGCTACATGCTAACATCAGGTAATGTAATCTTGGTTGTGGATGTTTGATGTCTGAAACATGTCAAGTTGTGAAGATTTTAGAAGCTTTTATTGGTGATTTTTCATGGCAGAAAGTCCCGCTATACTCCATTACAGTCATTCCCAGTGCAGAGACACAGAGATGCGGAAGACCTGAAAACACTGACCAATCAGAGCAGACTGGGCTTTTTCAGGAGACGGCTTAAAGAGACAGGCACTAAAACAGAATGTTTCAGATAGAAGGTTTTCCAGCAGACACTACAAGTAAAATAAAGTGGTTTTTGAAAACTAAAGCACGTAAACATGTTCTAGTAGAAACCCCAGATACAAGTATGAACATGAAAATGATCGTATTAGGTACCCTTTGAGAACAAATCTGTTCGTATGAGTGGTTTTTACAGAAGACCCTTTGTCTTAGGTCTTTATCTTGGTACATCATTGTTAAATCTAATTCTGCTTATATTAAATTATTGCTGTATTTTACAGTAAAATATAAATATGCATTACCCCGCACAAAAGCAATGTTTTCCATTATCTGTGGCAGTGAGAAAAATATACATTTGTAGGGGAGCAAAAAGCTGTTAGTACTGTGATGTGTTTGAATAATACTGTTGAAGAGAATTTATAAGTTGCTGCAATTACATCATAAAATTCTACATGCAGTAGATTCTGCGTCATGGCTCAAGTACAAACTGTGAAATTATGCTTTATATCCAGGTGAGGGCTGACACTATAATTTTCTGTATTTTACTGCCTTGTTGTATTTTCCATTTCACCGACATTCCTCCCTACAGGCTTTCATTCAACAAATTATAGACTCTTGGATGAGGCAAGACAGCCACCTTCCTTAAATGGCCTCAAGTAATGGAAACAGGCATCTTTCAACAAGTAGTCAATCTTGAAACATTGACCACTAATGGCCTGAGTGCTGTGAGGAGTACTGTCTCTAATATGACCCCTGCTGTTATTATCATGGTAAGTGGCAAATTGTCATGATCTGGGATATAATTTTCATCTGGAGGGCCCAATCTTAAGATTCAGCTCTAATTATATGGGTAACTTGACTGAAAATGAGTCAGAGATGGAGGGATACTGTCATGAAAAAAGATAATGTGAGGACAGAGAATAACAAGAGAACGGAGAAAGGAAACAAATTGAGGACAGCAACAAAAGTTAGATCGAATGAGACAAAATCAGAAAGGTCTCTGAGTTTAAAATCATCCAGAATTAAAACAAAGCACGATTAACATTTCCCTGAGACAATACAACGTGGTGACTTGTCCCCTGTGCTGAAACAATGGTGTAGAAAATGATAATGAAGAGAGAGAGAAGGGGGAACTGTTATTTTGTGAGTGAAAGGCTGCTTTCTCACACTGAGTTCAATCCCATGTGAATAATCCTGCCTGTAAATCCGATGGGATTACCACTGAATTAATTCCAGTGTAAAGAGAAAACACAGCAGCACAAAGAGTGACAAGAGGATTGGATGAAAGAAGTGATGCATACCACGATATAGAGACTGGGTTTGCAAATGTACATATTCTTCCAGTGTGCTGTGTACTGTAGCTGTACCATTGTTACTTTCAAACATTGTTGGAAACTTAAATGGATGACAAAACAAGGCCAACACTGGATTTTAAGGGCTGAAAAATGAAATATTTGGAGTATCAAAGTATTTTTGAGACCTGTGGATGTGATGATTCTGCACAGGTCCGTCTAAGGCAGCTATCAGACAGCTGCAGCTGATCTAGAGTGCTGCTGCCAGGGTTGTAACAAGGACCAAAAAGGCTCAGCATATAACTCCAGTTCTTATCATTACTTTGGCTACCAGTTTCTCACAGAATCGACTTCAAAGTTCTAATGCCTGTCCATAAATCACTGAATGGTTTAGGTCCAAGATGCTTGTCAGATCCACTGACCCCATATGAACCTCACAAACCTCTCAGGTCGGCTGAGTCTGAATTACCGGCTGTTCCCAGAGTCAAAGCTAAACATGGTGAAGCTGCTTTTAGCTTCTATGCTGCTCATGTGTGGAATGAATTGCCAAAAGAGTGAACAAATCCAAGCTAAAGACCTACTTCTGTACCACTGCTTTCAATTTAATTTGTTTTCAATCAAATTTATTTGTTTGTTTTATCGTTTTTAATCTGTGTGCTTTCTCGTTTGTTCTGTTGTTTTCATCATTGGGTTCTTTTCGTTTTACCTGTGTAATCTGTAATACCAATGCTTGATCAGTGACCCCGGCATCAGATACCAATGCACCGAGGCACCTTTTGGGGTGCTTTCACACCTGCCCTGTTTAGTTTGGTTCAATCAAACTTAAGATCGTTTGCCCCCTAAGTGTGGTTCGTTTGGGCAGGTGTGAACACAGCAATTGCTCTCAGGTGTGCACCAAAACAACCGGATCGCGACCCTCTTGAAGAGGTGGTCTCATTTGTGGTGAGAACGTGACACATTGTTTGGGTTAAACATGAGCATGTTACAGTCCTGGAGGATTATTAATGTGCGCCTCCTCCTGTACTGCCTTAATATGCACATTCAGCACATCCAATGCATCAAAACATTGTTTTCTAGTTGGAGCCGCGCCTCGTTTTCAAACTGTATGGTTTGACTCAAATGAACAATGACAGCAATATAGTCCACGATGAGCAGCGCTAAAATCAATCTGCGTAGTTGTCCCTCCATTGTGACATTAGAAAGTGTCACATTTATCTTGCAAGTGTACTCTTCTTCAACGTTTGTTTACTTCCTAAATTTTTCCCACATGCAAATTCTGACCAATCAAGAGCAGCTTTCTCACGCAAGGCGTTTTTTCTGGTCCACTCATAAATGCTGCCGTGAGAACATGAACCAACTCTAGGCAACTATGCAACTTTGTAACAAAATTAGTCCCTGATTCAGACCAAAGCAAGACAACTCTAGGTCTGAAAGCACCCTTAGTAGCGGTATGAACAACTTTTTTGTTTTTTTTGGTGCTCTGAGCGACACCGGTAGTACAAAGAGCAAGGAAGTCTACATGAGGCAGGCAGAATGGGAAGTGGATGGGTCAAACAAACTCCAGACTTTCACCAGGGAGCCTGCTGTCTGTGTCCAGGGTGAAACCAAAAGCCAGCGTTATTTTAATAATAATGTAGTGTGCTAGTGTTTGTAGCATACTATGCTAGTGACATATGTCACAGACTGTATGCAATTAATGAGCAAAAACTGTACAATTCCTGTGAAAATGTAAGGCTTTTTTTAAATACACAGTTCATGTAACAAGTGTAAATTGACAAGCCATCCAAAAAGTGTCCAAAACTGACGCCAGAGGGGTAATACTTTGACATGTCATCCTCAAATGACAGTATTTGATGAGTTGTGAGTGAGAGTGTGTTGCCTTTGACCCTGGAAACCAGTGTTTTGAGACCAAAAAATGGCAACCTCAGTTTGTGCCACTCAAAGCCAGGTGTTTTCTGTCCACATCCATGGGCTTTTCCAAACCATAACCAAGTAGTTTTGCTGCCTAAACCTGACTGTTGGCCTCTTATGTGTCGTGTTACAATGCAAAAGTCTACCCCTGGCATTTTTTTAGCAATGCCCAGGGCTTCTACCCAAGCGGCAAAATATGAAGAGTAAGGATAAGATCATGTTGGGGTAACCACAAATCGGCTTCACATGTTTATTGTTTGTGCTCAACTGTCTCTGTATATTTATGTCACTGCTGCCTGTACTCTTCGCCTGTATTTAGTCTGTGTACATAGAGTTGTTGTATGGAACGTGTTTTTATGTTTACTATGTTTTGTACAATCAACCTGCCAGGGGGTCTACAGATGGAAATTAGCCCAGGGCTATAATCTGGCATATTTACATTTGTTCAAATGTTTATCAATATGCAATGTTCCCCCCTTTCTCTTAAATAAATAAATAAATAAATAAATCGACTTTGGGCAAGTAGATTTCTGACCCACATGAACCCTGTCATGGCATGAGTTGAGGTCATGCTGGGGTCTAACCGCCAAAAACTCCACATATACAGTATCTCTGACTGTTCGTTAAGCACACTCTAGCACATGAATTTTCATCTTTTAATGAGTTTCTCCTCACTGAAATGCCAGCGGGAGTTTCCATGTCAGGCAGAAGCAAGTTATTGGTCAGAAGTTTAATGAGCCTTAGTCAATATTTAGCCTGACTTCAGTAACCTGTTCATACTGCTCATGCTCGCTTGTGTCTTGGGTTCTTTGAGGCCGTGGTGCTGCTGTTTTTGTGTCTCGTAGTGGGATATGTGATGATGGTGGCTGGTTCCTGTTCTGGATGCCACTGATGATTGGTGTTATGTGATGATTATTTCCTCCTCTTGCTCTTCCCGTACTGTTTAGTTTCAGCTTTCTTTGCCACAGCTTCCCAACTCTTTTGCATGTTTACCTTATCTTACTATCACTGGAGGGCAATGTCTACAGTTTTCCTTGTGTATTATTGCTGCTGCGGCATATTAACACATTGGTTGCAGTTCTTATAGTGAAGGGAATAAGAACTGCTGCATTGGGACCTGCTGTCACACTGTTTGAATTCTCCCTGGGTTTATGGATCTAGTTTGTCTGTCAGTATTTAACTCTCTCTCATGTCAGCAGTTGGGCCTATTAATGAGTACAGTGTCAGTGTTCATCTCATCTTCCTCATTGCACTTCCAGTATCTCCCGGTCATTAATCTAATATTGACATTTCCTTGGCACATAACTACGGCTTTCTCTGATACTTGAAAGAGCCGAGACAAAGATCTGTAGTCAGGCAGAGTGTTTTACAGCTGAATGGTAAAGTCTTCTTCACAGACGCTGCCCCACCATCTGCTCAGCTGCGATGCTGCTACTAAGCCAACTCACGTGCTGCACAGCACTGTAAACACTGGAGTCAGTCTGCAGGACAAACAATGTAGTGACACTGTGTTACATTAACTCAAGTGTTTTAGTGTGGATTTAGTGTGTTTGCTATGTTGCGACTTGTAGCAGAGTCTGAAAAAAGGGACATTTCGGAGGTAGAAGTAGTAATATGTTAAAACTATGGAATGCAGTTGTAACTCAACTGAATACGTCTGCTTCTTGTTCTAGTTTCAGCTCAGTCCTGCAAGTGAAATAAACCCCCCGTCATATTAAACTCCTGTCATGCATTGCCAGACCCAAGTAAACATGCAATATATTAGAGTATGTGCTGTTCATATCTACGGTCCTGTCCATGTATTACTGTGAAGATGCTGTGAGGAGTGGAATCTACTGTTTGTATCTCATTGGGAACTTCTTAACTGACCATCATATCTATGATGGAAATCATGATTTTGTAATTGACTGTTAGCTAAGTAAGCTGCATTCACACCCCTGCGTGGTAACCGCCTTGACAACCGCATATTGCAAAAGCATTTGTAGAGATGTGGTTTATCTCCAGAGAGTTGTTAAAGTAGAATGAATGTACACTAGAAAAAAATCTTCATACATCTGTTGTAGTTTTATTGTGGGCAGACCTTGCAATACAGGTCAGGTTTCAGCGTCCAAAAAGAGGTTAATAACACAAAACTACTGACAACTGCTCAGACAATCATTCCCCCTAAACGAAAGTAAAGCTTCAACTCACAAAAGTGGGAACGTGACATCACTATGTTGACACCCAAGTAGCGATCATTACATGTTTTTCAAAAAAAGCAAAGTGTTTGCTGCCACTGCATGGCTGTGATGACAGACAGGTACAACTAGCTTGTTGTCTAAGACAATGGAAATCACTGTAATTACCAAAGACTTCCACAAGTTTAGACAATTTACCAGTCACCTGAAGTTTGGTAGAAATGTTACTGCAGGCCCAGTTTTTCTGCTGGTTGTCCTTATAAGTTTCTAGTCCAGTAAACTGAGCATAGAGTTAGTTCAGGCAGGACATGATGTCAAGCTCAGCTCACATTCCAGCTACATCAGCTGATCTCAAACAGCCCAATCAACTGATGGAGCAGCTGTTTGATGGAAAGGAGTCAGCTGATAGATCACATGATGCCTGTCTATGCAACCAATTGGCAAATCTCATTCAGGGCGCCCTATTTAAACTGCTCTGGCCTGCCTACTGTTGCCGCTTCCTCTGCAAGCTGCTTTGTAACCCGCCTCCACCCCAGCTCCTCCTTTTCATGCTGTGTCTGACTTATCAATGTCATTTCTGTTTGTCATTGATGCTGCTCTGTTCTGTTCCTGGGCGGTCTTTGCTGCTGCTCTCCCTGCCTTAGGCTTTCCATGTAGGCACATGGAAGGGCAGGGAGGTTTGGCCCCAGAACAGAGCCAAATATAATACTGCAAATGGAAATAAAGTTTTCTTTGACTAAAATGACTGAACTTTGGATATTTGGACACCAGCATTATGAGCTCCGCCATCTTGTCTTCTTTCTACTTCCATGATGCCCGCCATTTCATTGGCCGGGCAGGCAGCAACTGCCAGAAGTTCATCACAATGAACTCGGAGAGCAAAATCTGTGCATGTGCACATAAGTGGCAGCCACTTCATACCCTTACCACTGTGTTCAAAACCACTTCCCCTCTGCTGCCTTCACCTCATTGAAATGACTGGAGGCAGCAAGTTACCACACAACAGTGTGAAAGCAGCTTAAAAAGTTTCTTTTAAGGAACAAGTACTTTTCCTGTTCCTTTTAGTTTGTACTTTCACTCTACTCTACTGCCATTTATATCTTTGTTACAACTGGAGGATAAATCAGCGGGTACAACAGGTACTACAGGTTGTAGATTCATGAATGGTCCAGTTTGTGCCAGAGTGCGCTCATTACATTAACGGTCATCGAAGCAATCTTTGCATTGCAAAGATGAACATATATCTACAAATAACATTTGAGTTTAATTATAAGTGGTCATTAGAAAAGGACAAAGAGAAGGATGATGCTCATATGGCATTAGCTGATGTTGCAACGTATTGTCTGATCACGCTGTTAACTCACCAGAATTACACGTGCCAACAAAGCGTCTGTTACTGGTTGCCTAATGAATGAAAACATACAGATAGAAATACATGATATAAAGTAGCTGGTCTGTGGTGTGTACACCTGCCTAAAAAGTGTAGAAAGCTAGTGTGCAGGAGAATGTTTATGTGGTACTTGGTAGGCATGTGGTACAGTTCAGTCCCAGTCCAGTTGTGGGACTATTTGTGTTGACAGAACCAACCAAACCAATTGTAATCTAATAATAACAAATAATAATACATTGGATTTATATAGCACTTTTCAGAGTACTCAAGGGCGCTTTACAAAGAGCAACAACAGCAATAAAAAAAAAAAAAAGAAAAAAAATCCATAGGGAAGTCGGGAGGGAAATAGTCCAGATAGGGCAAAGAATCTATTGTTGCTGATTACTGTTATCTAAGAAGTGATGCTCATGGAACCATGATAGATTACTGAATTGGCCTACCATGCACAGGCCCAGGGGCCCAAATGATCAGGGGCCAACTAGGTTTTACTTGCAAAATGTCAAATGTGAAATTAACACATACTGGACTAACAGGAACTCAAAATGAGCACAAAGACATAAATAAGACCACAAAGAGATGCAAAGGAACTGCAAAGAGACACAATAACTACAAAAATGGGCAAAACATCTACAAAGAGACAAAAAAGGACCAAAAAAATTATGTCAAAGAGATATAAAACAACCGCAAAGTCTGCATGTCGTGTTCCTGTGTAGGAGAGTTGGTGGGGCTCTTTGCATATCTGGACCCTGGGGCCCATTGTCTCATAATCTGCCCATGTGTAGAACTCCTGTATAAAAGCATTATTACACTCCGGGTCATGCTGTTGTACTGAATATCAGCACTGCTGTGATTATCTTCGGCTTCCAGCCACACTCCCTCTCGTTTGATATTGTTTAATTTTTTGATTAGCCTACCCGCTCTACTTCATTAAAACAGTTTTATCAACAAGTGCTTCATTTTAATTGGCCCGAACACCTTAAAAATATTAAAATGGAAAGTAATTTGTACTCTGAGTTTTTTAATAACAAAGTACTTTTACTTGAGTATAAATCTTCAGTGCTCTATCCACCACTGCATTTACTTTATGACTAGGTGTCAGTATGTGTTTGTATCTGTACAGTTCAGTTTTAAAGTAATGTTAGTTTTGACTCTCCTCACGTTCTCCTCATCATATACACTGCTGATTCTCAGTGTTACTTTGCTTTTCTCCAACTGATCGATCACAGGCGAGGGATTGTCCTGACACTGGGAGTCTCCTATAGGTGTATAAACATTATGACTCCAGGCAAGTGATGGAGAGAGGGCAGTGGAGATTCATTTTTTTCCCCCTTTGCCCTCTGCATGTTAAGAAGATGTTATTAAAGAAAACTGGTCTTCTATTCACATGTGCTGCACTCTTGAAACCATCAGGCATTAATTGCCTCTTCCTACATTAATTATTAAACCAGAATTTTATCCTTTGCCTAATGAGCTACAAAAGAGTCGTCTTTGTGATACGCACTCTCGTGCCCCAGATGATGGGGAGAAAACTCTCCATCATTGTGTAAGAAAATTACATATTCAACAGTATCATAGTGTTTCAGTATCATAATTGTTTCCAGTTTATTTAAATTCATTGTCATTAATTAGTATGTTGAGACGGCGTGAATAGGAGTTGAATTTAATGGGTTGTCGATTACATTTTTTGTCTTCAGTCACGCCCTGATTGTTAAGATGTGTGTGTGCATCTCTGAATGTGTGTGTGTCTATGTGTATGTGTGTGTTTAGAACGATGGGAGAGAAAAAGGTGTCAGTGCGAGAGCGAGAGAGGAAACTCCACATGTATGAGTCTCCTGATGAAATGGAGGTACATTGTGTACTGAGAGATACTTTTCATCACCGTGATAGTGATTCCCTTTCATTTTGCTGAGAATCTCTCACATCAGTCGGCTACTTAAAGCAAAAAAATGCAACACTCTCTCTGCAAAGAGAGCCTGAGGTGGGTTTCTGAAAAGCTTGAGAGCACAGAAGACAGGTCTATTTTTTCCAACTTGAAATGGACCTCAAGCTGGGGTAGGCAGTTTCTGGAAAAGGGGAAAAAAAGCCTAAATTTGAAAATACAGCCCTCCTCCTGCAGCTCTCCCATCTCACCCTGTTCTCATTCCCAGGGTGTCAAATACGTAGCTTGGTCAGCAGCTGTCTGTGTATGATTCCGATGCACAAGGCACCCTTTGGTGTCCATATGAGATGTAGCAGGCTTTCAACTAACTCTGTTAAAAACCCATCCTGGGCAATGACTTGAAAACAGCAAGATAGTCCAAGTAGGCTTGAAGGTAGAGAATGGTGGATGGGTCAAACAAACACAAGACTTTCACCTAGGAGGCTGATGTTTGTGTCCTGTGTGACACATTGACACATTGTTTTTTTTTTAAACTATGTTATATAGTCACGTGACATGTGCGACACAGGTCAAATGACAAACTCATTATCTTATATTAACCCAAACCATGATCTTACTAACCCTAACCAGATAGTTTTGTTGCCTAACACTGAGCCACACTGCCTGCATAAGCAGCATGTGCACATTAAAGAACCCCTTGTTTGTTTCTTCAGCTCCCATACGAGCAGGTTAGAGCAGCCACCATGCCTATGTGAGCGGTACTATTCAGGCACAGCTGCTGCTCAGGTGTGGAACTTCTAGAGATTCAGAGTCTCGCCCTTTTTTTCCCTTGTGACGCGTACAGTTTTCAGCAAAAACAGACAGTGACAATAGTCTTTTGATAATCATATTGGCATCATACAATTTCAATATCTATACCTGTTACAAACATGAAAATTTTTTTATTATATATATATATTTTTTAACTCAACACCTCCTGATTCCATTTTGAAATAAAAGCCCTCTGGCAACATTTCTGTTGACAGAACCCTTCATTTATTAACACAAGCCATTTTATTTCGAAATATTTACAGGACCATGTTGTTGACAATGCAGTGGCCTGCACGGCTCCACAAATCATTGGAGTAGAGGTACAGTATTCATAGCAGCAAGCGGCTCTGCAGCAGCAACAATGTCAGTGTGAACACTGCACATGTGCGAGCTGCAGTAGTTCAGAGAGGTAATTGTCATGCACTGATCACACAGGCAGTGTGGCTCAGGTGTTAGTTTTAGTTATGAAACCTACATTTCCTGTGAACACAGAAGTTTATTTTGAAAAGATACAATGCATTTAAGGAATGGAAATGTTTAGGGTGCTAGAGGGGCATGTAAAGCACAGTTTGAAGCACAGGGCCACCAAATGAGCTTTTGCATTTTACGAGTTAGGTGTGTGAATGTGTTGCTCCGTTCCCATCTCTGTCCTATGCCCCTCCAACCTGTGCGAGTACTAGTCATTCATTTCAGTCATCCTGATTGTGATCGCGATGCTGTTATATATCAGCAGTTTTTTCCAAACTTGCGGGACTGTAAAGCCCTTTGAGAATGCGAACTGTGATTCAAGACTAGCTAGCCACACATGAACTTGAACTAGCTGCAGCTGTGAGCCTTTGGTTAGGGTTAGCAAAAGGCTCAACTTTTAGCCATATTTTTCTCTCCATCCCTGAAACCCTTCACAGATAGTGACGTGTCACTGTCAGACTCTTCTAGACTCGTTGTCTACAAGACAGTCTGTCTTCCTTTTTTGAGTTGCTTTGCAGTGTGGGCAGTTGTTACCAATGCTGCAATAGCAACCCTGTCTGCAGGGACTCTCACCATCTGAAGGGACGTGGATGCACATCTGCATCTGTAGAACAACCAATAGGAATGCCATCTCTCTGAAATGACCTGTTATTGACTAAAGTCTCCTGTCACAGACTAGACTCTAAAGCCTGAAAACAGAGCCAAGAGGATATACAGAAGTCTAGTTTTGTCTCAGACCACTTAAATTACAATATACTGAAAGGTTATTGTGGGATTTTTGCCCAGTGATGCCAAAAAACTGCCTACCCCAGCTTTAATTCTTGCGCCGCTGCTCCTCACCAGCAGCCTTTAATGGCAAAAGAAGCATCTTCTCATGTTATTCAAATATTTTCATTCCTTCTTCAAAGTGAAGATGATCAGACAGAAAGGTGACAAAAAAAGAAAAAAAGAGAGATTTATGTAATTCTTTTCCACAAACACAAATTAGAACATGCCTATTATCATATTCATTTGCATAGGGCCTCATTCAGCGAGATGCCAAATTACCACAACATACATGTTTTAATGGCTCCTACAAACAATGTAAGGCTCATTACCCCGGTATGACCAACATCACCATGTAACTCCACTCTCCTGCCCTACATTTGTATAATGAATTCAGCTGCATGTGCCACAACTGTGCTGGGTTGGAGGCAAACCCCTTCAGTATAATGTCAGCATCATGGCCAGTCAACCAGTGCCTTCTCTCTGAAACATACAGTAGCATATTACACTCCCATCATACAGCAATTTAAGCCTTATAGAGAAGTTGAATAAGAGTAAATACGTTATAAGCTCCTCACCTGACATCAGCCTAACCCTTCACACAGAACAGCCATATCAAGACAGAAAAAAGTCCATGTAATCTTTATATTATCATCATTATTCTCATAGAAATTGGGAATAGCTTAAAGACACATGTGTAAACTTTTCAAATCAGTGACCTTGAAGAGCTGAAAATGGGTGTGTTGTAAGGTTTTAAACATAACGTGCTTCCTGCATCCTCCAGCTGTTTACTCACCCTGAAAATCAGTTTTGGCACCCTGGGGCTTCACGCAGGTTTTATCCATGTGGACTTATTTTTTTCCTCGTGTCTTGCACTGAACGCGCTTAAAACCACGTGAAGCCCGTCTTACTTCTCCATAGGGACTTACATTGTCTTGGCTATATATTGACCTTATCATAGCCTTTCTTGTGACAGCTTTATCTCTTACGGTGCCACTAAGATAGTCCTGTCGGGACTTATGCGGTTCCAGTGGCGATCACAAGTGACCTTATCATACTCTGTTTCAAGATTCTTCACGGAGCTGTTTGATCTAGTTTTAGATATTTGAACCTCTGATATTTTCCTTAGTTCAAGTAAAAATATCATACTTCACTGTCGTCTTGAAATAAAATGCAACGCCATCTCTCCTGCGCCCTCAGATCCGTGCGTAATGGGAACAAACGCGGACTGGTGGCGTGGTTATTTCTAAAAAGAAATTATTTCTACAAATAATTAAACTTACCATGTTTTTTTCTTCATTTGGTGAACATCTCTCCTCTTTTTCTCTGATAAAAGCTGAGCACAAAAGAGATCAGGGAATCCCAGCAGCGGCGTCCTTTATTTACGCACGTCCAGTACAAGCAAGCGAAATACAGACTGAAGGAACCAGCGGACAGCTTGGGTAGCTGCTGTACGGGCTGGAATTGCTTCACATCTCATTTGAACACAGTTAAACAAAGTCATTTCAGTTGTCCCGCAGACTTGAGCGACTCAAATTTATGACATTCTGCTTCAAAAATGTCTTTTTCCAGAGTTCAATCCCTAAAATGTGTGAAAAGTGTAAAAAGTGTGTTGCCGGCGGAGCTCCATCTGATGCATCAAGGCGCAGCTGATAGTGGGTTGTCTCCAGTAACAATCAAACCCCCCGGGGAGAGACACGGGGGCTTCCCGGTGCTGATGCGATCCGCTCTGCTCCGGGGGAGATCAGAGAGACGTCAACAAGTTGCACTCAGATCTGCGTCTCTGGGAGGTTTTGATGGGACTGGCTGCACGGCAGATCTGCTCTGTGCGCCCCCCACACACTGTGAGTGATTTTAATCGACTGCAACCACGGGCGTGTGTTTCCAAGTAATTCAGTGGATTTCTTTGACAGTCCATTTCTTGTGACTGTATACAGCGAGGAGGTGCTGAAGATCAGGTGCAGGGACCTCCCAGAGGCCCCTGGCAGTTTAAAATGGCCCCTCTGCACAACTCAGCTGATGTTTCTGTTCTGTTTAAGTCACTTGTAAATATGAATGCTGATCTTTTTTTAAAGAACATATTGGAAAATAAATTCTGACTAAATCCTCCTGAGGTTCAATGACTTCTGAGAAAATCCCAGACTTGGTATTTACATTTCAGCCCCTATATTTAAAGGGATACTGAACCCAAAATCTGTCATTTTAATATCAAACGCTGACCCCATGCAGACTTAAAGTGTGGCAAACGTTTGTGGTTTTTCACAGCGAATGATAGCTGTGATCTGCTCAATTCAAAGCAGGATTTCAAGTTTTATAGAGGGGGGAAAAGTATTTTAAAATAGCCAAAGAACATCTCAAACATTCCAGGCAGTGTAATATATTGCTTCTGTTCAGTCTGAATCTGCACAAACAACTCTTTTCGAGCTTAAGAGTCGTTGCATGTGTAGGTTTCATTAAAGTTTTATGATTTCTAAAGCCTCGTCCACACACATTACTCTTATGTCGATACAGTGCTGATGTGATATGCACTGTAGTGCTGAAGCAGCATACATTGAGTTTGTACTAGTTTTACAGTAAAAGTGCACGTGTCAGTAACAAACAGAGTCACTGTTGCAATGCAGCCTGACTACAAATTAATAGCAGTCTCCTTATGTTGCTCGGTTAACAGAATAAAACCACTGGTACTTTTCCAGAGTAGTCTTTCGTATTTTTTCTCTGAATAATGTATTCTTAAACCATTAATGATTTCCTTTAAATCTGTTTTTCTTGCAACATTAAGGCATTTACACACTGAGGGGAGGACATTTTTTGTCTATACTTGTGAGAATTATAAAGTAACACAGAGGCTCCATCGCCTTATCCAAACCAACAAACTTTGTCATTCCTTTCAACCTTGATGAAGGCAGCCCAGTCTTACCTTTCACAATAAATATATATAAATATATATCCTGCATGACCTCAATTTCAATCTGCATTTTGCTCAAAGGAAACTCAATAAATAGCTTACAGTAGCTTACAATATACAACAACTTTCGTTGCCAGATGCTGCTCTGGGTCAGGATCTCAGTAGTTGTTGCATATTTGCATTGCCGCTGGGCAATATGTTCACATCAAAACCTTTTATTGAGCAAGTGTTGCAACTGTTGCAAATTTGCATTGCTGCTGGCATGAATAGTTTTAATGCAAATATTCACAGGTGAGTATTTTGAATGTTCATGTTGTGTATTTGTCATGCCCCCAGTGTGAAAACGCCTTTAGTGTTACCGTATTATTTTAAAGCTCATTTTGATATCAAAGTTAAGATTTGAATTAATGCTGTAATATCTTGAAAGGAAGACAAAACCACAAACTGATGCACAGATTGAGATTAAGTAGTTACTGACTAGGGCGGCACGGTGGTATGGTGGTTAGCACTGAGAGTTCCTGGTTCAATCCCGGGTGCAGGAGCCCTTCTGTGCAGAGTTTGCATGTTCTCCCCATGTCAGCGTGGATTTTCTCCAGGTACTCCAGCTTCCTCCCACAATCCAGAGACATGCAGGTTAACTTGTGACTCTAAATTGGCCGCAGGTGTGAATGTGAGTGTGAATGGTTGTCTGTCTCTATGTGTCAACCCTGTGATAGTCTGGCGACCTGTCCAGGGTGTACCCTGCCTCTCGCCCATTGTCAGCTGGGATAGGCTCCTATAGGCTCTATAGGTAGGGTGTTCCATAACTTTGGGGCGTAACTGAGAAAGGCTGCATCTCCAATCTTCTTCTTGTTGTTGGGAACCTCCAATAAACCAGCAGCAGATGATCACAGCGTTCTTGGAGGCAAATAGTTAACGAGGGAGTTAGCAATGTAGCTTGGTCCCAGCCCATGTAGGGCTTTGTGTACAAGGAGGAGGAGTTTAAAATCAATTCTAAATGTAACAGGAAGCCAGTGCAGAGCAGCTCAGACTGGCCTAAAGTGCTCTCTCCTCTTGGTTCTGATTAATAGCTGAGCCGCAGAGTTTTGAATGAGCTGAAGTCTCTCAGTGGTGTTTTTTGGGAGGCCAGTAAAAAGTGCGTTACAGTAAGTAGTCAAGTCGGCTTGAAATAAAGGCATGAATCAATTTCTCAGCATCTTTTTGATTTAAAAATGGTCGTACCTTAGCTCTGTTTCTGAGGTGGAGAAATGATGTTTTTGTCACCTTGTTAATGTGGGACTTAAAGCTTTGATCTGAATCAAGGATCACGCTAAGACTTAAGACCTCTGATTTAATTCAGGGAGTTAAATTCCCCAGATTATTAAGCAGCATGACTAAACAATAAGTCTTTGTGGTGAGTTAGAAATACTAACTCTGCTTAGACTGTTTGAGCAGTCAACTTTTATGTCAAACTTGTGTCACAGATTCGAGCACAGTAATGAGGACAGTTGCAGCTCTCAGCTGATATGTTCCCCCTCCCTGTCCTGAGGCAGGGACTGTTTACTTATGAGACTGCAGAAACCTGGTTTTTGATGGCTATTTGCCAGTTTGCAATGAAATCCACTTATTTCCAAAAGTTGAGGGAACTACCCCGAGAGAGAAACGCTGGAAATGTCATTGATAAAAAAACCTACATCTCAGCCTTTCCTACGTTAACTACACCAAACTGTGGAGATATTTACTGAGATTCTGCAAGCGTGGCAATAACAGGCAACAACAAAGACTTAGCAGCTGCCATAAGAAAACTTCTTTGACCCCTGCAGAAGATTTTGACAGCTTCTTCTGGAAAACATGGCTGATATTGAGGATTAGGGATCACACATTGAACATCAAAGTTTTAGCACATATAGGACATGTGTTGGAGGAAAAATGACAAAAAAAGTCCATTTAAGTCCCCTAAATAATGCCATTACCTCATGGAGCATGCAGTATTCAGCATTTAGTCGCCATTAACACTCTCCCTTCTGTTTTCCCTGAGTGAAAACATACAGTTCAAGCCTGTATTGACAACACGGTTAAACATGTGTACGTCTGTTAGCAGTCACCTTCCTTTAAACTGATATTTTCCATTAACTAGATCATCGCACTGCCCCGTTTCCTTTGGCTATCAGTGAATTAATCTCAAGAGAGTTCTCTGAAAATCTCCACTTTTAAGTAGGAATAAAGTGTCTTAAAATTATTTTACATGCTCTGCACTAACTCGCAGAAAGAGCGGTCTTGTTAGTTCATTAAATACTTTGATTAAACTGCTTTTTTCTCTCCCATCTTCTGTATATTTTATCTTTAATTGAATCAATAGCAGCTCCTTGAAAGCTAATTAGCAGGCTCTTCAAGTATAGAAAATGTTAATGAAGAAATGGAGCACATCACTTGCACACATGTAGGCACACAGACGTATATACACACACACACTTTTTATAGGCTTTCTTAAGTGGAAACAAAAACTGCTGGGCTCAAAATGGACAGATTTGTCTTTGATCGCATCATCTCCATCCCGGGGAAATGGAGCGACCACGTGGGAATGAAAAACAGTGCAGGCTTGTTTTGCAGTTTAGCTCTTTGAAATACTTCTCTCTGAATGGAGGGTCAGAAATGTGTCTGTGCTGAGTTTCCTTGGCAGCGGCGAGATGTTCTGATATTTCAGTTAAAAGTTCAATTGATGAGTTGTTTTTTTTGTCTTATTATTTTTCAGAAAACTGTGGCTTCTGCAGCACTTTCAGGAACAACAATTCTTTGCTTCAAAAGGTGGAGAAGAGGCCATCTGAAGTTTTGAAAGTTTTTCTCTCCCCAGTAGACACTGGACAGGTCAACTGGTGAGTCTGATATGAAAAGACAAAATAAACCCTGGGTGGCTTGATCCTTTTTTAGACCTGCCAGCTGCCTCCAGGTGTGTGTGACAGAATTATAAATTTATTACATTCATTACGAGTCCTTTCTTCAACAACAGATAAAGTGTGTTGTCCTTCATTTAGGATCAGATAGACCTTTAGTTATTATAATGACATTATGGTGTCTTCAAGTGTCTGTTGGAAATATCAAAACAAGCTGAGAGCCAAAGACTGTAAAAATGTGGATGAAGCTATATACTGTGATGTCACCCACTGGTTTGCGGACTCCCATTTTGAGGCCTTGGATTCAGCATTACAGCTCTTATCATCTTGGGGTTTTGAGCCAGAAGTGACCATATTTGGGTAATAGGCTGGCACTGAGGAGGAGTGAGGGTTGGATCTGTCACTAACAGCGGCCCATCCTAAATCATGTGTAACTCTAAGCCTTAATAAAATGTAAATGGTTGAGTTATATAAAAATGTACCCCCAGTACAGTTGTCCCAAAAGGAGAAATTAGCAACACAGACCAAAACAATTATTTGTACCAGGCTGTAAACATGTTTATTTCTGCTGTAACGTTGGGCATTTTAACATGGATGTCTATGATGAGTGACTAGCATTCGGAGCCAGCCTCAAGTGGCTGTTCAAAGAACTACAGTTTTTTGGCTCTTATTGTTGGCTTCCTTTTCAATCTGGTCTCACTCCGAAGTCATCGAAATTGTCGTTGTTATTGTTAATCCACCAGCTTTCACCTGGGAGAGCGGTGTTTGCTTCCCATAAGATTGCAAAGCCAAACCCTGTAATTTTTTCCTAAACCCAACGACATACTTTTGTTGCCTAAAACCAACCATGTACTCGTTTGCTGTTAAAGGAAAAAAAACATCAGTTCGTGGCGTTGTACTGACATAGTGCATTTATTTTGAAAGAGGCTGTGAAAACGGAAGTGTATTTTGTAAAAAGACAATGCATGTAACAGGCAGAACTTGATGCAGCATCCTAGAACGTCAACAACCAACGCACCCAGGGTACCTCGCATGTCGGGATGCAGAGAGTCCCTGACCAAATGTTGATATGTGACGAGGTCGGAGTGAGAATGTGTTGACCTTTATCAGCCCTTGAGGTTACTGCTTGCTGAGAACACAAAATAAAAGGAAGCTACTATGTTTTGTATCTCCTTATTTGATGTGATGTTGGCCTAAATAATATCACAACATCATTGCAGTAATATTTTGTCTATAGACAAATAACAACTGAAGAAAGTGGTTACATATTATTATTATTATTATTATTATTACTATTATTATTATTAGTAGTAGTAGTAGTAGTAGTAGTAGTAGTTGTTGTTGTAATAGTAGTAGTATTAGTACTATTTTAATTTTTTATTTTTTAATTAAATTATTAAGTTGAAAATTAAATGTTATTATTATTATTATCAATATTATTCATTTGTTTATTCATTTAAATTTAACCTCTGTTTATTGCACCTGTCATTCAATACTAAGACTAGTTAAAAATTCAAATAAAACATATCTACATCCTTCTCAGTGAAACTGTATATTCAGTCTTTTTCAGTAAAACTATTCTATGCCCGCTAGAAATACTCGACCTACAAAATGATCATTTCTATGTAAATGATCCCGTGTTACATTGAATTTGTAAAGAAAACTTTGTCTTGCATTCCTCCACGTTGAACCAAGAATCTAAAAATGGAAAATTCCTGATGAATTTGAGTAAAGGAGGTCCATGCAAAACCCAACAAAACTATATTAAAACATCAGTTTACAAACTTTGACACAACTTGTGCAGTATAATCTAAAACTTATTTTACCAGTCGTGCTCATTTCTGCCCCAAACACATGCACTCAGAGTGTTTTGATATTGTCAAATGCAGTCATCTATGACTTCAATTTATCAAGAATATAAGCCTTTTTTCGATTCTTCATTCACCACAGAAAAACAACAATTTCTTTAAAAATTCAACTTAACACGCAGTGAATAACTGATGACCATTTTGTGGGTGAAGTATTGTTTTAATATTGGCTGTAGAGAAAAGAGATGAGGGGAGATAGAGATGCAGTACGGACAGATATATTTTATGGTTGGCTCCTAAATCCCACAGGTAAAAAGGGCACCCCACATTACAGCGTTCAGCAGGACTGAGTGGGCTGGCAGATTCTTCTTTTTCCACTTAACTCTGGAAAATAACTCTGTTGTTTTCATTTTAGAGCAGGTGAATTAAACTTGCTAAAGTCATCTTCATGAAAAAAGAAACACATTCAGTGCTTAAAAAATACAAAGGAAGTAAACAATAACATAAAGAGTGAACTCATATTCTAAAAAAAAACACGACACCAAACACCTCACTTCAGTTTATTGCTCTCTTTCTAATCAACGGATCCTAATTTGCCTCTCAGTGACTTGCGAGCCGTCGCGTAGCACCATGTGGTAACAGCAAGACTCCAATAAATCCTGTCACATCTTTATTTGACAGAGTGATATACGACTTAGTGGGAGGTGAAGCAGGATGAGTGTGCACATTATAGTCTCCTGGAGGTTCACCAAGAAGGAACCAGATATCTTTATTGCCTCTCCAATTCAAACACTTAAAAGATCAAACTTACAGCCCCTCCCAGGTTGTTAGGCCCATAACAAGGGCATTATTGTGTTATTATCGTATCCACAGGGCAAAAACAGATCCCTCAAGACTTAATGGATTTTATTAACCCTGCAGCATCAAACATTGCACATAATACAGCTTTTTAAATTCAGCTTCAAGATGAAATCCATGAAGTGTTGTCTACCTCTGAAACCTGCACTTCTTACGGATCAATGCAACAGCATTTTTTACAGCACTGATAGATGTTAATATTGATTTTAAAAACATGGATACCTGCCTCAAATACATCTGGGATTTCTAAGGATCAAGAGTATTTTGATTTTTTGTTTACTGAGGCTCACCACAGATCATGAGAGAATGATTTCAGGAGAGCTGTCTCCAGAGGACAATCCCTGCTCAGTCTTCTCAGCAGCCCCAAAATGTCAGTATTACACACCATATATCATATTTTTACTACTTTCAAAATGTGACTATACTGTATATGTTTGTGATGTTGTGTTTTACGCCTCCAGCAGGAGTGAATGAGCTTGGGTCTGTGAGTTAAAAACATAACAATAGCAGGGAGAAGGATTGTTTTTCATTCATTAACATGCTGCATCACTGATGAAGCCTTAATTAATGACCACCCTGAGCACGACGGATGCTCGACCCCCTCTCACTAATTCATCTTCATTCATCACTGAAGTTATTAGAGAGCGAATTCTTATGAGCTCAGAAGCTGTATGCAAAGTGTTTTCCTGTATACTCATGTATCCATTATTTATTGGCATGAATGAAAATTGGAAATATAGAGAGGACGAGCAGATTGAGAGTTGCACCGTGAGAGGGGAGTTGATTTTATAGACTAATCTGATATGAGAAGAACCTCCTCAACAAAATAAAGTTGGCTCTTTCTTAGTGTTGCTTTATAATTTAACTAATTTTGTGAGTAAGAGATGATGATGGAGATAATAAATGTATTGCAGTGATGTTAGATGGTGGAACAAAAGTCATTTAATCTGCATGTTATGCTGCTGCTGCTTATATGTTCATGTAACAGCATTATTTCAGACTTGTATTGTGTTGAAAGTGAATTCTGTTGCGAGTACTAAGAGACAAAATAACATGCTGTTTTTGTATTGTTATGGGATTTCTTATCCTTCAGGCATGACGCAGTAGTGGAGCCTAAAATGCACCAGTGTCTTAAGCCCTGTTTCCACCCAACACTTTCAGTATGGTACCTGTGGAACCAAAAGTAACCCTTCAGACATGGTACATAGACCCTAGTGTTTCCACCGCAAACAGTGCTCTTAAATGTGGGCGTGGTTGTTGTCACTCACTGCTCCATCCTGCACTCACTGTATTTCTTTTTTATCAGCATGCACCTCGTTTATCGTCCACAGAACGAGGTTGCACACTGACATTTTCATAACAAAATAAAACAGGCTGCGGTGAGAGTCTATCTCCATGGGATATTTAAAAATAGCAGCTTTGTGCATTTAGTCCTTCTTAGGCAAGTTCAGGGGTTTAGTGTTGCCTGAGCCCACAGGAGTGGCCGTCACGCTTTTTTTCTGAGTGAGTATTAGAATATATGCAGTTCACATAACCCGGACGAAATTAATATATATAAACGCTTGAAGATCCATTATAACTAAAAGTAAAAGAGCTTGAAAGAGTTAATACAAGACTGCTCTCCCCTAAAATATGAGCACATAAGTCATTTTTACAGGTAGAAGTTATGCCCCATATTTAGGTTTTGTTGTTAGGCTCTCTAGCGGCTGTCGTAATTGTTACAGGAGCACAGGAGGAAGATGGGCGACGTGGTATAAAGAGCGACAAAGTTTGCTTAGGCGGCTGTGTCAAACAAACACAGGACGTTTATCAAGGAAGCCAGTGTTTGTGTCCCTCCTATGTGAAACCAAATGTCATTGTTGAGTTATTACAGATGCTTGGTCAGTAGCCCGTCACCGTACCCTTTAGTAGTGGCACGAGACCACCTGGGTAGCAGCATTTGTTGAAGCTGTCGGCAACTCTTGTAGTATAAAGAGCATGAAAGTCTGCATAGGGTGGACAGGAGGTCAAACAAACTCCGGACTTTCACCCAGGAGCCTGCTGTTTATGTCCAGTATGAAACCAAAAGTCAGTTGAATTATTTTAATAAGTCAACTCTTTTAGTAACGACATTATGTTAGCAACAAACGTACGTATACTAAGCCAAACCATGATGTTTTTTTCTATACCTAACCACATGCTTTTGTTGAATTAACTTAAGAAATTAAACCTAAAAACAATTTTCTTTCTGACTTTGAGTTTATTTTGGAAGGACGATGGAATCAATGAGCAGAAACTGTAATCTTCTGTAAAACAGAAGTTTATTTTGAAAACAGACGATGCATGTAATGAGCATAAATGGGCATGCCGTCCCTAAACATCCACAATTGACACAGGAGGGATACCTAGCATGTCATATTTTGACGCGGCAGGCCACTGTCTAAACATCAGTATTTGATGAGTAAGGAGTGAAATATGTTGATTTTAACAAAGTAACTGTGTGTGATGTATTTTTACCTGAGATATGTTGTGTTACTAACGAACATACTTATTTTGTACCACACCATGATCTTTTAATGGACACCCGACCACATAGTTTTGGTGCAACTGTGACTGTTTCACAACATTAACCACGCGTCAAAAACTGCGACAATGTCAACATGTTTTTGTCAACTGTGATGAGATGCAGGAACCTTTTAGAACTTATCAGTTATGAATTTTAATAATTTCCAGATCCAAAATAAAATGTCTCCGTAGCTCATGTTTCCTGCTCTCCACATCACATCACAACACAACAGTGATTTATTTTGAAGTAAAAAAGATGTTGCTTTTTGTTTAAAGATAACCCAAAGGCAATTTGGCTGCAGAGCTGAGTTTTTATTTCCTGATTGTTCAGCATGAAAAAAAAAATCTTTGCAGCACTGGTAAAGTACAAAGGCCAAAGTGACGAGATACAAAGGCAAAAAAAAACCCATGGTAAACAGATGGAGGACTGCTGTGAAAAAGAAAGAAAAGAGGAGGAGGAACACAACACTAAACTCACAAAAGTCAGAGAAGAATGATGTGATTATAACAAAAAATAGGATTACATATCTCAAAATGGCCTTGAAAAATGCTCAGTTTAGACTAATTTGTTGTGAAATTACAGTTAAATTAGACACATTACAGTTGCTATATATAAATGCTTTGTTTTATATATTGATATATATAAAGAAATAGCAGCATGTTTCCCCCAAAATGCATTTCTATAATAGAAAATATCTGTGGATGAACATATTTCCTGGGAGCATATATAGTTCCTACTTCAGTCGAATGCAGAAAGGGGACGACAATCAACCCCAGTATTCCCTCTGCCTCATTAACATACCAGTATACCAATGAACACACACACATACTGTGCACACACTTTGCTGTCAAAGGTGCTGAAAAGCAGCAGAGTAAGCGTTTTCACATCATGCTATTGATTCAGTTGCAGGTTGAGTGACGGGTCAACACACAGTACTGCACTATTCATCACCCTCTCCCAGGGAGTCTTTAGATTTTCTGACATATATATAATATAGTCTGAACCACTATTGTTTTGTTTGGCACTATTTATATTAATGTCTATATCGATTTGAATTACTGTGAACATGTCTGGGAACACTGCTGCCTAATACAGGTTGTATTTTATATGACTATTATATGTGTAATAGCGTGTTTTCTTTATATGGATCAGGTATATAGATTACAGTAGTTGTATTGATGTAAACTAATCTGCCTGAACCACCTTACCGTGCTACAACGATACACTAACAACCATACCATCAGTGTTCACGAAACAATAACAGTTAAATTCCTGTATTTTCACTTTCTCTCCGCTTCATATGCTGGACATCCACTTCAGCTGTTATTTAAGCTGTGGCCTCGGGGTTGTTGTGGTATTAATGGTAATGATACCCCTTGATACAAGCCCGCATGAAATATTAACACACTGCATGGTGTCTAAGAGCACATCATTGGTGTACATTTGACCTCAAGAGGCTCCAGATCTATTTCAGAGCTGAGGGCTGTACCGTGAAGCGAGATTTGTGGGTTAGCAGCTATGCTGAGTCTAAAGTCAGAGGCTTCCGTTCTACGAAGGTGGTTCTTTTATGACCTGGCTAGATTGCCATGATAAGTTATGTTGCAGGCCTGGGTGGGACTAGTTTATGTTCTGAGCTGGTAATCAGATTAAAAAAGCCTTTCACAGCTCCTTTGAGTTGCGTCACTGTATAGTTAGTGTCACTCTATGAGCGACACAGATTCCTTAGAATACATTATAAATGTACTTTATCTTATTGAGCCATAACGTTACATAACTGCACAAAGCTGTACATTAGTGCTTACTGTATGTAGCATGTTCTGTTTTTTTTCTCTTTTTTATGTGGGGACTTGCAGCTATACAAGAATTTTGTTTAATTTATTTGCAAGTTTGTTGTTGATCTTACTGAAATATTGAATATGTTTGTGGTGTTCTTTGTTCCATTTGCAGAGAAGTCGCCTTTAAAATTACATGTAGCACACATTATTGGCTCACTATATTATTAATAAGGTGGATGTTTACTTGCATATAAAATGTGGCATAATTCCTGTTAACCATACCACAACCATATCAGTCCTATTTTGCTGTTGTCCGTTTTTCACTGCCGGTATATTATAGGTAATTCAATCAGGAGAGACTCGTTTTTATGGTAAAATAATATTTATTAACGTGTGAACATATGAATAACGATGTGGAAAGTCTTTGGCAATAAGACCCCGTAGATGGTATGATTTAAGGAGGGTGATGAGTCCCCCTCAACTCACACTGGGAGTTGGGAAATTGATTTAACTGTTGGTATTTATCAATTATAATAATCAATCAATAACATTCATTTCATTTTGATTTGTCCAAAAAACAAATGATTTCCACGTATCCTTCATTATGGGACAGTGTCAGTGGACATAAATGCGGTTCTTAAATGCAGAAATAGATTCTTCCTCTTTAACACTTCCTTACGTGTCTGCAAAAACACAAAATGGCATCAGTATAATCCAAAAGATGAACTGTATTTATGAACAAAATCTACATTTAGGTTTTGAGGCCTCAACTTGCTACCAGCTTCTGTTGGTTAGCTGCACTATTTTAGTTTAAGAAGACCGTGGAAATGAGGGATGAACCATTTCAAAAGTTAAGATTTCTCACTAAAAGAAGTGGTGGATGATGGATCAGATACATGTTGAATTAAACATGGACTCTTGTTAACGCCACAGCTTTTCCACAGTCCAAGAGAATTAAGACTTGTTCATGTTTTTGCGACCCAAGAGTCCCCTCCGTGTTTATTGTCTATCTGGATTGTTGCTTCTTGTTTGGTGCTGGAGAGAAAGCACAGTTATTTGTTGTTAATGTTCACCTCAATAAATTCAGTGCTTGCATGAGCCAAGACTAAAAGCTTAGAACAAGCAGCTTGGATGGAATTTTATGACCACCTTATACCAAATGATCAAGACCAACTCAGGTAAAAGTCGTGATTTTATTCGGACATTGGAAATTTGTCTGTGACAGTGGAATTGCCTGAAACATTGTTTGGTGTAAGGCTGGCACTGGGCACAAAAATGGCCTGAAAAGGTAAAACAATAGACACCTATTTTTCCAGTCTTTCCTTTCTCCACTGTTCTCTCTTCTTGATGTTTCAGCACTACTCTCTAATAAAGCCCTGCTGATGGCAACGTTGCTGCCTGCTGTTAGTAGTCACCCACCGGTCTAGAAGGTAAACATTAGGCTCGTGTTTCAACAGACATTTATCCAAGGTCGAGTAGAAGCCCTGGGCTTAGATTAACCCTGGGTTAAAATAGTGTGTAAACGGGGCTGCATTACCCCTGGGCTCTTGTTTACTCAGCCCAGGGCTAAGTGAAGAACTGATGGGAATAAATGAGACAGAAACTGTTGGATAAAAACCATTCCTCATCCATACTTGGAAATGGTTTGGTTTTAAAAAGTCAGACATTGACTTGAAAATGCAAAGAATCAGCGCTCCCAAAGATGCAATACCACCAACCTCAAATCTAACTTAAAACATGTCCACTACCCTGAGAAATGTTTGCTTTGCTCTGACAGCCATTGTGTCAGCTGAGTGCTCTCTTTAAAATGTAGTGGTGCAGACGCAGGACCAGACGATGAGGAACGCTGTCGCCGGTATGGGGGAATGTTTGAAAATGCCAACAACAATGTAGACATTGTTGCCTGAGTCACACACAAGAAAATGTCAGCTCAGAAAAGCTGGAGGTGAAATGAAATTACAGACCATAACAGTGCAAAAATGTCCATCCAAACAGTTGTGGGAGTTAGTTTTATGGCATAGGTGAAAACACTGGATTTATAGTACATAGCATTAATATTTCAACCCAAACAAAATCGCTCAGCAGCTGTCGAGAAAAAGTGCAGCAAACGGCACATACAAACACACACACACACAGTGACAGCTGGACAATGTGATAAGCTCTTAACTGTCAACATGTACGCCTGAAACTCCACTCCCACTGTGGGTGATCGTTAGGTGATCACACAGGTGCTTTTACTGAAGTGCCTGATTAGACCTCCTCACAGGGTTGCTGTGTACAACATGTGCTTGACTGATATCTTGATACCTTACTTTCTAGTTGCACCTCTTAATGCAGGGTAACCAAAACTCTTATCATTTCCACAGGTACGTTGACACTGGTGAACTTATAGTTCCCAGCTTGCAAAGCCTTGTTCAACTTTACCCTGAGCAGAGCTGTAATCAGCCAGGTTAACTGCAAACACCTGTGTCAGTGTGCAGAGCCTTTCACTCCAGGCAGTGAATAATCCTTGCATCATCCTATAGTCTTGCATTTAATCACATTTCACTGAAATTATGCAGGTAAAAATTATAAATTTAGTAGAATCTGGAATGCAACCAGGTCATACTGTGTGTAGTATAATCACTGGGTCTTCATTGTAGCCAAGTAAGAAGTGAAAACATTTAGAGAATGGGCTTTTTCATAGAGGACATTATGTCACAGTTGGAAAAGCACAGGTGTTACTAATAACACTAACAATGGCTCTGTTATAAGTGTTCCAAGTGAGCGTGACTACATTCATATGCACAAAATATTCCAGTTTTTGTCCTCATTCCAAGAAGGGCAATAATCCTACTGAGCTTTTTACATTCATTCTTTCATTTTCTGTAACTGCTTGTCCTGTTCGGAGTCACGGAGGGGCTGGAGCCTATCCCAGCTGACATTGGGTGAGAGGCGGGATACACCCTGGACAGGTCACCAGACCATCACAGGGCTGACGCATGTCTTTGGACTGTGGGAGGAAGCCGAAGTACCCGGAGAAAACCCACATTGACACGGGGAGAACATGCAAACTCCGCACAGAAGGGTTCAAACAAGGAACCCTCTTTCTGTGAGGCAACAATGCTAACCACTGCACCACATGCTGCTTTGCACATGGCCAATGAAAATGAATATTCCACTAATATTCTTGTTTACTTGCGATTTTGCTTCTCTGTGTCAAAGTTTGATTTTTTCAAAGTGTTCGACCATGCAAAGCAGCCTCTTTCTTTCATTCTTTCAACCACCTTTTTGAAAAGTTTAGGGTTGCGATATTTGCGCATAGGCCTCTACAAAAACCTGTTGATATCCAAGTCTTTCACAATCTCAAAAATAGGTGCGTTTCTCATTCTGACTAGAAATTTAGGCTTTTGTTTGGACATGCTACTCTCTACTCCACAGCCTTGCAAACCCACTAGTTTGTCTGTGTACAATGCAATGCAGCTTAATGTAAACAAGCAAGAGGGCATGTGTTGTAAATTGCGGTAAAAACCCTCGCTGAGATATTCCAAATGTGCTCTATACATGTCCAAAGAATGCTTCTAAAACGTGAATAATATCGGCATATCCTGCATACAGTATCTTAACCAGAAAATGCTTCATTTAGAAAAAGGCCTATTTTAGAATATCCAAACAGAATATGCCGTTGACATGACCCCTATCAAATTTGGAGTAATAGTGGAATATAAGCGTGCATGTCAACATAGTGTGCGAGCACACATGATACCAGGATTCTGAAATGAAGCAGCTAAATGGAATAATTAAAGTCATTATATACACCTTTTCATACTGTAACAAAGTCAATGTGTTCTGTAAAAAACGCCTATTACCTTATCTACAGTATGAATTAATGAAAATAGTCAAACCATGTCCTCTGCAAATCATATTTATATACTGCTAATTTGCAATTGCATACATTCTGTAAGTGACACAATGCCACCTGAACTGGGGTTCACTATAATGAGGAAATGTCAATTAACATATCTGCCAAGTGGCAAAATGATAATACTGACAGCATATTTAATTTGTTTTCCCGCAACATCCAAATATAGCTGCTATGACCCACCCCAACCACCTCCCTACACATAGTGTGAATTGCAGAAATGCACCACTTCCTTCATTAGAAAAAAAAGGTTGCCATGTTACATAATTCATGCAGTGATTGTGTTTCTCATGAAGCTTAATTGGCAAAGAAAAAAATTGTAGTAAACATGATTTCCAGGAAACAGAGTGGGAATATTACGTTGATTTTGTGGACACGCTGTTTAGGGTTCAGAGTACGGGGTTGAAATTAATGACTTTCCCAACAAAATCATGTAACAATGCAAAAAAGGTAAGTTTGGACCTGAAAACACAACCACACAGATAAAGACTAAAGTTTGTTTTAGTCATTGTGAAGGCAGGAAACCAGGCAGAGAGCCATGCAGGCTTAGTGGGAAACACAAGACTATGTGACAAGGAACAAGTGGAAATGGGCCAGTATATATACTGCAGGCTGATGATGTAATAGGGAGCAGGTGAAAAGGTGGGTGGGGCAGTCAGGTGAAGATCAGCAGGGAGTGGCAGGGTCTGATATGATCAGAGAGTCAGTGTTGCAGATAATGATATGAATCAAGCTGGTGTTTTGACACATCAGTCATATTTCAATCGGAAGACACAGATGAGTGAAGTAAAAATAATGTTTAATACAGAATATGGGTGTACAGATTAACCCATGATTTGAGCTGATTGAGATTTAACAAAGGACTTTAGGGCTTGGAAACCAGAGACAGAATTTTTTTCTGTGATCGTGAGACATCTGAGCAAGAGCAGGATAAAGCCCCCCATGGGGTCCAGACACTGGTGGGGGACATGGATGATGACCCTGAGGATGATGGCTAATGAGGCAGATGAATCTGTGAAGATTAGGCAGGGATAGGGAGGTGGACGGTACGCACGACAGCAGCATGAGAGGACTACAAAATGAGAAGCGGTAAGATGATAGACTAACAGAGAAGATGTGTTGCTGTGCTATTAGTAATTGTGACTCAGCTGTCAGACAGCTGATGACTTATTTGACAGCCCCGGACAATGACAGCAAGACTAAGCATGAAAAAGTATAGTCCTCCTGACTGAACTTTTCCTATACTTTTCCGCTTCATTTCTTGTTGTAAAACATTAAGGAAATTCTATAATAATAATACTACAATATATACTCACTGGCCTCTTTATTAGGTACACCTTGCTAGTAATGTGTTGGACCCCCTTTGTCTTCAGAAATGCCTCATATTCTTGGTGGCATAGATTCAACAAGGTGCTGGAAACATTCCTCAGAGATTTTGGTCCATATTGACATGATAGCATCACACAGTTGCTGCAGATTTGTCAGCTGTACATCCATGATGTGAATCTCCTGTTCCACCACATCCCAAAGGTGTTCTGTTGGACTGAGATCTGGTGACTGTGGAGGCCATTGGAGTACAGTGAACTCATTGTCATGTTCAAGAAACCAGTTTGAGATGATTTGAGCTTTGTGACATGGTGCGTTATCCTGCTGGAAGTAGCCATCAGAAGATAGGTACACTGTGGTCATAAAGGGATGGACACGGTCAGCAACAATACTCAGGTAGGCTGTGGTGTTTAAACCATGCTCAGTTGGTACTAAGGGGCCCAAAGTGTGCCAAGAAAATCTCCCCCACACCATTACACCACCACCACCAGCCTGAACCGTTGACACAAGACAGGATGGATCCATACTTTCATGTTGTTTACGCCAAAGTCTGACCCTACCATCTGAATGTCGCAGCAGAAATCCAGACTCATCAGACCAGGCAACGTTTTTCAATCTTCTATTGTCCAGTTTTGGTGAGCCTGTGCGAATTGTAGCCTCAGTTTCCTGTTGTTAGCTGACAGGAGTGGCACCTGGTGTGGTCTTCTGCTGCTGTAGCCCATCTGCTTCAAGGTTCGACGTGTTGCTCCTTCAGAGATGGTCTTCTGCAGACCTTGGTTGTAACCAGTGGTTATTTGAGATACTGTTGCCTTTCTATCATCTTGAACCAGTCTGGCCATTCTCCTCTGACCTCTGGCATCAACAAGGCATTTTCACCCAGAGAACTGCTGCTCACTGGATATTGTCTCTTTGTCGGACCATCCTCTGTAAACCCTAGAGATGGCTGTGTGTGAAAATCCCAGTAGATCAGCAGTTTCTGACAGACCAGCCCATCTGGCACCAACAACCATGCCACATTCAAAGTCACTTAAATCACCTTCCTTTCACATTCTGATGCTCAGTTTGAACTTCAGCAGGTCGTCTCAATCATGTCTACATGCCCAAATCCATTGAGTTGCTACCACGTGCCTGGCTGATTAGCTATTTGTGTTAATGAGCAGTTAAACAGGTGTACCTCATAAAGTGACTGTGAGCATGCAAAAACTTTATCACTTACGCAGGCCCTCTATCAAGGCAGCATTCATTCTGCAGCTCAGTAGCAGACCACCGATCAATAATAATTTTTTTGAAATGAAAAAATTAGCCTGCGTGATCCCAGAGTCCCTCAAGACTTATGCTCTGATAAATGCAATCAGAGCAGTCAGAGGCAAACTGTGCAGTGTCAATACGTCAGCGGCTAATGGAGTTCGGCCCCTCTGTGACTGCAGGCACGCATGGTTTTCAATGGCAAGCCACTAATGAGTATTCTTTCACCAAATGGATTATAAATAACTGTAATGGTGTCCTAATAACTAAACCCCTCTGAAGTAGTGAGCTTTTTTTTTAGACCTGGGTGAGAGCCAGAGTTAGATTATTTGATCCAATTTGCTTTGATTTGAAGCAGCATAAGGGAAAAACTGTAGGTCCCACATGTCCCTTAAACCTGTCACATCTCCAGGTTGTGTGAATTCTTGGACCTATTGTGGAAATGAAAGCAGCACAAAAATATCTAGACTGTATTTTGGGGAGTCCTACACACATACACACACAGACGGACACCTGCTAGAAACTTTCCTCTCTAAGTTATGCATGAGTCTAAATCCCAGTGGGATTCTTCCCCCCTCAGTTTGCCCCAGGACAATGTTGTTTCCACATGACTCACCTGTCCGATGCAGTTAGCACTAGTGAGTCCACTCGGTCACATACCCATTCATATGCCCACCTGCGCTCAGACACACACCACACTTTAGGCATTAAGTCAAGTCAAGCTCCTGCTCCTTACAGTTGTGTCGTCTAGTGGAAATGATGGAATCAGGACCAGCTCATTAATCCTTACGCCAGCTGCCACTGAAAGCTCCGGGAACTTGGCTCCTCACCCGAGGTCTGTCAGTTCAAATCCCACCAAGCACACCAATCTTTAAATGCTGACTAGACAAGGGATTGTGTTTCAGGAGCTGAGCTGAAAACTGTGTGAGGGATTGTGAGCCAGAGAGCTACAGGGATTGTGTTTTGTGCCCGAGCTGCAGTTGTTAACACTGTTGTTATCTCAGAGCAAACACAAAGGGGCTTCTGGAAAAAACATCTCAGCTTCAACATCATCTTATACAGTATACAAAAAGTAAGCATTTTCTCGTCAGTGTTCTGTGGATACTGCCTCTTTCTCTCCATCTTTCTCTCTTTCTTTCCCCGTCAAAACAAACATCAAGGATACGAATGTAGCGAGGGCGATAAGGGGAAGAATGGGGAGAGGACTGACAATGCCACCTGGGGAATTACACCCCAGGAAATACTTTTTCAAGAACTTAAAATTGACTTGAAAAAAAAGGGATAGGGCACACAGACTCGTTACTGAAACAAGGACAGAGAAATGATTTCAAATTTAGCCAAAAGCTTTTTGAATTAATCAAAATAAGCAAATAGGCAGGGACTGGAGCTGCTGGGAGAAAGAAAATATTAATAGTCAAGTCAACACTGATACCAGTGAGGGGAATTCAAATAGGATTTTAATACAAATAGCTTAAAAAGGCCTTAATACATAATCTAAAACTACAAAGTGGGTAAATACTCAGTCCAACATAAGATGAGTAGGGTAAGATGAATAGAGACCACTTGTGGAGAGGAGGACCACACTGGGGAGTGCCCAGGGGTGCCAGCACCTACTCACCTCAGGTGCAACACAGCAGAATCTACACTCGTGCCATGCTGCTCTTACTTGCATGCATAAATCATGGGAACCTCACCATTGGTGCCTAGCCTCCCAACATTACGGCACTGTTTCACTGAAAGAAAAGGAACTTATACAAAAAGAATTATAGCCAAATAAACAACCCAGGTGGTTTAACAATAACAGCAAAATCAGTACAGTACAAGCAAAGCAAACTTTGAAGCTAAACAGAATAACAAGGAGCAAAAGAGCAAAACAAGGCAGTGGGTTAACCACCTTTGATGTGGGGCATTAACACGGATCACTCAGCAGGTAGGCGGAACAACAGGGTTTCCACATGCATCACGCTCAGCTGGCGAATCAGATCAAAAGGTGTTACACCAAACAAGCAGCCACAACAGGGACAAAAGACAGGAGCCAAAAGAATGAGCACAGCCAATAAAGGCCTTACATAAGGCTCGTCAAGATGAGACGAGCCTGGTAATTGCTGCAGAATGCATGCCAGTTAGAGTTGTGCCAGACTTCATCCCAACTTGCTCCGATGTCATGCAAAAGCGGACAACAATATTCTCACGAGAGCGAGGCGGCCACAGTATTTAGAGGCAGGTGCTCTCCACCGACTGCAAGACCCAGGGCATGATGGGAAACGCCTGGCTCTTACCTGATTGAAGAGCTGATTGGTTTAGATGTTGACTCAGCAAGATGATGCTTCTTATAAACTCTTAATTTTTGCTGAATTTCAGCAATTTAGATGTTATTTGTCTGATTCTTTTAACAGAATACATGTGGTACTGATGGTGACGCCTGTCAATTATTGAAGTATTTAGCACCACAGAGACTTGCAATAAGTGAGATGTAAGGATTATTAAAACAGCATCTGTATGACTGTGAAGCTCTGACTATATCTGCCTGATCTTTAATGACAGCTGTCTTGTATTTCTATCTTTGACTATTAGGGCGTTGTTTATTTATGTGGTTGAGGGGACAGGGGAGGTTGAACCATGATCATAAACTACAGATTGTCTGTAAAGCATTTTAATAGGCTACTCTGTCAACATTAAAACAACTAGAGACTGCGAACAAACTGATACGGGTCTGATAACATTTCTAATAGAACTGCATCAGATGCGAGTGTTTCTGTGACTTCCTGTACGGACTGAAGGCTGCTGGAAACTGTCAGGACTTCACTAAGGCTTTTTATCACCACCTCCTGCTGCAGCTGCCTGATCTCGTCTACTTTCCATGCGAGGCACAGTTCATCTTAAACGACCCTATAATCTGGCTCTGATTAGGGGAGTGGTTGGGGGAGGAGTCAGGCCTGGGGCTGCTTTCACTAACACTACATGATTACACTGAAATAAACTGCACTACAGGAGCACCCCACTGCATTAATATTGATAGCTTTACAAAGAACCCAGTCACCAGAAAACATGTTGGCATCATATGTTTCTGCAGATCACAGACATGTTACAAGTGTAGGATACTGTGTAGCAGGTATGTGGAAACAACACTGTTACGTTTAGGCAAAACCTAAGATAATGTTTTGGTTTAAAATGCCTGGTTTTGGGGGCACAATCCTGGCAGGAATAGAGGCAATGTTTTTGTAAAAAAGGACTGTTTTTTGTGGCACTGTCCCTTCTGACAGGCAGTGTTGGGGCAATATTACTTGTTAGCAGTAGTGAAGTAATGTAATGCATTACCAACAGGATTTTGAGCAACATTATTACAATGTAACGTAATGCATTACCACCTGAAATGATCACTTTATTGATTTTTCATTTATCCACACTGATCCACATCGCTCTACTTCCACCAGTGCGCCACCAGAAAAAACATCCCCAAGGTTGTTATGTGTTGTCATATCATTCATTATACACTACCTTATAAAAGTATACCAGTGATTGTGCGTGTTATCATGTCCAGTGTGTTTCCATTCATATACCTACACCGTATCCTGTTCTGCTTTTGCGTCCTAAGGCAGCCTGAAAGCAGTGGGGAAGGAGCTGGCCTCTGGTTTATTTTTTGAGTCACTACAAAACACCCATGTTTGGAGTTGGAAAGCCAATGGAAACACACCAGCAGGCCACTAGAACACAACCACGATTTCAGCCTGAAATGTCGATGGAAACACAGCGACAGGTTGCTACAAAACACCCACGTCTGGTGCCTAAAAAGCTGATAGAAGCACGCCAACAGGTTGCTGTTGGAGCCTAAATCGCTGATGAAAGCACACTGGGAGGTTACTACAGAACACCCCCGACTGGAGCCTAAAAAGCCAACGGAAACACATAGACACATCGCTACAAAAAACCCACAATTGGAGCCTAAATGTTGATGGAAACACCAATGGGTCTCTACAACACACTCATAATTGGAGCCTAAAAAGCTGATTAAACACAGCATTGACTTGCTAACACAGTGTGTAGCTGGGCAGCTGTCTCACCTAGGTGACACACTATCCACCATCTCCTCTGCTTCCTGACGACCAAGTCAGCTCCTATATTACGTCACTTTAAAAAAATTGGCATGATTCATATGAAACGTGCAAAAAAATGAATTTTAATTTTACTTTGACTTGAGTTTGAATTTATATCTCATTGATTTGGTTTGGAATTAAACACCAACATTTTACAAACCTATAGAATAGACAATGATCAGCAATAACTACATTGGATTTCTTATAATGCCCTAAAATGAGGCAAAAACACTGGTATGTTCCTAAAATTTACGTTCCTAGAGAGCCACAGAGTTTCCTGACATTTGGCATTTAGATGATTGCAGCCTAGATTACACACACACATACTGTACATGTCTAACACAATGTCACTGTGGATATCAACAAACAGTAACACATCACCCACAAGTTCTCAAACATCCATCTAACTCAGCTGACTGAATACACTGACAGGACAGATGGGAATACAGAGTAAACAGCTACTAATTCAGGCTCATTTGTATGTTTGGAGAGCCACAAAACACCGACAGCAGAGTGTTTACTGAGAGCAGATTGTTTCTGTAAATGTCCTGCACCCCCAGCTCAGCCCTGCGCTGTTCACTGATATAATGAACAGCTGCTGACAAAGGCCTCAGCTGACATACACACACACACACACACACACACACACACACACACACACACACACACACACACACACACACACACACACACACACACACACACACACACCAGCAGCCAGCAAGGCAGCAAGGAAAACAGCCAAAATCACCATTACAGCACATAGCCATCCAGGAGACTGCACATGAAGAACTCAGCTGTGATCACATGTGTTTATATCTATAAATAAGGCAGCATCTTCAGAAGCTGAATATAAATCCAACTGTCCTTTCACTCCCAAAATATAAAAGTGGTACCTGTCAGTCTCCCACTTTATTTCTTGTTGTATTATTTGTCAAAGTAGTTTATTTCTTGCTTAAATAGAGGCTAATAAAGAAAAGCTTACACATAATTTCTTTGTTGTGAGAAGGCAGGCGATGCAGTTATTATTTCATTTGAGAGATGTTGAGAGGTGACATGTGACCTGATACTACAAACACATTTACACGTGGATGCAGAATGTCTCAGCCTTCATGTGAAGCCAGTTTGAGATCCTCACTGTATCTTCTTCAGCGCATCTTGGCTGCATTTACACCTGGATTTAAAATGCAGTTTAACAATAGTGGAAAGTCAACCAGCCACCTGAGATGCATAACAATGCTTCTAGCTGAAGACAGAATGATTATCAAAGTTGTAGTTTTTTCAGTTGCAAACCAGCAGTGATAACCAACATGAGGAAATCAAATTCCAGAGACTAACGGACATTTATGCAGCAGCACTTTAATGCTTCTGAATTGTTTATATTTTGTTCTTTGGTGTCACAAAGATCTCAGAGAAATAACTGATTGTAAGTATTATTAGTGGGCTATTATTAGACTGCAAATCAATCACGTGTTATGAATAATGATAGAGACAGGATGAATAGGAGGCATCTTGTACAGTGATGATTGGGTCTTAATACTACGGGATCGCTGTCTCACACTTTCTAATGGACTTAATGAACAGACAAAGTACACAGATGGATACAATGATGGCAGTTTTGACAGCTTTTAATCGAGGAAAATATTCATACTTATGTGCATATGTGTTACTATGGTTACTTGCATCAGCATAAATAGGTTATGAGATATACATGGCCTCTATCAGGGTCAATTATAAGATTGCAGACAGATTGCAGGAGCACCAGATGGATTGATTATTGGTTTAGCTGTTGAAATCATGCTGAGCCACACATCTGGTATCTCAGATAGTCCTTCTGGAGGTGGAATGAGACCCACCTTTTTGAGCGGTCTCGGTTTGGTTGTTTGGTCCGCAACAGGGTTTGATTGACAGCTTTACATCAGCCCAAACAAACAGCACTAACCGCTCAAACGGACATGAGGTTGTTTTAACCTAACCAAACAGGTTAGGTGTAAAAGCACTCAAAGAAATGTAGCAATTTGCTTTATGGTAATACCCTTTTTCTTCTTTTTTTTAAAAAAAATCTTTGAATATAGTAATTTACTTGTGAAAAAATCCTTAAATTCCAGGGTTGCAATAATTCAAAAATGATCCTGAAGCTGTCCCCCATTTGTCTGTTTCGTAAGTAGACAAAAACAGGACACCTGGGTAGTGAATTTGGAATGATTATTTCATTTTATTGTAGATCAGTGGCATATAGTAGTTAGGACAGGCCCCAGTGCACATTAATATGATGGACCCTAGTGCAAGATTTTGCATCTAAATTAGCTATGACTTGACACTGGACAACATCAACATACATATTAGCCAACAATCATCTGTGCAAATTTGTATGTGACAAAAATACCAAATAAAATAAGAAAGTATTCACTCAAATAAAAATAAATATTTTTCTATTACTGACTCTTTCACACACACAAAAAAAAAAAAACATGATGGAGATGGGTTTGCCTTTATGACAGCATATATAGCAGCTGGCCCCACTTTTTTAATTTAACATGAGCTCTTCTTTGAACATGGGTGTATTTCTGAGGTGGCAATCTGACTGAGTTACAAGCACTTGTTCTCTGGCCAACATGACGTTGAAAGGCCTGCTTTCTTTACAGGCCCCCATCTCATGGGGCCCAGTGCAATCACACTGCCTGCACTGCCAGTATTTACACACCTGATCAAAATCACTGATTTTTTTTTAAAGCAATGTGATAGCATTTGAAAAATGTGCTGTAAATATGTAGGGTTTTACAGATGGTGGGGTCTGGCATGATTTCTCACTCTTGAGTTCATGGAGGGGTGACGTGAAAAAACATCATCACCATAAAGAGGTGTTTGATGTTAACCTAACTTAGTTACAATATGGAGACTCCCAGAGAGGCTTAGTGCTTTGTCTTCACAAATACATCCAAAAATGGTTTTTGAATAGCTGTTGTATCACTATAGTTTCTACTTCCCTACAGAAAAATAGAGGACAATTCAAATTTTAAATGGTAGCCTAATTTGTCACCCTCCTATTAGTCAGCAGCGATCATTGTCTGTCAAAGCAGCGTTCCATGCTTCATTTTAATATGTATTAGCAATTAAGATATGATTATACACAGACGTCTTATGAAAAAAAAAAAGAAAGGAAAGTCGTGACTATGCTGGCAGTATACTTCAACTAATCAGCAGATCAAATGACAGTTATTTCAGCAGCTGTAAACATCATGCTTTTAATATGATAATCAGTATTGGGCATGTCTATAGAACCTGACTGGTCTGAAGTATGTAATATTTATGTTGATATAAAATAGCACTGACCTCATAATACATACTGTACAATATGTATGTAGGAAAGTGAGACATCAAGCTCACTCCTCAGACTGTATAATATTTTACTGCGGAAGATTCACTACGACCAATATCCAGTGTGCTTTTAAATTTATCTTCTCAGCACCCTGAGATTAAATCCCAGTTTTCCTCATTACCACTTTGTTTTAGTGACAAGGAGACAGACGTAGAGACTGGCCACATGGTGAGTAAGCTTGTATAGGACAATCTCTAATGGACAAGTTTGTGTCTCTTTATAAATCGTCCTGTGTTCGGACTTCAGTGCACTTAAAGTGTTTCACCACTTACTGTAGCTGGAAAAGCCTATAATCTCCCCCGAGATGTTCCTGCCGCCAAACCGTCCGATTAACTCGAGGGGGAAAGTAGTTCTTATCCTTTACAGTCGAGATAAGATGATATAACAAGGCAAAAACCCACACTGAGAGAAGAAAAGCTGTTATAGTGTAATGTCAAAGATAGGGCTGATTTTTACACAGTAGTTGGTCACCATGTGGGCTTTTTTATGTTTCATCCTTGTGTTTTCACTGGAGATTCAGTTCACGTTGTGCTAACAGGCTGTATAAGTGTTCATGTCAGCAAAATGAGATTAAACAAATTAAAAAGGTCCCCCCCCCCCGTTTTCATTAGAAAACACACCAACCAACCTCTGACTCCGTGTGAGCTCAAATTAATAGGATTAATAGCGTTTCTTAATTTCCACTTCCCCTCTTCCCTGTGAGATACAAAAATGCTTTAATGAGTTTGACGTATTTGTGGAAACCGTGCTTTCTTGCTGTGGCATTGTAATTATGTAGCAGGTGCTATAATATTCACTGCAGGCTGTGAGAGAGTAGAAGTGTGTGTGTGTGTGTGTGTGTGAGTCTGAATCCATGTGTGCTGCTGGGATCACAAAGTGCATAGGTAAATCAGCGGTAACGCTCCGGCAGACTATTTCAAGTACTTAAATCTGACATGCAAGCACACACATATTTGTTCTCCTATACATGTGAGGACCATCACTCCACTCTAATGATCACATGATCTGTGGATTTTGCACTGGGTGGGTGCAGCGTCAGAGCACAGCACTGTTCATGGTGTCACCAGCATTACACACAGAGCTATCAATGCAACATAACATAGCACACAGTTATTAATAATCACAGTATTTCGAGGTGGGGAAAGCTGTATATTTAGGAACATGATGCATGAAGTTCAGTCTCGTTGATGCTCCACCTTCACTGAGAGCAAAAACTGTACACTATAAAATGGCAGCAGAATCAACAAGGTGGCGGTATGTGTAGTTCAGTTAAGAAACAATTAAATGTCATCACTTCATTTTATCCTGTTAAATTTTCATAATTAAAGTATGAATTCTTAAGTAATGGCCAAAAACATGTTTTGTGAGGTCACAGTGACCTTTAGCCACCACAAATCTGATCAGTTCATCTTTGAGTTTTAGAAGATGTTTGTACCAAATTTTAGAAAATTACCACAAGATGTCACGTCCACGACAATGGGATGGAGGGACTGACAGTTGTTGCCGTCATGGAGACATAAAAATTCAAAATGTGGATTTAACATTAAGGTATTCTTTAAATGGAATGTCTTATCTTAACCTCTACATAAAATTTAACCTGAAAACAATTTAACTTTGAAGCATAAGGGCCTGTGTCCACATAACGTTTTTCTCCATCAGAAAAGAGATGGCAGGGTGCTTGATAGCACATCATCCCAGCGCTTCATAGAAAAGCACTCCCAGTGCATTTTTGATGAGGTGCTGCACATGGGTTTTGTTTCTATCACAATAATATCTTGACATTAAGGTCAGCCAGGTAGCTAACGTGACGCTATGTTAACAGAAGGCTGACTATACAGTTAACAACAGGCTTACAACATTCATTTGTTCATTTTCCGTGACCGCTTATCCTGTTAGGGGTCGCGGGGGGGCTGGAGCCTATCCCAGCTGACATTGGGTGAGAGGCAGGGTACACCCTGGACAGGTCCCTAGAGTATCGCAGGGCTAAGACAGAGAGACAGACAACCATTCACACTCACATTCACACCTACGGCCAATTTAGAGTCTCCAACAAACCTAGCCTGCATGTCTTTGGACTGTGGGAGGAAGCCGGAGTACCCGGAAAAAACCCATGCTGACATGGGGAGAACATGCAAACTCTGCACAGAAGGGCTTTCCCACCCTGGGGTTCAAATCCCCCACCCTAAATTTGAACCATGAACCCTCTTGCTGTGAGGTGACAATGCTAACCCCTGAACCACTGTGCCACCAAGCTTACAACAGTACAGTGATAAAAGCACAACATTCACCAGCAACATCCAGCGTCTGCAAGTCAATCTGCTCCCACAAATCTGCTTTTCTGTCTTTGTTGTGACAGTAGCCAAGTAAAAGGATTGACATCACCAGCACTGTTATGAAAAGTTCAGAGGTTCAAAGAACTAGAAGTGCTTAGAGCAGCCGCACAAAAAAAGGTAGAGTTCTCTGAAAAAGACACTGAGCATGGCGCTTTTTCTCTAGGTGGTCGCATGCAGCTGCCTACGCTCCCTCCCCATTAAGAACAATGTGAAGGCTCAATAAATGCACAAAAAAAAGAAGCTATGTGGACACAGGCCCTTAGGTTTGTTTGTTTAAAATTGTTCTGACTGTCAACAAGTCTCATTTGAACACCAAAACCAACAATCCCTTTAACTGTATCTTGTATCAAACAGATGACAAAAACAATACGTTAAACTTAGCTTAGCAGTTAGCAAATAATAATAATAGCAGATAATACCTTGTTACCCTCTCGACTGGCACTAAACACCATGAAACTCTCCCCGTTCGTCCTAATTACTTCTTTATTTTCCATGTTTTTTTTATCTCCATCTTACTAATGTTACTGCACCATTTATCTTTCGTCATTTTCCGTCTTTCCTTTGTGTCTGCAGTCTCTCTAAACTAAAAACACCTCCTGGGTCGCTGGAAATAACAAAATAAAGGCAACAAACACATTACAACTGCTAGCTTAACACATTGACCACTGAATATTGGGGTCATTTACAGCTCTAGTGAGTGTTTGTTGTTGATCAAATTAAACTACAGGTCCAGTGTTCATCATAGTGAAGCACCATGTCACCCAGTGCAACTGTGTGGCTCACTGGTGCGCTTTTATTAGTTTTTGGACAACAATGGAGCTCTATGGCACAGAGGAATGAGCAGGCTTTGGCTACACAGATAATACTTCTTGGATCAATCCAGTGTTGGTTTTGGTCTTTTATGGGATTTATTGACAATAAGAAAAATATTAAATATTACCAGCCTAATCCTTTAAGACTAAAAGCAAATATTAACCATCAAACAACCTTCGGAGAAAGTGAAGACCAGGAAAAATATCCTCCTACTGCTGATAACTCAAATTGGTTCTCATAAAGATATATATAAAACACACACACACACACACACACACACACACACTGATGTACATGCTTCACCACCCCAGCTTGCATTATGTAACCTTCTGTCATGGTCAATTTCATTCTGATCTGTAGATCCAATTTCAGGTAAGTGTCACATGACTTTCACCGCTAAATGTAATACACAAGCACTTCTGTAATGATCAGCCTTTTTTTTCTATTAAATCTCATCAAGGTAAAATTACAGATCCAGTTTGACGTTACTGGTCTGGAACACCTTTCCTTTTTTCTACTTATCAGACTAGTTTCAGTGCTGTTGGAGCCTGAGTGTAAGAGGAGGCTGCAGTAAGAGCTAAACTCGACACAGAGGGCACATAAAATGACTCACAAGTATTATTAGATAATCTGAGAATGCATTTCATTAGGCAGCTGCTTTAAGTACAATAGTTTCATTTGAGGGCAACAAAGAGGAAGTAATGCCATCAATGAACAGGTTTTTTCCGTCTTAATAAAAGTATGGATGCTGCATACAGCTATTTTATTGCTTCCTCATTTTGCCTCAGGAACAGACTTCATGTTTTTAGTGAGAAAGATAAAATAAGATTCGGTGAGGGGGAAGTTAGAATACTTTTGGGATCACACAAGACCCCAGTTGCCATGTTGTGCTGTGCGCAAGTACACTGGCATGCAAAAGTTTGGGCACCCCTGGTCAAAATTTTGTTTACTGTGAATAGTTAAGTAAGTAGAAGATGAACTGATCTCCAAAAGGCATGAAGTTAAAGATGAAACATGCTGTTCAACATTTTGAGTGTGATTAGTGTAAAATTTGTGTTTTGTACAATTTTAGAGTGGAAAAAAAGGAAAGGAACGCCATGCAAAAGTTTGGGCACCTCAAGACATTTGAGCTCTCAGACAACTTTTACCACCATCTCAGACTAATATCTAATTAGCTTGTTAGGGCTATGGCTTGTTCACAGTCATCGTTAGAAAAGGTCAGGTGATGCAAATTTCAAAGCTTTATAAATGTTCTGATTCCTGAAACCTTCCCAACAATTAGCCACCATGGGCTCCAAAAAGCAAGAAAGGCTATAAGAAGATAGAAGTGTTCTTAGGTAGCTGTTTCCTCAGTTTGTAATGTAATTAAGGACTAGTAGTTAACAGGAATTGTAGGGGTCAAGTTCAGGTCTGGCAGACCAAGAAAACTTTCAGAGAGACAAATCAAAACCCCCGTTTGACTGCAAAAGACCTGCAGGAAGATTTATCAGACTCTGGAGTTCTACTGTGCAGCGACACCTGTATGAATATGACCTTTATGGAACAGTCATAAGAAGAAAACCTTTCCTGTGTCCTCACTATAACTTTCAGCATCAGAGGTTTGCAAAGGAATATCTAAACAAGCCTGATGCTTTTTGGAAACAAGTCCTGTGGACTGATTAAGTTAAAATAGAACTTTTTGGACATAGTGAGCAAAGTTATGTTTGGAGAAAAAAGGGTGCAGAATTTCATGAAAAGAGCACCTGTCCAACTGTTAAACATGGGGGTCGATCGATCATGCTTTGGGCTTCTGTTGCAGCCTGTGGCACGAGGAACATTTCACAGGTAGAGGGAAGAATGGATTCAATTAATTTTCAGCAAATTCTGGAAGCAAACGTCACACCATTTGTAAAAAAGCAGAAGATGAAGAGAGGATGGCTTCTACATCAGGACAATGATCCTAAACACACCTTGAAATTCCAAAATGGACTACCTCAAGAGGAGCAGGCTTGACCTAGACATCTTTAAAAATATGTGAATACACCTTAGAAGAGCAGTGCATGCAAGACGGTCCAAGAGTCTCACAGAACTAGAAGCCTTTTGCAGGAAGAATGGGTGAATACACCAAACAAAAATCGAAAGACTCTTAACTAGCTACAAAAAGCGTTAAGAAGCTGTGATACATGCCAAAGGGGGCGCTACTAAGTACTGACCATGCAGGGTGCACAAACTTTTGTTTTAGGAAACTGTAGAAGATTGAAATTAAAAAGTGATCTTGCTTAAAATACAGAAGAAATGTGTCATCTTTAACTTCATGCCTGCTGGAAATCCATTCATCTTCTATTTACTTAACTACTCACAGTAAATGTAATTTAACATCTATGTTTATTAACCCTAGTTTATTTTCCATATTTTGGTGTTTTTTATGTTTTCTCTGTTTAATTTAAAAAAAATTTAATGTTTTGAAACTATTTACAACAAGATTTAAGTTTCTAACTATGCACAAGAGGAGCTACCTGTGTAATTGTTTACATGGAGAACGAAAGTAACTATTTACATGAGAGTTCTGTGATTTACTGCAGTCCGTGAATGCATCAAAAGCAGTCCGTTTGGTTACATGTGCTGAGGTGTTACAACCTAGTCTGCTCATTCTGTTTGCTTCCTGGTTTGGTTTCGAGCTGACATTTAATGAGCGTCATGGACTGTTACTGTTCCCAGAACGTCTGGATATGATGTATAATGTGCTAATGCAAGACAGTGAGTCATGTATGCTGCTATTTTGAGTTACTAGCAGTGTTTTGCATCGAAGAGTGAGAGTGACGGTGACGCTAATAGCTAAGCTAACAGCCGCAAAGCTAACAGCTAACTTGCTGCAGTGGACTGTGGCGTGTATTAGTGGAGGTGTTGACATCCTGCTAGCACCCAAAAAGTGACTCGTTAGCCATGCTGCCGACGAAACGGCGACAAGAGGAACCCGGGGGCCATGCTGAGGTCGAGCCAAGCCCAGCTGAACCGCCAGCTAGCGGAGGAGAGACTGCTTTTTCCATCGGTGAGAGAAGCCGCCATTTCTGCTAGTGGGTGAGTAACCCCATTGTCACGGTCACGTTCATCTTTAAGTGGCCCAACGCACTCCAGCCGCGATCAGGCCTGCATCAGGGTTAATTTAAGTGCTTTTGCCTGCCATTTTTGTTTTCTTTTATTAAAAGGTGGGCCCACTATTAACTAAAGTGCACCTAAATACTGTTAAGATTTAAGCCCTGAGCCTCTTTTATAGGCCTCTGCTCGAAAATTGCATACCCATAATTAAATGAGTACATCTCTGCAACCACTAGGTCTGTTTGAATACTTTTGGTTTTATAGTAAAGGGAACACTTGTGAGATTAGTTCAGATGTGTAAATATCAGTATATGTGTTACTGGTGAAGAGTGAATGAAGATGGCACACAGCAACATAAGAAAAAGTTTAAGGTTCACCTATAAAAAAAACATTTTCAGGATGCGTATCCCTTTGGAATGATGCAGCTGCAGCTCTAAACCGATCAAATCATAGTACAATATATGAACATAATCTCTGCAAAGTTTGATTCTGATAAAGTAAAGCAGAAGAAAATAAGAGAGGTTTTAGAACAGGCAGTTCAGGCGAAGTCTCCAAAATGGCCGTTTTGGCACAGTTTGGCACCATGTGTGCCATTTGATTTTTCTCATGTATGAAACTATATATTTAATTTTTATATCACTAATGGTGTTCAATACATCTAAATACAACAGTTTATAACTTTTTTTGACAATTAAACCAGACCTATGTATTTCCTATTCCAAAAATTAACCACACAAAGCAACTGAATGTTGAATCCAAATGGAGCAGATTTACTTTTATCAAACTGTAAACATTTTGTAACAATACACACCGTAAAAACACAGGTAAAACAAAACAAAAAATAACAGTAAACCTCCATTGTGCCTCTTTTGGAAAAATGTTTCATTGAAAGTGCAAACCAAGAATTTCTATAAAAATGCAAACTGTAACAACACACAAACAATTAAAACAACAATTAACACTATTTTCCATTTATTTACAGGACCATCGGGAAGTTACTGTTCATCATGCCATAGCTGGAAGCAGTCCTTTTTAGTGGAGAGGCAGAGATGAACCTTACACCTCCTACAATACACAGCTGTCTTCACCCTGGGTGTTCCAGCATCAAGACACCTCTTGCATTGCTTCCTGGCTCTTGTTTCTTCGCTGTCAAAGAAGACAAGCATGCAAGTGGTGGCTGCTGAGCCTTCAGCAAGCTCTAGCAGCTCCTTGGTCAACACCTTCCTGAAAGTCTTGTGGGTGAGGGGCTTTGTCTGGGTGGGGCTCTGCCTGAACTTGAACAGCTCCTTGTGCAAGAGGTAGCTGTTGACAACAGCAATGTCATCAAAGTGGTAAAAAAAAGAAGTTTTGTACCACTTCATAGTTTTGTGGTGGACGCTGTAAAATCCTATCAGGGCATGAGACAAATCCACACCACCCATGTTCTTATTATAGTCCACAATGCAGTTTGGAACAGGTATGGACTTGGTGTTCCAAACACCTGCCTCCTTCACTTTTCTCCTCACCGTCTGTCCACTGTTGGCCTGATGCACTGTGGAGCACATGGTCACCTCTCTGGTGTCCATCCACTTCACAAAGAGGAGTTTTCCACTCCCGATCCAACGCATGTCCCCACTCTGAGTCTTTTTGGGCAGATCGTTGGTTTGGGTCTTGGGGAAGCCAATGCGATTTGTCCTTATGGTCCCACAGCAGCTAATGTTCTTTGTGTACAAGTCAGTGAAGAGAGTGGGGCTGGTGTAAAAATTGTCTGTGTGAAATGTGTAGCCGCTACCGAGGAGTGGAAGATATAGAAGGTCCATAACAGCAGAGTAACTCAAACTGTGGCCTGTGGGGGACTCCTTCTTGCCTGTGTACACAAAAAATTACATGTGTAGCCAACAGATGCATCAACCAGCACAAAAAGTTTGTATCCCCATTTTGTGGGCTTGTCCTTCATGTGCTGTTTCATGCTGATGCAGGCTTTGCTGGCGACCATTCGCTCATCAATGGACAGATTTTTGTACAGCTGGAAATGAGCTTTGCAGGCGTTCACCATCTCTGTGTGCAGGGGCTTTATTTTGAAAAGTCTGTCGTACTCAGCAGCGGTCCCGTGACATCTTTTCACTGGGGAAAGGAAAGTTGTATGGCCATTTCTTCCTCCAGTAATCTGACCTGTGGTGGAAAACAATTACATTCATTTAGTGGCCTAGTTCTGAAATTGCAATTACATGTTAACACAAAAGCAAGAAACGTGGTAAAAATAAACTGTGCTGGGGAAGTCAACATACATACATACATTCATACATACACACACACACACACACACACCTGTCATTGTATGTCATATCATCACACCATAAGCCAAAATTTAGCCCTGACAAAGCTGCTAGCTCTAGATAGATTGAAAATTTGACCAGGATGAATATAAATACAGCATTTATAAGACATTCCATACCTTTCCGATGACAGAAGATGGTAATCCGAATCACCGCTGTCTTGTGTGTTGTCTGGATGAACGCAAACTGTGCTCCCGGAGTCCCTCTCAAGGAGTTCCAACACTTCCACAGCGCTAAAACTTCTCTTTGACCCTTTATTCGACATCTTCTCTATTTATTTTTTTCTACAATAAAACGGTGAAAAATGTACCATACACAACTGCAAGACAGAGCACCTGTGCGCTCTGACTCTCTGTGCGTAATGACGCGCTGAGGGTGTCGAATCGCGATACGGGTACGCGGGGCTCTATCTCCACAACGGATTGGTCGATTTGAGTGAATGACACCTCATTTGATTTGTTAGAGCCAATAGAATGAAGCTATACCCAGCAACATGAGATTGACAGCACTGTCAGCCAATCAGAATCAGCAGAACGCTGTTGTGTGGGAAGTGCAGGCTGCTGTATACGGAGATTGTTATGCTTCCCTCAGGGTCCTTAAGTCTGTCAGAAACGCCCGGATGCATTTGAATGTAACACAAGGGTTGGGTCTAACTGGAGTGATTAGACCCAACCCTTGGATTTACCGGTAAAATAAACTTTTCACGGCAAAACAGCAAAGGCAAGAGAAATTTTATAACTATCGTTTGGCTGTTGTTGTTATTGTTTGGCCTCTATCTCTCAGATGCTTCAGTGTAGAGTGCTTTGGTGTATACGTGCGGAAAAAAATTGGGGGACTCCCGTGTTCAGAAGGTTAAAAGATGGTGAATAAGTTTGGTGACCTTTTGTTGAGATGTAAAGAGTGCATTTAATGCACGTTTGGTATATTTCTAATGAGAACCAAAGCCTTTAATGCTCAGTGGCTATATCCCTACGGAGGTTTAAAGTGCTTTTAACGCACATTGGAATTACTGTTATTGAGGTTACCTGGTGTTTTATTTCATCTCATTAACAAAAGGTTAAAGTGAGGTTTACCTCTATTAAGCAACTGGACGGTTGTATTTTATGTTAATATTTAGGGATTATTTTAGGTTTAATAAATATTTTGATGTTGGGAATTTAAAATGGCAAATGTGTTAGTCATGTGATGTATTTAGCAGCAGATCACTGCAATGAAAACTCAGCGAGCTAGCAGCCAAAAACCGGCAAAAATAAACTTTGCAGAATCCGAAAGCATGTCTTTGCCTTTGCTGTTTTCTGGACAAAAGTTATATTCCAGCTTGAAAAAACGCTGCTAATGTCTACTCCTATGGCTCTGTTAGTTTGAAATGAATTGTGAAGGTCCTGGCACGGTTTCCGTTATCCGGTAATTACCGGACTTTCACTGGTAAAATCTGCCGAAGTCCGACATTTTTTAACACCGCCGGTCAAAATGTCCGGTGGAAATATTCCAAGACACTGCACACTTTTGATTTTAATGCAGCTGCCTGAAACATGTCAAGGGATTTTTTCATTTTGTTTATCTAGAGTTTTTATTGCATATATATTTCAATAGCGAACTGACTTTTTTATTTCAAGTTGGCAGCACGCTGCGTTATTAAAATGGTATGAGCCAGTCCAGATGTGTTTTTTGTTTGCAAATTGTTTTATCTGAGAATAGGCCTTCAGTTTCTTTATGTTCATATTAAAAGAGCGCAGGCTTGTGTTGTGCAATATTTATTTTAGTTATGCACGTGAGTCAGTTGACGGCACTCATTTTATTTGATACAGCCATACTTTTTCAATAAAAAGGATTATAAATTGACATGCTTTGATATCATTCTTATACATCCTTCATATCATTTATCATTTTAAGCCAGCCCCGTAACGTAAACGTGAGGATCCATGTCAGCTTAATATCATGACTTTAAAAGCACCAAATTACTTGCCTTAACGAATTTCGTTAGTAAATAATGTGAAGAATTGTAAAATATCATTTCCATGAGGCTATTCACTCAGGCAGTGACAGATCACCCTATAGAGCCTAAGTGTCATAGTCGCTGTCAAGGTGCTGATCCTGTGACTGTCACTATACGGGAGCTGTCCGTGTTAGTGGTTTTGGTTACTGTTATGTTTAATTATACACTTTGTTTATATTGTTTATTGTTATATTTCAAATTTCTGTGCACATATTTTTTTGTTAGAAATAAATCTGCTCCAGTTGGAGTCAAACTTCATTTTCATTGTATGGTCTTATTTGAATGGGTAAATGTATAGAGGTCTGGGTGAATTTTCAGAATGAGTCATTAACAGTTGTATTTGGATGGAATGAGTAACCATAGTGATATATCAGTGAACTAGTTTTCTAGTCTGGCACCTGAGAAAGGTCAAATGGCACACATGGTGCCAAAATGTGCCCAAACGGCACATTTGGTGGTTCTGCCTGGACATACTTGTGTTAAAACATCTGTAAAACTGTTCAGGTTCACTTTTTTAGCATCTGCTTTTGCACAGCTACTTATCAGATATTACTTTACTAATTCCTAGATGAATTGGGTTACTATCCCATGATTCAAAGGTGGTTTTTACGCTGAATAATGTGGGGTTTTTTAGGCGAGGATAGAAATTTAAATTTTCTACTATGTTCCAGATGAATTTACTCTGACACAGTAACACATATCTTGATTCTGAAACATCTGTAGTAATCTCATGGGTCTTAGCTTTTGAGACCAAAATCATTCACACAACCCTTGTAGTTGTGAAGGTATACTTTATTTATTTTGGGTAAGTCATTTCGAACTGGAGGCAGAAAAAAAAGGCCTAGTGATGAAGAGGTTAAAAATCAGTAGACTGTCACCCACTCAATAAGCATTTTAAGAGTGCCTTACAGTTAATATTTTAGTTATTGAGTGTAGCAAACAAATCTGGGCGCTGTTCATAAGTCTGGTAGAGCAGAACAGTGTTACATAACTAAGAAATGGCAGTTAACAGGGACTGTGGAGGTCAAGTTAAGGTCTGGAAGACCAAGAAAACTTTCAGAGAGAGACAAATCAAAACCCCCATTTGACTGCAAAAGACCTGCAGGAAGATCTATCAGATTGGAGTGGTGATGCACTGTTCTACTGTGTAGTGACACCTGTATGAATATGATTCTTCATGGAAGAAACCTTTCCTGTGTCCTCACTACAAAATTCAGCATCAGAAGTTTGCAAAGGAACATCTAAACAAGCCTGATGCTTTTTGGAAACAAGTCCTGTGGACTGATGAAGTTAAAATAGAACTTTTTGGACACAATGAGCAAAGGTATGTTTGGAGAAAAAAGGGTGCAGAATTTCATGAAAAGAGCACCTCGCCAACTGTTAAACATGGGGGTCGATCAATCATGCTTTGGGCTTGTGTTGTAGCCAGTGGTGTGGGGAACATTTCACAGGTAGAGGGAAGAATGGATTCAAATAAATTACATCAAATTCTGGAAGTAAACATCACACCATTTGTAAAAAAGCAGAAGATGAAGAGAGGATGGCTTCTACAACAGGACAATGATCCTAAACACACCTCAAAATCCACAATAGACCTCAAGAGGAGCAAGCTCGATCTAAACATCTTTAAAAATCTGTGGATAGACCTCAGAGGAGCAGCGCATACAAGACGGTCCAAGAATCTCAAGAGGCCCTTTTGCAGGAAGAATGGGTGAATATCCCCAACCAAAAACTGAAAGACTCTTAGCTAGCTACAAAAAGCGTTTAGAAGCTGTAAAACGTGCCAAAGTGGGCGCGACCATGCAGGGTGCACAAACCTTTGTTTCAGGAAACTGTAAAAGATTGAAATGAAAAAGTAATCTTGTTTAAAACACTGAAGAGATGTGTCAGCTTTAACTTCATGCCTTTTGGAGATCAGTTCATCCTCTACTTACTTAACTACTCACAGTAAATGTAACTTTGACCAGGGGTGCCCAAACTCTTGCATGCCACTGTACATGGCAGTTTGAAACTTAGCTGTGTGTGACTTTAAGTTCAAGGGGAGACGCTGCTGCTCCAGAGATGAATGACGACAGGTGTAATAGGCACGTTTAAAGGTGTCAGCGAGACTTTGATGAACGGCGTGAACTCAAGATGGACTGTCCCAGCAGGTAATTGACCCTCGCCCAGACACTGGTTTTGTGTCCTGTTCAATATATAGGAGGCAGTTATGTTCTTCCTATTTTGTTGTGGTTCAGGGCTAGGTTAAACAGAAAGTTACCCATTATATGGTCCATGTTCATGGCTTCACGGATGCAATTAATCATGCTGTTTTTTATTATAGATTATGACACCAAAGGAATTTCAGATTTTTGCAAGTCTATCTTAAAGAAATGCTCAAAAGCACATGTTTAGATTGAAGTATCTCAACATCCACTGGATAAATTGGGGCAAAATTTGGTACAATGCTCCCTGGAGGACACATCTCACTGACTTTGTTGATCCCCTGTATTTTCCTCTAGGATTCCTCTGTACATTTATATTCATTTATTCTTTATCATCTCACTGTTATCTTGTTTATATTGAGTTTTACATTTACTATACCTTGTATTTTTTTGCTATTTATACTTTTCTACTTGTTATTTTAATTGTAGTATATTGCACTTTGTATCTGCACTCCTTGACTTTGTATTGCAACTGCTGTTTCCCTCGGTATGAAGTTTTGTCTTGTCTTAAGCCAAACTAAGAATCTGAACATGATAAATATTTTAACTGTTTGACATCAGCATGTTAGCGTTGTCATGAAAGGCATGTCACCATGCTGCTGGCATAGCTGCTGATCCTTAGTCTACATTCAGACAGTAGGCAAACCAGACTTATTTCTCAAATCTCATCTTCAAGACAGACTGCCCGCACTGTTATTTACAAGTGATTAGATTGGATTTGTGTGTCCAGACTTCAGCTGGTCAAAGTAGTGTGAGAATCAGTTCCCATCCACATAATAAAGAATATATTGATTTGTAGAAACAAGTCTCATGAGAGCCTTCACAATGGAAATGCCTTCCTAACAATAACATTAAACATATACCTCTTTGATAATAAACAAATGCTTCTTCAATAAAAGACAAATGTGTTTGTGATAGTAACCAAAGGTGTTAATATGTGGAGTACATTGGGAAATAAACTACCAAAGCAAATCACCATATAAAGCCTGCAGGCATTAGGAGATCATTTGGCAAACAAAACTCCTGCACAAAAACACTATGAAACAGTACCCTCAAAGAGCTCAGCTAAAAGACAGCGTTAAATTATCAGAAGGGCTTATCAGTGTTTGCCAACATAAGGTCTGCTTCAGTTGAGGAAAGATCAGAGTGTCCTGAGTGTGTATCTCCTCACTTCTGATAGGCCCTGAGAAAGAGCATTGTCACACCCTGATTGGCCCAGAGGGGAAATGCACCAAGCTGCTCTCAATTCCTAATTAAGAGTCAGTACCCACCCTGGGCAACAGGTGATCTGAATTACCCTCCAATCAGCTCAGGGGAATTGTCACATCCAGCTAAAATGCATTGAAAAAAGGGAAATGAAACCAAGTACCGAATAACAAGGGACTGCTACTAACCTATCTGCATGGGATTGTGCTTTACTAGTAGCAGCAGGGATTCTACTTAGCACCTCCATCACTCTGAATTTAACATTGTTGTTGTGTGTCATGCTGCAAGTGACGCAAAAGACACTTTGAAAGTGTCCAGACTGAGACGCATAAGTAATGGAATCTTATTCCAGACCACCTCCAGATGTGCTTTGCATCCATTTCATGTGTAACTGACTTTACAAGAATAAAAAATTACCAGAACTATCACAGTGAGCAACCCAATTGTCGAATAATTTGTAAGCACAACATTTACTGTACACTCCAATAAATATGAACCACACTTGTGTTTGTGTGAACTTAAAGCGACCGTCTGTTTGGTGATGCTCAAGATCATTGCTATGTCAAAGGTCCGATACAGCCTGCTTATATTATCGAGAAGATGTGATTGGTTTAAAATTCTGTTATCTTAGTTTTTTTTAATACCAGCTGCAGATTCTGCCCAGTTAGCTCACAAGGGTTTTATCCTTTGGTCGGCTGGGCTCTTTAAAAATTTCTGCATTTAAATAACATGTTCAGATGAAGACAGTGTGCAAAGTTGGGACTATTATTAAGATTATTATTATCTTATTTATGTTAAAAGATTTTGGATATTCAGACGTCCTGGTGCGAAATCCACACTCACGGGGTCAAAGATTGTCAACTCAAACAGAGGGAGAGGGAGAATTTTGATTCTATGAATGTGAATGAGTAATTACCGTTTATTGTAATTCCCTGGTAATGTGCTGTTGGCACAGCATGCAGCTAACAGCAGGGGTGGGCGAATAAATCAGCATATTCTTCCCCGAGTTTATTCTGTCTGATCTTACAATCACAAGACGAAGAGAGATGCACTGAGAGAGAGAGAGTGAAAGCGTATGAAAGATAAGATGCATCAGTAAGTGATAGACTGATGGATGGCATGAGGAAATAGCAAACAGCATTTTTCATCAGGGAGCCCTGTACATCAGAGACTTAGAATAAAAGCGGTTAAAAGACAGATTAAAATTTAAAAGAAAAAGAAAACAAAGAATATTTAATTAAAAACACTGTTGAACAGTTTACCTGCTAATCATGGCAATTGTTATCTTCACTCTTGTACGTTTTGCTCCAAGTTTCTAAAGTGAGGCATAAAAATAAAGGATTAACTTATGATTTACTTCCAGACTGGCTGACTTTTAATTGCATAAATGTTGCACTCTATATAAGAAGCAGTTTGATATTTGGGATACATGCTCACTTGTTTACTTGCTGAGAGTTAGATAAGAAAATTGATACCATTCCTTCATCTGAATATGCAACACTTTCTCACTCCAACCTCGTTACATATTGACATTTGGGTCATGGACTTTCCACGCCCACATCCGATATGCAAAGTACCCTGGGTGTGTTGGTTGTTGACGTTCTAGGACACCGTGTCAGGTTCTCTTCTTTCAAGATACACTTCCGTTTTCACAGGAAATTTAAGAAAAAATAACAGGGTTTGGCTTTAGAATATACACGACACAAACACGGCTCTCTCGGTTGAAAGTCTGTGTTTGTTGGACCCATCCACCACCACTCCCACCAACCTTACTCAGACTTCTGCCGCCTTAACTGTAAACTATTAAACTAAAACTGGCCCTGTCTAAAGGTTCATGAAAGCACCTTTCAAAGGTCATTAATCAATATGATATATCTCATTCATTTTATTTATATGAAAATCTAAAATATGTTATGTGCCAGACTATTGCTGCGCCCAAAATTGCATACTTTGAACTACTCGCAATTACATACTGTACATATGTGTACTGTCATTGTACATACTTTCGTGTTCCTAAACCAGGGGTTGACAAACTTCACAATCAGAAGAGCCATTTTTCACCCCCAAAAAGTTTAAAAATCTGACGAAGATATTAAAAGGTAATTTTTTATTCAGCGTATAGGCTACACATTTATACAGTTGGAAAATGTAAGAATCACTTTAGGGCTACGACAATCATACATGAAAATTAAGATGTTAAAAAAATAACTTGCTGATTTCCATATTTTTTTGTTAAAGCCACAGAGAGCCACAGCTTCGGCTTAAGAGCTGCATGTGGCCTCTGAGCCACAGGTTGCCCACCCCTGGACTAAACAGTAGCATGTATGTTTTTGGACACACTAAGGTGTAATTACAGTTTAACCTCCTGAAAGCCTCCTTGCTGGTTGGATATGTGCAATCCATGCCAACCTCAGTGACAGCAAGAATGATGAACCTCAACATTATGTCACAGGCCACGTCATTGAAACACGTACAGCTACATTCCATTAGAAGCCTTTAACGACAAGCCCCTACTAACCCAGTAGTGCAATGGTTATTTGGACCCTGCCACATTGCTACATTGCAGTGAATATATACGAAGCCAAACGTAGCAATAAATCACTTTTTCATGTACTTTGATAACTATGCATGAAGATGTGATTGACCTCATAAGTAATGAGATGCAACCCTTACCCTTACCCTAACCTTAAACTTAACACTTCATGGCTAACTAACTGCTAAAATGCTAACTTAGTATTTCCTTTTGGGCTTCTGCTTTTGTTTGCCTCTGCAGCAGCTGCTGCTCCCATCCAAAGATCTGATCTGATCAGCTGTGATTGGATTGACTGATCAATTATCCACCTTGTGACTCAAACCTCTACAAACTGCTGCTGAGGCAAAGAGGAACTCATGAAGTGTCCTGCTCATGCTATGTTCACGGTTCCCCCCAAAAAAACGCAGAATTCAGAGAGGGGACACAGAATGATACAAAGGCACAAAAACAGGGTCTTCATTTAGTATCCTTGTGGCCTGAGGGTGGATGCTCTGCCTGAGCCTCTTAGTGCTGGCCTGGTGTATCTGCTACCTTCTTCCCAATCTCAACTGGATGAAAAGGCAATTATCTGGGTGGCTGGGATCTTTAATGATTCACCTGACCTTATCAATACATCGTCTGACCAAAGTCATCCACCTCTACAGAGGTATTTATTACTTACTGATGCTACAGAGCTGCCCTGGTTGCTGCCTGCTGTCTGCTATGAATGTCGTCATCACTTATGCATTGCATTGTGGGATATTTGTGCTGGTGTAATGTCCAGTGTTTGCATACTGTAATATTTCATACTAAGGTTACAGACATACACAAAAAGTCACATACTGTTTTAGCATACTAAACAGCATGTTAGTATGGAATGCCAGACACAGCCTATGTCATGGCTGAGCTCAGTGACTTCCTGGAGTCATGCTAGTTGCCTGGCAACCTCAAGGTGACAAGGAGGAGTAACCTTACTCTGCAACCTTACTGACAGTATTATAAATCACTGTGCAGTTTGCAAATGAAGGAATAAGTGACAGTTAATGCATTTATCTAAAATTGTTGTTAGACTTGAAGTGCCTGGAGGTGGTATGGAAGAACCTGCTGCTTGTATCGTGTGCATGTATTCATGCGGTGCAAAAGCACAACCATCTATTTAATGTTTCAGTCAAGATGAACAAAAAATCTGTATGTATGTATTTATACATGTATTGATTCAGGGCAGAGGCCTGTTCATATGGAGCCGTGTAAATGCTACAACAGTTATGATTATAAACCATTTGTTTTTAATGTATTCTAACACCTGCTGCAAGAATTCACTTACTGACTTCATGCAAATTATGAATCAGGAAAAGGTGTTTAGCCTCAGGTAGCGAGCATCTGTTTCATCAAGCAGTCTGTCCTTAACTTTTCCGAATATTGTTTGTGACTGGAGAGGGACATTACATTTACATACATTTACATTAACATCATCTCCCATTCAGTTGTTGCATACTGCAGACAACACAGTGTTAGGGTTAGTGGTAATTATTGTAGATTCAACCTTCAATTTTAGAGCTGTTAAAAGTACTTCTAACTACAGTATGTAAAATAAAACTCATCACCCAGGCGAGCCAAAGTATCAGTCCCGTCAGTGCTTAATTTGGAAATTAGGATGCAGAATTATATTTTTAGAAAATTAATTCACAGATTTTATTAGTAACAGAAGAAGTGCCAGATTCTACAAAATGTTGTTGGTGCTGGTCCCAGTCGGGAAGGGTCCAAATTGTGTTCTGGCATGATCCGGCACAAATTAAGTCCTGGTCTCAGTCCACATCATTTCTGAAGAGGAGAGCCACCACATGGGAGCCAGGGTAAAAGCAGAAAGGCTGTTTTATCCGCTCCGACTGAAGGGGATACGTTTCTGTCTGTACCTCGACTCAATCAGAATATGATCACTCTCGGGACATGCATGGAACCGTAATGATATTTTTCTAAATAACATGTTGTGGTCGCGAGTGAAACATGATGTGCGAGAGTTTCGTGACATGTTTGTAATTCAAAATAAATAAGATGGATGAGATTAGATTCACGGTTGACAGTTTCTCAAAGTGTCATTACTGTGAATGTTTCACTCCCTCATGTCACAGCTGACATTTGACTAACTGACTGAGGGAAAGGAAAAAAGGTCACAACTCTATTTCATCAGGAAGCCTATTTCTTGTCACTCTCTTCATTGCTTACATTGTCTTAGTATCTCCATCTTATTTCTCCTTTGCCCTCCAACGCTCTCTTTCTTTTCATTTCGTTTTTGTATTAATTAGATTTCTCTCTAAATCCCTCTTTCCCTCTGCCTTCTTCATCTCTCTACCTGTGCTGCATCGAGGCTCCCCGGAGAGGGCTGAAGTGTCACATCACATCAGTGAGTCAGCACAGTCATGAGCCCCATGTCAGGGATCTCCATGTTTCCAACAGTCCACCATTAGCCGGGCTGTCATGAAGCTTCGACTTAGTGCCACAGGAATCACAGCACAATGACAGCTAAATTAGTTCAATTCCACCATCAAAATATCTTCAAACAGTTTCAGAAAGTAATAAAACTTGTGATGTGGTTCCGTACAACACAGATTACAGGTATTAGCACACAGCAGGTATTTCAGCAATTCGCAATGTGACTTCCATGTTGCTTTGCATACCGTGATGGATTTTTTTTTTAATCTCAGAGAGTGCAGGTACACATCGCTGGACATTTGGTTTGGTGCTCTGTGCTGCAAATTACTGTCAGCAGGTGAATTTCTGCAAAGAAAGTCCTCCTCAGGCCCCGATCACACCGAGACATATGGCTACAAAGTACTTCAGAAACATCTTGGTAAAACACATCAGGCAAAACAGCGTGGTGCACCTTTAAAAAGAGCGCCTGCGATCAAAATGCTACTAAATGTGATTAACAGGAAAACCTTACATCTCACAAAGTCCTAACAGCTGACACACTAGCTAGCCTATCTATCAGCACAGTAAATGGTGTTCTATTCACCAGAGAGATTTTCCTGGTTGCTCATAAAACACCATGTGTTCGCCGATTAGTATTTGAATAATGGGATGACCGTCACCATAATTAAATTATGCTAATATCAATCTTTTGTCTGCATTTGCCATTGTTCCACTGTTCCTATCACAGCTACCAGCATCAAAAATTATTGGCTGCCTGGGCCAGGTGTGACACTGACTAGAAGTGCATCTCCGTACCTTGTGCTGAAAAGTTCAGAATATTTTAACTTTATTCAATAAATGCCTGAAAAATATGGCGACCAGTAGCTCAGTGGGTAAAGCAGACACCCCATGTACAATTTCGATTTTCAATTTAATTTATAAAGCCCAATGTCACAATACATCTTGCGACATCCCTCTGTCCGTGGACCCTCACAGCGGATTAAGAAAAACTCTCCCCAAAAATAAAACTTTTACCAGAGAAATAAAATGGTAGAAACCTCAGGAAAAGCACCTGTGGATGGACAGATGGACAGACGTGCAGTAGATGCTGTGTGTACACAACAGATCAACATAATAAATGTGTAACAGCGTCCTTGCCGCAGCAGCTGTGGGTTTGATCCCAGCCCATGGCCCTTTGCTGCATGTTATCCCTTCTCTCTACCCCTGTCACGCTTGGTCTGTCCTATCTGATAACGGCATAAAAAGCAAAAAAATAATCTTAAAAAAAATGCTTGAAAAAAGTGACGTGCTGCAAGAGAGGAGTGTGCACCATAACATAGGAAAATGACGGTTTTGATGGTGATGTGTACGCATCTAGATGTGATCAGAGCCTCGTGGTTTGTGTTCCACAGGGACTATTATTTCTACGCTTCCCATTAATTGTTAAGTTGCCTCCTCTGGAAACTTCCAAAAAACTTTTAAATTAACTGTTGTTGATTCAAAATGACGACAAATTTACGGTGTTTTCAGACCTAGAGTTTGCTTGCTTTGAATCAGGAATCCAAATCAGGGACTAATTATGTTACAGAGTTGCGTAATTGCTTAGAGTTGGTTGTTCTCACGGCAGCATTAACAAGCGGACCAGATAAAATACCTTGCATGAGAACTCTGCTCTTGATTGGTCAGAATTTCCATGCTGGAAAAATCCAGGAAGTAAACAAAACGTTGAAGAAGAGTACACTTGACCATACAGTTTGAGCTTTGAGCTTAGTGGATACATACTAGCATGGTAACATGCTCACTGTGGCAATGTTTAGTAGATATCTTATTTCAGCATGTTAGCTAATTAGCACTTAACACAAAGTACAGGTGAGGCATTAATTTTCATTAATTAAATCTTATCATGGCGCTAGGTGCAAAGTTAGAGGGTCATTTAAGTTGCTACAATTCTTCCTAAGGGGGATAGAAATGTTTATGCCAAATTTCATGGAAAGCCATTTAATAGTTGTTGAGACATTTCACTCAAATATCCAAAACCAGAAGTGTCAACCTCATGGTGACACTGCAGGAAAAGTTAGGGGATCATCAAAGTCATTAGGATTCATCCACTCAGGATCATTAATGTCTGTACAAAATTTCAAATCAATCCATACAGTAGTAGTTGAATTATTTCAGTTTGGCCCAAAGTGCCAAATTGATCAACAGGCTGATGTTGCCATCCATAGAGCCACGCTGCCAGTGCAGCTAAGGAGCATAGTAGAGATGACATTTCAAGAACTGACTGAAAGGTAGACCACATATTTATGCACTGATGCTGACTTTTCGTTGTATCTCAGTGTATGTGACTCTTACCGCTTCCCCTCCTCTCCCTTCATTTCCCCCAACACATCTATCACCTTCTGTTCTCGCCCTCTTCCTCCACTCCTCGATGCATCCAGTTATCAGTGAGAGAGGCTGTGGGAGGCAGAGTCCTCCGCCACAGGCAGGTGTGTGCTCGCTCTGTGAGCCCGATCACTAATTCAGTGAGATCAAAGGTTATCCACTCAGTGCCCATTTCTAACAATGACACCCTCTGCTTGTCAGCAGCAGTATGTCAGGCCGGCAGGCAGAGCTGGAGAGGGTTTGATGCCTGTCACTGTCGAGCAGTTTCAACCTGTCACCCATTCCTGCAGCCGTCACTAATTATTGTTTTCAGACAGATTAGTTTGTTTACACACATAATTACACAAAAACCTACAGAGATCAGAAATACCCACACTCATGCTGTACATAATGATATTTAGAGGCTGCAGCGTATTTTACATTTTGAGTTGCAGAATGTAACTTAAACACAGCTCTATGGGGACACACCAGAAACACTCACTGTGACTACAGGTGTGTTGGTGTCCGCGCCAGATGGCAAGAGTTTATCAGGACACAAAGTAAACACAGAGTTTTCCTTAAACTTGTCTAACTCTATGAAAATAAAGTTATAGTATCCTATACAAAATCTGCAGTTCCTCGTTTATTCGGTACAACGAGCTAAAATGAATGCGGTCTAATACAGCAGCCCTGCAATGGGCCAAGGCACCCTGATGTCTTGCTAACAACTACAATCACTTCCGGGTAGACAATTGCCAACTGATTTGAATTGCAGAGATATGTAATATCTCCAAACTTGTTTGTTTTTGTTGTTATTATCCGGAAGTTATTGTGAGCAAACATTGTGATTCGGTCTATCATCCTTTGTGAGAGCTAGAATGTTGTTTTTGTTGAGTATAAACAATATAACAACAGATAACACGAAAGAACGTGATGCAGCAGATGAACTCTGTGCGTCTTTGCAGACTCGAGAGGCATTATTCAAATCACCAAAAAGCCAGAGCAAATCAACAGGAGCATCAGTGCAACAGGAGAAGGCCTGAGGGGAAATTCAAAAAGCCAGATGATCAAATTAATCAGACAGCTTCAAAACCTCTAATTAGATATCTGCTGAATTTATGTTTTCATTTTCGGGAATCATTAGCATGCAACTCTTAATCCAATTTCTTAACCAAATATGCAGGTTTTGCATCACAGATTCAAATCAATATGACTGGGACATAGAGTATCATGTATTTATTTTTACATATTATTTCCCAGAAGTAGCAGCAGTGGGATGTTGCAATAGTCACAGAGGATTTCCCTTTTTATATCAGCAGTGAATGTTTGTTTTTGTTACTGATGATTTTCCCTAGCTATAATCAAGTAGTTAGCAATCAGATAACAGATGTATGAATCGTCTCTGGCATGCATGATGTGTCTTTTTAGAGGGCAATAACAAGTTTAGAGGACTCATTACAACGAAATCGACTTTATCCTAAAGTTTCTTTAAAATGGAAAATGTCAAGCATAAAATCTATTTATTGTGGGAGGGTATCATCCTCCAGCTCTTTGCCGATCAGCCCTCCAAGTTTCTTTTTCTCAGGGCTTGTTACTGTAAAAATCCTCGAGGAATCCTTTCTCCTCTCCTCTTTCCTCCCAGTTAGTCTCCATTTTTCCCTCTTTTGAGCGCCTCTGTCCCCTCAGGACAGAGCCGGGGCAGGAGTGTGTCAGAGCTACCCAGTTATGGCTGATGGCGGTGAAGTCAGTTTGGAGGTTTCCTCCAGAGACGAGGAATACGGAGGAGGTTGGTGTTACTGCTGGCAGGTTGCAGTGGGAGAGACGAGGCTTCTCAACATCATCACTGGATGCTGATTGAGACCTGGAGCTGTGGCTGAGGGTGGCAAAGACGGCTGCCTCCTTCAGTGACAGGAGATATAACGGAGCTTGATGTTACTGCTGGCAAACTGCAGGAGGAGGCATAACGGCTCACAATTCATGTCCTCAGTATCGTCGCCAGGGTGTGACTGAAGTTGACAACAGCAAAGCAGTTTGTGATTATGAAATTAGATTTAAGACTTTGAAATGGGTAAAAGATATAACTTCTTAATCAGTTTATTTAGCTGACTGATGATCGAGCTCGTGTTATTTTAAACCATAGGAAAAAATGCACAGTTTAAAACAAATAGGACTTCAATGTAAAGCAGCTGACTTTGCAGATGATCGTCTCATAGTCAACCCTGTCACATCGAAATTAGTTCTCTGTTACTAAACGGCTTTCTTAATTATGTTGTTGTTGCAACATAATTGCTACCTGGATTGGATCGAGTTCTTTCACGTAATGAAACAGTAGATTTATGCACCATGTAGGCTTTACAAGGCGGCTGGAGATGACAGTGGGCGTACAAAGTGCAGGACCTTGAGAGACCAGAAAACCAGGTTCACATCCAGCCTCTTGTTGTAGGTTTAGGCAGCAAAAACGGTTCAGTTAAAGCTCAGTTCAGACCAAGGATTGATAAGTTGAAACTTACAACTACTTGCAATGCTCCGTCTGCAATGTTCTGAAAATCTGCCAGTCTACACCAATGCAGCTAGATGAGATTGGGTATCATCTCTACAACTTTCTCAACTGTTCTGACATCCAGCTTTTAAGGCTTATTTTGTAGCTTCTTAAAATATGAATGAAGACAGTGATAGTGAGGTATTTGCTACAGCTGCGTTTCTAGTATTGATGAAACAGCTGATACATAAACAAAATGACCTGAGCTTCAGATGGACTGTATTCATAGAAAATATGCTGCAATATAAATAACCAGTGCCGATGAATCAGTTAATGAGTATGAGTGTGTGACATGGGCACATGAAGTGAGAAGCAGCAGCTACCCACCACCAGACACACATATTTTGAGGACGGAGACCAATATAAATGTAAGCAATGACAGTAATGTAAATGAGATTAAGACTCGGGTGGGAAAAGACGGCTGGAGCAACAGCAAGCCAACACGTCAACTGCAGCCAGACTTTGCTAGCAGACTTCCCTACAAGCTGATATGCTGTTGAAACAGGTGATATGTCAGTCATAAAAGTTATAAAACCAGCTGCTGGTGACCTGACAAGCTGAGTTGCAGGTGACAAAAGCAGCTGGCTTGAGTCAGGCTGAGATGGACCAGGTCACACTGCTGCAACTTTTCTCTGCAATGTCCTAAAACAGTTTTGTCTTGTTGCAAATCTTTGGTCTAAAGTGGGCTTAAAGTTAGGCAAAGATCATGATTTCATTTTATTAAAAAACTCAATAACAAAGACTCTTGTTTTAGGTTTAGGCAAGGAACATGATGTCAGTTAAATGTTAACAAAAAAGGCAATAAAAAATAATGTGGTAGTCATTACAAGTAGATGCTGTATTGCAAGATCACTTATTTTTGCAGAAATGAACTAAAATAGGTTGTCAGTCAGCATTTACTGATAATGTATCAGTATCAACATTTTCACAACTTGCCAGGTAGGTTCATTACATAAGCAACATTTCTTCATTTTGTTTACAGAACATGTAGTTTCCTCTGTGTTACATTCCCCTCACAACACATTTGCTGTCTCAGATTAGTTGTATATAAATGTAATGTCTAGGAGACTCTTGCTGCTGATCATATGGATGATTTGCAGCGTGCAGTCATTGAATTTGAAGAAAATCCCCCCTGAAATGTCTCAACCTTTAGAATAACAATCTTCACCTGTTCTCCAAACAAAGTCTCAACGTCTGTCTTTCAAGTCACCAAATCGAGGACCAGAAGTAAGATTTACAAAGAAAAAGGAGACAATAACATCCTAATTGCACTGCAGCCTATGAATCCTTTCTGATTGGCACCTTTAGAAAGTTGGAGCATTATTATCTCTCGCTCAAAGATGCTGCTCCTGTAACTGAAGGCTGGCTTTCAGCACATTGTTAACACACTGAGTGGGAATAAAATATTAAACCAGAGTGAATTTTCTCTGTGTGAGCACAGAGGGAGTGAGGAGTGGCAAATATAAAACAGGGAGTAGCTGCAAATGGTTACAGAAAGCTTTGAGCAGGAAACTGCAACCGGTCCATTTAAATACCAAGAGAGTGCAGGCCTGGAAAAAAGTGTCTTTTCATTTGTACAGTTTGCAGCAGAATGCTTTGTTTCTTTTATCTCTCCAGCAAACAAGCAGTGTCTTACTCTCCTGCACCAATCACACAATAGAAAACACACTCTTCTTGTTGTGCTCACAGCTGTTCGTTGTGACACGCAGCCTTGGCGATGGCTTGTGTGTGTACGGTACAAGATCTGAAGGTTTGATGCTACTGTTACTAGTGTGAAGTTGTAGTGGTATCCACAGTATGCTTCACATTATAAACATTGTGCTTCACCAGGCCTCTTCAGTTTACCATATGAGTTCTCTTGAGCTGTTTAAGAGAGTTCAGAGTTTTTGAAGTGGGTTTGTATGAGGTACTTATCCATAGTCAGTGTATTACCTACAGCAGATTGTGTTTAGCACGCCCCCACTTTGGAGAAACAGGTAGGAGTATCAGCACGAAAGCAAAGCAGTGTACTGCTGTAGACAAGGGTCAGCAGTAAAAATGTATTTTAGCCACCTAAATAAATCAATATCAGTTTAAGTGTAGGCTATATTAAGAATATTTTCACAGCTTTACACTACTGTCAGACAGCTCTTTCCAACGGGGAACTGAAGCATTTCTCTGTTCTCCTCAAAGCCACCAAACAGTAATTTTACAGTGCTGAAGATTGGAGTTATTAGTCTACCGCTGCCTCAATCACTGACTTTGTTTGTATTACTGTGTGACTGGTGAACCCGAACTATCCTTGTAAAACACCAAAGTCCATAAATGCTGGGCAGAATGGAAATTTAAACAATAAACTGCAATTCCCGGACAACTAGGTAAACTACATTTGCTAAATGGTGTGATATGACTGAAAGCTACAGAACAGCTACCACAAACAGTTGACCTTGAGGTTTGATTGTTTTGAACTGATATGAGTGTTTTCTGATATAGGCAAACTAAACCATTTGTCATGAGTCATGATTTAGGTCAACTTAATGCCTAAAAGTAGCAAAACATTGTGCAAAACAGGAACTAAACCGCAGTCTCTGCTGTCATAGGATCCTGTCTTACACCTGGTGCAATGCGGCGCACAGCTCAATGCAACTGTCATTGCTAGTTTCAGACTAATGCAGCTGTCATTTTCACAACCAGTGCCCATCCTGTATATGTACTTGCACCCATCTGTGTGGTCATGGGTGTACAGGTCTTAAAATGAGGTGTGATCAGGTGCATTGTTGGTGTATTGCTTCTTAAGGGCAGCAGAAATCAGTTCCATCATTGACCAACAAAAACCTGGTCTTAAGTCACAAGGACGTGCTGATAAGTTGCAGGTGGGTGAAATAATTCATCATTAACGCGGGAAATATTAATTACATTCTCTTAAATGTGAACATAGCAGAGACCAGAGCTGCTGTCAGACTCCCCATTAAGAGACACTGTGCACATTTATGCAAAAGGAGCTTCATTGATTATTTCAGAAGTTGAAAATTTTGTTCTATTTTCTCTGTCAATGTCACAGACAGGTTTGAACCCAATAGCAGCACCAAAGACAGATGGACAGTTTGTAATAGTCTTTAATGAATCTACTGGTTAAACACAGAGTGAGCAGGCAGGTGAAAAAATAGTGACAGTCAATGTGTTGGTTCAGAGCCTTCCAAGACACAGGTTCAGTCTAAATTGCCTGGTGTGGCACACTGAAGCAGAGAGCAGGTGAGTCAGTGCCTTCTGCCGGATGCACACAAATGGCAAACAGCTCAAATTGGTGCAACTGCACCATGAGGTAGTAGGCAGAAGGCAATGTCAGACAAGCAGGTAGTCCAGAATCAGGAGTACACATGGGAGAAGACAACACACCTGTGCGGAGCCAACTGTAGGCAGTGGGGGTCCTTACAACTACGATGGTGAGTGGATCCTGCGGCGCTCACACAACAGCAAAATGTTCAGCCACATGGCAAGGTAATCCACAGCACAGGAAATCACAGGCAGCAGAACAGGTAAACTCACTATGGAGAGCTGGGGAATGGTCCATCCAAACAGCCACAGGAAACAGGTGAACAAAAATCAGGAATGTGAAAGCAGAGTTCTTGGTTGGAGACAGAAGGCTGAGTGATTTACCAGGGAGCAGATGAAGCAGGAGAGTCAGAGACAGGCAAGAACGTCAACAAGGAGGCAGTCTGGGAATAAATGCTGGAAAGTCTTGCATGAGTATGACAAAGAACAATCTGAGAAGGAGCGCCTGTGAAGCTGGAGTCTTTATAATGGCAGGAGGTAATGATCCACAGGTAAGGGCAATTAGCTTGATGAGATGGGTGTGGTGCACCAGCAGAAGTTGGAGATGTGTGGACAGGTGATAGGCTGGCAGGTAGGTGTGGTTGAGAGGCAGGGTTAGTGGAAATTTACTGTGTTACCTGAGAGTGGCATGTATGGCAGGTCTGCAGTTTTTAGTTTTGCTGCTGAAATGTCCCACGATATTTGCAACAGTAACATTACTGCTCTTACTCCATTACTTTCAGCAGAAAATTGCCCATTTCTCCAATTTCTGTCATGGAAATAGCAGTACAACCTTATTTTGTGTCTAAATTATGCTCTTTTTAACTGGTAATAGTAGAGCTGGATGTGCCCTAATTGCACATGCGCAACGTACCTTAGGCCATGAACTATAGACCGTGTTTCTAGGGCCATAACTCTTTTATAAATCATCCAATCTGATTTTTAGATCAATAAAAACATTCTTATAGTATTGGGAAGGTTTTAGGGGAGCCACATTGGTGACACAGTATTGTCACTTGCAGGAGGGACAATACCATTAATACACAGAGCTTTGTATTTATTCTTAACCAGACTCCAGGATATACACAGCTCAGTTGTGCCTGTCACAACCAAGACTCTCACTCCCTTTAAGTTGTCTTTTGGAAAATCTTCCAGCTTTTAGCAGAATTCACGTGTATGGTAACCCTGTGACTCTGCTCCTGCTTTTATCTGTCTTACCAAGAGGTCGATATAGTTTCTGCTATCTGAGTATCCGCTGGGAGCTACTGAGAAATGTCAATAGTAAGCCGTGTTGAAGAGTCACTTCAAGATCAAAAGACTGACCCTGAACCATATAAGAGCCTGTCCACTTGATGGCTCTCTGGGACTTGAGCTGTGTGATTCAATGAATACAGATCATTTTGGCTTCTATTGGACAATGTCCATTCTTAACTGGGATGCCGTATACATGTATTTTATCGGAATTTGATTGACGTCTGTTGTATTTAGCTGAGAATCACTTGTGTGCATTTTATCTGTTTGTTTTACAAATAACTGTTCTGCGCACGCTCTTTCGGTGACGATCGGGAGAGAAACCACAAAAATCATTATCAGTAATTGAATGTTAACAGTTGACTGAGCAGCAATTACAGTAAGCCTCTAATAATGATCAAAGAGAGTCCTGGAAAAATATTGGAAGAGGTGTATACAGCAGGTCTGACAGAAGCTATTAGGTAACCCCTGATTAGATTTCACTGTAATTACAGGCAGTTTATTTAGGGACCATCCTTTAAACTATGTGTGCTGGTGAAATTGCCCTGTGTGCTGTTTCAGTCCACTTAAAACCACCTTCATTTATTTCATTAACCACTCAATGGATATTTGTGCTGCAAGGACAATTTGCACATGTTTTTGTTCAGTCAAAGTGCTGTCATCTCACTCACTGTGAAATTTATGCAAATCAAAGTCGATGCACACAAACCCTTGAAAATAGCTTTGTACAAACAAATAGCCTCTTTCATCACCAGATTTAAGTGTAAATTACTTCTATGTGCTTCATGTGTGAAGCTAATCCACCGAGGCTGGAGACCTCGCGCCCTGAAGAGCCCTTTTTAATTTGAGTGTCCTCTGATCTGATTTAAGATTCCAGGATCGAAATTCATCTCCTCTGCTTGCTCGCCTGACTTGCAGATAACAATACCTCCATTACAGCAATGACAGCAGCCTTAGTGGCACCTTTCAGAAAGCCACAGTAATTTCAAGGGAATTGCTCCAAGTGGTTTCAATTTGGGTGCAGTCTAAATGTGCCTGTCTTCGCCTTTGAATAAATATTTCGTGAGAGGACTTGTATGACCTTTACAGGCACCTAGAGGGGTTTTATTAATAGACAGACACTCTAATTCGGTCAAGTTAGTGATATACGGTGGTGTGGGAAAAATGGAAAAAAATGACCCAGTTAAACCCGGATGCCGCTTTGAAATATCTAGCAGGAATAAATCACGGTGTGACCTTTGAAACAGCAGTTGAATGGGTCTCAACTCAAGGTCTACTTACTCACTTGTTTTGGAGCTTTTGACCATATCACACAGTCCTCAACGGCAGATGGAGTTTGGTTGGTTGCCAATGGATTCTTGTGATTCTAAACAACTCTACAACTTTTCAGTGTTGACCTCCAAGTTGAGCTTGACAACCTGGCAAAAAGAGCCTACACAAGCTCCGGCCCACAGCTACCCACACTGCAACTCTTTCAAAGTACGTATGTATCTATGTGCGTCTTGTGACTGTAAAAACACTGCTGGACTCCCGCTCTTTTCAGCAGAACTAGGGCCTGACGTATATGCTCATGGCTGCTCCTTTGCACTGTCAAAATATACTGTAAGGGACAGTTCGAGCAGAATTCAAGGGTGTACTTATTCATTTAACAAGTACTTCACTGCTGGAAGGATGGTCTTTTCATAAAACTTGGCTGTCTATGCAGCAGAGTGATGCAAGTACTTTTGACATCGGTGCTTCATGACCAGAGAAAAGAGAGAAAAAAGACTGTGGCATTCGCAATCTGTACTTCGAGCAAACGCCCTGGAGCCAGCAAAAAATGACACAAAACACATTCTAAGCAATGCATGCGATTCTGAGACTGTTTAGAGTCCCCAGCACGCAGAAATATGCAAGTACAGAAGGCAAAAATAACACATTAAATGAAGCTTAGCGTCAGTTAAGCTTGCGTTAGTTCATGTAGGACATGGAAATCCAACTTGCTGACAGCCACCTAATTGGATCATTGCTTCTTATCAGCCACACACCAATCACAGCCCATTCTTCCAACAAGGCGGTCAATTTAAATATGGCCTCCTACTCACTGATACCTGCGACACTAATGCTGCCACACACCGCTGCTGCTGCTGCTGCTGCTCGCAAAGCTTTACCTTCTCCACCCCAGCCTCCACCTTTCTAAATCAGAGTCCTAACATGGCTTAAAGGTTAAAAGGATATTCTATGTCTTGCTTTGGACCCACTCTTGTACACCCTGGGGGGTTTCCTACATCGCGCTCCCTGTATTGGTTTAGCATGCTACTTGTCTGACCCACAGAGCATCTTAAGAGTGGAGCTATCAGTGCCATGTAGAACTGTATTTTTATTTGTTGCAATAAATGGCTAAATCTATGATGAGAGTGTTCCTGACTGAACACATAATGCATACAAAAAATGTATGGTTTTTGCGTATAACTGCATGGGGCTGGCATAAAGTGGGTATGTTTGTAAGTGAGAGACTTGTGGAACCCATTTTCATTCAGATATCTTGAGGTAAGGTCAAGGGACCTCTGTCAAAATAGCCATGTCAGTTTTTCCCTCGCCTAAATTTAGCCCAAATATCAGAGTGTTATTCAGCCCCCTTTCCAACAGCTATATGACCTGGTACCAATGGATTCCTTAGGTCTTATAGTTTAATATGACACCAGTATCTTCACTGCAGCTTCAAAACTCAGTCCACGGCCATGATTGCTGGCGGTCATGTGGGTCTCTTAGGGTTACCAACTAAAATGGTGCCTGTATGCAAAGCTCCCAAGGCTGTGCAGGTTTTGAAGGTGTTCACTATATAAGAGTTCTGAGACTGAACCAAAACCATAAAGTTGTGGGCCATAAAACCAAACCAATAACCTGAAAGATGTTGAAACTCTCCATAGAGCTGAGGTGAATTGCAGAGTTGGATGATTATTCTGTCCCTACGAGCCACTCCTTTCACATTGCAGTCATTTGCCATCATTAATATGAAAGTGTTGATTAAAGCAGCTTCAAAGATTTATTACTTCAGATAAGCAAAGGTGTCTCTTTTCTGGCTGCAACTTCCTATGTGCCATTTTCCCTCTTCCACCAGAAAATCTCAGCCTTCATCATATTTGTGGACTCATACCACTGGATTAGTGGATTCTCAGGTGGGGCAATCCAGCGGAGTCCACATGCGTCTTTAAGTTTGCTTCTTCCTCGGGTTGGGCAGACTGCAGAGATTACACAGTGGCCATAAGTCAGACAGTATGGGAGTGTAAAGAGATTAAGCCTTGAGAGCTCAGTGACCCAAACCTCCTAGAACATCATAAGATATAAAAACAATAAATTCATAAATACACTGCTTCAAAGTTGTTTTCAGGCTGTAAGAAAAAGAAGAGGGCTAGTTTTCCCACAGATTGGTCTCGTGTTTATTTTCTGTTCGTTATTATATACAATGATATCTTTGAATCTGACGCTCTTATTTGTTCTTCTATGTAGCCTGTAGTCATTAGGAAGTAATTAAATATGTCATTTTAACATATTTGCAACCCCCAGAAGGAAAGATGCAATGAGACATCTCATAAACCTGTCACAGTTGTCATGATGGAGCATTAAAGGACTCAATAAGCATGACAAGTTACAATAGCACATTTAAGAATTTACAAGGAAACATCAGCTGTTAGCGCAAATTTTTTATCCAGTAGTAGTGTTAGTGTGTGCCACAAAAACTTGAAACTGGTCCAGTATTGAGAGAGACCGCTGCAGTCGCTGCGGCAAAACTGGCTAATCCCTTCAGCCAATTGTTCACTGTCACTGTATGTGTTATAAAAGTGTTTGTTTTTGTCACTAACAGCCTGAGATTATTAGTATACATAACTGACAACATAACAGAAAAGACCCTACAGAGGAATTAAACATTTTTCCTTATATGTATGATCAAGCCTATCCGTTTGTTGATTACATTGCAGCCTGTTTTGCTGCTGTGGCTGCAGTGGTCTCGCTCAATACAGTTTCAAAAACTGTTGTCTCCATTAGTCACTTAGACACAAAACCTGGGTTCAATAATACTGAAGTTTCCCTTTAAGAGCAAGTGAGCTGTTTGTGGTTAAGTGTTTTTAACGTTAGCGTTCTGTGGCGCTGTAAAGGACTCTGAATACATATTAAAGTAACATGTAACACATGTGTAACTTCTTTAATTAATGCTTTACACTAAAAACAAAGAACAATAATGAATCCACAAAATGTTAGTTACAGTACAGTTAACAGTCCACAGCTTTTAACGAAAGAGAAATCAATAGTTTAGGCAAGTTTTAGTTACATTTTTATTTTAATTTAAACACCATCACTGACATCAGACAGAATCTGTGATCCTGACAAATGTATACAATTAAAAATGAGGAAAAGTTGTAAAAACTTAAGAGAGGAATGTATTTTTCAGCTCCTCCTACATGTTCTTAGCCCTCAGTGAGTTTGTAGGAGGCACTTGTTAATCGATGCTTTAAGCTGAGTAGGGTTGGTGAGATGGATTTTTACAATCACCTTGAGATGCCTTTAAGAGACAGGGCCCAGGGCTGCTCTCTGCTTCAGATTCACTAACATTATCATGAAATACATTTTATTTCTAGTGGAAATGTGTTGCAAGAAGTGCAACAGCACATCAGCTCTCTCAGTCCTTTAACCAAATGATGTCCATCCTTCGTAAATGTTGATTGGACTGTCGTGAGCCAAATGAGCACCACAGTTGATATGAATTCTTACACTGACTAATATGTCTTTTTAAAATTGCACCACCATTAGCTGATTGCTGAATAGACTGAAAATCAAATCCTCAACTTGCTGTTTGGAGCCACATCATATCAATTATTCTGGGTTGCAGTAAATCAAAGAAATGTTTGTCTTAGTCTCGTAATTAATTGAACGTCAGATGCAAGTTATAGACCCTCCTGCTTCATGCATGCACGACCTGGCGGGATGACCTCATAGATGACAGCAGTGATTGTGGGAGATCAAGATCATTCTTCAGTTTCTGTAATATATTATCTATCCTCTCTCACAGATAACATCATGGTGTTATGTTTTATCTTGTGCTGAAATCAGTGTAATGAATAACTGCTGTCACCACAGCTACTACTCCAGTTGAGATACCTGCAGAGATTAGAGGTGTGGTTTCACACTGTGCTACTCGACCGTACATTTTGCTATGATAGTGTTAGATCAAGTATGAGGTGGTAACCAAAGTTGTTAAAATCCATCCTGAAGAGGAAATTTGAAGGTGCCGTATGCAACTCTGGAGAAAGAAAATTGATTGAGTCTTATTTCCAGGTGGTCAAATGGATGCTTTGGGTTGGTGATTTGGTCCAACTACAAACCTAAAGCGTCAATATTTGACGACCAGTACGGGAATAAGGCTCAATCAACCATCTCTCTCCAGAGTTACATCCTGCACTTGTAATGCATGTGCCAAAGTTCATGACAGTCCATCCAACAGTTGTCAAGACATTTCACTCAAAACCAAAAGGTTATCTCCGACTCTGAAAAATGAAGCCCATGCTAAGTTCCTTTAACCTGCATTCTTTCTAATGGCCAGTAGGGGGTGACTCCATTGGTCGAAAATAAAAGTCATTTTGCAAAGAAATCTGTGAGAAAATTACTCAAATTCTTATTTGATTTATTACTCGGTAACCTTATTCCTAATGAGTTGATGGTCTCAATCGTTAGTTTCAAGTGTTCTTCAATGGAGCACGATGTTCATTTTGTACAATGATGGTCCCATTTAGGGCAAAATAAACAATAAAGCAGGGTAGGCTTTAGGGCTACCTTCTGAATGACAAGTCGCTACCACAGCGACCTGTCAGTCAGGATAGAGACATTGCAATGTGTATCCTCCCCAGCTGCACCCTCTCTGGTCACTTCTTGCTCCAAATGGCAACATGTCACAGTGGCTACGTCAACTTCTTTAATGCAGTCTGTGCTAAAAACAACAAATATTAACCTCATTCTATCGCAAGAGGAAATCAGCGGATCACTAAAGTCATTAGGATTCATCCTCTGTGAACCATGAGTGTCTGTGCAAAGTTTAATGGCACGGCAAATAAAAGTCAAATAAATAAAATGATTTCTTTGACGATGTTGGTCTTAGGGCTTGGCAATATGCCCTATAAATAATACTGCAATATTTTTAGACTATATCACGATACACAATATTTATCTTGATATTTTAAAATTTCCTATACACTGCTGTGGACTACACATTTCTAAATAAAGTACTGTTATAATAAAAGTTAAAGTGCTGTTACAATAAGTTCAATAAAATGCTGTTACAATAAAGTTAAATAAGGTACTGTAAAACTGAATGAAATTCAGTATTGCTACAATAAAGTTGAATAAAGCAGTGTTATAATAAAGTTATAGTAAGTGTTATAATAAAGCTAAAGTAAATAGTGTTATTTAAAAGTTAAATAAAGTAGTGTTATAATAAAGTTAAAGTAAGTACTATTGCAATTATGTCACATAGGATACTGTAAAATTGAAGTTAAATATAGTTAGTAAGTTGAATAAAGTAGTGCTATAATAAAGTTAAAGTAAGTAGTGTTATAATAAAGTTAGATAAAGCAGTGTTGTAGCAGTAAAGTTAAAGTAAGTACTGTTACAATTAAGTTAAATAAGATACTGTAAAATGGAGGTTAAGTATCGTAAGAAAGTTGAATAAACTAGTTAAATAAAGTTGTGTTATAATAAAGTTAAATAAAGTACTGTTATAATACTGGTAAGCACTGTTAAAAGTAAGTAAATAAAAGCGGAGCCTCTGGTGCTCATCTGGGGCCTTTTTTTTTTTTTTTTTAATGATGTAACCATTTACACACGATGTTGAAGATAAAGTCATTTTATTCATCCCACTTATAGAGCAAGCCGTAACACATTGAGTATCGATATATCGCCCACCCTTAGTTGGTCTACCACATGGTAGATTTAGTATATCCCAGGTGGTTTCTGGTGAATTCATTAAAAGGTGTCAGTTCATCTGTTGCATAGATGATATAACCACAGAATGATAGGAAGCTGCTCTGCCACCACATTTCCACCCTCAATTAAATCTCTTTTGACTTGACAGCTCTGAGATGCTTGTACTATGCGTTTTTTTATGGTGGAGCCATGGTGGGAAAAGCTTATGTATTATTAAAAGCTGTGCAGGGTGAGAGGGTACAGACACTACATGAATTATACAATATATTATTTAAGCCACAGTCTTCCCCCGCTCTTGAATGGTCCTGCCTAAAGGCTCAACACGCTTTCTGCAGACGTCATTTTGCTCGAAATCAACATTGTGAACTGTAGGATATTCTGCTAATCTTGTTTATTTTAGAAGTACTATTTATGGTCGAGGACGGATATGTTGCTGTAGGTTTTTTTCTTCACCCAGAAATAGTCTTTATCATTGTAATTGATTTATAGCTTTCATCGCCATTGTAAGCCTGTCCACTCTTCAGTCTGCTTTTTATCTTTTTAGGGAGAAAATTGAACTGAAAGCTAGTCCACACCATGTAAAAGTGGTTCTTTTGAAGCCCACTCTCAATAACAGTTACTTGAGATACAGTACCTGTCATCTCAGTAAAAGAGATGTGACATCTCGACGGTAAGCATTTCAATATGAAGACGTCATAGCAACCAATCTCTCTCCAGCTGAGAAATGATCTCCAAAGTGGTGGCCATTTCTCCTTCAAATAATGCTACAAGAATTTGCCTTGTTAGGGAAAAAAAAACCCACATATCCTGTTTTTTATGCCATAACACCCTGACTTTAACCTAAGTCTGGCATTTCCAAGTGTAGTGAGGTTGTTGAGTCATGCACACAAATAGTTTAAGTGCACCTAGAACAACTTAATATAGACTCTACTAGAGAAAGTATAAACACGTACAGGAAAACTTCTTAATTAACATGAGCACTTGTGATTAAAACCCAGCAAATACTCTATTTTGATGCCAATACTAATATCAATATTTTAAAGCTGACAGAAATCAGATAGAGATATATCTCCATTTATGCAATTTGGGGGTTTGTGGAGTTTTTTGGGGGCGTTCATGTTGCGTGATAGCAGAGGCAGAAGGATAACAGAAAATGATGGAAAACAGGGACGATACAGTTCAGCAATTAAACATAGATAAATATAAAGGATTCCTTAAACAAAATTTTGTTTTAATGAATTGTGACCAAAATGTCCACATAGCTGGGTATTATATAGTTGAACAAGACTACAAGTCCACAGCCATGCTAGTAGCTTAGACGCTGTATGTAGTTAAGATGTTTCAGTCTGGACAGAGTGGTCCAACATATCCACGTTACCATCCACAGGGTTATATTGTTAGCATGGCTACTTCTCGCTGGTGGACAAACTATATAGGGTGACGCTCTTTCTAAAAACACCTCAAACATATCTTTGACATGTCTATGCAGATATTTCATGTTACTAATTGGCCGTCATATATGGTGATACTGATATATACTGTATGTGTGATAATCTGGAATCAGACGATAATAATACGTAATTTCTATTCCTGATTGGCAGAGTATATGCTTCTAGTATGAGGGCTCATTTTTTCAAAGCTCCATTAGTCAGAAAAATGTGCCATTGGACTGTAGGCCATTTATCCAACAGTCCAGCATCCCAAAAACACACGTTGTTCCAAAAGATTTACAAAAATAGCTCCACAGTAGCACATTGACAATTATTAAGCAGTATGATGTCATCAGACCTTTCTATTCCTGCCATACTCCTTCTCATGGCTGAACCTAACCAACAAAACCAATGTAAGCAACAAGTACTTGTCGACCAGAGGCAGCATTAGGTGGGTCACGCTTTCACCATGGGAAGGTCTTATTATGTCATTCTGCATTAAAAGCAGCTATGTGCTTCTGTTGCATTGGAAAAATGGTCCTTCGGAGCAAGGGGCGTTTGTTTTCAGGATAACAAGCTGTTTACAAGTGAGCTATTGGTCCAGTGGGACATTTTTCAGACTACTGGAGCTTCGGAATAATTGACTGTCTGAACAATGGGCAGGACTGCAGGTACAGCACATTACAAGGCATTTGGGCCAATCATGGAACACAATATGCCAGAAAGCTATCAGTGTGCTTTCAATGTACAAATTGAAACTGTCATGTTACATCTATGGTTTATTGATATCAGTGAATGTGTAGTAATTGGAGCTGCTCTGAAAGAGGAGTAGTGGTGAACTTGGTGGCTGTGCCCGTCTCATTTTCCTGACAGGCCGGGGGCCTGGGGATGTAGAGTGAAGAGAGGGAGCTGCCTCATCTCCACTTTATATCAGAACATGATGTGTAGAGAATTCGAGGGAATAAATGGCCCTGCGCAGCTCCACAGATTTCCATAACGGTTCCTATATTAGACAACAAGTGGGGGGGTGAGACGAGTGGTGAGCAAAGGGCAAACTCCTCCACATATTTATAATTTTCTCATGTGTGCGGTATAATGAATCAGATACTGCAGATATACGATGTATATGTTCACCCACTGTAAGTCCACTCCCCCACACAGAGCACACGAAGTGCTCTGCATGTTTCCAGAGCGAACAAAATGTACTGTTTCTGTGTGGTCTACCCTCAACACTTCATCGGTGGTGTTCCCGTTTCTTCAGAAAATCCTGCCCCAGGTCAACCAGCCGAAGTTTTATCAGGCTTAACTTGTGTCCAGGTGGCCAACTGCTCTTCTGGCTGTGCTTCTCTTAACGCCTCAGTTGGCTCTTCCTTGTCTCTCCCTCACAATACTGAAGGCTGCCTCAAGGCTGCAGAGATGGAGTGCACTGTAAAACCCCTGTATCGAACCCCACATGGCATGAGGCCACGTGTCCAGCTGCTGTGGCAGCAGTCTCTGACCAGAAGCTCATACTGTGTGAGTTTCTCCTCAAAGGCCTGCTCAGAGGCTGTGCCTCAGGGACTTTCTGTTCCAGCAGGACAACTTGCTTCAATCCGATGTTTGGTGTTAGGGTGGTGAATGATAGAAGCCTTTTGGCTGATGCAAAAGTAGACACAGTTGCAACAGTGCTCTCCTGCTGCAAAATGTAAGTCTGTTCTTCGACCTAAGATTCCCCGTACACCACCATTACACTTACAAAATGTAGGTCAATGTCTAAAGTATATTTGGAGCAAGTATAGAATAAATTCAGAGTTTGGACTGAGGTAAAACTGTTTTGAGGTGATATAAACTCCAGCCCAGTCTGCTCCCTTTACTGTTTTATCTGCCAGTAACCTGCCGCAGTCAGCACCTCACCAAAGCCCGTTCCACACATGCACTGTAAAACTGACATTTTCTAGACATTACCCAGAGGCGCTATACATGAGAACACAAATGTCTGAATCAGTTGGATTGGACATTAATAAGACCTTACCCTGACAGCTCCTTTTACAAAGTCCTTGTAATGTCCAATTGAGCCCATGTGTTAATAGAGCAGGAAATTGCATGGAGATTTCACAGCGAACAAGTGGGTGTGTTGATGACGTTTCTATCATGTGGCTTGCGCAAAAGGCAAATGTAAATGTGGGATCATATGGGGACAGGCCTGATGTTGGCAGGTACTGAAGAGTCAGAACTGTTCCTTGTTTCTGATGTAATAACAATGGTGAGCTATGAAACATTAAATCATCCATATATTATCTCTACATTTAAGTCTTTCTTACCCTCAGTTTGCATAAACTACAGGTTATACACTTCTTTTTAAAAGACAAAACATGTGAAATTATCTGTATTGTATCGGTATCGGCCATAAGAAGCAGGTAATTATCAGTTATTGGTTGAAAAAAAATCCATATTGTGCATTCCTAGTCCGGAGTTTAAATGAGAAAACGTCTCTTCACTGATGTGTGTTCCCATTCCCCAGACAGAGAGCCTTTTCCCGATGGATTCCCATGGGCTATGGATTTTCTATATGAAAGGGATCAGCGTTTTTTTTGTCTCCTCTTTTCCACCTCTTATCCCTGTCAGAAAGCAGTTGATTGTGTTTCCCCAGTCCTTCTTTAATCTCCCAGCGACGAGATGGAAGACGTGGAAAGTGTATTTCCCTGCTTACTGTCTGAGACTCTAGAGGCAATCTGTCAACTCAGTCCCCACCATCCAATGTGTGTCTGTGTGCACACAGTTGTTCGTGTGCATGCTCCTACTCACTACACCTGTCACCATTCAACTGTGTGAGGTCACCCATGGTGGTCTCCATCTCTTTTCACGCCTCTGTGGGTTTCTCTGCCTGGGAGGCTGCTTTTCTCCCTGCAACATCAGCGGGGTCCCGGTGATAAGAATTTCTACATGAGGTTGCTGCTACTATTAACTGTGGTTGACAGACCAGGGGTGGCACTGGGGAGGATCATTACACAACTCTACAGAGAGGGATGACATGGAAGCATGGCATTAATGAAATCCCAGCAAAGACTTTAATTTAATAAAGTTTTAAGTCAAAATCTGAAACTGTAAATGGTCAGGATGTTAAGCCCTGCGTACATCACCTCCTGAAGAACTGAACCGTGAAAGTGAGTGAAAGGTTTCTTTTGAATGTGATGTTGTTAATTCAGCAAATGTTTTACCTTGAGGCAGAGATGTCAATAGTGATTTTCCTTAGCGTTAGGCAGGCAGAGAGGGCCATACTAACCCATACACAGCAAGTAGCGAAGGAATTTAGTAGTGCTGAAATGATTCGTTGATTATGTCAGACAGAGAAAGTTCATGGCTATTTGTTAAACATAGTGGAGCATTTAGCAGCCCGAAAGGCCACATTTCCCTCGGGCATTGGTAGAGACCAAAACAGAGCTAAAAGAGGAGTAAATATTGGATTTAAATTTAACAGGTGGACACAAACATGACTCCAAACGAATAGTAATGTTGCTCCGTAACTAGTAGATGTAATGTTCCAGTACATGCATTTAGCAGCAGTGTTGCACCATCGCAAATGATTAGTGCCGCTGCTATATAATTTGCCAGCTCTACTTTAAGCAGCCAGAGTTGGGTACGAGCATAAATTTAACATACAAATACAACTCCCCCTTTCTTAATAGTTGGATTGGTGGTCCCCATAAAGAGCGATCAGAAGAGCCACAACATGTGGGACAATATCTGTACACACCACCAAAACAGTTCTGACAAACTGAAGCTGACACCAAACATTTACTCTTTTATTCATGGTTTACTGCTAACCAGACGTCCAACTCGCCTGCCTGCCCCGAGTGCAGACACACCGTCTGTTACCTCTCTCAGTGACACCTTGCCAGCTCCGAACTGTAGTTGGGAAGAACGCTGGCGTGTTAACATTGATTAGCTTGGCTCATTATTAGCTGGTAACTAGCTTCTAGCAGTTCTGACCACTCTGCAGAAGAATAGCGAGGCTTTCGGGTGCCATTCACCAACAAAGGCTTTATTGCAATCTTCACCACAAAACAATAACCATCGCCTTCTCGTGAGGTTAAAGAGCGGCCCTGAGCTCATCTAGACACTTAATTCTACTGCTGTCATCGCTACTTGCTGCATGCGTTTACACCATGACACCCCGAGAGAGCTGCTTCCTTCCACACACAAAGCACACATCACACCTTCACAGGTTACCCACAAGGCCACTGCCCTTAAAAGGGAAAACGGGTGAGCCGGTAACATGTCTCTTTATCGCTTGCCACACACACACAACACACTGAATGCTTCTGTAGTGGCTGTGATTCACTTCGCTGTTTTCTGACAGTGTTTACGTGTAGCTTTGTTTTGTCCTGTGTTGTGACCATGCGGCCAACATGTGGGGCAACTGTAACAATATCTGGTGTTGATGTCGCTTAAAAACCTCTTTCACTATTTGGATATGTTCTTTAAGAAGGTAACTTGTATATGTGCTTTAGTTATTAACTACTCATCAATTGTATTTTCATGCAATGTTAAATTCACAATATTTATTTAAACAGCAGATGTCAAATATCACATTTGACCCTATGAGCAGCAGCCTATGGCATTATGGGAAGCATTTTATTAATTCAACATCTGAGACCATGTTCAATTATGTGTCTAAAGCTCTTCTCCTGTCAGTGCACATGCTAAATATCTTCCCACAGTGCAAAATCAAACTGCTACTGCTGGAAAAAAACACCTAAGGCAAAGACAGGGTTGTGTAAGTAAGCAACTGTTTGCTAACAAGTCAATGCTCACAACTTGTTTCCACTGCCACAAGTGACACATAAAAATTGGTTATCGCAGATTTAAGTCACTGCTTGTGGCAAGTGCTCCTGCAGATCTGTTTTTATTGCAAATGACGCATGATGGATACATCACTTCTTACCGATTGGTTGGGGTGAAACAAAACAAACAGGCCTAAAGCCCTTAAAAAAGTTTAATGGGTAATAACAAATGTCAGGTGAATTAAAGAAGTTAAACAGAATGGCAATTCTGTCTAATAATTAGGTTAGATCATTCCCCCACAGTGCCCCAGGTGAATCTAAATTAATTAAGAGCAATACTAATTAACATGTAATTGTTAGGTCATTTATCAAGCGGCTGGTATTTCAGTTTTCTGTTTTATGTCTCTTCACATAAAATACTTTTAAGCTGTATCAGACAAAACAAGCTATTTGAACATATTCCTGACATTTTATAGACTAAAACATTAATCAGATTAAATCAATAATTACACCAATTTTGTTAGTACAGCCCTGGAAGTTTGTCTGTGAGGTTGGGTTACGAGACAGCTTTGCTTCCCACATCAAAGCAGTTTGGAGACTCTTTAATAGGTAATGTGTGTATTAGTAACCACTCAGCAGAAGAGTTAATTAAACATCAATAAATGCTTCGAAACAGAAGCAAAACAGTGATTAACAGAATACATCCCAAGGTATTTACCTCATGATAAACCAGAGTTTGAATCCATCAGGTGGGAAATGCAAATTTAATCCCCACAGTAATCATCTTCATGTTAGTGTTGTATTTTTACGTCCGCACTGAACGCTGCACTGTTGACATTTCATGACAGTGTGCGTATCAAGTCGTTGGCTATTATTTCCTGTGAATGTGCAGCCAGGCATCCTGTGTGTGGTGCCAATTTATTTACTTTCACAGTAATACCTTGTTACTGAGCAGCTTGTGTGATTTATTGCATATTTATACCCCTTTGAGGATCTAAAATTATGCATATATATCTTAAATTGGATCCTTTTTTACGATCCACCGACTCATCAATCCATATGAATTATGTTTAAAGGAGCACAGTCGTTCTCCAATAAGCCCTTACCAAGGTGAATATACTCCAGGTCAAGACAGCGCTCAGAAATGCAATCCAACTGTTCTGCATCCGTTCACATCAATCAGTCACAGGAAGGTTGTAGCACCCGCCCTAAACCCTCGTCCATCCTTTTGGTAAATGATGTATAAATGAATGCCTGTCATTTATCCACTTGTGTGTATGTCACATGGTTAAAATATATCTTCTAATTTTACAGCAGTTTTCAGATGCAAACCTCTGGCTACCTCTTGGCTTGATTTAATATAAGAAAAAAAGTTGTCTTTTTTTTTTTTTTATCACAGTTGATTTAACAGTCAGAGTCCGTGATTTATCTTCCGCTCCTAACAGACTTATACGTCTTATGTTTAACTCCTCTTGAGGGAATTACCACCCTTTGTGTAAATCTCTGTGTGTTTGAGAGTGCAGCTGTATTAAGCTCTCTCACACACAGGATTTATGGGTGTGAGGTTTGTAAAAGACTCTGGTGAAAGCTGTAATTCGTGGCTTGTAAGTATGAATGACAGCTCAAACACTGTGCGCGATGCCTACATAATGACAAACCAGATTACCACAAAATCAATGCAAATAGTCGTCTGCACGAGAATCACTGATGATATTTGACACAAGCGCCTCCAGTCACTTTGTTACAGTGTTGTTACTGTAAATAAACACGATATATTTCCTGTTTTACTTCCCAGGTTAAAGCCTTCTTAAATTTGCCACAGGGTTGTTGTGTGTCAGGTTCAAAAGGTGAACAGTGATAGAGGCTAATCCTCTTTAAATGTATTTTATACATTTAGAAAACCACAGGTGTGCCTATTATTGTCATAGGAACTGTTGGGGTAAGTAGCTAAAATGGAAGGAGTCTCTGTGTCTGTATGTCCTTTAATCCGATTGACTGCACACTTGGCAGGTATATTGCTGTGAACCAAAGGAAGTGCAGTGTAGAGTTCAAGCTCTTGAGATCTATGGGACATTTGTGTTATGTACGGCTTCCTGCCTTAGGAGGGCCTGCTTTGTGTGTGTTTTCCCCTGTCTGTCTGTCTGTTTGTCTGCTGTGTCGTGCAGGTTCTGGTGGGCGGAGCTGAGTAAGTGGCAACTGGGGGCACCCAGTGGCAGCTTCTTTAGTCCTCTTCCCTTCATTCAGCACCACATTTGTTTACGTTTTTACACTGACACCCAGACTGACACACCTCATAAATTAACTATGTTTTGCAATTATCTTTTGTTGATAATAAATTTGTGCACCTTTTGAGTTGATACCACATGTGTCTCCCATTTTCGTCATTGGCTGTGGGCCGGGTCATGACACTATATAGTATGTCAGCATGCTGGGTACAAGCTGGCTCCCTCTCCATTGTTCTCTACAGTACGTTCAAGACCAGATGGAGAAAGAGATCAGAGAGACCAGAGATGTAACACTGTAGCAAACTCAAAAATGTCAAGCGTCACCAATGTAACTTCTGGAATGAACGCTTTTGTTCCCGTAAATAGGTTGGTCTCAAATAGCTAGCTGTTAGCAAATGACTTGTAGCATTGCTAGGGTAAGAGAGAAGGTGGCAGAGCACTATGTCATGGCAGGGGTAATGCGCAGGACCCAAGGAAGTACATTAGGTTAAAGTTGTTGTTTTATGAAAGCCGGAGGGCAAGCAATTGGTCCATTCCAAAAAGGCATGTTTTTTTTTTATTATTATTATTTTCACGAGCTTTTTTATCTCCTTTATTTAATAGGAAAACTGAAGATGGAAAGGAAAGGAGAGAGACAGAGGGCCAACATGAATCAAAAGCAGGCCACTGCTACAGCACTTAGCCTTTAATACATGGGGCACACACTCCTCCAGGTGAGCTACCAGGGTGCCCCTAAACACGCACCTTTTAAACTGACCACAGGATAGCGGGGATGGGGCAGGGAAAAGTTCTGGCAGGCAGGCAAGTATAGATAAGAGTTCAGGCACAGGTCCAGGTTCAGATAACAGGATTCAGGCTGCAGAGATCAGAAGCTGCAGAGCAAGACGTGAAGCAACAAAACAACTACGACAATCTGGCAAGGAGTGAGTGGAAAATTGCTGGTTAAATGCTGTAGAGCTGGTGAAAGTGAAAACAGGTAAGCATGTGGGCCGAAAAGGTCAAGTGCCCGGGACTGGAGGGACAGAGGTTACTGCAGGACAGCAGGGTGTGGCTGGATGTGGGAGTGAGGTGACCGGGACAGGAAAAAAAGTCAGAGGGCATCTTTTGGACAGGTATCTGACTTTTTCTCTGCTGTTACCAATTACAGTATGCCAACTCAAAGTATCTGCTGATACGAGGTAGCAATCCAACATGAAAGACCTCCTGATTTCATTACATGGAATTCATTTGGATTGTTTTTGTGTGAGATAGCATCATGGCGCATTGAAAACCCTGAGTAATGAACATGTTAAAAACTGAGTTGGTGGTCCCCTTTTATTCGGTTAATGCAGCAGAGACAGATTTTTTTTTTAATGACATTCAGGGAAAAAAAGCATGTTTTATTTGTCACATTTTGATGTTTCCAAATTACAGTATTTCATTTTCTATCTTTAGATCAATATATATTTTTTTAATGTTACTAAGTTGTATTTTTAATATAAATAACACCCATGCTGTGCAGTGTCATATAATTTAAGTTATGTGAGATCATATGTTTGTAGGCGAAAGAACACATAGCACGGATTTTACTTGGTGAGCTGTATTTGCAGGTGAATTATGGAGGGAGGACAAGGCAACATTGCAATCATACCCCGATCAATACCCCGGACATAATATTTATCTGAGGTCACAACAGTTACAAATTGTATTGATCTGGAAATCAAGTCAACTGAGTGTGTCATATGGACTTAATGGCTAAAGAACAGCTTTGTGTGGCAGGAAGGCTCTGTGATACTATGTGTAATGTTTGGAGTGTGTGTATATATACTGGTAATTGCTACATAGTGAGGACCAAAACAACAATGTGAGGACATTTTTGGAAAGTGGGGACATTGTTGCCAGTCCTCACTTCTTGAAGGGCCTATTTGAGGGTTAAGACTTTATAAGACATTTAAGGTTCAAGGTTCAGAATAGAATTAGGTTTAGGTTAGGGTTAGGGTAAGGGGTTCGTGAATGCATTATGTCAACGAGGGTCCTCACAGAGATAGAAGTGCAGGGGTGCATGTGTGTGTGTGTGTGTGTGTGTGTCTGTGTGTGTGTCTGTGTGTGTGTGTTCAGGGTTACTGGGGTCAGACCTCATGCACATGTCAAGAGATTAAGCGGAGCAGCTGCCAAAAGGGCTGTGACCTTTCACCATGACCCCAAACTTTTCTCCATTCAACTGATTTTCACATCCCTCCAACTTACAGTAACAGCATGTAAACTTTGCCTGAGAATATGTTTTACTGTAGTTTTTCTGGATCAATACTTCTTTTAAACCAAATGATTAATTCTTATACTTACTAATAATTAGCTGCTGCACTCAACATCAAAAGTTGTAATGAAATTGAATTACACTGCTCGTTGATTGTACCCCACAAAAACACAATGAGGGACTAATTGCATGCTTTCATCTATTGCTCACAAAGTACTGTAGATAATAAAGAGGTTTGACTTATTTATTTGGTCCTGAATTATCTGTTTACTAAATAGCAAAGGCACAGGAATATTAATTAGTGAGTCTGACCTCTCGGCTGATAGGTCAACACAAAGGAAGCTGAGGAGATGGGAAAACCAGAAGCCAGTGCTGCGTGATTTAGTCCTTTGAGCTCCTGTGCAACGCAAGTGAGCCTGAAATGTCACGTCCTGTTTTGCTCCACAGCATAACAGTGTGCATACTCTGTTTTCTTTTCATTTGTCTAGCGACTGTTATTTAGCTTTGGATGCTCTTTAGCGCTCTCTTTATTTATTTGAAGGCAGACAGCTACCAGTGTCAGGAAATGGGACAAAAAAAGGGAAAGGTTAATCGCCCCTGAGTTCTCATTTCACACCCTCTGTTACGCATAACGTAATGCTGCCCGCCTGATATTCCTCTGGGTTTGTAGCTCCCTCAGGCAACATCTTGTCTACCTTGACCTATTAACAATGCCACAAGTTTAAAAAAAAACCTGAGGCCTTTCAGCACAGCCTGAGCATTTCTCTGTCCACTGCAGCTGCACTCCTTTAATTCAACTGGATTTATTGCACAGGAGGCTGAAGTTCAAGCAGCTTGTATTTGGTCTAAACTGAATCACACATGATTTACCTCGGTTATCTGTGCGTGTGTTTGTAAGGACAACAACCAACACTGTAGCATCTTTTATTTACTTACAGTAAAAAGTCAGATGCAGCATCAACAATATTTTTTATTATGCTGTTATGCTTGCAGCTCATTTATGATTGACGTCATCATATATTTTCTCTCACAGTGCTTAACTCATTTTGATGTATGCAGCACACCATGTTATCTTTATTTTGTGACTGTACTTCCTGAATAGTGAAAATCAGCCAAATGAAAACTAATTTACGCAAGTGACATAAACATACATTTTGCTAGATGAAAAAAATAAAGTCAGTAACTCATAAAGGCATCAGTAAAAGTAATTCATGTCAATATTCAATAGATTTAGGCATTTCTATACATTTAAAATTACATTTTATACTCTGTACAACATTCTACTTTTAAAATATTTTCTATCACTTTTTATTGTGTTTTAATATTTTTTCATAATTTATTGTTTGTTTTAAAAAAAAGTTGAATGAATGTTGATTTGTTCCAATCAGATCTGGGCCACTTTCAATATGTGGGCCAATACATATCCAATCACTGCTCATACTGCTGGTGTAATAACAGATATTTTTGAATTCATGTGCACTTTTTCAATACATCCATGGGTTTTTCACATCATACTTCACTGCATAAGTACAGACTACCATACTGTGTCAGAGCAGTGCATTGAAACTACAGAAGGCAGCTTGCCTACATGCCGTGACAGCATTGTCATAAGGCACCGGCAGAGATATTGGAATGCAGCCCTGGACATCCTAAAGTTTGGAGGAACTATACCTCCATAAAACCCTTCACATCATGGCCCCACCACCCGTGAGTCTCCTCCCACACCCACACCTTTCTCTCCACAAAACTACCAGCAATAGCTGTACGACAGGTTATTACCCAGAAGACAAACGTCCATTGCTCCAAAGGGCCATTACTCCAAAAATACTTACACACTCTTCCAAACAGAAGCACATGGCTAGTTATTATGTAGAATGATGTCATTGGACCTTTCTTCTATGGCTGTCATTTGGGAGATGAAGCTTGCACCACTATGTCATTCTTGGGGGTTATTTGTTGTTCTTACAATGTACATATGTGTGACAGTGTACATATGTGTGACAGAGCCTGCACGACACAACAGTCTAGGCCAGGGTTGTCAAACATCCCATGGGCCAGAACTGGACTGCCAAAGGGTTCAATTTGGCCCACTGATAGGAAGGCTAAGAGGTGCCAGATTTCGAGAGTAAGTTAAACACTGAGTAACTGCTTTGTGTAAGATGCTGCTTCAGATGCTTTTCTACCCTGACCAGAATAAAGTTTTCTGAAAGAACACTAAATATTTGTTGTGGTCATATGTAAAGATATCGAACACCGTGCAAAATAATGTCAATCAGCAGCCTCAGTGCAAAAGAATCTGTATCAGGATTCTGTCTTTAAACAATATTGTTGGAAAAATTGAGACCTATTATTGGAATTGCACATATTTTTTTTAGACATCTCAGCCTGTTCATCTATTTTATAAAAGGATGAACATTTACAGAATGTACTTGTACTTCTTCTCATGAAAGGAAAGGGGGAAAATTGGAGCTCTTGGTATTTATAGGTTATTATGCAATGGTTTTATTGGTACGGCCCACTTGAGATCAAGTTGGGCTGTATGTGGCTCATGAACTAAAATTAGTTTGACACCCCTGGTCTAGGCAGAAAGACCAGATCTGGGGAAATATTTAGGGCGAAGCATAAAGCCCTGTAATCTAAACAAAGCCTTTGAACTGTTTTTGTGTTAGCTGCTTTAAAAAATAGATACTACTTGCTTAAATATAACAAAGCAGAAGAAAAGTCACCTGTGAATAACAAGCAAGACTTCGGCACAGCGGCTGAAAGTACCACCAGATCTCTTCTTTAACTCTACTTCCTACAAACTAACTCTCCTGTTTTTATTGAAATAATTGAGTGGATCATGACAAATGTGACACGTTCCTACCTCACGACTCTATTTGCCCCTCTGTTTGGTTTTTGATTAAAGATGAAACTGGACGTTTATCTTGAAAAGCTGAATGAATGCAGCATCGACCTTTGTGTTATTAATCAAGATCTCTTTAGAAGGTTGAACCATTCTTCTGCAGGTGAATGAAACTTTGAAAAATACTTTAATTACTTTTTTGAGGAAAAAAAGAAAAATATTTTAACTGTATTTGTGCTTTAACCTTGCAGTTATGTCCTTCACTCTTACAGAGAACACGGCAAGGAAAAAATCTCTGCAGATGAGTTTGAATTTCCGCTTCACTTCATGAATGCACACCCAAACAATAATGAATCTTGGCTATTATCATATTCAGGAACATTTTCCCTTTACTACTGTGTATCTAATAATCAGGGTAATTTCATGCATAACTTAACAGATATGTCACAGTCAAGTAGCGCTGTGATATTGATTACAGATTAAATAGACATCATTATCATCACTTGGCATGAGCCATTAGTTTGGAGTCAGTGTGTTGGCTCTCCAACCTCCAAATGCTTCTGTCTGATTGATTAAACTAGCGCAGCTAAATGAGAGCAAATGAATCAGCCAATGAAAAACCATTTCACAGTGATTTTCTGAGGCTTGAATGTAATGGTTATAAAAGCATGATACTATGCTCAGTGTGTAATGTACACTCACTTATTCCCTGTCCTGTTAGAATACCATCACCTCAAATAAAAAATACCTGCTAACACTGATAAGTGTATAAATATTTTGTGCATCACTGAATAGATTAATTAATCTGAAAAAAATCACACCTAAGCCTGCATTTGCACACTGATCATACGCTGTATGTGTGTGCTGCACTATGTTCACTGTATATTTTTCATTATTGTCATAAAGCTTAGTTCAGCCTGATCTAAAAAATAAGCAACAGACAGACCCCCAACAAACGTTTACACCAACAGTGTTTTTCCAACCACCCCCACTAATGTATATATCTTTAAATAGCCCCCCCTTTTGCCTCAAGGCTAATTTCTATGCAACAGTAAAGCATTCACAGAGTTCATTTACATGCAAATTATACATTCAAGGCATTCAAGCATTCTGTTTATGAGTTGGCACATGAAAACAGTGTATTCTGTTTATTATAACTGGGATGAAGCATGTGCCAAATATGACAATCAACAAACAAAAAAAGCTAGCTTGGATTTGCCAGTATCAGCTGGCCTGTAAACAGTTTCCAGAGTATTTTTGGTTTACAAATGGTTTACTGTTGGAGCCATGCAGCCTCCCAGTTGTGAGCATCTAAATACAGAGACACTCATAAAGAGATGTGGACAAGGAGAACGGTATGTTATTCAGGTGTGTGACAACAAGATCAGATTTGTCTCTCAGATCAGATCAGAAGACAGACTGACCACCAGTGTTGTAGTCAAGACCATATAAACCGAGATCAAGTCATGACCAGCACCAGCATGGATTGAGACCGACAAGACCAAGGCCCACCAGTGTGAGTCCCACACTGCATGACACGCTCACAATAAAATATGGAACATCAAACCATAGGCACCTCTCAAATTGATCTGACAGATTTACATTCCCATAAAATCACCCACAGAAAACAAATGAAGATCCCTTCATTCTCCTCTTTTACTGCCATACTGTATATATCCCTGTATGTACACATGCACTGTGAGAAATGTCTTGATAAAACAACCAAGAGGCATTGCAGAGGTGATTTTTTTGTGGAGGAATTTTCCTTTGTTTTCTATGACCAAACAAATTCAAACAAGCACTTAGGAGCTAAAATCAACCTAACAATCTTTATTCAACAGTCGTTTGCTCAGGTAACTCAGTGATATCTTAGCAGCTGTGGTCCTGATTGGTCTTGACATAAGATCATGAGCCCTCTTTGTCTGACACCAAGACACGACAGAGTAAAAATGTGGTCAACTCTGACCAAGACCAAGACCAATCTCAAGTACTACAACACCTCTGTCTTCACTATATTTGGAAGTAATCAGATCAGATTTGTGTGTCCAGATATCACCAACCTATCTGCATAGGTTGTTGGGGTAACAATGTAGGTGTCAGCTTTGCAATGTCAGGATGAGAGAGAACATCAAATGGAGGTCGATCATTTCGCCTTCCAAACAATCGTGCCATGAAGTCTCTGTAATTTGTTTCAGTTTATTTCAGCGCGTGTTAACAGACTGTTCTTCTCAATGTTGTCCTCCATAGTGCTCTGCTAGTAGCAGCATGGATTCCGTCACTCACACATTGCATTCCTCTATGGAATAACTATTTTCTTTTGAGTGGCTCCAAGCCTTTTACTTTTCCCACTGGTCTAATCAGGGTGTGCAAGTTCTTAGAGACGTTTATAATCAGCAAGGTCTACACTCCTTAAGACCTCAGGGAGTCTTACTGTCTCCCAAGCTCCTCGTGGTTCTTCTACCTCAGACTTTGTACCACCTTAACCTATGGAGTACCTTGGGACTCTCCCATAGTTTCACATCCCTTTGTGAAATGTATGTATGTGGCTCGATTGTCCAGATTTGTGTCTTCAATGTGTGAGAAATGACTGAAACATAATCTTAACTACCTATCTATTCCATCGATATGGGACAGAGATCTTGACAACCTTGTATTTGACCTGGACTGGCCTAGGATATGGAATAATGTCTTGGCTTATATTTTTACTTTCTCTGGCCCCCAAAACAAATTAATTGTGCATTGCATTGCTAGTGACATAAAGGACAATTTGTAAACTGATGCGAGCCACTAGAGCAGCTGGACTAAGACGAGATGCATCTGTAGCATTCCCACTGGAATCACATTTCAAACAACCTCCAAATGTGATTTGGATCTGATTTGCAAAAATTGCATTTCATCTGTTTTTTGTTTGTTTTGTTTTGTTTTGTTTTGTTTTGTTTTGTTTTGTTTTGTTTTGTTTTGTTTTGTTTTGTTTTGTTTTGTTTTGTTTTGTTTTGTTTTGTTTTGTTTTGTTTTGTTTTGTTTTTGCTGTCCAGACCTCTAAAATCAATCTTGATACAATCTGGATATGCCAAAAAACAGATCTGGGTTGTCAGTCTGAACACAACAAAAGAGTCTACAATCATGTTAGCAGCTTTGTGAGGCTGTACTCAAACGCATTTGAGCTAAAAGCTTACGACTGCATTGTAACATGTCCACAATGACAGTTACATGCTGTAGCTTAGTTAGTATCATGTTTACCATGGTAACAATCGTTTTAGCATGGTAACATTAATTAGCTCTGAACAAAAAGTACAGCTGTGGTGGATGAGAAGGTAATTCGTTTTGAAGGTATTTGGTCATAAATCAAGGTACTGGATAAATTTAGACCTGATGATGGTGCTAAATCAAAAGTCAGGGGATCACCAAAGTCATTAGGATTCATCCTCTGGGGACCATGAATGCTGTTACAAAATGTCCTGGCAATTAATCCAGTATTTCTGGAGACATTTCAGTCTGGACCAAAGTGATGGACAAACTGACACTGTCATCCCCAGAGCCACAATGTTCATACTATGACTCACCTCATAGCAGAGGATTATCAGCAAGGAGCTAATGGATACTTTTCCACCATTGAGACTCCACAGCAGTAAAATTAATTCATGTACTCATCACATTTTAATGCAGTGGGAAATTGAGGTCGTATATCGTCCACCTACTCAGCATGTCTTCGCTCTCACGCTGATCTGAGAAATGAACAAATTAGTCGGCGAGAAGCAAAATGTACATTTTACTAATTCCCATCTCAAATTGCTTCATCTGATTGCTTTCACAACGTGGAACAGATGCTGACCTATAGCAGTGACATGCACAATCATCTCGTAATACACCCAGAGCCCGACTCATTTACATGAATTAAACTACTATAGGTTGCCTCAATAAGCGTCCTAATTCTGCTGAGGTAATATTTCAGCTCTCAGATGTTCTGCGATGGTTGGACACAAAGTTCACTTGCTACTGATAGTTTAACAAATGAGTGTCTATATGCAACCCAAAACTAATAACTGCCTCATGCATCCATGTAGGTGGAGGAAGATACAATGAAGTGCGTCTAATGAGATAAATATAACCGCCCTGGCAGACAACACGGAGCAGTTGGAGATCAGAGGTCTTACGAACACTGTGTTCACGTAGTTTTTCTAGAGTTCAGATAACGAATGGTTAGAGTAATTAAACATTGCAGCAGGCCAGAGGACTGGCAATCTACAGGCAGCAGCAGGATGGCAAAGAGGTAATATATGGAGCAGCAGATCAGGAGGAGATGCTCCTCTGGGAGACTTCACTCTACTGCTTGGCAACCAAGGATGTCCTGATATACAGAAATATGGAGGGTTATAAATCTAATGACTGGAGTCCGAGAAGAGGAAGGAGAGAGAAGAAAGGAACATGAGAGAGACTGTAATAAAAGAATGCAAGTAAGATAGTTAATTCATGGTCTTTAGCTTATCGTCATTTGCCTAGCTTCAGTTTTTCCCTACAACTTCACCCCAGATACTATCATACAATACTGGCAGTGTGACTCTCTTTACTTATTTGTTTTGGCTTCTTGGGGCCAGTTGAACAAGCCTGAGTGAGTGACTCCCAATGACCGTATTACCAAGCCATTGATGCAGTGGCTCAAATAATCACCGCGTCAGCCTCATCACACTGGGTAAATGACACCATAATGGCAGTAAAGGAACTGTACATTACAGTACATAAGCCCAGTCGACTGTATTGCAGTCGTCACAATGAGAAGAGTCGATCTGACCTGCTAATGCTGTCATGAAAAAATAAGAAATTATTTAAAAGTTGGTAGTGTTCTCCTTTACAGAGAACAGCAGCTGTGGTCAGCTTGAATTGAGACCACTCATCCTTCCAATCCACTTCTTCACTGTTCATGCATAGGGCCTATAATCTGTATGTTCCAAAAGCTTTTTTTCATCTATTAACTTTGATATAATTTGTTTTAAACTGTCACTGTTATCCCACATATAAACAAATATTTTGACATTTTGGGAAATTCACTTATTAGCTTGCTGGAGTCTCTGTTTGTTGCCCAGCAACTGCTCAGAGGACAAGAAAAGGGTAAAACAGATGTTTTTACACTTTTTTTTTTTTGGTAAAACAAACAAGGTATACACATCCTCCACACCACCCAATCTCACCTGGGTAAGAAAGGGAGCTATGTGAAACTGTTTTTCATTGACTACAGTTCACTGTCTAACACCATAGTTCCCTCCAGGCTCATTATAAAGCTCAAGGAGCTGGTACACCTCACTGTGCATGTGGATCCTTGACTTCCTCACAGGCAGACCCCAGGTGGTGAGAGTGAGCATACACACCTCTCCCACCCTTATCCTTGACATCGGAGCACTCCAGGGCTGTGTTTTGAGTCCCCTGTTGTACTCCCTGGGTATTAGTACTTTCAAGGTATCAACCGAAATCACCCATTACCAAGTAGAATCAAACAGTCTCCAGTCAAAGAATACCTGCATTTGATTCTGTTTTCCACCAGGAGTCTGATCCTGGACCATTCCAACTCCCCAAAGGATCAGCAAACTCTCTGTTACTGCCATCTCTGGAGCCGCTCTCCTCCCTTCGAATGGTCAGTTCAATGTCTACACTGTTAGCACAAGCTTACACAGCAGTGGCTAAGATACAACGCTGAACCATTAAATGGTCCTAACAAACTCACATCAACACCAAAATGGCTCGACTCTGTCATTAAACCCATGAATAACTGTTGGAGGCCACCAAAACATTATGTAATAGGTGTTCATACTACACGCCACCCCATTTACGTTATAGTTTTTGCGAATGAAGTACTCTATTGGTATCTGTATTATTTTAAGTGTACCAGTATTGGGACTGATATCATCATTTTTTACACGATACTGTGCACACACCACTGTGTAGCCACTTTTGACTTCAACATCATCATTGCGTTTGCTGACGACACAGCTGTAGTGGGCCTGATTACAGGGAACCACAAAAAGGCCTAACTGAAGGTACTATAAGTACTTTGGTGTCCACATCACCTGTGTGTTTTGGGCGCACTACAGACTAAGTGGTGAGAAAGGCAAGGCAGATAAATTCCAGGTATCCCCTCAAATACTGAGGAATTTCTACTCCTCCTCTATCGAGTGCATCCTGGTGGGGAACATCACTGCCTGATACAGCAGAAGCACCCAACAGGACTGCAAGGCTCTCCTCTACCCTTCCTAAAGGGTAGATTTACACCAGATACTGCAAGAATATGGGCTGTGACACATGACGAGTCTTTTACTGCCTAGAAAGCATGAGGTCAGACACTGGGTTCTCCTCTTGTGCCTGTTTTGTGTCAGTTTTCTAGGGCGCGGAGACACATTGTGCCTGATCTTATGACATGTGGTTCATGCTGATGTGTTCCAAAATTGAACTATGTTTATCTCAGGGCACAGCCATTGCACCCTGAAAAAATAGGCACTTGAGAATGCTTTACCTCACTCTCACTTTTTGAGTGCACCTTCCCCACATCTACACTAACAACAAAGCTTTTGAAGACACAGAAAACACGTGTGTTTTCTGTGTCTAGCCTTTAGGCATGTGTCTAAAGGCTAGAAAAATCATTACAGATCCAAACCACCCGGAAGACAGCCTTTTCTCCCTGTTGAGATTAGGCAGAAGGTTGGCCACACCCCTCACGAGAGTGGTATCAATCTTCACACCCTAACTCTTTGCCAGAAAGTGAATACACATCTCTCAAAATGAGACAGGTATGCATCCTAGCATAATTAGGTTCTGACTTTTAGGGTGTCCTATTGATGTTTGTGCACATGAACATCATATCCCAATTAAAAAATAAACAAACAAACAAACAAACAAAACAGATAAGCCCTTACCTTGGTTTTAGATACTTAAATGTCTCAGTTGGTTTTCTGTGTTAAAAACTGGGAGACTGAGACTTGTAAACATCCTTCAGTTTCTGATTACTTTCACTTTTTTTTTTATTAAACTTTTTAACAATTTGATGATAAACAGCCAACAACAAACAATCATCTACGCATTGATGTGAGATGAAAGTGTGACACAGACAAGAAAGAGGATGAACTCATTATCGCTTGTCGCTCTCGTCTTCGATTACTGGTAATAAGTTGGAGAAGTCAAATCCAGCAGAGTGAGTCAAGATGCAGCGACATCCAGGCGGCTACAAAATCACAAAGTTGTTTCATCCTTAACTGATGAGAAAACTTTCCACAGATATGGAGGGGAGGCTGCATATAAACACCATACACTGTGAAATAATTAAAAAAAAATAAAAAAGAGAGCTTTATTACGAGAGCTTTATTACGTGTTTTGACAAGTAAAAACATTTACTTAGGGACCATGGTCAAAGCAGCCAAAACTAGAATTCCCACCTTGCGGTTGTATGCCTATACAAGCTCATCACGTTGCAGTTATCATTTACATTCATGTCTGTGAAAACATGAAACCATTACACACATCTTCACCCCAGTGGAGGATCTATATCAGCACAGTTTCAAGTTGGGCACCCAAGATTAGTGTCACCAATGCAGTATCTGACCAAATGTCTCCCCGTCTGTTCCTGAGTTATGATGCTGAATAATGGCCAGAAAAGTGTTTTTGCAGAACATTATGATGTCACAGTGAAGCTGACCTTTGACCTTTTGGATATAAAATGTCATCACTTCATCATTTTATCATATTAGACATTTGTGTAAAACTTTGTCATAATTAGCATATAAATTCTTGAGTTATGGCCAAAAATATGTTTTGTAAGGTCACAGTGACCTTGAACTTTGACCACCAAAAATCAAATCAGTTAATCCTTGACTTAAAGTGGACATTTGTTCCAAATATGAAGAAATTCCCTCAAGGACTTCTTGAAATATCCTGGTCACAAGAATGAGACTGATGCAAGGTCACAGTGACCTTTAACTTTGACCTTCAACCTCCAAATTCTAATCAGTTCATCAGTCCAAGTGGACAGTTTGTGCCAAATTTGAGTACACTTCCTCAAGGCCTTCTTGAGATGTTGTGTTCATGGGAATGGGACAGACACAGGGTCACAGTGACCTTGACCTTTGACCACCAAAAATCAAAACAGTTCATACTTCACCTTAAGTGGACTTTTGTGCCATATTTGAAGAAATTCCTCCAAGGACTTCTTGAGATATTGTGTTCATGAGAAAGAGACAGACGCAAGGCCATGGTGACCTTTACCTTTGACCTTTGACCACCAATATCTAAGTTCATCTTTGAGTCCACATGGACATTTGTGCCAAATTTGAAGGAATTCTCTCACAAGCGTTGTTGAGATATCACTTTCTCGAGAATGGTGAAGGATAAATATGATCGGAAAAAAATATTGTGTATATATTAATGCACTGATTGGCCTGAAGGGGAAGTTTGTGTAACAGCTGTATCAAATTGTTACATCCCCTCAAAGCAGTGAAGGGAGAAAAAGCCTGAAGGGTAATTTGATGTGTTATTACTAAGCTGTCCCTTCGCCTGTGTTTGCCTGTCCCTCATAGCAGGAGGAGAACTGTGGCTGATGTTTCTCAGGCTGAATGTAATGACAGACAATTAAGTCTAGCTGGTAGGTGAATTTCAGGTCTGTCTGTATTTTCTTTTGACAAGAAGTTAAGAATTTACTGTACGGAGCAGAAACACATGAATGCAGAAAAGCAACCCCATCTGCAGCAGCCTAACAATTATCACAGCCATAACACTGCTGGCAATGACGAGCTTTGAAAGGCTCATTCTGCCCCACAGCTACAGAGGGAGGTCTGTGAGCTCACAGTCTCACTCCAGTTTGCCTACAAGCAGCAGCAGAGAGGTGTTGATGATGCAGTGCTGACTCTACCGCACCACACCCACACACATCTGGAGAAGCCCATATCATTTGTCAGGATGATGATTTCTGCATTTAAGTGCATTTAACACTGTGCAACCTCACCTAATAAACTCCTTCAGATGAATGTCAACCTCTGCCTCATGCTCCTCATTCTCTTCTCCCTCACAAACACCAGACAGTCACACTCAACAGCCACTAAAGCTTAAAGCCACTAAAGCTTGCTGTTGACCCTGTACACAGGTGAGCACAGAAGCTCATATCCTAAGATGCTGTACATCAAGTGCTCTGATGACAGTTATTATTGACAACACTAACTCCAATAGTTGCATCAGCAAGGAAATCCAAGATATTGCAAGTTGGTGTAGGACCTGGACCGAAATCCCAGTTAAACCAAAGACTTGCTGATTGATTTCAGTCCACTGCCTCAACACTCAAAGTAAAGGCCAGGCAATAGAGTGTGTTAAGGAGTTAAAATACCTTGACACTACAATCGATACCAAGCTCAACTTGAAGACCAAATGTAAGCTGATACTCTCAAAGTGCCAACAACGCCTGTCCTTTCTCAGGAAGATGAGGATGCTCCAGGTCCAGCTGTCCAGCAGAATCCATACTGACGTTCAATATCGCAACATGGTTTGGATGTAAACCCCTCAAAGGGATTATAAATAACAGCAGCAAGATCATTAGGCAGGGACAAACCGCAAGAAAATTAACATCTACAGGTAAAGGAGAAGTCATTTACATGAAGATGGCATGGAAAATATCGAACTGGAGAGGTGATGTGTTTCAGGAACGTCTGTCAAGAAGAGCCAAAGCCAAAATCTAATTTAAAGGAACAGTAAGAGACACTGTTGTTTATGATCAAATTACAAACCAGCTACACCTGCCACCTGCACACTCTTCCCAGGCGTCACCCCTCACCTAAACTTAATGGAGTATTTCCAGTAGGTGAGAAAGCTTTGACACAGACCTGATTCTCCAGACACTACTGCCCCTGGCTTATTTATTTTCCATGTATCTTAATATGTATGTTTAGATATGTAATTTATATATCTTTTTTTGTGCATCATGTCAAACTGATTACCTAATCAAGACCATGACTGTGCTATAATTGTCTGTGATTGCTCTTATTTCCCCACTGCACAAATTAAATTCCTCATGAAAAATAAAGTAATTTGAACTGAAGTGATTATTAAATGGGCCTGCCAGGCACAGGCCGAGGGCCCAGGACCCAAGGGGTCAGGGGGGGCCCTGGTCCAGAGCCTCTGTTTGAAGTGACTTAGCAATTGTTGTTAAAAGGTAAATGAAATGACCACAGAGGCGCAAACTGACAACAAAGACATAAAACAACCACACAGAAATGCAAAACAGCCACAGAGAGATGCAGAACGACCGCAGAGAGAAGCCACAGAGAGATGAAACATTTCATTTGTAGTTGTTCTGTATCTCTTTTAGTCTGGGTCTTGCTCTTATGTAAGGGCTGGAGGCGTTTTACATGTCTGTGCCCAGGGGCCAACTGTCTCATAATCTGTCGATGCAGAAACACCCCCCCAAAAAAAAACTGACTGTAGTGAACATTCAGACTGCCTTCATTTTAAAAGTTAAGTTCTGTAGACTTTTTTAAACTGCTGTTCAACCTTTTCATCTTAGCGTTGGTCTGAGTCGAGACTTCATTTGGCAACTTTGGGTTTGACAGGTGGAGCTGGAAGAAGTTTCCATTTGACTTCCTTGATTTCCATATTCCCTGGCAGGTTTTCAGCGTTCTCACTTTTTTGCACAAAGTCAGAATTTTAATGTCTCTGCAGGGCTGACCCCCTTTTGTTGGTGGGTTTGTCCCACTAATGGAGTGCTACTTCTGGGACACCTTTGTTCTGAATCAAGATCCTTCCTGTCATCCGCCCCCCAAACACCTGCACATCACACAGAGGACAGAGAAAGGAATGGAGAGGAGGAGGTGATGGACTTTTGTTCCTGAGTGACTTGTTCATAAAACAGGAAAACGCATCTAGTGGCAGGTGCACTGGGTAAAAAACAGCTCAGCTTTTATTGAAAGAGTGTCAGTGCCTTTAATTCAAAGCCGAGAAGTGAGAAAATCTTTGTCAGGAACAAAGCAGCGTCCCCGAAATAATGAAATGGAATGGATGCAGGAGCACATCTACTCAGGATGATGAATGCACTGAAGAGAAACTGTTCAGTCTCTCTGTCCAGTATTTTTTCTCACACACACACACATTCTCATTACCTTTTTGTACTGCAGTCAGACTGTAAGTAGATGACAAGTACAGTAAGCATATGGCTTAGTGTATTTCTCTGACAGCAGCGGGTCATATTGGATGTGAATTTTCATCTTGTAGCAATACGTTTCCTTCTCTATAAATAGATACAATCATTTGCATTTGATTCATCTGTCTATGTGTCTGTGTGTCTCTCTGTGCCCGTGTGCTTCTGAGCCCATGCATGTGTGTCATCTCATCCCGGCTAAATGCTAACAGGCACTTGCAGATTAAGAAAATTGTATTGGAACAATACTCCATAATAGACTTTAGCTGTATGCTGCCGGTGGGGTGACACCCCTATTATACAGACAAGTGGAGCAAGTCGCAGGGCTGTGTCAGCACGATAAAACCGCTTCGAGGTAAAGACCCGCCACCGAAAACAGAAATAGAGGTGCCATGTGGAGAGATATGCCATGCAAATGTGTTTTCTCGGGTGCAGTGAGAGTCCAGAAGGTGTAGAAGAGGAGGATTTTTTTTTTTTAAGGTGAAACATTTAAATGGTTTCTCTCCTTTTTTGTGTGTGTGTCATCCTTCAGTCTTTGAAATTTTCATCATTTTTTGTTGCACTAAATGAAAATTACTTACATAACTTACATAACATGATGAGTGTTATCTGAAGGGAACATTTATCTTGTTATTTCAGATATTTTTACTCAGTTACAGCTTAAATTCATTGAAGTTGCCAACAACATTACATCAGTAATCACTTGCTGATGAGGGACATTCCAGTCCTTCTGGACCTCGAACATTATTCTCGTAAAATAAAGACAAACGATATAATGTAGATGATCTGGCATAAACTCTTATTGTATGAATATAAGCTGTATGTGACTTGACATGAACTTATTATCCTGATGTGACTTCAGCTAAATGATCTGGCATGATTCTGGACAAATTTGGTTAAGTGAGGAGAAGCAATCGTTCTTCGAGCTGGTTGTCTGAATAACAGGGAACAGCAGCTTAAGTGACAGGAAACACCTTTTAATGTACATTGGAAAACTGATGAACTGATTAACTTAATTTGTTAACGTAGGTTCAACCACACCTCTAATTACCTGCCAAACTTACTTATACCTGGTCAACCCATCCTGCTCTGTTTGCCTCAGATTTCTCAACCCATGCTTGCTTTCCCTTCCCCTCATCCATCATCCTCCCTACCTCATACTTACCAACATTCCGTCATCCTCTCTTCCCTTCCCCCCCTCATCTTGTCTTATTGAATCTGGCGCATACCTCTCCCACGTCTCATTCTAGGTACTGTCTGGGGGGGCCTGTATTCAACCATGAGATGGAACCCCCGCACCGAGTCTCCCTTTGCCTGATCTCTAGTATATCCTTCCAGATCAACCTAAAAGAAGACATCCCTCTTCCACCTTCACCCCCACTTACATCCATTCACCATTCCTTAGCAACGAACACCTCCTGAATTACAATTAAACATTTAAACGACATATTAGTTGTGGCGTGGTCCTTGCTAGTGAATAGGTGTGTCAACTAATACTGCTTGTTTGTAAGACTCTATCAATTGTCATAGCAGCTTTCCCGCAACTCAATCCTCAAATGACCAATCCTGTGTTTTGAGTCACTTTATTCTACAACAACATTAGCACTAAAGAATATTGATATTCTCACATTGTATTTTCTTGCTTAACACCTACATCTATATTTCAGTTCACACATGTTCTGTCATCATATTGTAAACCACCACATCCACCCACATCCAAATTGTCCTTCAACCTTAGTGATGACAGCAGTTAGAGTGATAGTGATGGGCGATAACCACACATGGAAGGATGGCAGGGGAAATACCTGCACACTAATTCAACGGAGCTGGACAGCCACAAAAAAAGTTTATACGCTGAGATCAATGCCAAAAAAAAGTCAATGTATTCAGAACATCCATGCACAAAAAAGAAAGGTGCTCAAAGTGCAAAAAACAATAAAAAGTGGTTAAAAACAGCATCAAACGTGTCAGTCCTTGAGTATCATCAGTGCTACTGACGTGTGCTTCACAGAACAGAGACAGACACAGACAGATTACTACCAGGTGTGATCAGCTGGTACCACTAATTAGATGATCAACTCTGAGGAGCAGAGGCCTGACTCCCAAATCACAATGACCTGTCTAATGAGTATTGTACAAATCACAACATCCTCAAATACCAATGTATGATAGCAGAACATATACAGATGTACAAAAAACACAACTATATACAGGGAAAAATCTCTTTATTCTACAATAATATTAGCACTAAAGAATATTTATATTCTCACATTGTATTTTCTTGCTAAACACCTACATCTATATTTCAGTTCACACATGTTTTGTCATCATATTGTAAACCACAACAACCACCCACATCCATATTTTAATTCAACCTTTGTGATGACAGCATATGGGGTGAGAGTGTTCGGTGATAACCACACATTTCATTTAACAGCAGAGCAGAATCATTGATATTAATATCAACTATTACATTTCAAAAATAGGCCTTTGGATCTCCTTTCATGGTGAGAGAGAAATTCAACAGAATATATATACAGTATGTGTGTATAAAATGGTTTATAGTTTGGCACAATGCATCTGAATTGAAGATGAAAATTAAATTTGTGTTTTTCAGTTGAACAGAAGCGCGCTCCTGTCTCCTATGATTCTGTGTCACTGAACACATCATGGCAGTTTACAAACAGAGCAAGAGAAGGCAAAGACACTCTGACATGCTAGTCTTTGTGAGATGTCATGCAGCATCACAGGTGTTGTCTTCCACTATGACACACTACACAGGAAAAAGCAAGACTAAAATTACCGCCTCTGTCAACCAGTCAAGTTGCATCTGACATCCATGTCTGTCTAGACTCAAATGTAGCCATGACAGTAGACAATGCTTCAAAGATGGATGAAAACATGAATGCTTCACACACATATTCAGCCCGGCAGCACAGGAGATCCATGCAGCCAGCACAGCTTCACAGTGGATGCCAAAGATTAGTGTTACCAATTCAGTATCCGACCAAATGTCTCCCCTTCTGGTCCTGAGTTATGGCGTTGAGTAATAGCCAGAGACAAATATTATGATGTCACCAGGAAGTTGACCCTTGATTTTCCATCCATCCATCCATTTTCATCCGCTTATGCGGGGACAGGTCGCAGGGGCAGCAGGCTAAGTAAAGTACTCCAAATGTCCCTCCCCTCAGCAACGCCGTCCAGCTCCCTCTGGAGCCTCCTACCAGTTGGACGTGCCCAGAAAACCTCTAACAGAAGGCGCCCAGGAGGCATCCTCATTGGATACCCGAAGCATCTAAACTGGCCTCTTTCTATGCAAAGAAGCAGCAGCTCCAAGCTCCCTCTGGTTGTCTGAGCACCTCACCCTATCTCTGAGGCTGAGCCCAGCCACCCTATAGAGGACACTCATTTCTGCCAATGGTATCCACGTACCTTTGACCTTTAGGATACAAAATGTCATCAGTTAATATTCTTATCCAATTAGACATTTGTGAAATTCTGTCATATAATTAGCCAATGAATTCTTAAGTTATGGCCAAAAATGTGTTTTGTAAGGTCACAGTAACCTTTACCTTTACCGACAAATTCTTATCAGTTCATCCCTCAGTCCAGCTGGACATTTGTGCCAAATTTGCGAGAACTCCCTCAAAGCACTCGAGGTATCATGTCCCCAAAAATCGTTGACATGGATGGATATATGTACGGAAGGACAGAGAACCCTAAAAAATAATGCCTCTGGCCACGGCTGTCGTTGGTTCAGAGACATAAGAATGTCTTGTCCAATGCTGATTTCTGTTCACATTCAAGCATGTCTATTGGATTGGAAGATATTTCTTTTATTTTGTATGAGGTGTGTTTTGGCTCCAAAACTGAAAACTAAACTCCTCTAATTTCCATTTCAGGTAACATTGGCTCAAACCTTTAGCACTGATTCCAATAAGTGATGATGCTGATGCAGAGAACATTGCCCTCAGACAGAAGAGGAGAACTTGGACAGCACCAGACCTTCTTGTGAAAGATGCAGAAAGAGAAGGAACATTATTGTGAATGTGAACGCTCATCACTTTCAATGCAGCTGAGCCAAGTTGGAAACGTGGAGGAGATTTAAGCAGATCCCAAAAAGAAAAAGCTTTTACATCCCTCTGTTCCAGTAGGAACGTGTGGAACATTTTCCAAAAGCAGTGGAGTCCAAGTTAAATTGTAGGAGGCAAATATTTGCATCAACAGCAGGCTTTAAATAGATTTACTGCTTGAATACTGCCAGGACAAATGATGGGAGGAGAAATAAAGACTGTAAACTCAAGATTTCTCACATACCAAAACCATGTTTACTTACTGCATGTGTTGAAATGCAAAGTGCCTGTGCGTTCATGCGTTAATGCATGTTAGTGTGTGTTTGTGAGTGCATGTGTTTAGGCGTTTGTTTTTGGCTGGCCATCCAACACAAAATGCAGCCCTTCTCTTCTTGGCACCGCTTCACCTCAAATGCTATTACCTCCCTCCGAGCGCAGCTATTCATCATTTGTAAGATTTCCGCAGGGTGTTTTCTTTTTACTTTTTAATCAAGGGTTGGATCCCATGCTGAGAAGCTTATTCAGCTGTGAAACAAGACCCTGTCGTCCCCGGCTAACGACACGCATCCTTAACAGAGTGAGCTGCTCGCTGACAAATGAGCTCTGCTCGAACACCAACAGGATAGGCCACTGAAAAATGAGCACAGGGACAGATATGAGGTGGAGAAACAATGCTTGATAGACAAACACCACCACAGTCCAAAATAGACTAGTTTAATCATTTACAATGCACCAGTCTGTTTATACACTACTGTTTGTTTGTGGTGCTGAAAAGAAGGTGGGTTTGTTAATTACTATTTCTTATGATTCAGCATTGTAATAAGGGCTGCGATTAACAATTATTTTGCAGTAAATTCACTAGGTTCCATAATTTCTGGTAGCATTTTCAGTCTAATAAACTCACAATAAGTCAAGAAAGGAAATACAGTTGTTTTCTTTTCAGAAAAATACATCGGAACACCTTCTTAATTCAATTTTCTCTCTTTCAATGAACTAAGACGGCTTTAATTGCCTTGTTTACTCACCAGAAAACATGCTTCATTTGGCAGAAACAAGATAAAACTCACCAAAACAGTCATTAACTGGTTTGGTGAATAAAATAAAACCTTCATTCACAGAGTCAGATGATAAAATATGCTTGCTCTACCATTGTTTTTTCCCAGCTGTCTCTCTCTGCTGTTGATGGTTAGTTTTAGTTCTGTCATCGTAATCCCCATGAGTTTGTTCTTTCTAGGATGGCGAATGCATGACCCGCCCTGCTCTGCCTTACTCTGTCTCTGATTGGCATATCATGATATTCTTACCCTAACCCTTACTAATCTTACTTCCCATGCCTACACCTAAGGAAGGCAACACACACTACCCAAAACAGAGGGAGAATAAGGTGCGTCATGCCTTCTGAAGCTTACTATTTTGCTGCATGTATGCAGGTTTTAAAATGCAGATAAACATACTAAAAATAGGTAACAGACTCCTTTCCCTTTGCCAGTAGACCAGAGCCATGTACACGTCTCTACAGTAGATGAATATGCCCTTTTTTTCTGGTGTGTTACGTTTGATGTCTTGGACATGCTGGGTTAGTAAACAGTAGAAAGCAGCATGGAGGCCAGTAAAAATGTTCTGGTGTGTACTTCTTTTTCATCTGTTACTTTTTAGTCTCTCAAGGTCAGTTTAGACTAAATTTGGACAACACATTTTCCCTCCAACCTCGTCACATATCGACATTTGGTCATGAACTTTCCACGTTGAGATATGACGTGCTAGGTACCCTGGGTGTGTTGGTTGTTGACGTTCTCAGACACCGTGTCAACTTCAGCCTCTTACATGCAATGTCTGTTTTCAAAATACACTTGTGTTTTCACAGGAAATGTACAGTTTGCATACTCTTTCAAAATAAATGCACTATGTTGGCACAACACTGTGAATTGACATTTTTCCCTTCAACAACAAACGCCCGTGGTTACGTTTTGCCAACACACAATGAGGTTGGGTTTAGGCAACAGATGCACGTGGTTAGGTTTAGGATAAAAGAACAGCATTTGGTTTTACAATCTCACAGGAAGTGAACACCGCCCTCCAGGGTAATAGTTGGTGGTTGTTGGACCCATTCACCACCCTTCCTGCCCACCCTACTTTCGTTACTGTCCCGCCGCATTTCCCTCTGATGCCGGGAAACTATAAATCAATCAATCAAATCAATCAATCATAAACTGACGAAAAGTTTCTATACTAATTAATGCTAAAAATTGCTGTACCTTCAATAATTTCAGTTATGTGTGTGTTGCATGTGCATGTATTTATCGACGATGTTGTGTTTAAAAGTTTATTAGACATTGTTATCTTTGCTACATTTATATGATGTAAATAGTAGAATGAAAATCAATAAGGAAATGGAGTCGGCGAGGACAGTTCAACACAGTTTGTGCTTATGACTATTCAGTTATGTAGATGGAGTCTTGAGTTATTTAGCATATGATAAGCTCTTTGTTACATCTTTTATATTCATGACGGTTTGTGAAATATTAGCAGTGTCTCATTTAACCCTCCAGTAAATGGAAGGTCTGTGGTTTAATCCTTCCACCAGCCAGTTCAATCCCTTTTAAAAATATACCCCCTTTTGTTTCTGAAGTGACAATAGGCGTATGCAGATGGTGATTTGTTAATTTTTTAAGGGGGGCGGATTGTGCCCTGTTTGAATTTAAATGGGTATGTTTGCTCAAACAATGCTCCGTGCTTTGTCTTGCGGTGACACTTCACATTGCTGCTTTAATAGCTGCCACAGTCTAAGAACATATGAGACACACTGGCTTTGAACCACCCTTGGAGTAAATGAACATGGAAGAGTCTGTCCATTCTTGGTTAAAAGCTTTGTTTTTGGGTCTACTCTTCACTCTTCAGAACTCTTTCTTGTGTGTGTATCTCGCTCAGTTGAGTCGCAATGTTTATTGGAATGCAGAGATTTGACTGGCTGAAGTAGCATCACATGGGAGGCGTCATGCTATTGATCCTGCTAAATCAGTGCAACAATCCATCCAAATAAATAATTTAAAATAACTGATCATGTACAGGTCTGGTCGAGATGCGCTGGAGAAGGATGGCAAGTTAACAAGGGGGACACATTTTGGTCATTTTGCTAACAAGGGAGAAGGGGTCTACTCTCAAATCACTGACTGGGCTGTAATGGTGCTGTTTAATGGTGCATTTCCATAGTAACATTGGTAGATGTGCAGGGCTTCTGACTGTGACAATTTAGTTGCATTTTGCAACCACTTTTGGAGACAGTGCTACTAAATTTTGATGCTGATTTGCAAAAAAATTTTGTTTATTTTTAAAAATAATCATCATATATCATGTGAAACACCAGGAGGGAGCAGGAATTGAGTGGGTTTTATTTTGTGAGTGACATCACTACATCTGTTCTACTACCCGAGACTCTGCCTGTGTCTGTTTCCAACTTTACAGCAACTGGTTTGGCCTTGAAGATGCGAGTGACTGCAAGCTTGACTGCGGTCTTTCTCTTGATCAGTCAGGATGGATCAAACCCTTTTGTGCTTCTTAGTTTGTCCAGAGGCAGTGTCTGATGTTTCTGCATCAAGCTAGCCATCACTCACATCTCTGTGGTCACACCAGCTGCCGCCTAAATTGGAGCGCCACTGTATTCTGACCATATGGTAGCTGCATTGAAGCAGCCCAGGCTACACATGACTAGGTTTGCTTTTTTGAATAAGCTGTTAACACAAAGTACAAAATACATATATTAAAAATAGGATAATTGGATTATATCAACAGGAAGTATAAAATGTAACCTGTGTGTTTTATAAATTCAGAAATCCCTCTAAATGGTGAGGGAAATAACTTCATGTGACTGAATGTGTAACATGTCAAATTAAGTGATGCTGCCAAATTTTGTGCTGGTGCACCTAAAATTTTCATTGGGAAGCACAGGCACCACTTGAGGGAAAAAGTTAGTCTGGAGCTCTGATGTGTGACTTTCAATCAAGCTCTATAAGATGCCATAAATCCTGAAATCTTTTGGCTTCAAAATATATCACACCGGCTTCAAGTAATCATGAGAAAATCCAAGATAGTCAGAGGAGCTGTCTGAAGTTGAGACTGAGGAATGAAGACCAGGCCTCCAGTGGGCATTAGTTATTTTCCGTGGCAGGTTTGTCATGCAAGACAGAAGATCTTAACTGCTTGTGACTGATTCACTGAATGAGTACGTCTCAGTGTGTCACCAAGTTTTGCAGGCTGTGAGCAGAGCAATCAGCAGTGGCTTGAAATTTATGACACTTGAGAGAAGAAGAAACGAAGGTCTCCCCCGTTTCTCACTGAGTGACTGCACAAATATATACTATGTCAGATTTCTCATGGTCTTCAGTGACTTAAATCATGACAGAAACAAGGTGATAAACTACAATAGAACTAAAAATAACACCTAGCCTACATATCCCACGAAGAAGAATGCAAACAGAATGTGCTACCAAATAACTGGTTGGTGATGTGCTGACTGTACACTGGTGGAATGTGTTTATATACAATATTACTATTTGTACTTTACTTAAGTCCACACCTATTTTAAATTGAGCTTTTTACATTATCTGACATCTGTATTCACAAGTAGATAACAACATATAACACATATGGTCACTTTACACAACTTTTTTACCTTACAATAACAGCTTCAGCGTCATTAAGATGGTACACTGTCTTGTAATAGGGAGAATGGAGCCTTGGTCACACCCACTTTGCACCCAGAACACCTGTTCTTACACTATGTAGCTTTGGTGAGCACGTGGGATCATCACATGGGTAGGAGAGGGGTGTAATGCTTTGAAGCACTATGGCACACACTACCAGCTAGCTGTAAGAAGCTAGCTGTGTTTTATCTTTTTCATGATAACCTTTAGTCCCACTGGATTGTTTGTAATTGCAGACTCAAGTTGTACACACAGTCGGAAACTGTTGCGTAATTGTCTTTATGAAGTTGACCAAAGAGGATGTTAAAGACAAAAACATGGAGTGCAACAGCAATGAGCCCTAAAACCCAGAGATGAGTTAGTATTTTAGCACTCCAGGTTCTCTTGTTTGGAAGTCAACGAGTCTTTGGTGAGATGGCTGAAATAAGATCTGCAGTTAACACAAGCTTGAGACACTTTCAAGTTTTGTTGTAGGGCATAAAATATATCAGAATGTTGAATTTTTGAATCTTGAAGCTTTTATGAGTCTTAAAAAGGGCAGTTGCTAAAAAGTGGCTACATGAGATTAGAGAACATCATCACACAGCCTTGTTGTGGTGCGGTGTTGTGGCATAGCCTAATGTTAGCCTTTTACTTCTGGCGACTGCATTTACACTCCAAAAATCATATAAGTGGTGCTCATTTGTGAAGATCATCTTGATGAACTAAACCTGTGAGTATCACAAACTTTGTTTGCCACAGAGCTTGTTTCCTGCAGTAATCAAAATCCAATGTAATCCTGTAATATTACTCTACCCTGTCAGTTGGCATGGTTCTTTTCTGTATTGTATTTGTCAGTTTCAGATCCTTCCGCTTGTCAACAAATGCATGTGTACAGCTGTCCATAACATTCGCCTAAACAGGGATGATGCAGATAAGTTGACAGCCTACGTCGCAGTCTTTCATGATGAATAACATTGGCAGGGTTGTACACACTGCTGTCGGATTGTCGTTATTTTGTAGTTTGCAACATGCAGGCGCAATTTGCATGTACGTCAGCGATGCACCACTTCAAAACTGTCAGGGTGCCAAATCATAAAAATAGCAAATCTTGCATTATGTTGCTTTAAAAATGTAAAGTTAGCTTCCACTCCATCAGCTACAACAATAAAATGCTGTTCATATGTTTATGTTTAATTAATAAAACTTATACTTGATACTTTAGGTACATTTGCTGATAATAGTTCTGAACTTTAACTGACCAACTTTAAGTTTATTGCAGGACTTTGACCTATGTTAATTTGATATTCACTTTATTTTTCCTTTGTTTTTGGTCTCCACCAACTGCTAAGAAATATCCGACTCTTTTAAATCTAAATGCTCCGCTATGTTCAGCAGCTGGTCGCCAACCCGTCCCCCATTTAGTGCTGACCAGGTACTGTAAAGTGGGTTTATCAAAGCTTTTTCAATGAAAAACAGCTGCCTGCTGCGACCAAAAATGACACAATGTTAGCAGTGAGACTGAACCAAAAATGGTAATGTTGCTTCCAGAAAACCAAAACAATGCACTAAAAGTTGTTGAAATATTTTGTAGATCTGAGAGCTGTAGAGGTGGTTATAATTATCCGTGGCTTCATCACTACAAGCAAACCACTGGGACACCAGTTTAAGTTCTGTGATACATTGCTATTAAAAAAGAGAAATAAAGATACTTTCCCAACCACCAGCTGGCTAAATACAAAAGCAGATGAAGCATCAATATGGCGACTATATGTGACTCTAAGTTTGTGGATATTCAGATTCACTATTTTTTTTTTTTAAAAACATCTCTGTAGACTGGAATAGTAAAACAAAAGCTTGTGTAATGTATAGGTCGCAGCTGCAGTAAAAGCTGTGCTCCAAAGGTATTCTTTGCCTTTTTCATATTTTCTGCACCTCGTGCTTTTTTTTCCCTACTTTACCTCATGAAATATTTATTAACTTTGAAACAACAAGCAAACTTGATATAAGCACAAACCCAAATGGCAAAGTTAAGAGATGAGAATGAGTGCTGTGTACTGTATATACTGTACCGGATGTCTGCATGCAACATTACCACAGTTTTAAAAAGCCTTAGAGTAATTGAAAAGTCATTAAAGTAGCTGAAGTTATAGTTGGGAGAGCACCTAAGGCCACAAATTCCACTGTATGACTAAAATGCATTACAGCTGTATTGATGTAAAAACTCATCTCTATATCGATGTACAGTAAGTCATGTCCCAGTCAGATCTCTGCTATGTACAGTAGTGGACAGACTGCACCGCTGCAGAATACAGTCAATATCATCTTTATTACTTCAAGCAAGGGATAAAACCCTCGCTAGTCCATTTCCTGTCTGAGCTATATTTTATTTAACATCCAAAAGCATAACGTCCCCTACTGTGTAAAGGAAAACATGTGTGCCCTCAGGCATCCACAAACTACCACTTGAATCAGGGTCAATTTGAAAGCAGTATTTTGTTGGTTTTAAAATCAAACCTCTTTGGTTGTGCTGAGGGATTCCTGGTCTGCAGTGTGTATGTATGTATTTCTAGACAGAGAGATTATTACATAAGCATAGAGCATTATGTAAACCTGGTCATGTTACAAAAATCTTTTTGTACAAGACACAGTGATGTGGGAATTGTGGATGTTCAAGCACGGTCTGTTTGTTCTCTCAGAGGTTTGTCCAGTTTTTATCCTCGCTATTTTCACTTGCAGTGACAAAAGCAGGATGTTTTTACCATTTATTCCTTACTTTGAGCAATTTTTCCTTTTTATGTGTGTTTGTATATTTCTCATAAACACACATATACTGATATATTTTTTCTACCCAAATCAGAATTTCTTTTTTTGTATTAGTTGAGCGACTCCATGATCTTCCTTTCGGGGGGCAAATGTTGCTGTACTCTCTGAGCAACCCTGTGTTCTAGAAATTATATTTACACACACAGTCAGAGTGGAGGAAAAGTTCTTCTTGGCTTTAATACAAAAACAGGCAAAGGGTCAAAACCAGGAGATCAGCCAAGAAACTTAACCAGGCAGGAGTTCAGACAGGCAGGAAAACGCTGGACAGCTGGGGCAGATGCAAACTAGACAATCTGGTGGAGAGTGAATGGATACGGGCCGGTGTATGTGCTGCTGGACTAATTGGGAAGAAATGAAAAGCAGGTGAGTGAGTGGGCGGGGAAGGTCAGGAAACGACAGGAAAGGGGTTACTGCAGGGCATGAGTGGCTGGATCTGGGATGACACTGAGAGTTAATATATGGCAGAGAAACAGAGCGAGCAACAGAATGGATGTTTCAGAGCTGGGTCGAGTTCTGACAAGTGATTTGTTTTTCCAAATATGTTTTGAAGGAAACATAATAGCTGGCTGCCTTATGTCAACTGGTCACATTTTTACAAGTGGAGGAAGTGCTACGCTTTTGTACCACATGCAAGGAGTGGGAGGTGGTGTGCATACAAAGCACAGGACTTTGACACTGGAGAGTTCAGTGTGTGGTCAGGTTCGGTTATGGTAAGGGAAAGATTGGCACCAGTCACCAGTCAAGCCAGGCACCAGGATGAACTGAAGGGGCTGTTAAAAACTGCGACAGGGCAATTGTTTAAATGAAACAATATTCATCGATTTAACACTGACGTAGCCTCAGAGAGGCCAAATAACAACAACATTTAGCAATCAAAGTACTTACATCGTAACATAGAGCAGAGTACTGAATATTTCAACCCGGTGTCACTCCAAACTCGTCAAAATCCATGTAACAGGCAGAATTTGACACGGTGTACCAGAACATCAACAACCAACACAATTGTGGTACCTTGCATGTCACATCTGGACATTAAAAGTCCGCGACCAAACATCAATATGTGACAAGATTGGAGTGAGAATATTTTTGGAAATTATGAATGATTCTCAACATCAGCAGGGGGAGGAGTATAGACACTGTTTGCGGCTTGCATCACTCTGTCACTGACTGTCCCCTCACTTCTTTGTCAATAAAATAGAATAGGGGAAAATAGAATCAGGGCCAAAAGTTTTACATCCACAAAAAGCAAGCAGGCTAGGAAACCAAACTAAGGGTCTGTTCCGAAATCTATACTGCCATGAGTACACTTACACACAGTACACTGTCCGCACTTACAGAGTGCACATATTTCAGCAAGTAAGTGCTGCTCCGATTCATTATTCTATGGCGCACTCACCGGATGTTACGATCACGACTACGGCTGCGACTCGTCAGTGACGTCACCCGCCAAAAAACTGGAACAGACGGCAGGTCAGTGGTTCCGCCCACTGACCTGTAAGTGGTCCCGCCTCTTCCGCTACGTAGCTAAGATGGCGGCCGTTGAGTGCGAAAAGTGTAAAATGTTCCACACTCTCAAGTTTGGCTGTTATGAGTACACATCCGGGTCTTTTACGTACACTTATTTTTCGCCGCAATTGTAATGTGAACGCCCTCTGTACCCAAACTAGGTATGATAAGTACAGAAAGTATGGGTATTGGAACAGACCTCAGGTGATGTACTGTCTGTCTATCTATCAATCTCCTGCCCTCCATTTCAGGACTATGCACAGCACCACACCAACTGCTAAGCAGCAGTCACATGTTTCTAAGCCACTCATTTTTTTTTCTATGGATACACAAAGCTTAAACAGAGGGGGCCAACAACACAACTGAGGGCACTAAGCCCCCTTAAGACCTTGTGATTGTAACAACTGGTGAACCAGGTGAGAGTGGAAACTTTTGGGGTAAAATAACTCAGTCTTTACTGGTCAAAAGGTTGGTTCAGTACACAGAAGGACAATCAGTGGAGGCAAACAAATCCAATAGAGATGAGGCAGAGGCAGGCAATCAACAGGCTAAATAAAAAAAGGACATGGAAACAAAAGGCTGGAATGCAAGACACACAAGGAGCTCAGATGAACTGGCACTGAGAGAAAACAAGACACACACAATATACTCTGGTGAGGGGAAGACTAACAAGACACAGGTGAGGCTAATCAGGGCGCAACAGACAATCAGACACAGGTGAGGTCATCAAAAGGCACAGGGACAGGAAGTGAAGTGATCTGAAATGAGAAGAGAATTGAGTTTCAAAGTAAAACAGGAAACAACATGAATGAATGACAAAAAAAAACATAAAAGCTGCCATGAAAAGAATGTGACCAAATGAAAACAATGTTGACTGGACACAGATTTGGCCAAAAGCGATGCGATTGCATACATTTTTTCACTCTGTCTTTAAGAGCTAGATGGATACAAATCTACTTCTGTATTTTTTATGTTTTAGTTTTTGTCACAGCCGTCAAATGATGCTCTACCAGGACGGGCGTTCAGTGAGGTGACGTTAGCAACGTCATTCTTCTTGGCCTTCATGCAAGTTAGTTTCTTTGCTGCACAGACACTAGTCTCATGCACTCTTTCCATATGACTTGTTTTCTCCTAAATGCGAAATACTCCCCAACAGCAGATGATGATGGTTGATAAACAGATTATTTTCATTTTGCCCATCCGCAGTCGTAATTTGTGTGAGTATCAGCATGACAGCTCTTAGCTGTTGGTTTAGAGGTGCTTAATTTGATATGCAGCGGAGTTTTCTACTAGCAGAGCTTAGATAACAAAAGTAAATATCACAGTTGATCATATTTAATTGTGGGAAGCCAAATTGTGATCATGATTAATATTAGATTAACTGTGCATCCCTACCTTGTAGCGACAGCGTGATTTCGGTCAAATGTCAGTTAAACACCCCTTCATTTTTGGAGTTGTACGCCACTGTTGTACATACACTCTTCATGGTTTTATTGCAAATATCAACCTCAACATAAACCTCCTCTGAGGAAGGAGACAGAGTGGAGGGGGAGGTTAGAGGAGATGAAGAGGTAGGTGGAGTTGACGTGGGAGCACAAAAGGGAGAGGTAGAGGCAGAGGAGTTAGGGTCGGAGAAGAAGAGACTGACCCCGATGACCAGAGGAGGCTGCAGCCGCTGCAGGACAGAAGAACAGCTAAAAAACAGGTCTGGTAATTATTTGTCAACACTCCTCCATATTAAAGATTTAACAGATGCCAAACTGTTTTTATTGAAACAAATGGTTTATGTTGCCGGCGAAAATCTGTTCCCTGACAGCTCCCCATGAGGAGTTACTGCTGGAAAAGGTCAGGACGGGACTACAGGGCCTGGTGTTTGACGCTTTGACATTATTTGAGGTTCCCCAGAGTCTCGACGTCTCCAGTGGGGCAAAATTACATTAGTGCACCTGCACCAACTCAGGGACATGACGACTGACACTGTGAGACTCTGCTGCTACCACACCCCAGAAAACTGTATGACAAATATACAGTCTCATGGAGAAGGGCGGTGGTTGTCGTGATTGTGATCTATTGCTGCAAGTAAAGTCCTTGTTATATGCAAGTGTTCTGCAGGCAAATTGCTTTCCTGCATACATGAGGATGTAATTTTGGAGTTAAGTTATGCTGTTTAAAAAAAAGAAACAAAAACCAAAAAGACCTTGTGACATACTTCTAACTACAATATACGACAGGAAACGCATCAGATGAGGCTTTGTTTCAAGCACACTCTTTTACCTCTACTTGCAAATGAATTTTGACTAAACAATAATTTTGATGTGCCAGGCAGACCGTCCTTAGCACCAAAACTTGTACAGAAACCGGAACATGGAAAATTGGCTTGAGTAAAAAAAACACTTCACTGTGTATGTCAGCGAGTTATTTCAGAAATATTTAGTCTGAAATGGTTCCACAGGACATTGAAAAACCAAATGTAGAACTATGAGCAAAGCACTCGTGTATGTATAAAAATATAGCAAATACTCTCATTTACAAGATGACAGAGGCATACCTGAAGGTTGTTTATCTTTTTACATCCCTCAATCAGCACTTGTCAAGAATGATGGCAGGAAGTACCTCGTGAGCAGCCGAACGTATAACCACATCATATCATTGTAAGTACGATGATTCACAACAACAGAAAACACCTCAGGTATAATGGTTTAAATTACTGTGCTGTATCTCATCCGCTCATGCTCACAGCAGCTGGATGCCCACGTGCTGATTGCAGATTCATCTCTTGAAAATGTATACCCTCTGATAATATATGATGTTTTGTAAAACCCTACATCAACGCCGGCTTTTTATCATAGCTCGCAGCTGCCTGATTCAGTGGGACTGGCTCCAGGCTGACTGAAGGCTGAACAAGACAAGCCCAAGCATGTTTATATCATTTATCATTAAAACATTATTCTAAAGAAATTAATAAACCTTGCAGCAGTGTAATTATTTATATACTAGTAAACTAGGTGCTCCTGTGTCTCCTGGAAGCAAACACAATACGTGCAGCCATGTCCTCCTTGGTCTGGATCAATGATAACATTTTATATGACCATTATAACAATGTCAATATTATATATTAAATGCACAGGCTAATATCATGAATGTATACACAAAATATTATATAGTAAGATAAAAAGTTTGATTGTTCACTGCTGTTGACCTCAGAGGTTTTTCCAGCTTCCTCTGATGTCACTTTTCAGGCTGCCATCTTGAAGCAATGAATTAAATTGGATCTAGGACGTCGGCTTTTCCATTTATAGCTCAGAGAAGTTTCTTTTCTTGGCCATATTTCACCTCTCCATGTCATAAACTCTAGGGGCGTGGACTCCAAATGAAAATATATTGGGGCGGGATATTTAAATGATGTTTAATTTCAGCCACCACATTTTTCAATGTTTCATGAATCACCCTATCATTAAATGATTTCTGCAATCGTATCTGCACTGGTTTGTACGTTAGATTGATAAATTAGGGCCCGTGTGTTTGATCCACACCATGAGTATGAAAACTTGCTGATTTTTTTAAAAATTAATTAGTAACCACTGGACCACCAGCTACAGGATTAGTAAATGTCATCATCATAACATAAAAAATTAAGGTTACGGATTGGCAACTGGGGAGACAAGGAATTGCGCGCCCTCCTTGCCCTCGCAAACAAAGAGGCCATTAACCATCAAATGACGGGAACGGTGAAGGATGGGCCAAGTTATGAGAGAATCGCCGAAGGACTGACCAGCTGCGGCCTCCCCCAGAGCAAGGCGCAAGATTTCACTGTTGCGTCACACGCTGAGCTACACGTTTTGTTACTTGCTCACGCCCCCCATTGCCCATTAGGCAGGCGGCATTTCACTGCATTTTGTTTTTATACTGCCGATGCTGAACGAAGACTGATTGGGTTTTACTGCAAATTTGCACAATTCCTATTAAAAAGGTTTACAATTTACCTACACGTGCAACTTTAAAGTGCTTGCTGAGGTTGGAAGAGGAGTTTTTAAAAGTTAAGATCTCAATGTTTCAGGACGTACAGCAAGCACTTCATCAGGTAACTGCTGTCTTTGTTGGATATTGGTATAAAAAGCGTAGTGAGGCATTCCAGTCTTGCCTATGTAAAGTTACGAGGCCAGGTGACAAAGCTATACACTGTTAGCAAGCGTTTTAGCACATTATCAGTTGAAACCAAAAATTCATGCCACTTCAAAACACAAATGTAGAGGGCTCTCTGTATATACTGTAGACTTCAGAGCAAAAAGACATTTTTATTTCAGTTTGACTTTCAGCAGTATTGTGTCAACTGCTGATATGCAGTAAAATTCTGGTACACTGTAATTCTGGCGTCTGTGTCTCCGCGTTAGGGCAGATTTGGGTCAATAAAAATGCAGTGCAGTCTGTTTGCAAGTGATTCTAACCTTTTAACACTTCTCCCATAGCTTGAAAGTACAGTGAGAAGAAAAGATTTGCTTGATTGAACTGAAGCGACCCCGTGCTAAAGTGCATTTCTGGAGCTGTAAGTGGAGTCAGCCCTGTAAACCTACAGGCAGAATGTGAGCTTGTCTGGGAATGGAAAGACACAGTGAAAAATTGATGCAGGCATACATACTGTATTAGCAGGCATCTTCAGTAATCTTTCGATCTAAAAGATAAATATTTGCCATGGTGTTTCACCTTTACTCAACAGTCTTTACGTATTTTAGTAGATATGCAACAGAATCCAGCGCTTCACATGAAAATGACGTGACTTTCCTGAAATAATCTCTGCTTTGTAATCACTGTGGTTTGATGTTGTCGCTAAAAGCCTTTTTCTGGACTCATTTCCAGTGTGTGTTCATGTTCCAGTGTGTGTGTGTGTGTGTGTGAGTGTGCGTACAGGTGTGTACATGGAAGTGCGTGCTCTGTTTACTCCACACCCGACAGGAAATTAACTGACTGCTGATCAGCGGACATCCAGGAAAGGAAGCGATGACTGTCTTATTAAAAATGTGTCAGATGTTGCAGGTGGTGGATTCAGAAACACGCCAGACTGAACTGCACAGACAGCACCGTTTATGTCTTTGCCATCACCACTTTTTGGTTTGAAATAATAGACACATTTATTCCCTGTTTTGTATGTGCACGTGTTTGTGTATCAAACTGATGTGATCTCCCGTGATGTGATTACCCAGCAGAGCAGGAATGATGTCAGCTATCCAGAGAGAAATGAGCTCTGCAGCCTCACTTCACTGCTCTCCTCTCTCAACGAGGACGGTTGCTTTCTGTTGTCAAATAGAAAAAATACTTTCCTTTCCTCTGGAAACTATACAGCAGAGGTTAATACAACCTTTATTTCTTTTCAGGTCAGTAAAGGCAGCTGTGCAGCATCTATACAGCTCTACCAGATCTATCTCACTTGACTCAAGCACTTCTCCTACAATTCTTTCTTTATCTAACTCTATTACAGAGAGTTGAGTCCTTTTACAGTACATGCTGTACGTGTTTCCCATAGAAAGGCTCAGGGAGGCAGCTGTGCACTGCTCTGTAGTGGAGGCAGAAACCAGTTAGTCCTCATCCTTAAAATCTTTTCTCCAGTTAGAGTAAAAATGTTATTTGAAAACACCTCAGATAAAACATACATCTCACCCTTTGTGTCTGTTTCATTGCAGCGTCTTTCTTTCGCCTCATTGTAGTGTGCTGAGCTGCAACCAGCCGATTACTGCCTCCTTAGGTTGAAAACGGAAACACCACTTGACCCTCTCGACAAACAACGCAAAGGTGAGATAGATTAGAAGTAGGAGTGTAAGAAAATGTTGATACAACTGAGTATTGCAATATTATGTTGGCTGATACTGCATCCATTATTAATGAATAGTTTACATTCAAATATTCATGGCATTGGGTCATTTTGTGTTGCATCTAAAGCCCCCGACTGCTTAATAGCAGTGTTATGTATCTTCAGCCATATGACCCTACCTCTCCAGTGTAATAACATTCATATAAGGGCTTGGCAAGTATAATAATCCTCAAACCGTTTTGACACTAAACCAAACACTAGACCACACTGGTATACTGAATTTTTCCAGGTGTTGCTGCTCTTAAGTGGAACATAACAGCAAACAAGCATCTGACTATCATGTCCCATAACTAACCTTGGAGCTCTCAGTCCACACAGAATCCATTGAATATGGACTTCTGTTACTTCATTTAAACAAACCACGTAAGTATCTGGACTGGAGACGTCACCACTTAAAAGACAGGTGAGTAGCCTACTTGCTATCTTCCTACTTTAATTTTTTTTTTTAACAGAAAATACATATTTTCTATTGTGATATTTACTGGAAATGACATACGATATAGCCAACAGGAAGTAGCACAGCTTGTTATTAGCTAGGGTCATTTAGCTCACCAGGAGCTCTCAGCTCCCTGGCGATCTTTCTCCGGCCAGCTGCCACCTTCATTAGGTTTTTGTTGTGAAATAAGATGGTGTGAAGTAGATAATTCCTCATCTTAACTTCATGAATCAGCTGTTAATCGTCCATTGTAGTGCTTTTCAAAGCAAGTGATAGGCATAAATAGAAACACAGTGTCTGACAAAAGTTCAGCTCACAACAGCAGTGTTGCATCACTCATGGTTATGTGTCAGCTTAAAATCCAAAATGTTGTCATACTGGTGCAGTTTTAGTTTTCTTGCCATGTCTCCTCAGGTCACCCCAAAACAACAAACGCCGTGTACACTGCTCTGCCCCTCCCAACTCCTGAAATGTGATCTCAGTCATGTTGCCGACAACATCCTCGGCTCATAGCCGGTCAGACATGAGTGGCTCCATTAGTCCGTTTATTAACATATATAAACATAACACAATTTTATGTTGATGACATTGTTGTATTGCTTATTATTAATGCTTATTATTAATGCAATACATGTTAGATTTGGTGCCGCGATGCTGTTTGCACAGGTTGCCAATTTAGAGTTCTTTTTAATTAACCAGAATGTGTTGTAATAACAAATACCAGTTAAGCTGATTTGCATAAAATCAAACCAGTTAAAGCTCATACATTAGACTGGTAAGACCGAAAACTCCACAACATATTGCTTGTGTAAATGAAGACCACATTTTTATCCAGTGGTAAGGCACAGTTTTCACACTACATTTTTGATTCTGGTGTTTAATCTCGATATTCTAACGTATGAAAAGACTTCAATTATTAATTATGTTTACTTTTAAGCCTCCTGGTCAAGCCTTCTGCAAGTGGATCTGCTGTGAGCATAACCCAGCTTGTTTTTAGCATGGGAGGTAGCTAGCCAGTGGGGGCAGCAAATATTATCACCAGCACAGCTTCCACGGGCATGTGTGGGGCACAAGAAAAAAAAGGCACCACAACAGCCACATATGATCATCATTAATCATAATCAAACAAATTGCATTAATTCTCAGTTAAGGCCTTTTCAGACACACAGTTTGAGCTGCACTGCCACTGGGTTCAGTGAGCTCGCTGAGTGCCGCACTCGTGTTTTAAAGGTTGTTATTACAGTTATTAGGTCTAATACAGTCAGTTGCCTCTGCTGAGCAATGTTTTTAAATAATTAAGCTCAACAATGGGACAGGAATGTTTAAGTGGCCTTGCTGTCATCAGCATCAGAAGTTGTCATATAATGACCTGATTAACAATGTTGCAGCCAGGTCATGCAGACATTTGTGTCCCCACAGCTGCTGAAAAATATCTGTTCTATGGTTGTTCTGTAGTGGAATATATTCTGTCTTTGGAGAGTTTTGTGACTTTGCTTCTGTTAGGTGTGAGTAATGGGACAGTTCTGTGTCAGCGAAGCAATTATGCTTAGGGCACCCAAATGTCCAGCAGCTGCCCTGAATATTACCACCAACGGCACACACTGGAAGGAAACTACAACTACCTAACCTGCGTATGATCCATCACGTGTGTCCTTAAGTCAGGTTCCCAGTAGGACCTCCTGTATGTACCATTTCAAGTCTTCAAGGACTCTCGTTGTGAAACCCTCACAGGTCTTGTCTTGAGTTGCTGCCAACTCACTACACCAAAGACAGCAGCATTTACCCCTGGACAACTCCTCTAACCAGCCGCAGCTGTTTCTCTTTCCCCAGTGAGCACCACCGGAGCGTAAAAGTCATCCCTCCACTCACCTCACCACATGTCAGAGGGACGACTTCAGAATTAAAAAACTGGCATACATACTGCAACGATGTGTGAACCTTCAAGACAGGATCTTGCCCACATACAGCCCTCATCAGAGATGTTTTCAAACAATTTATTTCTGTTTTACAAGAGAAAAGACCTCAAAGATCAAGATTAACCAGTTGATTTGGCAAATGTTACATCCGGTTGTTATGTTATCGAAATGACATATATTTATAAAAATAATTTCACAAATAATTTTAGATAGAAAAAAAAGTCAACAAAAAAAAATTGATACTTCCAATAAATCGGAAGAACACGATGCAAGACAGCAGGATGTTTTTTCTTCTACAGATGGAAACGGATGACGGCTGAAGCTACAGCTTATTGCACCTACCGTTTTTTATACCGTGCTACTTAAAAGTGAGGGTGTCAAATGTGACAGGCAGATTAGCTGTGAAGCAATGTAGCAATAGTGGTAAAGCTGGGTGAAGAAGAAGGCTCTCCATCTACCAGTTTTCTCTATGGTTACAACCCTCACCTACGGACAAGAGGTCTTTGGGTAATGATGAAATAATGAGATCATGAGTTCAAGAGGCTGAGTTTAGTTTTCTTCTCACGGAGACTCGGCTCACCCTTAGGAACAGGATGAGCTCAGATATTGGAGGGAACTCTCACCGCTCACTTCATGTTAAAAGAAGCCAGTTGAGACAGTTTGGGAACCTAATGTGTCCCTGTTGATGTATTCCAGGCATGCCCAGCTGAGAGAAGGGCATGACCCCAGGGCAAACTCAGCGCACACCGAAGGGATCACATATCCCATCTATTTAGGAACGCCTGAGGATCCCCCCCAGGAGCAGCTGGAGGACGTGCCTGGAGTTAAGAGTAATAGATTTACCTTTCTGCCTTGCAACCTGGATAAAGCGCCGAGAGTGGATAAAACGCAGTGATTACTAGGGGTGTCATACTGGATCGGTATATTGATTCAATGGGCAACAAACCAATATTATCAGTGTAAGTAAATGCATCAATATATGTCGTCATCTTTAAAAATTTTGAAAATTTCCATTGCATGTCTGTGTCACCATTTCCATCCAAGTGCACCTCCTTCCTAAACATTCAAACAATGCTAGCAGCCTAGCAGCAGAAAGATAATGGTAGGCAGCCAAGACAAAAAGACAATGAGGATATTTACTGATGTTATATCATAACCATTTCAGGCTCCTGAATTGAGTCAAATTAAAATCGTATTGCAGATTTTCTGATTTCAGCAAATATCATTTTTTTGTCCAAATAATTGTTTCAATATCATATCATGATAAAACTTGTAATTTACACTCAAAGTAACTACATTTGGTTAAAATTTAGTAAAAACCAAATCAGACTTTGTTTACTCCTCTTTTACATCTTAAAAGATATCATGTCATGGAAATTTTGGAAGAAAAAAAGTATAAACTATGCAGGAAATCCCCCCTCTTTGCCCAAAAGTATGGGTCTAAACCACAGCAACATTTTCTCAGACAACATTTCATATAATATATAATGAATTAGCACCCCACAAATGCCGTCATCACGTTGCGTGTTTAATGTGAACATAGGTTAGGTTTAGGAAAAGAAAACATGGTGACTGTGTCTCTTAAGATAGCTCTAAGTCCACATGGTTTTACATAGTGTCTATCACAGTCTCTAAAACCAGTGTCCTGATGGAAAGTCCTGTGTTTTTTTGACCAATCAACCACCCCAGTTTGCATCCTTACACAGAATACCCTTCTTTACTTCTGTCAGTGCATTGGTCACGTGATCACAGCCTTCTGGATTACATGGGTTATACACAAATCACTGGCTCATGATTACATGTGTTATATAGAATTTTAGGCTTAGGTGAGAACAATAAGTTGACCACAGTGACTTTACTCCAGCTTGCTTTAACTAGCCAGCATGCAGCCACTGCTAGTCTTTAACAAAAGCCAAGTTACGGATGTTTTCCAACCTGTTTCATGTTCTTCTGTTTCCATAGAGAAAAGTTGTGGATGGTACCAATGGAACCGTTCCTTACTGTTAGTGGAAATGCTAAATGGATCCAGGGTCTAGGGGGGTTACTTTTGGCTCTGAAGGTACTATACCAAAAGTTTTTAGTGGAATTGGAGCTTTTGTAATTAAGTTTGTTACACCACATACATAGATATGGAAGTGCTTGTTTTTGCCTATCCATATTATGTCATAGAAATGTGTAAGAAAAGACAGCAGGAGAGATAGTTTTGCTGGAACTACAACTCAGAGGTATAAACCAAAGTGACACAGCGAGCCTCGGCTGAAGCTAATGTGCAGACATTTTCCAGTTTTCCTTGTTTTCTGCCTTTGAGAAAATCAATATTGATGTTCCAACATCTTAGAAATAGAGTTTGTTATACCGTATACATGGGTAAGAAAATACCTAAATCTAGCTTAGATGTTCCAAACATGGAGTACGGTCTCATTTTATTAGTTTTTTTTTTCTTTTTTGCCTGTAATATTTGTTACAGACTTTGGCTACGACCTCACACTCGAACCCATTTTCTCAAATCCACTGTTTCTGTTGTCTGCCTCTGTACAGCAGAAGAGATAAGGCTGTAAAGATAAAGGTATGTTTTTTTAATAATACAACTGCAGAGAAGGAGATGGTGAATACCTCTAAAACCTTTCAGTGTTCAGCGATTATAGCGCTGCAATATTTATGTTATGTGTCTGCACCTTTCCTCTTTCTCCTTCCCAAAACTCAAAGCTGCCCCCGGCCTGAACCTTTGATAGTGGGATAACACTCAGTGTAGTTAACCTCGTGCACTACAGAAAGAGAGCGTACAAGAGGAGACAGAAATGTTGGAGGGTTTTAATGTTCATCCCCTCGCCTGGAAAAATAACTCTCACTGCCTGAAATGTTATCCCTGAAAAACTGAAAAGTGAAGATTAAAAATATTCAGTTAGTTTTAGGAGTATGTAAATATGAAGAACTCTTCATAATGTTGCTTTTATGTTTTTTCCTTTGGCCTTTCATGGCAGACGATTCTCTACGGCACATTATTTATTTTGCTGTGTGAGGCTGTGATGCCTCAAACAACAATGATAACCTCAGTCACCACTTTCTGCGGTGCTCTAATTAATTACTCAATAAACAAGACAGAGGAGTAGCTTCTGAATAAATAAATGCCCAGAGGAGTTCCGAGGCAGTGACTCAAGCTGTGTGTCAACTATAAATCCATGAACCACAAAGTGCATTTCCTACACGATCATTTTAAGCTTAATTCAAACATGAAAAAGCTGTCAATAAGGTTCAATGGAAAACTGCCCACTTCATCCACCTTGTTATTGGTAACCTCAAAGTCCTGCCAATCAGCTCCCTACTCTGGAAACCACACGACGTTTCAGTGGGTGAGGAAGACGATTACGCAACAGCTGGTTATGGTCACCACAAAGGTGACTGTAGGCTGCTTCTGCTTCCCACTCTTCTTATCCACCTGATTATTCGGCCATCTCGGTGACTCAAAGCTTGTGGTATGGCGGCTTGGCACACAGTCACACCCACACTGCTGTCAGATGAAAGCTTTGTCTTCTCGAACTGTAAACTTCCGAGGGGATTTAGAAGAATTAAAAATCCACCTTGTTTCCGTGTTTCCCTCAGATTGCCTACAAGAGCGATTAGCATTTCGGAGCCAGACCTCGACACTTTGAAGGCCAACATGATGCAATCTGTGAAACACAAGCGTTCACTACTCTGCGCCCTTTGCACGTACCATCAAGATGCCCTGCTAAATCTACCTCAATGAATGTTTGAACGAGCAGATGTGCACAATGAGTGGCTGTTTTTTTTTTCTTCTTAATATCATGACGGCAGACTTATCCCTTAAAGCTCACGGCTTTAGGAAAATAAATTACATTCTTAATCTTTCAAATTGATCAGATTATTCAGGCAAAGGATCACCAGGTGATCAAATCTAGTAAAAGCACTTTCCTGTCTTTGTCACTACAGATCAGAAGCCATTTTGTTTCATGACCTCTTGGGATAAGAAATCCTTAATAGCTTCATCTAACTATCTGCGTTTCTCAATATCTTTCTGTATTTGGTGCAGTAAGATAAAACTACTCATTTTTTCTTATCTATCACCTCAAAGAGGTGGGTCTCCCAGGCAGATCTTGCTGGTGTTTGTTGATTCATCTTGTGATCATGAGAACAAAGAGAGCTTGTTGTGCAGGTTAAAGCAAAAAGACAGTTTTCTCCCAGTTATCATGCAGTGATTTCACCTGGACCTGTCTGCAGGTTTTCTTGTCAACCCATGCAGGGCTGGAGCCAGAAATAGAAAAGTTAAAAGAAGCAGTTCACAATAAAATAAAATTAAAAAAAAAATACATGTTTTTCCTCTTACCTGTAGTGCTATGTTTTTTTTAATTTAACCTTTATTTAACCAGAAAAACTCTTGAGATTAAAGATCTCTTCTTAAAGAGTGACCTGGCTGAGACGGGCGGCATCATAAGTTACAGACAGACAACACAGAACAGAAATAAAGCAATGTCTCTTTCCAGAAATCATGACCTGGTTACTCAAGATAATCCACAGACCTTGTTGTGAGCAGTTTCATGTAGGAACTATTTTCTGTATACCAAACTATAACTGCCAACAGTATCACTGTGTTGAAGGAAGCGTGCATCTACTGCTAGCTCAGCTAGTACCACTGAGCTTGCTAATGTTGCTAATGCTAATGTAGCACTACAGGCAAGAGGGAAAATATGTGCATTTTTTTATTCTCAGGTAAACTGTCCCTTTGATGTGACTTTGCAGTGCATTGCAAAGTTTTTGCAACCTAGGAAGTCTTCGACAGGTTTTGGAGGTTATAAACTATGCATTTTTTTTAATGAGGGTCTGGAGACCGGGACATGGACGAAGTGAGTACAGGTCATTGTTGGTTCTTTCACAGAAAAACAAGATCACATTTTCTCATCATCCCTGCCTTACAAATGTTTGACTATACACCAAAAACAAACAAGCAAACAAATAATTTCCCGCACGGCCAGGAAAATAATGCCGGTGGAGAAACAACTAAATTTTATTCCTGGAGAGGAATTTTCCTTCATTGAATTTTAATTCAAGTTAAAAGAATAAATAAATTAACCAATACATACAGACTTTAAAAGCCACTAGATTTAATTTTTCTGAAACTCCTCAGGTTGCTGAAATCCCCAGATTCCTAGTAACAATACCAATAACATGACCTCAGTGTCTTTTCATTCCAGTCTACGCCACTTCATCCCTCCACCCCCCCATCTCTTCCGGTGTCACCCTCCAAATAGTTGCCATTTATAAAGTTTTATCCCTATAAATCAATAATAAATGAGGTCAACGCAAAGTCTTTTTGTTTACTTGTGGTGTTTTTCCAGATTGACCTTTCCTCATCATCTTCCATTCTCTTTGTTATTTATGATGGATGCCGTCTGTTTGCAGTTGAGATTTATTCTCTTATCCTGGTAATTCTCTGGTCAGAACATCAGAGAGGATAAATAAATCCTCCCAGCACAGATGAAGTGAATTATGAGTTGTTGTCAGTCAAAATTTGTTTTGATTTTCTCCCGTGGGTCTGAGCGGCACAGAATAACAGGTCACCAAAACTTTCTAATTAATTAGTTATCTCTCTGTCCAAGTGACTTTATGTTCACAGCGCCTGTTTTGTTTGGTGATCTGAACCATAAACAGACTGAAACTAAAAGGCAACAACAAACCTCTTCTGCATTTGTCTGAACCAGGAGAACATGAGTACAGGTGTGAACGTAGATGAAGATGTCTGTATGTGTATGACTGTGTGCAGAGAAGTCCCAGTTTTTAAGGTAACCATTATTAACAATGACAACAGTTTTTTAGCATCGCTCAAAGAGCTGTCGAACCTGGAGGATGGCTACAAAGGACAGACAAAACAGCAAGGGAATACAAACAGCTGTATACATCTGGTGATCATCTGGTAATGTGCATCAAAAGACAAAAATAGCACTACAGATATAGATGCCTGTGCTACGTGGATGCCACTGAACTTGTATTTTACACCCAAATAAAGACAGTTTGTGTTTCAAAGGGCTGGCAAAGGCATCGTCTATAAAAGGTTGTGTATGCTGACATAAAAAAAAAAACAAAATCACAGATTGATTTGTCTCGCAAAGGCAAAAATGGGAATTACAAACAAAGAAAACACACCATGGAAAATCGATGAAGCTGCTGTCATAATTACCAGAGGGATCAAATAAATAAAGGTTCCAAAAATGGTAAAAAAAAATTGGGTTTAAACAAACATCATAAGAACACTGCTGGAGAGACTGCTGGAGCCTCCCTGTGCTGGAATTTACTCTCTTATTACTTGTACATGCACGCACTGGAAAATGTCCTCGGGGTGTTGGAAAGCTTGGTCGAACATTATCAAGTGTATCAGGTATTCTGCATGACGGACCAAGAGTTTTCTTTGCTCTGTCTTTTTTTTTTGCATTGGCACACTAAATATTACAACAGATAATAAGGAGCAAGTAACTCCAGAATGAATCTGTGGAGATTTCTGGACTCTCATGTGGTACAATCAAACAGCACACCTGCAGAAGCAATGCACGCCAATACCCCCAATACCCCAGAACAACCTACATTCGACCCAGAAACTCTGTGATGAATCGGCTGAATGCAGCTAAGAGAGCGCACCAGATTTTACTGGGATTGACTCATATTTTTCCAAACAAAAATGTCTGCCATCACAACAATTGACTCATGATTTCGATGCTAAATCTATTGAAATAAGCTTTCAGCTTCTATGATCGTTGACCCAACCTCCTAACCCCCACACTGCAAACACTCGACAACAACACTGCTTCACCAGAGACAAGTAAAACCGCTAGGATCAATTCAGATATTCGAAAATTTTTCATCACTGACCTTTTTTCCATGAGAAAACAAGACGATGACGAGCTAAAAATAGATCTTGATAATAAAACTAGGACGAAATCGATGTTTTAGTGTCATTGACGAGATGAGATGCGACGAAAACGTCAACTGTCTCACAGTGAAAGCCGAGGATGACCGTGCTTGTAATTATATTCAAATGCCACATGAGCGACAGGTTGGCAAACTCCAGTAAATTGTCTGCACCAGGATGTTTCTCTAGCCTGCAAAAACACTCACACCGGAGCAACTTCAGCTGTTGGTGCGAGGTATGAGCTGTAATTCAACAGTAGATAATCAGCCGTGTGTGTCTGACTGTGGATGGTGGAGCTGTTGAAGGGGTTTGTGGAGTTTGTTAGTTGCAGCGGTGGCTGTTAGCAGCTAAATGGCAGCAGAGCAAGCAGCCACCGGCCACTGGACTCCACATCTGTTGATCCCTGCGGGACTCTACTCAGAGCCAGACTGTCTCTCGAAGATTTATGGTCTGATGCTGTTTGACAGGCAGGTAGGAGGCTCGGTTGTCTGTAAGTGTAGCTGTGCTGTAAGTAAACAGTCTGAACTCAGATCAGTTTTCTTTAATAGAGATAAAAGTTTAGTTTTAATCACCAACTCTGTGAGACATGAGTTTAAACCTCCAGACTGTCATGTTGCATAAGTTATTTTAAGTTGGGTTATAAGGGAGTAAAAGCATGCTATATATTGATTTAAATTCAATCTATTCCTTTTTTCATTTCCTCAAAATTAAAATTGCAAATATTTCAATGAGTGTGCTCAATAAAATCACTTCATTTTTATTCTTTTGATTTGTAAGAGAAGTGCAGAAAAACCCAGTAAAACTCTCAACACAGTCCTATCAGACAGTACGCAGTACGCAATGATTCAAAATTTCAATGTATTGTTCACAAAGTGGTCATTTAACTGATGCTACTGGATTATCACCAAGTTGAACATTTTCTGTATCATAGCAGTCAAGCACAGCTCCGTTATCTGGCTTCAACTTTTTTTGGCCCCATTACAGTTCAGTGACTTTAACTTCATTTAGACCCATTATCGGCACTGGAATACAAAATTGCTTTTTCGATGTGAGTGCATTAATAAGTCATGACTTTGCAAAATCAATCAGCTAGAAAGTAGCACTGAACTGTGAGCGCTGTAGTTTACAGATTTTAATCAAGCTTAAGAATAAGGTTTTCATCCTGCAGCTACAGTATCATGTCACAGTCACACACTGTATGCTAACAAGTCTGCACTGATGTCTGGATTATCCGGCTTCTGAGCTGATTATGTTTATATGTTGCGTCTTCTTCTTCTCTTCTTCTTCGCTTCACTGAATCATGCATAAGGTTGTAAAGTGCTCAGCCAGTTTCACCCTTCAGGTCTGATTGGCACCCTCTCTCTTAATTGAGCTCACAATTACACAGCTCCAGAAAGACACTGGCACTGCTGGTGTGAAAATACCTGAGGGTGTAAGCTGGATGACTGTTGATTGAGCTGTCACATGACAAACATGTAAAGTGTCATCAAGGCCTCGATTCATTCATTTTCCATGCACGCTGATTATGAAATGTATTCACTGGAAAGTTAGGGAAAGACTCTTGGTCACTAGCAAATGTAAAAACAGATCCTCCTTCTCTATTCCAATGTCAGTCTGCTGTCTGTTTCCAGTCCTCTCCTCTTTTATGGTGCAGAAACACATTTCTCTTCCTTTCATACACAGAGAACATGATTTGCATTTTAAGACATGCTCATTTCATGATATTTCAGGAGCCTGCAGGCTGTCAGGAGCTTAGCAAAGAGGAAGACTCTCAGCCATGCAAGCTAATTGGGCAGAGAGGTAGTCATTTTTGAAAATTCCCATCAGGCTCATACATTTTCTCCTTTTAGTTTCAAGTCCTCCTTAAAGGAAGAAAGTTGCAACTGGCTGGCATGCAAACTAATGTACCAGATAGACAGTGAGTCAACTTTTCTGCTTTCTAGGGTGCCCTGCCAGCGGAGAAAACTTGATGCAGGACCCAAAAAGAGCCCTTCCAGTGGGGAAGATGTGATGCAGTGCAGTAATAGGTGTCCTTTGAAATGGTGAAAATGCAGTGCAGTGACCTTTAGAGTGTACTTCCAGGGGAGAAAAAAATAATGCAGTGTCATCTATGGTGCACTCTGAGTGGAGAAAATATGACTCAGCACACTAATGGGTGCCCTAAAATGGAGAAAATGCAATGCAGTGCTCTCTAGGGTGCATCCCCAGTGGAGAAAATGTGATGTGGTAAACTAAGGGTGCCCTTAAAATTAAGAAAACGTGATGCAGGGTGTACTAGGGTGTACTTCCAGTGGAGAAAACATGATGCAGTGCCCTCCAAGGTGTACTTCCAGTGGAAAAAAATGTGATGCAGTGAACTAATGGGTGTCTTAAAAATAGAGAAAATGTGATGCAGTGATTTCTAGGGTGTACTTTGAGTGGAGAAAATGTGATGCAGTGAACAAATGGGTGCCCTTAAAATGGAGAAAATGTGATGCAGTGCCCACTAGATTGCACTTCCAGTGGAGAAAACACATGGCAGTGTACTTATGGGTGTCCTTAAAATGGAGAAAATGTGATGCAGTGCTCTCAAGGGTGCACTGCCAGTGGAGAAAACATGATACGGTGCTCACTGGGGTGCACCTCCAGTGAAAAAAAATGTGATGCAGTGAACTTATGGGTGTCCTCAAATTGGAGAAAATGCAATGCAGTGCTCTCTAGGCCAGGGGTTGCCAAAGTTTTCCATGCAAAGGCCCCCAAAATATCATTAGCTCTAAAAAATGTCTCTTTAAATGTCTTTAAAAACCTATTGACAACACTCTGGCAAACATAAAAAAAAGTACGACTTTTGAAAACAGTGACCTGCATGTGCCCTTCCAGTGGAGAAAACATGATCTAGTGCCATATAGGCTGCCCTACATGCTAGATAAGAGTTTGGAACTGTTTCACCAAAGATGCATTGTGACTTTTTGCATGCTAAGGCCCTTTTGAATTTCTTTTTTTCCCCCACCCTTCAGAGTCCGCCACTGATGTCACTACAACAAAAACAATTTAACCGTGCCTTTTGGTTACATTGCTTTATCATTTCTTCTTCACATGATTACATATTCAAGAAGAGAGTGTATGTATTAGGGATGGGGTGTGTAGATATGGGTACAATTCAACCTCCTCGTTTTCCTCAGGCAGCAGTAATATAGCGAGCTGAATTACTTTTTTTTCTGTTCCTTTCACTCCTCCCTATATCACTGATTCCTTTATTTAACCTGTAAGATAGGAAATGTGGAAATGTGCTCCATGTGAGACAAGCTGCTGTGCTGGAGGGTAAATGTAAGAGTAAAGTTATTCACAGTGGCTGTCCATGTATCTCAGCCATGCTTTAATATACAGGCAAGTCAGCTGTATATCATTTGTCAGACCTGTGTATAATGTAATCTGTGAAAGAATTGATGGTACAGTCACAGTTTGTGCTTCGCTAGGTTTCTCAGTTACAGGCACATTTAAGTTTAGCAATTCTTAACTTTCTGCCTTTAGTAATGACTCCAAAAACATCCCTTTGATAATTAAAATAATATTTCCTGTCATGTCTCTGTGATCACTACAGCGGGTTCTCAGTCTTGCTGTTTACACATTAGTGCTTTTATTTCCATTTCTACAGCAGCGTCTTTATTGTACGCTTGTAAACATAGCCAGATATGACTTATTAAGTGCCAACTTTTTTTAATTTCCCAATGAAATTATGAGTAGCCTATAGTAATTACACAGATATCATAATCTTCCAAGATAACCAGCCATCATCATAAAAATACAGGAACTGAAGCTTTCTCCTGAAATGTAAATGCAACACCAAATGGGACATTAATGGTGAGGACCAACAAAACAACGCCAAGAAATTAACTTATAAGGGCAAATACAACAAAAAGGGCCAAAATTCACCCAGAAGCTCTGAGGTGATTTACCGAAAAACTGGACTGGAGGCTTGGACAGTGTCACAGTGTTACGGTAGGCCAGGGTATTTAGAAATCCTGAAGGTATGATTTTAAACAGATGCTCCTCCTTCTAACGAACGAATATAGAGTGCATAGCATGCGCCACCACAGGTCAGTCTCTAGTGATGGGACCTGCAGCAGAGCTAAGAAAGATGGCGACTGTGAGTGATGGCGATAACGTTACAGGACTAGTAAAATAATGAGCCAGTAATGGTAGAGGGAGACAGCACAGTAAATCAACACGCAGATGCAAATTATTTTTAAGTCCAACTCTGAATTAAGGGTTTATTTTGACCAAACCAGAGTTGGTGATCGTTGAAAGAATGAAAAGACTAACCAAGAAGGTTTTAATGAGTTTTGTTTCTGTGGAGTTTGAATGAAGTGAGTTTTACAATTAGGTAAGAAGGCCATTAAGCCAGTCTTAGCTTGGTAAAGAGTCAAACTTGAAGTCAAAAGGTGTATGGTTATATTTTTCTGTTTAATGGGAAAACACTGATATTTTAGCTTGTGTATCATAGCAAAATCACCCCTTGAATACATCACCCAACTTAAACTGAGAGTGGGTTTAGAGGGCACTGCTATCACCAGAAGCTCAGCTTAGACTTTTTTCTTTTTTTTTTAGCAGTTACTGTCGTATACCGCATACTCTGGTGAAATGTCAGTAAGGTATGAAAAAATAGATACTGCCCAAACCTAGTCAGAGAGTTAAGCCCTTATTACATGACAATGTCAGTCGATAAAATCATTGTTGTAATTTTCAGGATACCTATTTTTTTTTTGTCATGTCTCTTGTCACATGCACTCAGTAGAGTGCAGATCTACATTCTGGCAGCCGCCCGAGCTGATCGTGGATAGTCAAGGCAATGCATGTGGCACAGCTGCACCTATTGGAATTGTTCTTCCCAGCCCCCTAACAAAAACGGGGATTTACTCATGTGGTATAGAGGCCAAATTTTAATGGATTGTAACATATCAGTATAGAATTAAACTGCAGATGCTCCGCTACAAATTGAGACCAAACTTTTCTGTCAGATTGATGTCAGTTTTTAAGCCATGACGAGGGCTGAAAGTGGCCTGCAAAAGCTTAGGTCAGGCTTGTTGTTTTTAGCCGAGCCAGCTGCTGCAAATGCCTTTTGCTCTGTGCTTATGCTCCGCGAGTTTGTTGATCACTTGCGGCCGCTACCTGCCAGCTAAGACGAGTGAGGAGTCAGCAGTCAGTGACTTTATAAGACAGTCAATAAAGCAAGTTCTTCAACAATATTGAATCACTACAACCATGAGGGTTCCTTAAGAATACAGTCATAAATGTGCACACAAAATATTAGGCTGATTGGTCCAGTAATATGTGAGATTAGCTGCGGACAGTCGGATGGACAGATGGACAAAAACTAAACGTGCCAGCAGCTACGCCAGGGTGCAAGTTCCTGACAGAGGCATCACAAAGTCACACAGAAAGCCGTATGGGGCCAATACACACATATAATCATGTACTCATATATTCCCATTTTTAATACTGCGTATTTGTGGTCTTTGCTCCTTTACTTGTGTTCTCAGGAAGACCATTTCACCGCATTTGCAGCAAACACCATACTTGCAGCCCGTGCATGAGCGTGCAGGACCCCTGTAGGACTTCTGAATTTATCTGTAACTTGCATGGGTTAATCATTTTTGATACATATTGCTTTGAATATTTGTGATCTGCCATTCGAGCAAACAGCTTCAGTGGAACAGACCACTTCAGTTTCATTGCGACTCATAAAACTGTCTAAGGCTTGTGATGAGAGGAGGTAATGTGATTTGTGTTTATCCAAGGTCACCTACATGTTAATGTAATTACCCTGCTTCAGCCTCTTTTCCATTTTGCGCTGCACTGCGTCCAGATTGCTCTTGCACCTCTGGTCACTGATTGCAAATATTTTTTGGTCATGGTTACATGCACTCATTGAACTTGGATGCTGCACCAGCAATTGTGCTTGTACTCAGTTTCAGAAAATTTTAGGAAAAGTTTCAGTCACATTTTTTTGAAAGTGAATCAATTCACACATTTTCTTGTCTTTATACACGCTCAAGATTTTACCCGGTCTCTTAAATTGCTGTGTTTAATCTCACGCTCAGCCTTGTCTTGCTCCAGGGTATGCCGCGTGTGCTTCAAAACTATCAAAGCTTTTTCTTGTTAACACCAACTGTAGTTTCACTACTTGAGTCTCTATCATTTGTGTCGTTGTAGATGACAGCCAAAGTCCTGCCAAGCAAGTGCAATTACTTTTTAACTAATGCGTTATTGACAGTGATTTATTGTATTATGGGGCGAGCAGTTTTTCTGCTGGAAGAAATAGATAATCTAGCTTGCTGTCGCTGCTGCTTTCCAAATCAAGTCACACACAGAGAAACAAGAAGGTAAGAGAAAGATGGTGAGAGAGAAAAAGACAGACACGAGAGAACAGCACTAATGAGAATGTCAGAGCCAGGAAAGCAATAGGAGATGTTCATTGTGCAGACCACAATCAGCTGTCATGATTAATGGTCCGAATTTGTTTTTCTCTCACCTCATCTCGCTTTTCTCTTTACTCTTCTATCGTCTTGTCTCCAGCTTGAATAAATAAGTTTCATCACAAGAGCACTATAACGTATTAGCTCGCCCGACCAATGCACCCACTGCAGCAGCAAAGAAGTCGACAGCTTGACGAAACACAGAGATTGTGACGCTGTAACAGATACACTCTATCTATAGAATACTGAATACAACATTTTCCATTTTTTCATTTTATATGTACAGTTGTTTGAGTGTCTTCTGATTCCAGAAAGTATAATAAGAAAAAAACGTTCCTAGGGATCATATACGCATCCTATGCTCCATGCATTGTGTGCTTGTCAGTATTTTGGGGTTTATACTAGGGCTGCCCCCTGATAGTCAACTAAACATTAGTCGACCAGAAAGGTCATTGGCCTAATTTCAAGGTCTCTCTCAGACCTTGAACTCAAACCATTGTGTTGCCCCGTCCAAAAAATATAATTCAATCATTGAACTAATGTTGTAAACATGCGGGTGACTGGTCGACTAATGGCCCTGAATGACGACTATTGGTCGACTAGGAATATTCTTAGTTGGGGGCAGCCCTAGTTTATACATATCTTAACCAAAATATTTCCATGACTCTTCCATGCCTTTAATGGTAAATTTTTCATGACCAAACATTCTCTGAAATGTCTGTATAATGTTACACAAAAAGAAAATTAGCCAGTGAAAATTAGCCACCTTTAGCTCCCACAGTGCCTTTGGGTTTAGGGCTTGGTTTCTGAGCACAGCAACCCAAGTGGTCCCTTGTTTTATGGTGGATGAGAGGGAAGAAGCACTGCAGCTGGCAGCACAAGAGTACTGAGTTAGGCAAACATCAGCTCCTCACTAGGCACAACATCGCTTTTATCAGAGCTGGAGAAAAACAGTACTGGGCGTCTAGCTTCAGCTCATGACTGGCAGCTGAAGGTCGACTTAGGGTAACTAAAGTTCCCCCAATACATTGCAAGGACATCAATCAGGCCAGACTTGATCTTAACATCAGACTCTTGCAAGCACATAGTTATAATGGAGCTCACTATTTCCCTGTGAAGACCGTTTGGAGGAGGCCCCTGAACAAAAGAAGGCCAAATATCTTAAGCTCACAGAGGAGTGCAGAAGGAACAGGTGGAAGGCCTGCTGATAGAAAGTCTTGCATCGGGCGCTCAGTCTCCTTTGAATCAGAAGGTTACAAGAGAAAGAGCCACCAACGACATCATCGATGCAGCTGAAAAAGCATCAAGGTGGGGATTGATCACCCCCCACTGGGTCTCCCAGGTGAGAGTGTCTGATGATCAAAGACCTGATACAACCTATGACCCCATGTTCATCACCGAAGATGTGTCCAAGTTGCACCACATGGTGCTTGAGAAACTTGACAACTCTACAGGGGGTGGATTTTACAGAACTCATCTGTTAAATTATGCATAACTTTAAGCTTTAATAAAATATAACGGCAGGCTGCTTTAAGTGACACACTGTCTGTGAATGCTATCCTTAGCTTCTCAGTCAGAACCACCCCTCACTCCTTCACAGCGTCAGCCTTTTGGCCAAATATGGACACAAAATGGGAGTCCACAAACCAATGGGGGAAATCACAGAAGGTGTGTCCATTATCTTTTACAGTCTGTGGTTGATTTATGCAGCAGCAGCAGCCTGGTGCTTAACGTTAGCTCCTTTATCATGGCGAGCTCGCGCTACCTCTTCCATGCCACTTGGATGTCAGCAATGAGTGATTAAAAGACGTCATAAAAAACATGTAAAAACTTTTACTTTGAACCCTGTAAGGGTGTCACCTGGACGTCAATACTTTACGTTCAAAAGACATTGAAGAAAGATGTCTTTATAACGTTCGCTGTTGAAGTCCAGAAGTGCAGAAGACATCAATAATGAACGTTCAAAGGACAAATTAAAAAAAGACATTTTGGACATGTCTTTGCTCAGTGACAGCACAGTCCATATTGTGCACATCCCAGGTCCTGGTTTTTCTCGAGCCATACCTTATACTTACTCAAGTGAAGCTAGACATTAATGAATCAGCATTTTCTTGGCATTACACAGATTTAAATCTCAAGTAGAGGCTGCAACTCAGGTCGGAGTCTGACAATACCCATGCAGAAAACAACATAACGTCAAGTGGCGTGACTGATCTGCCCAAACATTAACACAATATATACAGGTTTTACTCTACAGGTATTTGTAAAGCAAATTTCCATAACATTTTCAAAACTGTCTGGGTTTATTTGTGTTTCCAAAACTTCTCCAGGCATGGCAAACATTACTTTCAAATTCCATGGCTTTTCCAGGTTTTTCATGACCGTACAAACCCTGACATTTGCTCTTCAAATTAGCTTCAAACTCACAACATGGCCATACAAAACAAACTACTTGCATGCATTGCTAGATAAAATAGGGTAGAATTGTTTGGAAAAAGCTTTTTGGCATTTGGGCGACCCTTGAAAGAAGTTATGTTGTATTATCTGCTCTGAAATCTTGTAAACATATTTGTCTTCTGCATTCTTCAATACAGTTAAAATAGGACACATAAACAACTAAACAAGCGACAGCTTTACTGTAAATAACCATGCTCTTCCAAACTTTGGTAGCTTGAAGTTACAAGGCCAGTAAAGACGCATTCACTCAGCATAAACAAACAAACACTTTATCTATGCATTATACTAAAACTTTTCTAAAACAGCCATCAATGTATCACCTTCAGGAACAGCCTGAAAACAAAGAGATGACACCGTATGAACCAAACCAGCATTCACTTCTGTCTCACTTCTGTCTCTCCAGGCCAGGGGTGAAGCAAATTCAACAAAGCCAAACAAAAAAAAAATGCTAGATCAGTTTTCTCCTCCCTATCCCTCCCTACAGTTTCCAGTTGTCTCTTTGTTAGACAGAAGAAAAGACCATTTGTTATTTTTCCCAACATAAGGGATTTTTCCTCTTTTTAAACTGACAATGGATTACAGCATCAAATGGAGCTCTTCTCCTTCAAACACTGTCAAGTAACGGAGCTGAGGGAGGGCAACTACGCTCGAGCGCCAGACTGGATGTATATTAAATTCTAGGATTTGTGTAAAAGCAAATGATCAAGTCGTCAGGAGGGATTTGCTTTAATAAGTCCATTGAAGGTTGAACTTTTCAGCGCTGTGTGAGAACAAATGAAATATGTCCTTTTTTTTCTGCGGCTCATTTAGTTTGGTTTGAAGCGGTCAGTCATCAGAGCTCCTGTGCATGTACAGTCAGTGATTTCCAGAGAGCAGATAGAGTGAAAGAAAACCACAACAGACAGAGGGATTACCTGCACCTGCCGTCATCTTCTTGTTTATTTATTCCCAGACCCACCAGAGATGAACAATAGATCTATTCAAGGCCCACCCTGAATTCCCACCTCACAGCTGATGATTAAAGTCTCCACTGATGCCCAGAGCACCCTGCTGTCTCCCTTTACCCCTCCGCGCCTTCCCTCACACACACACACTCACACAATATCACCTAAGATTTATCTCCCACTTCGTCTTCTTTCACCTGAGCTTTTGATGTCTTCGGGGGCCTTTGACACAGAAGTGAGGAAAAAGGAAAGATAAACATCAATAGTTCCTGTGGATGAAGCCGGGAAGGGAAAGACCTGAAGTTGAAGTCACAGGTAAAGCAAAGGAGGCGATTCGATGCCGTGCCTCTAAAATAACCTAACCTTTTGAAAAGTTTCAGGATGAGATTCATTCATGCCATGACTGCTGCTGCTGCTGCTGGTTATTTGCGGAAAGTTTTTGCAAGTGGAGTTGTTGACTTGCAAGAATCTCCCAAAGGTTGTGTCTAGTTCCCAGTGTTTATGTTGCTGGTGCTAGTCAGCATTTTCCACCTTGCAGAGCAACAGATGCTTGAGAAGTGACTGTAAATAGCAGAAATAAAAAATATATAGTATCTATACAGCCTAAAGGGGGAAAATTCACTAGCTTTAAAGTCGATGTCAAATCAGAGTTGATGGTTATTGAAAGTGAAAATAAAAAAAAAAAAAAAAAAAAAAATATATATATATATATATATATATATATATATATATATATACTGTAGAATGGAATAATAAAAAGTAAAACTTGGAAATTTGAAGAAGTGTTACAATTAGTTCAGCCTCAGCTATATGCCAGGGCAAATGCCATGTGCTTGAGTAATGCTGGACTCTGTTATGTTTTTTCCCCGCGCAGTGATCGATACATCTGAGTGATGCTGTAGAATGTGCATTAGCATGTTGGATGTGTTTCCATTCACATACCACACAACAGAGGAGCAACAGTGACACATCGACCTTGACTTGTAAACAGCTCTATCTCTGTGTGTTGTAATTCACCAGGAACCCACAGGCAGGTCTTACAGCTCCAGTGTTTCATTTGCACTCACTAGTGTTACCTGCACCTGTTGCTGAAAGCAGACAGCTAAAAGTTACAGGGTGGAACTTAAAAGTGAACTTTGGTCCCACAATATGTACATCAATCTACATACTGTTTGTCCTGCGTGATGCTAAGTGCATTATATACTGTATGTATATACATATATATATGTATGTATACATTAGGGCTGTCAATAGATTAAAAAAAACTAATAAATCCCACATTTTAATATCCATTAATCTAGATTAATTGTGACTAATTTCCTTCTGAAGTTAAGTACTGTCTAAAAGTAAAAAAAAAAATAATAATCCTGTGTTTAATCACAAATAATTTCATCTTTATGTCATCCATTTGCAATAACATGTTGGAAGGTGACATTATGGAATTATTATATCAAATCAAATCAAATTGTTTAATGTCAATAGTTTATAAAAGTCAATGAATCCAGTAAACTATTGTCATTGCCAAAGTGAAAGTTGCCTATTTGTTATCAGTGTAGGCAAACAAAAAAACTGGTTGCAAAAAGGCTGCAACCAGGGCTCCACTGCAGAAGTTCATATGAAGAGGACACTGTGGGAGAGAGGCAGAGAGACAGCACTCGTGGAAAAGGGGAAGCAAGGAAAGACTGAAAGTGAGAGAGAGAGCTTTTGAAAAGGACTATGCCAGGTATGTTTGTCCAAAAATGCTAGTACTCTGCCTGTTTGAAGCATTTTTTCATCATTTTCACACCATGTTATGATGTCAGGACTTAATCGCGGAGATTAACACGTTAACTTTGACAGCACTGACATATGTATATATACCCTAGTAGCTGCTGGCCAGTTACAATGACTGTGTTACACACCACTGACAAATTCTGCCTGCAATGGGCACGTGGATAGGTGCTTAAGTCAAGCCTTCATTATTATACTTGCCCGAGGCACAACATTAACCATGACTAGCTCAAAATTCACAGAACCAGTCTGAAAATGAAGAAAATCTGAAAGAATTGCACTGGAATATATAGAGCACAGCCATACAGTTCATTAGCCAGTGACCCTTCAGTCGACTGAGATTCTTTTAAGTTGAGCAGTCAATTTATTTTTTTCAGTCAGTGTGCATTGTACCTCTGGGGACATTTCAGTCCTCAGATTTAGCTGCAGAGTGAGCACTCCTCACTTTCACAGTGCTCGTTGATATAGGCCAACACATTCTCACTCCAACCTCGTCACATATTGACGTTTGGTCATGGACTTTGCATGTCCAGATAGGACGTGAAAGGTACCCTAAGCACTTTGGCTGTTTAGGTTATGGGACACCAGGTCAACTTCTGCCTGTTACATACATTGTCTTCTTTCAAAGTCTAACTTTCTAACAAACACACATGGTTGGGTTTAGGAAACAAAAGCACTTGATTAGATTTAGTCAAAAAGAACAGGGTTTGGCTTTAGAATCTTACGGGACACAAACACCACTCTCCAGGGTGAAAGTCGGTGTTTGTTGGACCCATCCACCACCCCTCCTGCCCGACCCACTCGGACTTTCGCCGCCTTAACTTTCGTTTTTGTCCCACCACGTTTACCTCTGACACTGTAGAGCCATTAAAGGTGACCAGCCACGTATCACGCCAACATTAAAGGACGGCTTTATCATCGATGTCTGATGCTGGAAGTCACTGCCCAAGTGCTGGATTTCGTCAACTTCGGATGTAGACCGGGTTGTACAGGCATCTGCGGACACGGCGACGATAACATTATCTTCTGCCTTCTGTGAATTTACAGCTGAAAGCAACTTCATACGACACAGTCTCTGGCTTTTGTTGGATATCTAGCAAAAAATGTTTCCAATACGTCATTAGTGTAGTTAGCTTGTTTACTATATTATATGAATGTCACTGTCACACTGAATGTCCTGCTGAACCTCGTTTAAACTCTCAAACTCTATATGGAAACAAGGAATTGTTGAATATTCATATTGAATAGCCAAATCTGACTCAAATAGCATAACTCTGAGTCAGGTCTGTGTTCAAGGGGTGGAACCTATTGAAGGGTGAGTTGCTGTTCTGTGTTTCAGCCAACATCTGCACCTGACTTGCTTAAATCTGACAAGTGTGATAAAGTTTGTTTGCCGGCATCGGCATCCCATGCCACATATATATATATATTATTCAAAGACTCAGTCGTTCTGACATGCTTGTATTGTGTTCCTGCTTGTCTTTTTCAGGGCTATACAAACTGTGATGTTCTCTTTGTTTCTGACCTCAGCTGCCGTGAGCCTACAGGGAGCTCTACGCTGGCATACTGTTCGTGCCTATGTGCTTGTTAGAGTCGAGTATCAAAGTCTCAGAGGAAATCCATATAGAAAAGCCTGGCAGCACAGAAGTCATGACATAATGCATGAGAAAAGAGGGATGGACAAAGCATGTAAATCTAAATAGCGGGAGTTGGAGAAAGTATATAATTTAACCGTGCTTTTCCATGCATACAGCCTGCAGTGTATGTCTGAGAAAGACATCGAGGGAGAATCTGAGCATACAAATGTCTATTCCCACCATATGTAATAAATATGCATCGTTGTGGGCTCACAGACACAAGCACACCCTTTATCTCCATCTCTCTTTCTCTTTTCCCATTCCCAGGTTTTAAAGATCTATGTTTCATGTCATTTGACTCTCACAGATTCTACTCAGATCTTACTCCCACAATGACAGAGAAAAGAGTGGAGTGTAGACAGTCAGGAAATGAAAAAGACACTGGAAATTTAAGTATCAGACAGGCAACAAGTCACACACTGACACACACCTGATTATCTGCTGCTACCATTACCTCCAAAACCTGCACTGTTGCTTCATTTCTGTCCGTCTGTCACCTACAATCTGTGTTTGAACAACCGCCAAACTCCCCGTCCACTTGTGGTAATTGGATCCAACAAGGGCCAGAACAGAAAAGGTGGTCACACAGATGGCTCCTCGCTAACTTAATGATGCATTTCTAATTCCTCCTAATTAGCTATTGGAGGTATATACCATACGACACCAATGGGTTGAGGAGAGGGGGCTTAACCTGAGACAGCCAGACCCTCTAAACCCTGCATCTCCCCAGATGGAGTCACTAAAATGTTATTAGCATTAAAAGGTTCCCTTCTTCCCTTCTTTGGCTTCTCATACTGTAATGAGGACAATTTGACAGCAGTGGGACACAGTGATCAGGAATTAGTGGTGGAATGTAACCAGATAAATTTATTTAAATACAAATTTGATTTACTTGTACTTTACTTTAATGGAGTATTTCTATTGTTATACTTTTACTTTACAACAGTTCAAATAGAAAGACTGTACTTTTTACTCCCATGCGTTTATATATATTTAGCTATAATTACCGGTAACTTTATAAGTTATTATTTTATTCTAAATAGTTAAATGAGCTCCAACTTGACCAACTGAAACAGTAAAATGCTACTAAAATATTATGTATCAGAACTAATACACAATAAATATAATATATACATTTTTAAAACATATCATTGTCAGAGGCGTAGACAGGATTTTAGAAATACTTACTCTCTGCTCTCTTGCTGAGAGTATGTCTAAACCGCTGTAGCATCTAGTTCACACTGCACAACTTTAGCCAAGGTTTTCTGCTCACCTACAGTTTTTAACGTTCCCCAACAAAAGCCCCAGATCAGAGGCAAACTGGCATTGGCTCAACGCTCGCAAATTGGCGCTGTGTGTGAACTGTTCAAAGATGTGAGTTTGGAGGCTCTTCGATGCATTGCAGACACGCCCCAGATATCTAGCATACTTAATATCTGGACCTGTCGGGGACCTTTTTGGCAAGCTCCAGCCAATGAGAGCACAAGACACTGGTTAAAGACAGCAACACACTCTCACTCCAACCTCGTCACATATCAACGTTTGGTCATGGACTTTCCGCGCCCAGATACCACGTGCATGGTACCCTAGATGCATTGGTTGCTGACGTTCTGGGACACTGTGTCAAGTTCTACCCGTTACATGCAGAGTCTTCTTTCAAAAGACACTTCTGTTTTCACAGGAAATGCACGCTTACATACAGTCTCTTTCAAAATAAACATGCTACATTGGTACCACACCGCAAATTTATGTTTTTTTCCTTCAACAACAAACACATGTGGTTAGGTTTAGGAAAAAAGAACAGGGTTTGGCTTTAGAATCTTAAGGGACATGAGCACCGCTCTTCCAGTTGAAAGTCGATGTTTGTTGGGGCCATCCACCACGCCACCGGGCACCATTAAATTATAATGGCGACCAGTGTCGTCAGTATCTGACGCTGCAAGTCACTGCCCTAGCGCTGGATTTCGACAACTTCAGAGTGAGACCGGGTTGAGGACAGAGACAAGTGGTGCTGTGCTTCTTTTCAAGGAGTTTGTGTGTGTGTTTGAGGGGGAGCAAGAGATTAAATCCACTCTCTAGGAGGTGGAAGGTGGACTATTGCATTTAATGTTTCTGTAAGTTGTTAGCCTTATAACTTACTTGGAAACTGCTTTGTCAATTTTTGCCTTTGATATTTTCTAGTAAGCATCCTCCTCGATCCCAGACCAGTGTATCATGATGTAGTCATCTGGGATGAGATCCATCCACAGCATGCCACTTCCTGTCGCAGGTCAGTCATGCAATGTGAAAAACAAGGCTTCAAGACTCACGATTACAAGACACTTTACAGACCTTGTCTAGTATGAACAGTACAGCGATCTGATGACTTTGAACGTCACGTAGTATGAACTGAGCTTTAGATGAGTAGTTCAATACCACTGTCACATCTGTACGGTAGCTAAATATGACTCTGGAGCTAGCAACTAGTTAGCGTAGCTTAACCTAGTGTGAAATGGCTCTTAAATTATACACAATGCAAAGTGTACAAACTACAGTTCATTGGGATAAATGCTGGACTGTTTCTTTACCAGGACGCAAGCAACCAGCAGAGACTCGAAGAAACAGTCTGTAAAACAGCAAATCATTGTCTTCTTTACAATGAAATAATTGCACCTACATCCGAATGTTTCCTCCACCTCTGTCAGGAATGCCCCCTTTCATGTGACACTCAGAATAAAACAGTCCGTGTCTCTTGTCCCAAGCTACTATTTGTTCTTTCACCAGAATGCTCTACATCAAGATTAATATATGTCCATAACTCAAAGAGAAGTTAATCATCATCTACCTGCTAATGCACCACTGAGCAAACGCACTGTGCTCTTGAGTTTGATAACTAATTCCACCTCCGGGGGCAATGAGTTCTCTCATTTTCTCTCTGCTGCCCTTTCTCTCTTTTTCTCTGTGAGCTCGTCCTACTCTGAGGGAAAACTCTGGAGAAATGAAGGGGGACAGGGGCCAGAGGAGAAAGGTTTCTGGGAAAGGAGTGATTTATTCCCAGGCATTTCCAGGGGAGCATCATGAATAAATTCAGAGTTAGGTAAGCATTCACACATGTCTCTCTGATTGTTTCATCTTGTCCCTGTGGTAGAAAGAAGGGAGGGGTGCTACTGTTCACTGTATGTACATGCTTTACTCCTGGAGCTTCTCAGGGAGATAATTCAGCTTGTATTTTACGGTGTATCTGTCACAAAATAGACATCATATACTGATCATTATAGGTTTATTTTTGATCATTTTAATGAGGTTGATGCAGGGGTATTGCACCATTGTTTCAAATCTGTCCTACATTTATTTATCAAAGAGGTAAGATTAAATTAACAGAGATCAAAGGATCAAGGGACCTCTGTGTAGGGCTGCATAATTAATCGATATGTTATCGATATGGCAAAGCCAAGTGCAATATCCACATCACAAGAGATGCAAATTTTTTGATGAAAGTAAAATGTCTCACGAAATATCATTGTAAATGAACCATACGGAGATTCCTCAGCCTACAAATCATATTCCAGACATAGGGAAACATGCTTGTTTGGTGCAGCCCCAATCGAAAACACATCGTAATCATGAAGCTCAGCGTAAGTTCAATCAGGAAGACTTTCTTTTGCTATTGCTCTCTGTCCCAATCCCACCTCTTCCACCAATCAGCTGACTGTGGGTGTTCCCTCTCTATCACGCCCTCCTCCACTTCCACCGACAAGTTCATCAAGCCCATTCCTTTTCACATCCAGATCCTCAGCTCCCTCTTCATCTCATCTCATCTGATCACCACCAGGGGATCCCTAATCTACTATGTCTTTACCACCCCCCTGGAATAGATGACATCACAATGGGATCTAATTGCCAAAGACTTTTGACATTTCTCATACTTATGTGTACATGTAAACAAATATTCTTTTCTCTGAGAACGAGTCTCTCCTGATTGAAATACTGTGATCGCAATATCTGTCAAAAGTAAGACTCTCCTGCGAGGAAATTCTGAAGGTGGCGTCATATGGATGACTGGGTTAACAGAATATAATTCGACGATAGAGATGAAGCTATGGAAACAAGAAAAAGTCATCTGCATACAGCGTTACCGTCGCAGTGAAACAGCATGTGGCTCAATTACAAGCTCGAAGGGTAAAGAGGAAAGATGGCAGTTCTGTCTTGGCTTTCTCTGAAGGTGGAAATATCTGGATTGTACAGTATATCTGAAACATATGAAAAAAAAGCTGTATGAAACAGTTTTAAGCAAGAAATGATTAGGCCAAAGCTAATTCTCAAGAGTTCTAAAAAGGAAGGAAGGATACTGAAGGTCAATGTAAATGTGCGTTATGTCAAAAAGTTTCAGTGTAGTTAAGACCAAGTGTCTTCCTTGAACAGATCCAGTTTGATCAGAAGATACAAGGCCTGGTAATACTATTTCTACACAATTGCTTTGTAAGACATTTTGCTGGATTTTTGTAATGCTTGTCTTTTTAAATTGGGCAGGAGACATGTTTTTCTTTTTGTATCATAAATGGTCCTGTTTCTTGAACTGCTGCTCAGAATGTGTTGCATTGTTACACCTTTCAAAAGCAAGTCAGGAAATGTGAAAATGAGGATGCATTTTAGGTGTGAAAATCAACAGCATACATTTGTCCACTAAAAGGTTTAGCTCATAAAAACACAAACACTCAGTCATTTAGCATTGAGACAAAGGAACATAGGAGTTTTCATTTAAGTAAACACTCACTTCACAAGACCCAGAGAGGACGAACACCACAGAAAAAGACCACAGAACAGATGTCCAGTTTAGAGGCATTTCATAATGGAGATGATTCAAACAAAAACTTTGCCAACAGATGCCAGCAGCAGGTGGACATTTTAATCCTCAACCATCACCATTACAACCTGAGTTCATACTTAAGCTCGAATTGAACTTCACCGACCTCGACTCAAAGGAATAGTAAGGTCTTTATCAATGTATTGGGCAAATTATTTTTGCCAAACATGAACACGGGAAAAACAGTGTGCTCTCACCATTCACAGTACAAAGTCTCTCAAGCTGCCAGTAGAACACAAGCTTGTATATTTTGGTCAAGGTAAAAGAGGAGACTGTAGACATCAGAAGCTCTGACTTTCTTTTGGTTTCATTTGTAATTGTGAAATTATATAGGTGTGTGAGGTGTGTCTTCCTCAAGCTCAGGTGCTCTACCAGAGGCCTGGGAGTTTGAGGGTTCTGCGCAGTATCTTAGCTGTTCCTAGGACTGCACACCTCTGGACAGAGACCTCAGATGTTGTACCTGGAATCTGCTTTGTCCATCAACACAGTGTCTGGTTGGTTAGCCATCACCAGTTTGTCAATCTGGATCTGGAAGTCCCACAGGATCTTAGCTCGGTCAGTCTCAACCACCTTCCATTCTGACCTTGGCACTTCCAGTCCATACTCAGTGCAGATGTTCCTGTACACTATACCAGCCACTTGGTTATGGCGTTCCATGTACGCTGTTCCTGCCTGCATCTTACACCCTGCTATTATGTGCTGAACTGTCTCAGGAGCATCTTTGCACAGCCTGCACCTGGGGTCCTGTGTGGTGTGGTAGACCCCTGCTTCTATTGATCTTGTACTAAGTGCCTGTTCTTGTGCTGTCATGATTAGTGCTTCTGTGCCGTCTATCAGTCCAGCTTTTTCCAGCCAATGGTGGGATTTCTTGATGTCGGCCACTTCTTCAATCAGTCGGTGGTACATGCTGTGAGGGGCTTGTCCTTCTATGATCCTCCTCTTCTGCACTCTCCGGTTTCTGCTGCCTGAGGTACTCACTTAGCAGCTCATCTTTAAGGGCCATCTTCCTGATGATTTCTTGATCTTGGTTGTTTCGTTCTGGACAGTGGCTCTGACGCTCACGAGTCCTCGGGCTCCCTCGTTCCGCTTAGTGTACGGTCACAGGGTGCTGGACTTGGGATGAAATCCTCCATACATTGTGAGAAGCTTCCTTGTCTTGATATCAGTGGCCTCTAGCTCCTCCTTTGGCCAGCATATTACACCAGTGGGGTATCTGATGACTGGCAGGGCATATGCTATGATGGCTCGGACCTTGCTCTTTCCATTCAGCCAACTTTTCAGGACCTTCCTTACTCTGGGTAGGTATTTGGCTGGTTTCCATTTGCCTGCGGGACCCCAGGGTATTTGTAGCTGTCCTGAACATCTGCAATGGTGCCCTCTGACAATATATATATATATATACATATATATATACACACATACATATACATATATGTGTGTGTGTGTGTGTGTGTGTGTGTGTGTGTGTGTGTGTGTGTGTGTGTGTGTGTGTGTGTGTAAATTCACTGAACATTTCCCTCTTGATAGTAAAAGTGAAAGTCGGTATTTCCACTCAGAGAAGAGGCAAACACTGTTAAACGGTTTGATGTGGGGAGGTAATTGGCTTCCTCAATAATTCACTCACTCTTTGTTACTCACACAGTAGTCCCAATTACTTTAAGATGAACACTTCAAATATCTCTTTGTCTTTCTTTTTTGCTCGTATTCTCTGTTTCTTCTCATCACAAGAAAAGGGGCAAAGACAGAGCAATGTTACTCCTCTGCAAATATATAATACTGGATTTTTAACGAGGTTTGAAGCAACGAGGAGAACAATTTAATATCATCATCATCACCAAACAATAAAAGAGAAAGAAAAGAAGTAAGAAACAAAACTGAGAGAAACCATGTTAGGTTGCTTGTTTTTTTTCTGCTCGCTGAATCGGCTTGTATCCTGTCAGAGACTCTGGGTGGTCAAAGCAGCATCTGCTGCACCACTTAACTATGCCATGGCACATTATAAAAGCCAAAAGAAAGTTTTGAAATAAGTTTCAAAATGACTGTTTCCTTTTTACAAGCGTACCTCCGAGCTGCACTCACTGCCCTCCACATATCAAGTACACACTGGTTTAAAGAGCTCTGGATGGCCGGTAGTGCAGCATCCCTCGGGCTGTTTAGGGTTCAGTGTCTCGCTTCAGAGCATTTTAGCTGTGATGGCGCACACTGCAGATGTAATACCACCCACAACGTAGACCTTAATGTCAGTGACATAATCCTGCAGTTTTTACTTCTATTTCAAATTGGTGTCAAACAAAAACAACAGAATAATCATTAAAAATTATGATAGTGTTTCTAAGTTGTGGTAAAAACTTTTGGCTTCTTAAAGGCCAGTGCATAACAGGATAAGTAACACTGCTGAGAGCAACCTCGCAACCCAAATGCTTTCTTATTTTTAGCCGATAAATAATCAATAAATCATCCAGAGAGAGTCCCAAATGGGGTTTTGTGCATGTCAGACAAGGCCGTAGCCTTGGAGTCGACACTGGTAGGGGTGCAAATCTGCCGTGGGGTCTGTGGGAAAACTTTATCTACAGGAGAATAATTTGGCATGTTTGAAAGCAATACAGTATGCCTGAGAGCCTGACTGCATCATATTCCATTATAGCATATTTTTATACTTTGAATTGTCACCTATCACCCGAATTTTGTGTTTCAATCATTTCAATCATAAACTGCTGCATAAAACTCCACCAGAATGGAGCAAATGAAGTGTTTGACGCTCAGAATTTGCTGGGGGAGGAACCCCTGACCCCCCACTGAATATGTAACCCCATCAATGTTGAAATGAAGCCTTGATTAACAAAGCCATTTGTTATAATCTACAGCGGCATGCAAAAGTCTGTGCACCCCTGGTCAAAGTTACATTTACTGTGAGTAGTTAAGTAAGTAGAGGATGAACTGATTTCCAAAAGACATTAAGTTGAAGATGTCTTCAATGTTTTAAGCAAGATTACTTATTAATTTCAAGCTTTTACAGTTTCAAAAAAACAAAAAATGAAAAGGGCCTGAAGCAAAAGTTTGAGCACCCCCTTTGGCAAGTGTTTTAAGAGTCTTTTAATTCTTGTTTTGGGGATATTCACCCATTCTTCCAGCAAAGGGCTTCGAGCTCTGTCAGATTCTTGGGCCGTCTTGCATGCACTGCTCTCTTGAGGTCTATCCACAGATTTTTAATGATGTTCATGTCGGGGGACTGTGAACCTTCAGCTTGCTCCTCTTGAGGTCATCCGTTGTGGATTTTGAGGTGTGTTTAGGATCATTGTCCTGTTGTAGAAACCATCCTCTCTTGATCTTCAGCTTTTTTGGCAGATACTGTGATGTTTACTTTCAGAATTTGCTGGAATTTAACTAAATCCATTCTACTCGCTACCAGTTAAAAGTTCCCTGTGCCACTGGCTGCAACACAAGCCCAAATCATGATCAAACCACTTCCATGTATAACAGTTGGACAGGTGCTCTTTTCATGAAATTCTGCACCCTTTTTTCTCCAAACACACCTTTGCTCATTGTGTCCAAAAAGTTCTATTTCAACTTCATCAGGACTTGTTTCCAAAAAGCATTAGGCATGTTTAGATGTTCCTTTGCAGACTTCTGACGCTGAATTTCGTGGTGAGGACACAGGAAAGGTTTTCCTCTGATGACTCTGATGAAGGTCAAATTTGTACAGGTGTCACCGCACAAAACTGAGTGTGATAAATCTTCCTGCAGGTCTTTTGCAGTCAAACAGGGGTTTTGCTTTGCCTTTTTTTTTTTTACCTACGAGCAGCTCTCTTCCAGACCTCAACTTAACCTCCACAGTTCCTGCCATTTCTTAATTATATTACAGACTGAGGAAACAGCTACCTGAAAACAATCTGCTATCTTCTTATAGTCTTCTCCTGCTTTGTGGGCATCAGTTATTTCAGTTTTCAGAGTGCTAGGCAGCTGTTTAGAGGAGCACATGGCTGCTTCTTGTTGGGACAAGGGTTCAGGAGTCACAATATTTCTAAAGCTTTGAAATTTGCATCACCGGACCTTTCCTAAAGATGAAGACTGTGAGCAAGCCATAGCCCTAACCCTGGTATAAGTTGTCTGAGAGCTCAAATGTCTTGGGGTGCCCAAACTTTTGCATGGTGCACTCTTCCTTTTTTTAATCTTAAATTGTACAAAACAAAAATAATACACTGATCTTGCTTAAAATGTTGAAAAGCATGTTTCATCTTTAACTTCATGCCTTTTGGAGATCAAATCATTTTCTATTGACTCAACCATTCACAGTAAACGAAATTTTGACCAGTGGTGCCCAAAGTTTTATATAAAACCTCATAAAAAGGGCTTTAATTAAAAATCATACCAGATTTTAAATCTTCTAAATTAACAAATAACACATACTTAGTTGTACTACAGCATGATATGTATTTATGCATTAGCCACAGGATCATTCATTAAAGAGCAGCCTTTAGTGAGCTTTGTGTTGATCCACCGATACGATGAATACAAGGATAATCTCAGTCTGTACTGAATCATCCTCAGGTCAACATAAGTGCCCACACTGTCCTTGCTTTATCAAAACAGTTATATAGATCCATTACAACATTGTGAGCTCTGCCTGTGCTTTTTCTAGTTCAGTGTCAGATGGTGCACTTTTTTTTCTCAAAGTTTAATCATTAAAAAGAAGTAAAACTGAGGAAAAGAACATCGGAAAAGACTAAGAATACTGAAATATAGGATAAAAGGTGCAAAGAGAACTGAAGAGAGGGGAAAGTAGCAGGTCTTGAAGGCTGTTGCGAGACAAGCCATGCTCTTATTAGAGAATTGATTAATGGAGGTCTAGCCAGAGCATGGAGAAAGCAGAGAGTCCCCTGTGACTGTGCTGCAGTACGCACCAGTGATACAGACACTGTTCGCTCGGACAACCATAATCGTCAAGGAGTGGCGTAAATATTACTGGATACAGCTCTGTACATCGTGTTACAGGAGATAAAATCAATACTGAATGTACGACTGATTATCATGATCAATTTATGACTCCCGGAGCGCTCCTTTGCTCCTCCTTAACTGTGCTCATGGATATCATGTTCCCATTTGTTCTAAACGAGGAAAAATAAACTGGAAAACGCACTTTGAAAATGAATTTTGCCAGCTTGCAGGAGGATATGTGGGAGTACAGCGTCTTGCTCCGAGTACAAGGATACACCGCTTCTCTCGAACACAGCCTCATTAGAGATGTTCATCACTGTGTGGGTTTCTGTATGCAAACGTCTCTCTCTGCCTCTGTATGTGTCATCTAAGAATCCCTGACAAGTTTTATCCAGCGAACAGAAATAAAAACCCAGTTTGTCTGCAGCTTGAAGTCGGTTAAACTCTTCTCATTAAACTGCAAAAGCCCTGCGAAAGCTCTCGCTGCTATATTTGGTTTGTTAATGAAATGTGCCTCTTCTCCTTTGGTGCCTCAGCATCTAATCTAATTAAAACCCCATACAGGTTTTGGATACAGATACAGTTCACTGTCTGGTGGGATTTTTAATGCCTTGAAGTCACAGTTAAACAGCAGTTAGAGCATCTTTAGCATCTGTAATGTGACGTTTTGGAAATGGAAAAGAGAAGTCATGACGTCATGTCTGCTAGCTTCAACGAGTGAAATCTCTCATTCAGCATTTCTTTTATTGGACTGTCTGAATAAATTAGCAGTGTTCTTGGAGTTTACTCTCCATATTTTAAGATAAATCAGCATCCACTACAGCACCTGGTATTAGAAACTAAAACCATTGTGGTTTTAACAAAGTCAAACAACTGTAACCATACTTTCTTGTACTGCAGTGTTCTCTAGTCCCTCTGGCTTGTGGGTAAGAAGCGGGCTACAATTGCACCTTCTTTAATTCACACTGAACTACTAGACAGCGAGATGCATTCAGCTTCACTTGAACTCAGCTACAGCACATGTTAACCGCGGTTGTTACACTAACACCTGTCCCGAGCAAAACAACGTCAGGTAGGAACTATAGTTACTCTTTCTCTTACTTGAGGTTACGGCAGTGGTCCTCAAATGATGTGCAGCAGCACACTGATGTGCCGTAATGCCAATCCAGGTGTGCCGTGGGATTTTGTGATAAGCAAACATTATTACTGCATTATTCAGCTGGGCCTATACAAAAAGTTATGAATGAATTTTAATTGACTGTATCAGTATGTTGTGTGCACTCTAACAAAGAGGCAAACTCTAGCTTTAAAATGTAATTTACTTTCATTTAATTAAAAAAAAAATTTGGTGTGCCTCGGGCACAAAAAGTTTGAAAACCACTAGGCTAAGAGGATATAAAATAACAACTTAAAGGTACACATAAAAATATATTAATAAAATAATCAAGGGAAATAATAACTGCATGATGTAATAATACCAATTAATTCTGTGAGTCTAAAATAACAATGTCAAATTATTGCTGTTAAAATATCAATCTTCTTACAATATTCTGTAACAACATAAATTGGTATGGTGACTTAATTAGCTAAAATTACCCCAAAATATAAAGTGTACACTAACTACAGTTACATAATGATTACTTTGTGGGAACACAAATAACTGTAGCTCCCATTAAAAAACTATAAGGGTGGTAGTGTGAGTACTTGCGTAATTTTTCTATTTTTTTAAATTGTAATCTCTGTTTAAAAACATTTGCAGCATTCAGTTCTTTCTGTCTGAGTGACCCCTCGACTTGATCATGGACTCGTCTCATTTGTTGGGCCGTGACCTTTAGCCCATAAAGGTCTCGGACTAATGGGAGAGAGTGTTTGTTGAAGGCTGCTTCACAGTACACACACACAACTTGAATGAATTTTTATGAAAAACCCTTTTATTTCTTTTAACCTGAGGACCCTTAAAGACTAAAGGAATATGAATAATTTACAGGGTAATCGAGGAATGCACACATAATTTGAGGTAGCCAACAATTCGGTTAAATACATCTAAAGAACTTTTCTAAAAAAAATGAACTGCTTGGCAACCAGAACAGGTGTCACATTGAGACAGGCCTTTATTTGTCAAATTGTGTAGCCAGACCGGGCTAGTAAAAGGGACTGGGTGTTTAATTGAGACTAGGCTTTTAATTAAAGCTTTAGGGTAAATAAACAACAATAACAGCAGAGCTGCAGTGACTAGTCAATAATGGATTTGTCAGTTGACAGAAAATTAATTGGCAACTATTTTGATAAATGAATAATTGCTTTGGTAATTTTTTACGCAAAAAAAAAAAAAAGCCGAACATTTGCTGGTTTCATACTTCTTAATTGTGAGAATTTGATGCTTTTCTTTTTCATACATAATAATAAACTGAATATCTTTGGATTTTTTAACTGTTCATGGGATAAAACACATCAGACATTCCATTTAAAGACGTCACTTTGGGCTCTAACAAATTATACAAGGCATATTTTACTGTTATCTGACATTTTATTAATGAACCAATAACTAAGAAAATACAGGTCTCTGGTCTCAGACAGTAACAAAAATAACTGTTAGTTGCAGCCCTAGATATTAGATCATATTTTCTTAAAACTACTGTCTTTATCTAAACGTATGAAGCACACCATGACATGCTGTTGAGAAAGACTCTGCTCCAAGGCTGCAGTTTCAGTTATTATGGGATGGATGATAGCAGGACAAGGGTTAAATGAACAAAATAGACCTCAACCACATCTCTTGGAAATGTTAACAAAAAATTTTGGGAGCCAAACACAGACCTCTTACTATGATATTGTTCTGCTAGTTGTCCACACTAGCTAATGGTCAAGTGCATTTTTATATGTTTAATGGGCACCCCAAAAATCAGATTTAATTGAATAAATTAAATGATGTTACATTAATAAATAGCGTAACAGCCCATAAGATGCGTCAAACATATTTTTATGACTGACAGATAAATAAATCGATTTTAATATATAAATATAAATTAGCTTCAATCTGCTCCCAGGATCCATCACAGACTTAGGAAGTTACAAATTACAAGCTTCAGAGATTGAACTTCTTTCAGCTGCAGCTTTCAAAAGAAGTCTCACTCTTAATAGTCAGTGTAAGAACATGAGTTAAGGATTGATGTGAAGAACATCTGAAGCCCCCCATCCATCCAGTGGACACAGATATGAGCAGCGTGAGCAGAAAACAGATGGCTGGACGTTATGAAGAAGATCATTATGTTTGCCGTGGCTTATTATGACCTCAGTGAACAGGGAGTGTATAAAAAGAGCTGGCGCAGGAATCGTGTGCACTCCAGCGCGCTCTCGCAGCAACAGATAACCAGTACACTCTGGGGGGTTTCTCACATTGACAGATTTCTTGAGCGCAATTTCATATCTTGCTCATATTCCCAAGTGTGTGCATGTATGTTGAGTAGCTGGAGAGTAGGAGGTGATGAATGCATATTTGTGCTTGTTGTTTATCCCACAAATCTCTCAAGACTGTTTACATGTGGCACGCACACAGTATATATCACCTGAAAATACTGTATGTGCAGAAATTTTACTTGCGATGTGACTTTCCTCGACTTGCAACTCTGCACAAAATTTCCCCTGAACAATGGTGGTTTTTCGGTGAGTAAGGACAAGCTGGTGTGAAATGTGTCCTCGCTCAACATCTGTCTCATTACAGGTAATTTCACAGGAGCAAACAGCCTCCTCAAAGCTGCGACAACAAAAAAATATTTATAATTGTACAGTTCACATTGCAGGGTTCAGATTGATTCATTAGAGATGGGATTTGTTCTGGATGAGCTCCACCAGTCTGGGTGGCTCATGTGTGTGCGTGTGTGTGTGCTGGGAGGTGGATGGCTGCATCTGAAGCCTTAATGGCTTACGTGCTGTGCTGCTGAGGGGTCTTCTGTGCGGTAGGACAGACACATACCTAAGCACTTGTACAAATGCCAGTTTTAAAGCCTCGTTCGTGCTGATAGAGACTGAAATAGGCAGCAGGAAAGCCTTTCACATTCCTCTGGAATAAGGCATTAACTCCACGTGAAATACATTTGTTTCACATAGCTCCGGGGTAAATGCCTTCTCATTTTAAAATCACCATTCAAGGAGCTGTTTCGCAGCATATAGCGGAATATTTATTTAAGGAAACCCATTGAATGTGTCTTCTTTTAGATGTAATATCACCTATATTGCCTCTGTGATTGCAGTTATACAAATGCCCAACCATGAATCAATAGGCAGCAATTGTTTATCAGTCTGCAGAGACTAATATTGAAAATAGCTTCTGTCTGTCAACTCTGATAATCCTGCACAGCTACTGCTCTTTACCCTCCTGTGGAAAATCAGGTTGCATAATCAATGGAGCTGCAGAGCAACTTGTGAGCGCAAAAAAAAAATCAATGATGCCAAATGATGAGGGAATAATGCAGAAACAATTCAGGCCTCTGTCTCCTTTTTTTGCTTGTAATGATATTGCTGAACTGACAAAGGCATTTCTTTATCCTATTGTATTCTCATTTATTCTCCTCTCATTAATGATCTTATCTCGTCTCTCGTCTCCCGTCCCCGCCACGCTTTCACAAGCCAGAAATTGGGTTGTATTACTGAGAGTTGTTTTGGTTCTTGCCTCTGTATCTGTCTTGATATGATGTTGGCTGAAACTTCATTCAGCAGCTGTTTTTCTTTCTATAGTGGATTTATTTCCATTTTTCCTTGCCATATATGTAAGTCATACTGTTTTGCATTTCTGCCTGTTGCAGCTCTTTAATTTGTGATGGAGAAGGTTAAAGCAGCCCTCGAGGCTTCTTGTATAACCCCCATTGCTTATGAATATAAGGTTAAGAAACAGATCTATTTAAGAGGATAGCGTGTGTATTATTAATCATGCTCCTAAAAGGTCAAATCCTTGGTTCAAACTGCAAGACGTATGTACTGAAAATCTGCAAAGCTCTAATTCTTTTTTTTTGTATTTCATTTTTTTTAGACAGCAGTTTACAAAGCAAAACATGAATTATGATTAAAAAAAAAAAAGTAATTTCCCCTGCTGTAAATTAAGGAACTTTGTAGAACATTTTGGGAGGGATTAAGTGTACATATAAGCGCCAAATTTTGAGGAGAATTGAGAAGGGATTAAAGAGAGTATTTTGCACTTTGAGCCCCATTCCTGGTTGTTTATGATGAAATAGAGTGGTTAAGACCAAAATCTTGAAGATTGCTCCTTCTCTGACAATTTGAGAGAATTTGGCTTTCCCCTGCCTGGCTTAACAATGCTGTCTATGGCCATGTGTAAATCTGTCCTAAAACCACCTTAAACGTTTGTTTTCAAAGCCATGAAACTCACCCAGTGGTCAGTGGTGTTCGTTGATGTTCCGACATAAAAATTGTAGCAAACTGTGGTTTCCGTGATGATTTATTTGACATTTTGTCCATGCATTGATTTCCTATAGGAAGCCTCATTGTCCGTTGGTAGTAATCCGCCACCGGAAACGGAAAGGGGGTTGTTTACGACAAGGTTGTAGTCATTGTAGTCTTTTAGCTCAGCGAAAGTGCCGGCTCGACAGTGCTGTGTGCGCTCCTCCTCTTTGGAGGAATTCTCCTGCAGTCGCTGACCACACAAAACTTGCCCATTATTACTCGCTTGTAAACAACCTTCATAGTACGATGCCTTTGAACACAATGCCAGCCTTCTTCTTCTGCTTCTTTCTGTGTCCCATTACATTGCAATGGTTTCCTGCCGGTTGGCGACACTCACGTAGAGGAGCATTATCACCATCAAGTGGGCTGGAGTGTATAACAAACGAGGGTGAAACGAACAATCAGGCGGGAGTTTACACACGGGTGTGAGGCAGCTGAAAAAATAGTTCCACAATCCAGATGAATAGAAAACACAGATGGAAACCACAGTTTGCTACGATTTTTATGTGGGAACATCAACGAACACCACTGACCACTTGGTGAGTTTCATGGCTTTGAACACAAACATTTAAGGTGGTTTTAGGACAGATTTACACATGGCCATAGACAGCATTGTTAAGCCAGGCAGGGGAAAGCCAAATTCTCTCAAATTGTCAGAGAAGGAGCAATCGTCAAGATTTTGGTCTTAACCACTCTATTTCATCATAAACAACCAGGAATGGGGCTCAAAGTGCAAAATACTGGACTTCTCCTTTAACATATTTGCTATATGAGACACCCAGCAGCTTTATAATCAATCCTTAAATTAGGGTTGCAACACTGAAAAAGCTGCTGAATTACTTTTAAAAATGACCATATTTTATAATGAAGAAGAAAACTGCATCAAGCAGGAGAAAGCTCACAATACACAGTTAGCACAACAGTCTAAAGCACTAAAGACGTCAGAAATTACCAATGAACTGAATCAATACCTCTGTGAAAAACACTGCACATTGTGAACCTAACAAAGCCGCTATTTGTATGAGGCGAACAGTCTCACAACCTAAGAATAAGCAGAATGAAACCTTGAGCCTTGAGCAATGGAAAAACGTAATATAGTGAAATAACTCATATTTCCACAATCATTATGGGTTTACATTCAAAGAATGCCCTCAAGCTGTTGGAGGAAACAATCACGCAGGAGTCATTCAGTCCGATTGCGCCAGTGTTCAAAATACGAGGCTATTTTACAGGACAAGGTGCACTCAGACTATTATGCAAACACCGTTTCTCTTGTGATGTTCCCATATTCCAAGATGATAATGTGCTTCACATTTCAGAGATGTTTCATGCCCAGCGGGATGAAGTCAAGAGTCAATCATCACATCTAAACACACCAAAATTAGCATGTATATGCAGGGGGTTTTTATATGTGGAAGAAAAAAATACTAAAAATAGGCAACAGCCTCCTTTCCTACTGCCTGTAGATGAGTACGCCTTTCCTTTTTTTTCTTGTGTGCCATGTTCAACGTCACGAACACACTGGAAAACAGGGTTAAGCTGGAGGTATATTTGGTTTTTACTACACCTTTGGATGCACATTATGACTGCCTCACATACTCTGCGTCCGCTTGGAGCGTTGGTTCTGCACAAACTCAGAGATTAATGCTATGCAGCCACAAAATTCAAAACACATGAATGGTGGGCAAACCTATGATCTACGATGGTGCCACTGTCACTTTTTTCTGACATGATCTCAGAATTAACAATACAATAACCTCCTCGAGTGACACAATGTTTTTACATCATGTAAATACAGATGTTCTATATGGTCTGAGTTTTCTGGTGTGCCTTCCAAAATCATCTCATAACGTGTACTGCAAAGGCAAGTATGTGAACAATTCCATTTACAGCACTCCTGTCTGTCTACATGAACATGTGGTTAAAAAGCAAATACATCTCCAACCTAGGTAACAGTAGAAATAGTTGCAATGGTTATTTTCTTATGTATTTGTGACTTATTTAGTGCTTCTTTTCCAGATGTGCGGACTAATTTGGAACAATGTTCGAGCACTGCTTGGACAAAGATGGACAGATTATGTGGCTGAGATGACAAAGAGTCGCAGAAGTTACCGACGGAAGTTCCAGAAGAGGGGCATAAAGAAGTGTGCCCACCCAGGTGTAATGTTTTCATCACTGCCGAAGGGAGCTGAAGCCGATAAATATCTGTGACTGCTGCTGAGTGATTTGTTGCAGGAATAAAAGCAGATTGTAACCTTTCACATTAAAGACAAAGCCCAACATTAGTGGGAGTTAGTGAGTTTTTGTCTAGTGGAAAATGGGCTTTAATAGTAGAAAGAGAAGTCTTTTCCTTCAACGAAGAATTGGAGACCATTTCACTTCACACAGTCCAAGATTTGTAAGCTCTTCTGAGGCCCTTGATCACTACCTAATATTCTTTTATACTTTATAGTAACTATAAAAACTAGATCATAGACTGTAAAAATAATGGACGTAGCTGCCGTGATGACACCCACTGGTTTGTGGATTTATAAGCCTTGAGTCTGGCATTATGACTGTCGCCATCTTGTTTTTTTGGAGCCAGAAGTGGCCATATGTGAGCATGTTAGACGAGAGACTGGTGCTGTGGAAGAGCAACGGGTGGAACTGGCCTGTCACTCAAAGCAGCCTGCCCTTAAGTATGTGTAACTTTAAGCCTTAATAAAATGTAAACAGGTGAGTTATATAAAAGTTCACCCCTGTACAGGTGTCATGAAGGGGAAATTACCCATAGAGACCAAAACATGTTTTGTACTAGGCTGTAGACATGTTTATTTCCATTGTGAAGCTGGGCATTGTAACATGGGGGTCTATGGGAGCTGACTAGCTTCTGCAGCCAGCCTTATTTTTCAGCACCAGAGGGTGCCTTTTTGATTAAATAGATGAAACTTATGTTTAAATTAAAGAGACATTGAACACTGTAAGGGTACCAAAGCTTGACGAGATTCAGGAATACAAAACACGATCAGTTAATTGAGACTGAAAACATGTTCTCGACCTTAGAAGCAGAAGTTGGACTGAAAACCTCACCTCTGCTGAGGAAGATAGAAAGCTCCAGAACAGCTACACAATAAACCTTTTGGTGTTTTATCAACTGTTGTTTTCAAGGTCAAGAAAAGACTTTCAATCCCTTAAACGTTCACTCGGTCTCAGTCTCACCAGAGACACTCCATCTGCCCTTGAGATCACACTACTACTGCATTACTACACCCATGTGCTTTCCATGCAGCATTCCCTGAATGTGTATAAATAATTTAAGCACATTGCAAACAATATATGAAGCCACATCCCCTCAACAGTGTCAGGCTGTTGACACTGGTACATCTAGTCATCACTGTGAGGACTCTCTGCCTCATGCTCAAGGCAGCATCAAGTTAATTTACATGCAGCACAGAGAAAGTGATTGCGTCGTACACACAGTGCAATTCGAGAATTGTTTTCTTCATGCTTTCTCATGAGACACTTGTGAATGTCTGTTTAACCAGAAGAAGTGCTGGTTTCGACCATCTGCAGCTACATAAGGGTTTAATTTTGTCCAAGGACACTTTGTTGTGCACACACATTGGCTGTCAGAGAATAGAAACGCCACCTTTCACAAAGTCTCCCTTGACTCTGTGTTATGGGCTTATGTGAACGCTCGTATTGTGTGTGTGTGCTTGCGTCAGAGGTGCTTCATTACAATGAACTTGATAAAGCTTTCTGTGATTGGTCGTTCTCTCCGCCCGGATCTCAATTTCTGAATCCAATTTGTGACTGTGTGAGTCCAATGACAGTCTCTCACCGCTGCAGTGTCTCTTGTCTTTATTTTACAGCTGCTCTTGTCTGTAAATGGACATAATTACTTCAACATCACTGAATGAATCCAGTTGCACTACTGTCAATCTAAATCATTTCAATTACACTCAGAGGTCAGGGAATGAAAACATGCCCTACACCGTCTCATGTTTATTAAAATGCATCACAGCGCTGCACACATAGTGCACACATCATGTAAAAAGGTTTTCTGAAAGGTACTGATGACCTGCCATCAGCCGCTCTGTGTGGGCTGAGAAATGTGTGTTTGTCTATATCAAAGTGATAAGCAAGCTCTGACTTCACTCTTCTCATATGTATGTGCATATGTTTGTGCGTACATTATTCAACAGTTATTCCCAATAGGGGAAACACTTCCAGAGGCCCTTAGGTTAAACTTGTTGACTCTTTTGCTTCCAACAACACCACAACAAACCTCCGCACATAGGTTGCTAAGCCGAGCCTTGCCACAACAGTTCACTTTATCTATACTTCATCACATCTGTCATATAACACAAACATCTCTCTAACAGCATGACATGTCGCACTTCAAAATTTCAGCACAACTGCAGACACTACCACCAACACAACAGACCACACCTGATGCACGAATGCTCCAGCATAATAATGCCGTAACACATAGCATTAATATTAAACACTGACTTACCCTTAGAAGTGTCTACGCCTGGTTTCCTTGGCAGCATAATTCCTGATTAATGAAGTCCAGTTCCCAAAGAATGTCACTTTCAGTGGACATTAGTGGCTCAGTCTCTCCTGGTGGCCTGATGCTGGCAGGTCAGCTTCTCTGGTTTGACAAGTCCCCAGGCCCACTCCTGTCAGCAAGTATGAACACTGTCATCTGTGGAATATCCTCATTTACCAGGGTCAGAGTTGTATGGATTGTCTGGGCTTGTGCTGACAGCAGCTGTGGACGTTAACATTACCCTCGGTGTCATCTTTGGCAGGCTCTCCACTGTAAGTGCGGGGTCAGAAGCTGCCCGTTTGGTCTTGAGCAGCCGTGACCTTGCTGTAAATGTATTTGTTTCAGCTGTTTCCGAGTCAGTGTCCAGGGCCCTCATTTATAAAGCTTGATTACGCACAAAACTTGGCGGGAGAATGTGCGCAGCGGTACGTCAACTTTGATCCTTGCGCACGAACATTTTGGAGACGGGATGGTGAGGTGGTGAATTGAAGCCAGATTCATTAATGTCATCACATATCAGACTTATAGACCCGCGTAATCATAAACACCCAGGTCTGCAGTGTTATAGATGTGTTCCATTAGTGAGCCATTAGACCTGCTACTGTATGCAGTGTTCATATATCATACTTCCATCTTCAAATGATACAGAGTGGTGAATAGCACTGATTGATTAGGATTAATTATGACAAGGTGTCTAACAGTCAGTCTAATTGCTGAGTTAGCATGTAAATAGTGCGGTGACACTCGTGCGTAATGCTGCACAATGGATGCGCTGGCACTGCTGGAAGATCACGCAAATGGTAGGATCAGGATGGAGAGAGTCTTTAGGGACCACGAAGATTTCCTGGCCCATGATAATGACTGGCTAATAAGCCGATTTAGATTCGCTAGAGCAGTGCTCTTGGATCTATGCGCTGAACTGGGCAGAGTGTTAGACAAAACCACCCGCCGGGGCTGCGCCATCCCGGTGCACAGGTGCTGACCACTCTGGGGTTTCTGGCAACCGGCTCTAAAGCCCCTTTTGGGTATGATAGAATACAGTTAAGTTCCGTCTTTAGGTCTGGGATATCGCAGCCATCCCTCCGCACAATAATGCCAGCCGTTTTAGATGGCATTATAAACATGACCAGTCGATACATCAGGTTTCCTTACACTGTGGGTGAACAGGCCAACATTAAAAGACAATTTGCAGCAATGTCCGGTTTCCCAAATGTAATCGACGCAATTGACTGCACTCACGTTGTTAAAAAGGCTCCGAGTGAAAATGAATTTGTCTATGTGAAATGAAAAAAGTTTCTTTTGTTAGTGATGCAGCTACTGCGACCACCAAATAGAATAATTTTTCTTTCCTCCACCTCACCCACAAGCACCTCTGTTTTGGTCTCCGTGAAATTCCTTTTCCTTGTCTTCTCTGCCATGATTGAGCGTAAAATGCCTCGGATCAGCAGGCTTATTTATATGCAAAAACATTCATGAGGTACTTTGCATTGACCATTCATGGTAAAATGTGGGTGTGTAGAGGGCGGGATGTGAGGTGAATCCACCTGCGCAACCTTCCAGGTGGACTGTGATTTATAAAGGGAAAAGTGCTTGCAGGTGTGCGCACGCACGGTTTTATAAATCAGATTATTTTTTGGCGCACGCCATTTTCAGCTTTTGGACGCAGGTACACTTTTAGTATGGATCCTACGCAGTGTTTTATAAATGAGGTCCCAGGTCTGGTGGTGCCAGTAGTTGTTCCTCTTCATGTCACATACTGGCTCAGAGAATGTGACAAGTGGAGAGTCCACACAAAGATTTAATTAAAACAAACAATTTAATGAAATGACTTATTAAACTTAGATTAACTTAAATGAACATTGGAGTGTCAGGTGTCAAGAAAAGAAAATCATGACAGAGATGGGTTTACATTTTTGTGGACATATTGCCTATCCCTTTCACGCATAGTGGTCACTACAGGGGACAGTTATTTAAAAGCCATTGTCTCTTATATGCACAGGTTTTGATGCTGTAGCTGCATGTAAGCAACTATATTGAATCCCAGTGCATCTTTCTACACACTGCCACCCACTGGCCAGGTGTTGTAAGTGCAACACAGATCTCTGAAAACCAAGATGGCAGACGGAACGCAAGAAATGTTGTGCAGCTCAGGAATTTATCATCAATCCTTCTATGATAGGAGACCCTAGCAGGTAAATAAAATGTGTAAACATCAAGTAACATTTAAGAAGTAATACAGTTGTTAAAATTTCCAAGTATTGATTATATGTTGGGAAGACATTACAATTAATCATGATAAATACCATTACTGCAACCTTCTGCAGTGACTTTTTGGGCTGTAAATTAATTAATTTATGTTATCAGAATGTAACTTGCAATTTTTGTGACCAAAAAAAAATATTTTGACAAGATTTTTGTAGAAAACGTTGGAGAGGTGGAGAGGAAGGAGCTGAATGAGGGAGGAGGAGGTGTAGAAAGAGAGAGGGGACAGGCTGAGGAGTCAGAAGCAAGGTTCAACACTTTTGCACAGGCGTTGAACAGTATTGGAGTATATCAAAATATGCGAAACACACTCTGGATAAACAGCATTAAAAATATGTTTTTCATTGGTTTATTTTTCTTCAGTTGAAAACTTACACATGTTGTCCACCCTAATGGACATGTAATGCATGTTTTCAAAAATGAACTGTCTTTGTTTGTTGTTTTTCATGCCTAAAGAGGAATATAAATATGTAGGAAAAATCTTAACTAAAGTAGTCATAATTCATGCCTGAAGAGGCTACACCAAATGGGACCATTTTTAATTTAATGTTGGTTCTTTTATAAATACAGGTGTGGTTCTGAGGTGGCACCCACAGGCCCCACTGCCTAACTATCTATATTTACGCCCCTGACATCCAGTCAAAATGATTTCAAATGTAATTTGTTAGTGGACGGTGGATGATTTCTCTAGGGTGATGTGTTATTTGTGAAGAGTTTGGGTCAGTGTAACATCACAACAAGGAAATATAATAGACACATCATGTTTCATCATCATCACATCGAGGCTGGAGATGAGAAAATGACTAAAGATCGTACCCCAGTGACCCATGAGGGCAATTCTCTCTTCTCTGTGTGTGAAAGCAGAACAGGGCGTTCACAGCAAATCAGTAGCATGGTAAAGTGTATAGATTTTCAGAACACAGCTCTGAGGAGAAGAATGAAAACTATTAATCTAAGTATGGCGGCAGGTCTATCTGCGGACAAATAACAGGACTTAAATTCGATTCTTGTGGCAGCTTGGTTGTGTTAAAGCTACTGATTTATGGATGCCTGCACTTTGCCTCTCAGTCAGGTTTTTCTGATTTCTCTTAGATATACATTTGACCAAACTCCAACTCTATCTTTTACCCTGGCTCTTTATCTTTTTCTTACTTTCTCAAAGCCAGCCTTTGAGACTTAGAATAAATTTGTTCCCATTCAAGGGTGACACCAGCAGAGATGGAAAAACTTTAACTGTTCAAAGAGGGAGTCAGCTCGTCGGTGGCACTTCTGTACAGACCCACACACCAAAATTTTGTGAGTTTTCATCAGGAATAAATTAGACATGTTATTCAGCCTGTGCACCCTGACGTGCTCCTCTTTGCTAATCTGATTTTAAAGCTATCTTTGGTTCAATAATGACTCAACAGCGTAAGCTTGAGACAGACTCAGTAGAAATGAGACATTACTGAAACATCAAATAAAAGCTTAAAAAACTAATCAGCTCATGCTGGCATGTAAGAAAGGCTTTTTATCGTTCTCATTACTCACACGCTGTGTGTTTTGAATGCGCACTGTGGTAAAACATTGGCTGCATCATGACTGGTATAATCTTTCAGGTGTGTCACTGCAGCCAAATAAAGGTTAAAGCTGTTAAAGTCATACTGGAGTTGCTCAGAAACCAGTACATATTTTTTGGTGTTTTGATGTGTAGACAACTAGTGATTGCCAAAAAGAACAAATGTCAGTTTAACTGACCTTTCTGCTAGCCCATATTAGTGTTTGACTTCACACATTAGTCACTTCACATCATGACTTGGATCACAGAGCAACATCCATTCACAAGACTCTATGTTATGGCTCCCACACACATGAGTGCTTCCATTCTGAAACTGAACAGCCAGTGGAAGGAGGAGGAAGAGAAGGAGGAGGATGTCTATAATTGCTGGAGCCCATAATGGGCTGGGCCTGCAGGAGCCATTTCAGACAATCATGGGCTTTTCAATCTGCCTCAGATTGTGTGATTAAAGAGCGATCTACCGCAGGCAGAATCATCCAAAAATCTCATTTTTGGAGCCGTCACAGTGATTTCTCCATCTGCTTGCTGTACCCACCACGTCCCTCCTTAACGCAGGTAGACAGGCGTCAGATTGGCCTCCCGCCTGATCCTCTGCAGGCCTGCTTATAGGGAGGGCATGTGTGTTTATAGTGTATGTACATCTGTGAGACAGAGAGCCATGAGACAAACATAGAAAGTATGGGATGTCTTGCCAGGTAGTACAAGAAATCCTCTATATTTAATCAGAAAGATAACCAACGTCGCCGCAGTCGGAGTCACTCAAAATGAGAAATGCCATATGACACAAATACAATGCCCACACACGCGCAACTAATCACTTTAAGACATCGCAAGATGCTTGGAGGTAGTGCCGAGGCAGGCGCGTGGCCCCTGTGCATTCGTCTCAGCGTCAGAATCCAACTTCAGCAAATAGACTGGCTCAACATGGCGGCTCTGAAGCCGTCATGTTCTGGTGTATTTAAAAAAAAAAATCTTCACCACACATGTTCTATTATGCTAAAATGAGATTAAGAGGGAAAAGCGAAAAGGGAAAGTGAGGAGGCGACCTCAGAATACAGATTCTCAACTTGAAAAGAAGTCAGAGCTAATTGGGACAACTTACTGTGAGAGGGGTTTATAGGACTCAGCAGATATGGAGATTAACAGTCAACAGTCAAATGATCTCAACAAGGTTTTTTTTTACATATCAGAAAAACAAGAGATTAAGTTTTGTTTTTAATTATATTTTTTATCCTACTCTGACCCCTTGGACAGGTCTTGATGCTCAGGTCGGGAAGCACTAGTTCAGACATCAGAAATGAAGCACCAATATCAGGCAACCCTGCTGTTGGACCTTCCAGAGGACAAAAAGAAAATGTACCTTGTATATTTCTTGGGAAATACCGGATTATTTTACCTCTTAAAGGGACAGTTCACCTTAAAATAAAAAATACATATATTTTCTCTTACATGTAGTACTATTTATCAGTCCAGATTGTTTTGGTGTGAGTTTCTGTGTGTTGGAGATATCAGCCGTAGAGATGTCTGCCTTCACTTGAATATAATAGAACTAGATGGCACTCAGCTTGTGGTGCTCAAAGCGCCAAAAAAATGCATTTGAAAAACACTACAGCAGTGTCTCTTTCCAGAAATCATGACCCAGTTACTCAAGATAATCCACAAACTTTGTTCTGAGCAGTTTCATGTAGGAACTATTTTCTGTCTGGACCGTATCACTGCACAGATGAAAGCATTAATCTGATGCTAGCTCACCTAGCATCACCGTGCTAGCTAACATTACAGCTCTGCTGAGGAGGACGCCCAACTAGGTACCTGACTCCAAGATGGCGCCTATTCAGTCCCATGGAATTGCTCACTTGGCACATATACCTAAGAAGGTATCCAGCTTTCAGGTTTTTTTTCTGTGGTGTACAGCCAACTGAGCATGCACAGTAGTGGGAGGGAGGGGCTTTGCTGGCAAGTCCCTATGCAAAGCCTACAGCCTCCTGGGCATCACCGGCGCATGTAAGAGGAAGGCCATCGGTAGAGCTTCAGAGGCAGGCGAGAAAACATCTAGATGGCTGTGGATCAAGAGGGACAAGCCGTGGACGAATGCTTCTTGGACACAGGCCGGGTGCTGATCACTCCTGGTCGGGTTGCCTGGGCGAGGGTGTCTGAAGCTGAAAGACCCAAAACACCCGATGAACCCAGGTACTATCACTGATGATGTGTCCAAGTGCATCCAGAGATGTATCCAACTATCGCTGTCCCTTGCCGTGTGTTCCTGCTCATAGACTTTACATTGTGATGCCAAAAAAAAACAACATTTTTTTATATTATTTTTTTGTTTTTTGCCTTTATTAGATAGGACAGTCTAAGGGTAAGGGGGGATAGAGGGAGGGATGACATGCAGCAAGGGGCCATAGGCTGGAATCAAGGCCGCGGCCGCTGCGGCGAGGCCATTGCCTTTGTATTCAAGACACCTGCTTTACCCACTGAGTCACCCGGTGTCCCAGTGTCACAGATTTTTAAACCAGTTTTCTTGGCTTGAGAAACATACTACAATCTCGACCTTGTTTGTAGTCCAAGGTGTCCTGTCAACAGCTTTACATGTGTCTCTTTAACAAAGGTGGTCTACGGGAAAATGCTTTTTGGACGCAGGGGATATTGCTGCTGAAACACCGCAGGAAATTGACAGCAAGGACACTTGTGTGATCATGAGCTAGAGTCTCTCATCCATTAGTAGATGCACACTACCTTCTGCACTGTAAAATGGTTGGTAGGTTTAGGTCGGGAGAAAGAAAATAGTTCCTACACGAAACTGCTCACAACAAGGTCTGTGGATCATCTTGAGTAACCAGGTCATGATTTCTGGAAAGAGACATTGCTTTTGAGTTCTTTATATGTATTTTTTGCCGCTTTGAGCACCACAAGCTGAGTGCCATCTAGTTCCATTATATTCGAGAGAAGGCAGACATTTCTACGGCTGATATCTCCAACACTCTGATAAACAGCACTACACGTAAGAGGACAAATATGTATTTTTTATTTGTCCTTTAAAATCTAAATGTCCTTCAGATTAAACATTGTGAGAAAGAAAAATCTCTTGGCTTAGAAAGCAGAAAGGTTGTGAATCTGTGCCCTTCACAGTTCATGAAAACCTGCAGCTGCTATGGTTACCGCAGGGTCAGTGGGTCATCAGAGTCAAATCAGTAACCACATGTGAAACAAATACTGTCATGTAAAAGCACACAGGTCAATGCTGATGTGATTAAGTAGATCCATATGACTGATGCTCAATAACATTCATTATCTACTAACTATGTCACAGCTCCTTTTGGAGCACCGGTACAAAGAGGGAATGACCTCAGAGTGTGTCCTATTTTAAGTAGAGGAGGTACACATATCTGGGCAATTCCCATTCCCTCCCAGGAGATTCAGTTGTTTCACCAGAAAAAAAGCAGCTAAATTGCTTTGGTTATTTTGGGCTACCAATTGTTCTTGAAGAAATCCAATAACCTTTACAGTGAGCAGGATTACCTCCTAAAGAGAATCAGCTGGAATCAACTGCATCTTCTGGAGGATAATCCTTTATAACCATATTACTGTACATGTGCTGTAACATCTGTACAGTGCACTTCACCAGGACTGTGTTTTTATTATTTTATCCATATTCAATTTAAGCAGGTTCTCAAAGGATTGCATTTTATTTTAAGTATTAGGAAAGTACACACTTTTTGACAGGGATAAGGCAGTAGTTTTTGCCAACAGCGGTAATACCTGTTTTATTTTTCTTTAATTTCACTCTTTGGTAATCTAAAACCCCTGATTCACCTGAGACTTAGTTCCATTTTTTTTAATCTTATTTTATTATTATTATTTTTAATACTTTGCAGAGAATTTCTACAACTGATACCACGTGAATTTTAGTGTAACACTGCTCCCTGCTGGTAGAAAGGTCTAACTGCTGTGGAAACACTGACATAGTTCAACATTGCATTTTGCTAAAACTCACAGCTCCCCTGATAAAGATTAAACTGTGACAAAAGAGAAAGTAGTGAACACCACAGCAGTGTCATTATAACATTGTCAACTGTCTTTACATGTGTTATCATCTGTGATTTGTAAAATAAAACGGGTAATAAAATGCACCTCCCATAATCTTATTCTCATGTTTCACTCCAGCTGTAGCAGATGGTGAAACAAATGGGAAGTTGAATGACCCAGATGGAAAAATATTCAGGTTAAAAAAGGATGAAAAGAGAACATAGACGTTTAAATAAAAGTAGGTAATAATGTTCTCCAACCTTTCATGGCTTGTTATTTCAATACACTATTTGGGAGAAGTAATTTCACTTCATTCTTACTCCTAGGGGTATTTCAAATCAGACTATTGCATCCATTAGTGTTCATCCTTTGAGAGACTATTGAGTCACCTGTGGCATTTTATTATAATTTATTTGAACTACTAGAATTATTCTGATTTCCATATAATTCAGGTACATGCAGATCTCTGAATTTATCATACTGACTTCTTAAAAAATGTCTCGTCATGTTCTTCACTCTTCTTCCACACTATTCATGTTAAATTTCAGCCAGGTTTCCGAGGGAGAAACACCCCTGGCTTATACAGTATAAACCAATTCTCTGGTTTGCCAGGAGAGCAGGAATTTAACATTCTGTTCAGCAGTTTTCCTGTAATGGAGGCTGTGCGCAGGTTTTCCAATTACATGCAAGATAGGTTATAGAAGCAAAGGCACACTGGCTGAGGTGCTGCAGGGTCTCAAAGTAATGATGTACATTACCGACACTTATTCAAAAACCTGTGATGGGGTTACTATATGCTGTGTAAACTGATTGCATGAAATGCAAGCGTTATCAATTTCTTCAAAGTATCTCAATTGCTAAAACCAGGCCGAGGTTGCATGTGAATTACAGCTGCTTCTACTGTAGTGTCCTCATTCCAAGATCTGATTCATATTCAACATTACAGTTATATTACTGCAATTATTTCACTTTATTTCAAATTAAGCGCTATTTCCAGTCTTGAGGAATGAAAAAGTCGAAACACTTTCTATAAACATTTATTTATCTTTATTGGCTAGAGACAACCAGCTCAGACAAGGACTCCATATTGTTTCAGAACGTCTGTGTATTTTGCAATTTTGCCTTCGACGTTCTTCTCTGCCTGCTTGGTAAGCTTGATCAGTGTCTTTTTCTTGCTGTACCGGAGCTTAGCCTTCTCCTTTCTCTTCTCCTCCAGGGTGGCTGTGATAGCCTGGTACTTCCAGCCGACCTCGTGTGCCAGACGCCCGAGCAGGGCGAACTGAGCGGGAAAGAGAAGTCAAAGTCAGTATGTTTGACAGTGTATCACAGATATCCTTTTTAAAAACGTAGGGAAAAGTGGGCGCCTCTGTAGCGTTAAACAAAGTGCAAGTTAACAATGTTTAAAGCTTCAATTTGAGGCACAACTTGTCGACTCAACTCAGTAATCAGATCCGAAAAGTTTGACTCATCAATAGATGATCAGCTTCGGGATAAATTTCTCATCACCGTCAAGTTAGAACTGTTGTTGCAGGTAAATTGAAGCCTTTTAATTTGAGTTTGTCCAATTTTACAGCCAACTAAGTTCTACAATCTAAGTCAGAAATTAAATTAAGTCCGCTCTTAATCAAAAATTAAAGGCTCACCTTGCGAGTGGGCTTCAGACGCACAATCTTAAGAGCAGCTGGAACAACCATGCGCTTCCTCTGTGGAACAAAAGCCAAAATCAGACAAAGACGACAACAGCACATCTAAACCCTGGTAGGAAAGCATGTCTCAGACAGAATTTCTTTTTCAGAGTCACTACTCAAACAAGGTAGGTAAGGGATTAAATGACATCACAGACAGCAGAGGTAAAGCCACATGTTTGGGCCGTGTTAACTGAGATTCATCACCTTGTCATAGGGCGGGGGGATACCGTCAAACACCTTCAGCCTCTCCAGAGCAGCCTGTCCTCTCTTGGTTTTGTGGGGCAGCATGCCTGGATAGCAAAGAAAACTTGTAAGTTAAAAATGGCTCTTTATGATGTTATTTATTGAACTGTGTATTTGTTTTGAACGGTGACTAACGTCCACACGAGTTTATTTAGTGGCAAATTGGTTTCCCTGCTGGGATTAATCAAACTTTCTGTACTAAGCCATAAGACATTCTGAGTAACAACTGAAGCTATATCAAAAGTTTTTTTGTCCAAGCACAAATAAATATACATCCCTACTCAACTCAGCAATCAGATCCGAAAAGTTTGGCTCATCAATAGATGATCAGCTTCGGGATAAAGAGCTCATCACTGTCAAGTAAGGGACCACTTGTGCCTGGTCAAATCAACGCAAGTCATGCTTTACAAGATTTCACTCACAATACTCATATTTCAGTCCAACACTGGATCTTTGAAGGGCTCTTATGAATTACAGTTTACAGCTACAGTTGGCAACTTTAATGAAAATTCATATTTGCTAAAACTCACTATAGTCTGAAAGTACATGTGACAGATCATCTGTGAAAAAGCATCATGTCCTTCCTCTTCTTCTGACCTTTGCAAATGGCATTAGGTAGAATCGACTGCAGCGCACCAAAAACCAATCAGTCATGAGTCTTTAGTGCAACGGTAATCATGTCAATCACAGTTCATGAGTTGCTGTCAAACAAGGCAGCAATCAAATATGAATCAAGACTCAGTAACTGCACTGCCTATTTCTCACTTCAGATATTTATACAAACATTTTAGAGTGCTGTTTAGCTATAAAATGACAAAGTTTGTAATCCAGCCAGTGGGCAGTGTTTAGTTTCGGCTTGACTGTTTCTAACATAGTGGACGAATCACAAGCTCATTTTACTGCTTAAAAGTACACTAAAATATGTTTATGAAAATATTTGAGGCAAGAAGCAGGACATGCAGAAACAGAATCTTGCTTCATACTTGATCAGCACTGCCAGAGTTGACAGTCTGACCACAGTTTGAGCAGTGATTGACAGCTGCGTTAGGGACTCCTCTGCTCCGACTGTTTTCCTTCAAGTGCGGCAATGCCACTTGATACACTACAAGGCAACAGAGTAGGCAGGGGAGTATGATTTTTATTCCCCCCACAGAACAGGCGTCTTATTGTGTGAATATAGTGACAGTTTAAGGAATTGTGACAAATATTTGTATTTTATTAGTCACCAACTACAGCTTTAAGGACTCGCAACTGGACCAACTAAATATTGTACATCAAGTTTATTTGAATGAAAGTTCCAGTTCTGATCTTAAGAGCAAATTAACTTTACTTGAACTGAGCTCAGCAACTTATGTTTGAACCCAGTCTACCAACTTCAGTGATAATAAACTCCTCAATTGCATACCCATTTCTTTCACAGTATATTCTGTGATAATCTTTCTACACTCAGTGTAAGTAGCTTTCATCAGCTTTCAGATAGTTTCATATTCTGGTGTGTTTCCATGTACAGAGTAGTGTTGCATTCTCACCTCTGACAGTCCTCCAGAAGATCCTGCTGGGAGCTCTGAAGTGGTACGGTCCACGAGAGGGGTTGGTGTTCATCCTCTTACGCAGGAAAGCCAGGTACTTCACTGTAGATGGGTACACAATACAGATATCGTTTGAACTGTGTAACAAACAGTTCAAGGCACTAAGCAGTTGCATTACTTAAGTGTGCAACGCTGATGTCTCAGATGGTAGTGCATGTAAGGTAGTCTCATGGTCATTGAAACTCGAATAATAGTGGTAAAACATCACTGACAACAAGCACAAAAAAAGTTCAACGCAGAAATGTTTCCAACTTACGCTTGTTGCGGTAGAAGTTGCCGGAGATGTTGATGCCTTCGCATCTCACCACCACCACTTTGTGTCCTGAAACAAAAAGACAGCAGTTTAGCATTTGGACATTTTTAAAAACAGCAGTCATGTTAACAATCCGTCTCGTCTCAGATGGTAGTGCATGTGAGTTTTCTCATGGTCGTTAAACTCAAGCAATGAGGTAAATGTCATCATCATTGACAGACTGAGGCAACAAACAACGGCTTCTCAATATTTTAATGTGGTGTTCAAGTGCCACTACATACAGCTTCAGCAGAAACAGTAATCAACCAGTATTCACGTATTACACATGAAAATGTATTTCTAAAAAAATTAAAGTAAAACTTACCTAGCAGGACCTGTTTAGCCACAAGGGCAGCAAGCCGGCCAAGTAGATGGCCCCTGCCATCAAGCAGCAGAACCTGCAGCAGGAAAGACATAAGGATACAGGCATTTTAACTTAGACCTAAAAATCAGACTACAGTTGGCCTTATCAACCTGCATGGTGACATCAACTAAATCAGATAAAAGATTCACTCTTAAGTCAATACCCGGCTGTTGATCACGTTTTACATTATGGTAAGTATAAGCTGCAAGAATTGCATATTTAAGACAATCATTGCCGACTGAAAGCGTTTATTAAGAACTTAAAGAAATGCATCTTTGCCTCCTTTAGCCTTGTAACAACATGCCACATGTAGCTTGCCGACTGCCTTTAGCTTAGCATCAACGTCAAAGCATGACATCCTAACTGACGTTATAATTTAGACTTGATAACATGGACCATAAATGTAAAATACCCTGGTGTTAAAATCTATTACATTAAATTTCCGCGTATGTTACCCATAATAACACATAATCACGACACACGTTTAAGCTAGCAAGCTAACGGCGTTGACTCGTCAGGGAAGCTGCCATGATGAAGGCATGTCCACTCAGCTACCGCTCGCTGTCTCAAACATGTTTTAAAATCAAGTCTTAACAGCAACACCGGACAAAACAACTATTACACCCAGGCGTCCCATAAATAACACCTTCAGGTCAGCTATAAAATACCTGATTAAACTTCCACTATAAAGCAAAAAAAGACATTATAATTCCGCAGCGGTTGCCCACCTTATTGAACCGGTCCGCCATGATGAGCGAAAAGAAAGACGCACGGGGCTGCTCGTGGTAAAAGGCAGGGGCAGGCGGAAGTGACGTTTTTCAGATTTCTTTCTCGTGGGAAGTGTGTTCAAATGTTCCAGCGACGCTGTTGCATGGAGGGAGAAGTTTAGTTCATTGTCACTAAAATTAGAGCAGATTTTTAAATTACTATTTAAAATAAATTGATGTATTTTTTATCATTTGTTCGACACTGTTCCCCGTAGTTTGTTTTGTTGGAATTAAAACTGGACGTTTGATAAAAGCTAATATCAATACACATGTTAGATATGTGCTTTTGTGCTTTTAAGGGACTGTACTCTACTTGTCAGTGGAGGGAGTGGCTGGGGTGCAACTTTGTTTTTTGTTTTTTAATCTTGATATCCCTGAAGCTACAATTAGTTTTCCTTGAGCCTCCCTGAGTGACTTGCAGAAAATGCTTGACCCTCCCTCCGCAATAAATAGGCCCTAACCCTTTGAGACTGAAAATTAAAAATTGAAAACAAAGCCCTGATGTTGAAAAAAAAAACTTTCACCCACTACTTACATACAAGCAGGAGCACAGAATTTATTATTTTTCTTTAACAGGATCAGGTCAGTGCAAACTGTTTATATTTGGCAAATTTTAAAGGAGATGTAGAATAAAGTGATTTTGACGAAATAGCTCTATTTGAGGCTTAGATTTGGTTATTTTTTCTGCCATTCCCTCTGCCTGATGTGTTCAAGAACTGTAAGAAATTTTAAGAGCCAATGATAATTTCTGTTTTTACAATTTCTGACTATGAAAAATTGTGTGATTTTGGCGTTTTTAAGAAGATAACCTTTCTTTCAAACCCACCAGGAGATTTTGGGGCTCAGGTGGTATTTAAATTATATACAAGATACATCCATTTATAGTTGTATATCCCTACCCTAAGCCAAAAAAATAAATAAATAAATAAGTGCTTTAACAATTATGCTGATTTCATTTTCAAGGTTTATGTTGACTTGAGAAAAAGCGATCCTTATGTGTACCATGTCATTCTGTGCTCATGTATTTAGAGGTAATGCCCACTGGAGTTGTCCTGATCTTGTCTGCTTTATTTAGTTTGGAAATTCCTGCGTATGACCTCTTTGCTTCAAGGATGGATAACCAAGCAGGCAAAATGGGCATTGCCCCGGGGCCCTCACTGGCCTGAGGAGCCCATGTTCACTGTGTGTCAGTTGTTTCTTGGTTATTTAACTAAATGGATGTTTGTTTGTGGACATGCACCACTAAAACAGAACATCAGCTGAGATGATGAGGGCCTTATAGAGCAACTTGACACATTATCACACATTCACAAAAAATATTTAAACCCAGGGGTGTGTCAAAATTACACAGTGCATTTTCCTCATATTTCTAACATTAATGCTAATATATATTTTTTTAACAATAATTCGCATCACATTCACGATTAAGTTCCTTCTCAGGTAATACTTTTACCTTTTCATATTAAATATATAAGGGCTGCAACTACTGACTATTCCTTTTATCAGTTAATAAGCCAGTTATCCTTACAATATACAATTGCTTGTAAAATGTGTATAAAATTGTGACGTGAGTCTTCAGACTGCTTGTTTTGTCTGACAAACAATCCCAAAACTTAAAGATATTAAATGTGCCTCAACATAAGAGAGTAAAAAGCACCAAATCCTCAAATTTGAGAAGCTGATATTAAAGAATGTTTGATAGTTTTCTATAATAAATTACTAAGATGATTATCAAAACCCTTGAATTTTCTGTTGATCTATCAATCATTCCAGCACTAAAAGATAGAGCTGCCAATGCCATTTACAATACAAATTTATTTATACATCACACAAGAAGATAAATATGTGTTGCCATGTGAAGCAGCATTTAAGATAATTAGATTTTTCCACTTTGGCTTTTTGCCTGCACATACAGCACAGTGACTGACTACAAAAAAAGGGAAAGGGTTGAAAAAAAGTTGTACAACTTGTGTCACAGCATGCCATGGAAGCAATAATAATTTTATAAGCAGTTTTAATAACCTTCATGCGTTTACAGAACAATCACGCACACATTCATGACTGGCCCGGTGACACAGCGCATGCAGCAATCTGAGTAATTAGTAAAGGTAAGAGGCTGGGATGGTGAGAAAACTGGAACTTTTCTTTTTGGAAAGTTTCGCTCAGTCGTCGTGCTTCAGCTTCCTGATCTTTCCCTTGTGGCGGTCGATCTCGCGCTGCAGACGTTCGATCTCCTTTTTGTGATGGTCGATTTCCTCCTGGTGATGCTGCTTCAGTGCAGCCAGCTGCTCCTGCTCCTTACGCCTTGTGTGCGGATGGACAGGTAAGGTGGTGGGTGACAACAGAGAGCAAATGGATAAACAGTGAGATAAGAGAGGGAGGGGACAGAGAATGGATGATACAGGGGGAGAATTTAGGACTGTAGGCAAACATCATACAAAGAAACTCATAAAACATCACTGATAAAGACACAGTACAGCTAACTGTCCACAGAGAATACATACTTGAAGTACATCTCCTCCTCAGCAGCCTGCTTCTTCCCCATGGCTCCGCCTGCCTCTCTGATCGACCCTCCACCACCACCACCTTTTCCTGCACCTTTACCCAGCTCACCCAGCTAAAACAGGGAAGGGAAGTAAATGTTTAGTACATACATTCAACGACAAATAAGAGCTTTGTCTGTTGACATTTCTCTAAGAGGCAGTGGCTTCAAATTACACTATTTCAGAGTCAATTCCTCACTTAGGTTTCACCATCAGGTCCTTTCTGTGTGATGTTAAGTAGAGTCAGTTTGACCCTGTGAAATTCACCCTATTGTGAAGGTCAAGCATCAGTTTGTTTCAGGAAGTAGTGCAACACAATTCTTTGTTTGCAGTGTTACAATAGAAGGTATTGGGAAAAGACCAGAAAGTGTTTGTGTAACAACAACACAACCAAAACATAAGAGGACAAAACCAACCCACAGAACTGAATACAGATGAGTAAAGTGGTAAACAGGCTGCTACTGCTTTTTTATTTAGACAAGCCTTGATATGATTTAATTAAAACATTAAGTGCTGCATTGGTGTAAATCTGCACCAAAATTACATTGGTACAAAGTTCCTCTGACCTGTAATCATATGACCAGCAGTTGTTGACCTACTAATTGTCGGGGAAGCTTTCAGTTAGCCAAAATTATTAAGCTAATTCATTTAAAACGACTCAAACACAGCGGTATGACGGTCACAAATAGCGGTGTTTTAATCGACTGAAGTGTTTCCAGGACGTCTATTACCTGGTCGGATGACATTCTCAGCTGTGAGGTGACAAAACTCCTGATGTTAGGCCTCAGAAACCTCGCCATGATTGAGTCTCACATGTGAAAACAACACTGACAGTGACAGCAGTACGTGCCCTTGTCCTCAAAATACGCCACTGGACGGCGCCATTATTGGCCAGACAGGGGGTGACTGATGACGCCAGCGTCATGTTGGTCTAATGGGAAACCACTGGAAATGACTGTTCATATATTAATACACAGTGCGATACCAAATTATTTTGTAATACACGACACGAGTGATTAAATATAGCGTTTAGAAAAAATACCGTGTGCCTGTTTGGAAATGGTTTGGTCTCAAGAGTGGACAGCGTGATACCGCCGCACGTTCTTTACGTGACTGCTGACATCATGTTGATATCTGACGCTTACTTATTTTTAGAGATTTAAATATTTGTGTGTTTTTTTGGAAAAAATTCAAATTATTGAACCTATTGAATCCTCTGTTAAAAAATAAATCTGTAACACTTAATTTGTTCATTTTAATTTAAATAATTTGCTCCTTGCTCTTTATTATATACCTAATATTTATAATTATTAACAATTATTTTTGACTCATTTTATTAACTGTTATTGTATATTTACAGAATTGTTCAATTTTTATTATGTATGGATATATTGCTGCTTGTTTTTAGAGTGTCCTTGTGTGCTCTGCAAGGGACCTAATAAATTATTTTTTTTCCTACATTACTATTTAAATAGCTATCACGGACTATTTACTTTTAGTTTTTGTTTGTTTTTTCCTTTATACATTTTTTTTAATTCATTTGAAATACTTAAAATACTTTAATTTTCAAATAAAGTTAAAATACTACTTTAAATCATTTAAAAAATAATGAAAAAAAATTAGAAAAACCTACATTGTACAACGTACAATGGATTAATTAAAAAAAAATCTATAGTTGTAAGAGAGTCCTCAGGGAACTCTTACAACATGCATACACAAAAATTTGTTATCCATCAAATAAAAAAAGGGAAAAAAAGGTATATTACAGAATTATTGCTGGCATCAAACTAAAACTAATCATGACATATTACTGAAAGCTGTTACAGTAGGACCTATATAAAAGATGTAACCATTCTCTATCAAACACAATCTTACTTTTTACCTGTCATTTTTATACATTTATTAAAAAAAAAAAAAAAAAACATGAAACATAAGGAATGCTTTGAAGGATTTTATTCAATGCAGCAAAGAAAGTACACAGTCCCCCTGCTGAACAAACCAAACACGGGCTTATGTGGTGAAAGGAACCTTGCAGACCCCCTCCCCCAAGTCCCCTATAAATACTTTGCTTGCCAGGCAACTCTGGGCTCACTCCGGCCCAAAACCAAGAGAAGAAACTAAGAAACACAGCATCAACTTAAAATTTCAAACCACATTCAACATTTGTCACAATTCACATCATACGCCATTACTCTACTCATTAAAGTTACATATGTACAGGTATGGTTGGAACCTCGCCGGCAAGCAAGTGCTTTAGAAAAAAATAAAACAAGATCCCCCTGGTGCATGTAAAAAATTAAACCTAAATTTAAAGGAAATTTTCTGCACTGGTTTGTTCATAATGTGTCCATTATGGGAACAAAACCAGAGATAATTAGAGGCACTCACACTTTGTCACTGTGATAAAGCATCTACATAGTTCCTCTTGCAAAAACTGAGAATTTGAGTTGATGACTAGATTGTTTTCACTCTTGAGCTTGCCTGGAGAAATTTTTAAAAGAAGCAAAAGTTGCACTTGAGAGACAAATCAAATTCTGGCCTGTGCATCAACAGAAAGCACTGTAAAGCAGGTAAAATTTCAGGTTTCAAAATCACACATTGTCTTTTTAATTTTGTTCTTTATAGTCAAAAAAGGACAATAATCCGATTGTACGGAAATAAAATAATTTCAAAAACTAAACCTCGAGGTCGATCTGTAATGTGATCTGTGCTCTGACAACAGCTTTTGCTAAACACACATTGCCCAGATGTATTGCTCTCTACAAGTGCATATTAGGTGTCTCTAGAGAAAGAGCGGAGACTTCAGTTCAGGCTAAAGATTTTTTTTTAGGCTGGCTTGTGCTGATATGTTTTGGTTTTGTTTAAAACAAAGTTTCAAAGGGAAAACATAAAAAGTATGTCAAGGAGAGGAATGACTAAGAAAAATAAAACAAGATGAAGGGGGGGCGGACAGGTAGAAAAAGGCCAGGGTGCATCACAGGGCCAGGAGCGGTCTGCGGAGGCCCTTTGGAGGAGGCAGCGGTCGCGCCTCCCCCTTCCAGCCCCGTCAGTCCTGCTTGATGTTGCCCAGTGCTCTGAGGCGCTCCAGGAGGGGAGGGTGGGAATAGTGCCACATGGAGAACAGCCAGTCAGCCACGGGGAAGCCCAGGTTGTCCTTGTTGAGCTTGATGAGGGCAGAGTAGAGCTCGGAGGCTTTGCCCATGCTGCGTGCAAAAGCATCTGCTTGGAACTCAAACCTGCGACTCAGGACCGTCAGACAGAAGGACAGCAGCTGCAAAGACAAAATATATGAAAATCGGAATTGTGAGGATGCCTGGAGCGAAATAACAAACAGTAAATAATCACCAATCACACTCACCTCATTGTACGGGGAGAAGATGAACTGGAAGATAATCATCAAGCCTATTAATGTGGGCTGGCTGTCATTGAAGCCAAAAGCTACAAACAGCTCCTTGCGTCCAATCAGAACAGCAAACAGGGAGAAGCACAAGAAGGAGTTCATCTGCAGAGAGAACAGTCAGTGGATGTTATTTGCATATCAACTTACATCTGAACATCTGCATCTGAACATGTGAAAACAGGCCAACTTGTTGCTTTGTTCTGGTGTTTGACACTGAGTGAAGAATCACGGAGAGACTGTATCACCTGACTGATGACGATATTCTTGACAGTGTGGCCAAGCTTCCAGTGGCCAAGCTCATGGCCCAGGACTGCAAGGATCTCTGGATTGTTGCATCCTTGTTTCTTGTTCTGTTAGAGTATTTGGTAAGATCATTTTAAGGCTAGCTACAGCTTTTCATCTGTCTCAGGGACAATGTTTTAAGCCTACACACTTAAAAAAAAAAAAAAAATCAGTGCCCAGAGGAAGATCAGAATTGCACTCAAGATTTCATGTAAATAGGGCAATGATACAGTGCTTGTAATGGTTGTTTAGCAACCTCAGACAGCTCTTGAAAGTTGGCACAGAACAGGCACAGGAGTCACACACCCAACCTCACATTTTCCAGGTGGTTAGACACGCGGCATGTGTACAGCCCCTAAGGAGCCCTCCTTTGTAATGAGTGCAATCAAGACATTTCTGAATAAAGTTTATGGCTTTGGAACCTTTGGCTTGGCTTTTGATTCACCGGCCGTATCATCACTCTCTGGCTGCTCAGGCTGCGGCTCTCCAGACTTGTTCAGAGGCGAGTAGTCCTCTAGCAGAGTGTCAAACAGCACGATGCGTTTGTTCTTGAAGAACCCATAGAAGTACGCGTTGCTGTGTGATGAACGCTTGGAACCTGAAAGTATGGAGAACATTCAAGACAATTTCAGAGCGGTGCATCTACAACCAACACATAGAAATATTCAACATATCTTTAAAACGTATATACATAATGTGTTAATGACAAGATATCAAACAAGGACATGAAACTTTGATGGTTTAACAGGCATGTGGCTCCAGATGTGAGCACTCTGGATTAAGGAGCATAAATTTACCTTCCACAACATAAACCTTCGTGAGGGGGAAGCTTATACTCTTGGCCATAGCCTCAATGTCTGTCTTCAGCTCTCCTTCTGGCAAAGGAGTGAACTTATCAAACAGGGGAGCGATGTAGTCAGCATAGATTGTTACAAGTACCTGAAAACATAGAAGAAGATGACATGAATTATGATGAATTAAAAACCAGCCAAATTGTAACTACAGAGCATAGAGTGCATATAAACATGGACAATGTGCCTCCACTTCCTTCCACAGACAAAAATATCCTCCACTGTATCGAGTTCCTGCCTATACACTGGTCCAACCAATCGCAAGCAGTGCCATTGATCACGAACACACCGACTGACATATACAGCTATCAATTATGAAGTAAGCATCCTTTAAATAACTAGTTATAACCAAACTTATCAGAAAAATGAACACTTGGATATACAGCAGCATTATTAGGACTACCTTAAATAACAAAAACTGTCCTTAGGGAAAATTTGCTTGATCTGTACTTTGATTTTTTGGTTTGGCTTGTGTCCCTTATGCTAACATGAAGGGGGTGAGGTTTAAAAGCTATATTACAGCCAGCCACCAGGGGGCGATCAAGATGTTTTGGCTTCACTTTTGAGGAGCTGTCATGTCGTCCATCTACAGAGTGACTACATGCTGCTCTTTGAGTTACCTCCTATTTACCAAAAAAAAACCCTACACATTCCTTTATCATGCAAAGATGCCTTTTCTACAGGTTCACTCATTGTTTGACAGCTAACAGAGTGAGTGCAGCACTGACCAGAGAAACAGCCAGGGTGAAGAGCCAGGCATAGATGAAAAAGTAGTCTCCACCGATTTTGATGATGTACAGGAGCAGCGAGGTGACAGGCAGGAGGATACACTGGGTCACGATGAACTTCTTCACAGCATCCTTAAGGAAGAACCCCAACGTCTGATAGGAAGACGGGACATTAATAAGACAATGGTGGGTGACAGAAAAAAATGTGTGTCAGTATGTTACTATGACAGTGGCCTGGGTCTTTAACTGGTGCTCCTTTAAATATCTAATAATCACACTAGACTTCGGATGTGGCTGTAAAAAGTTTGTAGCCAAGTTTACAGATAAAGCTGCTGTGGTCTGCGTGAATTCATATCAGTTGCAACAGACTCTAAAAGGTGACAAACTTTCACAGTGAAAAATGATAAAGCCGTGTAGCATGATTTAATCTTGTCCATTTACGTACTTTTTATGGTTGTAATAGTTCCCAAAATACAGTTAAACACACAACTTCCACTGCAGCGTCTGAGCTTATAAGAGGGAGATAGTGTTGCAAATCAATGTAACAGTCATGTAATCAAGCTCTTCACAGCTGCTGCTCTTCCTGAGGAAGGAAACTACTAACATTTAAAAAAGGCCACATTTCAGGTCTGCAGAGTTTGAGTGCAGTTCAGTCAGTGTACCTGCTGGTTAAAGCCATGCTTCTCCTCAATGACAAATGTGTTGTACACACTCCAGGGAAGTCCAGTGAAGGCGCTGAACAGCGTGGCAAGCATCAGAAACGCAAGCGACTGGGTGATCTCATACTCTGAATCGAATCCAAAGCGAGCTGTCACAGAACCAGCGACGCCCCACAGGAATGGGATTCCACCCAGGAGCAGGATCAACTGAAAGGTTGTGAACATAATACAAGCTCTTTACATGTCAAATTAAACATGTGGCATCAATATAAATCATAAAAATGACTATGATGAAATGAATCTTCATGATACATAAACATTACCCTTTTAACATTAACATTCTGACTAATCAGTCTCATTTGATGTCCATCTGAAGTGACATAAGTTAACCACAGACTTTATGACACTCAGCCCACTTATATACAAACATCCTCAGTAACTCGACTGACTGTGAAAGCACAAGTTGAGCAGCCTGTGGTTTTTATTTTTCTGGTTGTCTTACCGTCCCTTCAGTCTCAGAATAGAGTCCAGACCAAAAGCTGAAGTTGCTTTTATCCAGCTGATAAAGACGAGACTTCTCGAATGTTTCAGAATCCATGATCTTCCCGAGTTCCTGTGGCACATGTGTTGTTGTTCTGTATATCCTCCTCTGTGGAGGGGACAGAGATCAGCACCAATGTTATATCTCACTTCATAATAATCTCAGCCCATGCTAAACATTTGAGTAAAAAAAGGTAAAAATGCCCTTTTAAAACAAATATCAGATTTTATTTTTAATCTTTTGTGGCTTGTTTTGTCCAGATGTATGCTCCAGAAAGTACACATTTAATCTATTTGTGTATCATTTCCAAAATCTAGCTCCTACTTTTAATTTACTAACACATGCAATCATGTTTTGAGTTGCTTAGATTCTTTGATTGGTTCGTTTGTTTTAGGGTTTGCACAACATGAAAACCACTGACAGGTGAATAATGCTGATCATCTTGTTACAACACAATGTTTTGCTGAGAAACCATAGGTCTTGGCATACATGTGGATGCCACTTGAAACACATCATCAAGTACACTCCCTCATGGCAGGTACTCCCCAATGGCCATGGCCACTCCAGCAGGAATATGCACCATGCACACTAGTAAAAACTGCTCAGGAATGGCTCGAGGAACGTGACAAGGAGCTCAAGGAGTCAACCTGGCCTCCAATTTCCCAGATATTGAACCCAACGAGCATCAGTGTAGCATGAGGAGAGAAGAGTGGTATAGGATAGTGCAGTTGCCATGAGGAGTTGTGTACTTGGTCTGCTGCTGTGTTTTGGTAGGTGGTGTGTGTTAGGTGGCATTCATATGAGTACCAGGGGAACCCAAGGTTTCCAGGGAGGACACTGCACTGTAAAAAGATGATTAATGTTATTCACTGATAGGTGTATTTCCCCTAAAATGACTTATCATCAAAGTAGCAACTTTGAAAATACACTCAATTCAGTACAATACAAATATATACTAACACCTTTTTCACTTCACCAAACTGTACCAGTTCTGCTTCTCTGTTCATGCAGTCAAATAAAACTAGTGTTAACACACTCATTTACACTCTTGATCAGCCTGAATCATGCTTTTGCCACAATATCCTGTTTTAAAGGGAAGTACAGCTAACTCAGCAAAATGCTCCATCAGATGTCATTTTACTGAAACTTTATATAACTTGCTAACGCTGTTCACAATATATTTATTTCAGTATTAATTGTATTATAAACACACACGTCTGCCAATAACTTTCAACTGAATCCCAACACTTATTTAATATAAACTGAGGTGAAGTATACCTTAACATGTTTCTTAAGACCTTTGTGAAAGGGAAATGTTATTCAGATTTCATAGTTCCACTAAGGGAAAATACATAGCAATATATACATTTCTAGCAATCTGAAAATGTGTACATTTAGCTTGTAAACACAAGGTGTGTGCATTTGTACAGGTTCATGAGTAAACATAACCGTTATGTAAATAATGTCACACCAGAAGGGTACAAATCTAGTACATTTAGTCCCATTACTCTTTAGTTTGCAAGAAAATAAAACAAAAATCAGATATTTTCAGTCACCAAACTTTAGCTAGCTTCTTTAATGAATTAATTCAATTCACCATGAAAAACACATTAAGCAACAAAGCAGGAACTTTGACACTGGCAAAAGATGAACTTACCTGTCTGTAAGAAAGGTATGCCTCCCATAGATACACCGTCCACGAAAACCCCAACACAGCATAAAATATCTGCTTCTCCACCGGGAGGTCAAATATACTTTCAACCATCTTTGCTCTGTTTTAGGTCTATGTTGTTGGAGCAGGTCTCACTAGCTCACAGGCTAGCGGTAATGTTAACGTTACCTAGCCTGACTGGTAGTTTTAGGCTAGCAGCTACTTAGCTTCCACTCAACACACAAACAAACAGACAACACTTTAAAGTTGAATAAAGGGAACAACGTCCCCACGTTAAATCTTCAGATACCGACTAAAAAATGTCAACTCGGAAAGCTCTAAGTCCAGTTTCCATCCCTAAGTCAAGGCTTTTACAGCTAATATCTTTCCATTCATGCGAGATGCGATTCCAACCGCTGGGTGTTGCGGCAAATTCTACCCCCGTCGAAACAACGACTGGGATAACTTCAGTTCCGCAGGTGATTTATTTCAGTTGGGAGGGACTTTTTGAAGTCATCGACTAATTTGTAAATTAAACACGTCTTTATACACACTCCCATGAGCATATACTCCAATGCCATTTTGGTCGAAAATTAAATGGAGTCTGGTAGACTAAGTGAGCAACAGCAGTGTTAAAGATAATGTCTACTCGCAGTATGGAAGTGGAAGTCGCTGTATTTCTTTAATGGCCGAGCCATCACACAAGCATATAGCTGGTGTTTGATGACAGAAAATGCAGAAGTAGAGCAAGTATTGAAGAAGGAGTTTACTGTTACAGTGAAAAGGGGCAGTGAAGACTATTATCACTCTCAGAAAATAGTATTTGCAAAAGACATAAGCTTTTATTCAGGGCAAAATTCACCCTGTGAGGGGCGCTAGGGTCCTCACACCTCTGGAGAAGCTGGGCCACACCCTACTTATGTACAGTACCTGTGGAACATGTTCACAGTCTATACCTCTAAAAGGAGAGCCATTATAAACATATGTGATAGGCTTTAATCTCTTTCAACTGGTATTTAATCAAGAGAAACACAAGCAGATTAGGGCTGCTCAATTAATCAGACTAAAATCAAAATCACAAAAAACATCCAAATTGCAGTTTGGTAAGTTAGGTAAAATGTGTCACAACATACTATACTTATAAATGAAAAACTGAGGTTCCACGGGGATGCCCTGACCTCCAAATCATATTCCAGATGTGAGAGAACATGCTCCCTGGGTGCCTTGCCCAGCAAACATCACAGTCATCATTTTTAAATTTTTCTTTCAGTAAAAATGAAATGTAAATCACAATATCTGTCAAAACAATAAAATAATCACAGCATGATTTTTCTTCACATATTGTGCAGCTCTACTGCAGATGATTTCAAATCAATCTGACTGCAATCACAGCCAGATGCAGATTTTTGGGGGCCCCCAGGCCCCAGGGGGAAAAACAGCAGCTGGTTCTTCCCACTCTTAGTGCAGCGTCTGCAGTATTCTTATGCTGCAATATTGCATGGCTCCAGGTTTTTTATATGTCATTTTAATTAAACACAATTGTTAAAGAATGAGCACCATAGTCATATCAAATAATTATGTTATTTTAGTAGCAGATATTAAGAAAGTTGTGATTGAAAATTGCCAGTTTTGCTCAGTTGATAATGCAACCTTGTCTTAAAAATTAAACGTTTACTCTCGCAGTGCTACTTTTTGGATAAAAGACTGCAGTCTGAGACAATAAAATACAACGAAGGAATACTAAAATAATAAAAATGATCATCACTTGAGGATAATTTTAAAAACACAAGGTCTACAGGTTTCAGACACTTGAATTAAATGCTTCTAAAAGACACTTTAAATATTATTTTTAACCAAATTTAAGATGTATTTTTGGACGAATCATCTTTTTTTTTTTTTATTCAAGCATTGCAGGTAGGTATAAAGATAAGTAGGTCCCGTGCAGAGGTAGGTTTTAAACAGTAATAGTTACCAGAGTGAGTTAAATAAATCTACATTTTGCAAACAGTTCAGTGCAACTATAAAGTAAAAGACAGTGTAAAGTTCAATAGTAGTCTCCAACAGAAGAGCTTGACTCATTCTGACAAAATAATAATACAAATTAATTCAAAGATGGCTAAATAAAATTAGATAAAATGCAGCAATAAGGCTTTGTAAATTCAAATTCAAGAGTATGACTTTTAAGGCCTGATGTTTACACGACTGAATTAACATTTTAAGACTTTTAAAAGGCCTGCAGACGCCATGGGAAACTACGTTTTAGAATAGTATCTCATGATGTACAATTAATCTTAGATACTATATTCCAGGCAGTGGAATTACATGGATACAACACATATGATTCTGAGTTAATAAATAAGATGTATTTTCAACTTAGCAAACAGCTGCTGAGATGATATTTCACTGTGACTTTGTATAAAATAAAAAATAAGTCACTTACACAATTCAGAAAGTAAAGGGCTTTATATTCGTTTCCACATTTATTTCTTTAGAAAGTGTTACATACATGTCTGCCAACATCTGTCCACTGCATCCCAACACTGATTTATTATAAACTGAGGTGAAAAATAACCAAACATATTCCTCAAGAGCTTTGTAGTGGGGTAATGTTATTTTTTTTCAGTCACATTTTCACACAACTGAGAAGGCCTTGCAATACGCTACTGACCATTTCTAACAATCTGAAAATCTGTACATTTATCTTGGAGAACTACAGTATATACACTTGACATGTGATCATGAGTTAACATAACAGGTGTTATCTGAATGCTTTTATAATAAATGTCTAAAAAAAACCAACCCCTTTGATTCTGATGTGCACTGCTTAAGCTTGTTTTTATCTTAATGCTAATTTTATTTCTACAATTCTTCATTTTGGCAACTTCAAAAACAAACAATGAAAAAAAATACATAATACTATAATTTTGGGAGAAAGAAAAAAATACTGGTACAGCTTGTGAAAATACAAAGTAATTTGCCATAGCTATGTTAAAAAGGTGCTCAGTTAAACTAACTTCCAAGAAGCAGTTTGCTGTTGTTGGTGTCTGATGGGAAGAGGTCAGGCAGGGTGGTGGTGCACACTGGTCTCCCCAGGACCACCACAGGTCTGAGGTACTGAAGCTGCTTAATAGCCAGGTCCCCACACCCAGCCAGGGCTTTGTCCAAGATGGACTTCAAGTTTTGGACTGATGTGAAGTCTCCAGTCATAGCGTGGGGCTTCAGCAGTGGGGAATGAGTGCGTCTGCTGCGGGTGTGCGAGATTCCCAGCTGGTTGTTCTCCTTAACCGAACAACTGCGTTTGAATGAGTCCCGGCGTTTAACCGGGACCTCGTTTTTGTCTTTCGGCGTTGATTCTTGTATGAACCTCAGGAAAGAGGACTCAAAGCCCATAGGCTTATAGGTGGCGAAGTCAAAAGAGCGGGAAGAAGGACTGCAAGGCTGAGTGTCTTTCAAGTTTGAAGGCAGTTCAGACAATTCATTTTTCCGTTTTAGCGGCTGGCGAACAGGAGCAGCCGGCAAAAGCGCTGACCCATTCAACAATTTAACACTGTCCTTGGTGCCTGACACATCTTGAAAGCCCTGCTCGGAAGTAAAGCGCAGTGAGCATGGTGGTGAGAGGTCAACAGTGAGGGGACGAAGAAGAGGTCTGATTTGATCCAAGCTTAATCTCTCCTCCTGTTTCTGACTGTTCTGTGTCGCTGCAGCCGAGTCTTCAGTGTGCCCGCCGGTGCTCGGCTCACCATAAAGCACCTCATCTGCACCAACAAGGACGCCGTTTCTCTCAACAGGTGGCGGCTCCTCCTCTTCCTCCTCTGGGAATACCAGTGGATCATGATTATCGTCCTCCTGCGTGTCTGCCTTGATGGAGTGTAAGCTCATGGGTGCAGGTTGTCCCCCTGTGTTTTCAGACTCTGTCTGATACTCCATTTTGCGAACCCCATTGGGGGAACACGCTCCTGTGACTGCTGGCCTGGCCGACCTCTGAATCAGTTCCTCCAGCTGCTCAGCAGTATAAACCAGCTTATCTTCATTCTTTACAAGATCTTTCTGACGCATGCGGTGAACCTTCAGGTAGTGACGGTGCAAGCTCTGCATGTACGTGACGACAGAATCACAGTCCTGGACCATGCATGGGTAGGCCACGCGCAGGCAGCGGTCTTGGCACATCTGTAGTGCTTCTTCGTGAGACCTGAAGACATAACGGCTGAAATTATTTCTTTTATCCCTCTTTTTTTCTGACGCTTTCTTTTCCTCAGCAGCCTCCTCACCAGTTTCCTCCGGCTGGTCCTCGGTAACTTCAGGCTTTGGACTCGAGCTCTCAGCCTCTGTGGTGGTGGCTGAACCAGGTTCTTCCTTCTGAGGACCCTGTTGTGCGACGATAAGCTTCTTTTGGCATCCAGTAATTGACTTCTTGTGAGTGCTCTGCAGACGTACCACCAGTGAATCGTAGTATTCACAGTGACTATAAAGTGTATGTTTTTTAAGTGCTTCATCGTGGCTGAACACACGCGTACAGCCCTCAAACTTGCACCTTATTAGCTCTGGTGGTTGTGAGTGGAAATCACGAGTGTGACGCACTAGGCTGCTTTTAAGGTGGTAGGAAGCGTGACAGTTGGCAAAGTGACACTTGTACTGGGGCTGGGGTTCATCCGAGTTTGGGAGAGGCCTTTTCTTAGCGGGCTCTTTTCTGACTTCTGGAGTGTGATGCGCATCGAAATCTTTTTCCAACAGGAGCTGAGAGCGATTGTAATGATGTATCAACTGCAGGTGGCGCACAAGGCCTCCCTGGGTGGAGAAAGCGGCATCACAGTTTTTTGCTACACAATGAAAGGGTTTACTGAATTTATCCAAGATATAGCAGAGATTACTTTTGGCTACCAAACGTCTTGTAGTTCTGACCTGTTGTGTGGTCCTCACCTCACTTTCTCCCTTCTGCTTGTTGTCTTCCTCTCTGCTCTCTGCTCCATCCTCTCCTTCCTCTCCTTCCTCTTCAGATGGAGAATGATTGTCAAACTTTTTTCCATTTTCACTTACCACTGTTGAGTTTTTTTTCTCTGGTTGTCGTTGCACTTTGGGAATCTCCTTCTTCCACACTTTTAGTCCGTGGGTAGTCTGGTGCTGAGGTGTATGCTTTGAGCTGTCTTTGCTTCCCTCAGATCGTACTGATCCGCAGCTTATTTTCTCCACCAGAGTCTGACTCAGGTTATGGACGTGAATATAGTGGGCCTTGAGTACATGTTTTTCTCTGTGACTCTTGGAACAAAGCTGGCACACGTAAGGCTTAAAAGACGTAGTTTTCAAAGAAGTCAACCTTTTTGCCTGTTCAATAGTGCGACCATGTTTGGTGTTATAGTGTCGCAGTAAGCTGTAACTCTGAGCAGTCCTAAAGCCACAACCTTTCACCTGACAGATATATGGCTTAGCAGCAGCTAATGATTCGACAACGCTTTCTTCATCAGCTGCTGATTCAGTTTTGAGTTTTAGCTTTTCCTCAGGCTTTTTCTGGAGCAACACAACAGGAGGCTTTGCAATGATTGCCTGATGAAGAGCTATTTCTGATGCATTAGGCTCTGGGTTGGACTGAGGGGGCTCACCTGCCTCACTGTGAGGCGAAGACGAATTCAGGTCCAGTTTACTGAGCCTGAAAAGAATTTCACTCAGAGCATCATTTTTTGCATGTGAGCTTGAAGAGCTTGTTTCAGTGGTTTTGGGATGAGTGGCTACTTTTCTTTCTTTGCCAGACTCTACGGGTTGAACTGAAGTTGAGAGCTCAGTTTTTCCTTTTTCCTCAGCGTCATGCTCAGGTTCAGTCTTTATCCCTTTGGACTTTGAGCCCCGCTCTTTGTCGTGTTTGTGTTCTTTGTTCTCCAGTTTAAGGTGTTCTGGGTGGGCACATTTCAGATGCCTCTGGACATCTCTGGCTCTGGAGAAAGTCATGCCACACTTCTCAAAACCACAGGTGAACTTACTTCCATCAAAACACACAGCCACCAAGGTCATTGTTGCTTTGGGCTCCTTGCTTTCAGATTCTTGCAATGAGGAGGCACAACTTACTGAGGAAGAGTTCAGTACATCTCCATTTACAGTCACTTCTGTAGTTACTGTAGTTACTGGCTTATTAAGGCGGGGGGACACTTCAGTGACCGTCTTAAAAAGTCTCCGCTTTGCCTTCCTCTGAGCCTCAAAATCTTCCTCAGAGAAGGTGATGTTGTGTGTGGATAAATGCTTTATGAATTCTTTTTTGGATAAATAGTATTTTTTACATTCACCGCTAGAGCAGGTAAATGCTGCATCTCTGAAATGCTGCGCTTCGTGGTGATAGATTTGTCCCAAGTCGGAGTACGTGACGTAGCAGCCTTTGAGCTCACACTGGTAGTTGAGGTGATAGCCATGGGTCTGTTTGTGCGTGACAAGTTCATTGGAAGTGCTAAACTTAGCGCCACAACCCATAACCACACACGTGTAAGGATGATCACCATAGTGAACTCTTCGGTGTCTCCGGTGATGGTGTGCGGAGACAAAATGGCGTCTACAGAAAACACACTTCTCCCGCTTATCTCTCATCTGATGAAAATGTTTCACATTGTCATCACCTTTATGTTCCGACTTTAAATGGACATATAAGTACTTGGAATGTTTAAAAATCCGAGTGCACCCAGTTCCTGGACATGGATACTCATCCCGGTTCTGCAAACTGAAGTGCTGGTCAATGTATTCGAATGTTACGTGCTCATCATCATCCACATTCTTCTCCTTCACGGTTTTGGCTTGTTGCACGATGTGGTGCAGCACATCTGGATCGTGTGTGGATTTGTAATACAGCATTAAGGATGGGTCAACGGTGATCTCCCCTGGTTCAATGTCATCGTCCTCCTCCACCTGTTTCTGCCCGTCTTCTGTCTTTACATTGTTTTTACAGAGACCTGTTGTACTCTGCACGTGTTCTTTCAGGTGAGGAACGAGCTCCTTTCTGCTGTTAAATCTTTCCAAGCACACAGGGCAGGGGTGGTCACTGTCCTCTCCATGTCTTTTGGAGTGGTGAATGATTTGGGTGTCAGTGACCGTCCTCTTACAAATCTGACAGCAGAACTTGTGTTTCTTTGCCTCCGATTCTCCTTGGATTTCTGTTGAGTTAGAAGGCTGCTTTTTATCCTGCTGCTCATGACCATCAAGATTTCCATTTATCCGCTTTTCATGCTCAGGTTCTACTTTCACTGTGACTCCCTGTGGCTCATGTTGTTTACCCTTGTCTCCTTTGTCTGCCGCCTCCTCCTCTTCCCCCTCTGACTCCGGCATCAACCCTAGAAGGGAGATGCAGTGATACTTGAGAGTTTTCCAGTCCCAGAATTCAGGGTCAAAGGGCCAGTATGCTTTCAGAGCTAGCAGCAACTCGCAGCGTAATGAGTTGGGAATGACCTCGTCTTCCTGGTCATTCTTTTGGTCTGGGCGTAAGTAAAGTTCCTCAAGGGACCCAAAGACCTCCTGGCTGGGGCCAAGGAGGAACTCTGTGAGTAGGCAGGCACGCAACACTTCAAGGTCCCCTGGTAGAAGGCAGGACACTGTCTTACAGACAGAGATCCTCATTTCTGAGTCGTCCTGCTTTGGAAGTTGAAGGGCTTTGACACACAGTTCTACTGAGGCAGGTACCCCAACTTCCTCTGTCTGAAAATAGAGGGATATTTTATTATTAGCATTATTTCTTTCAAATAATCATATAATCACACACTGTTTTACATATATCTAGTTCTGAAACTCTGTAGGTAAATGTCACTGCAACTAAAAATGAAAAGTTAGTTAATACATTAAACAGGGAAAAATATTTCTTGTGATGTTTACTGACATTAAAGACAATCAAACTTCCCGATTAGTACAGAAAGCAGATTGTCTTATATTGAAGACCATCTGCTTTTACACTCCTTTTACACCTCGTTATATCTCCATTATCATTATACCCCAAATAACATTTAAACATCAGACACTTTGTTGTTTCTCTGTGTTAAAATGTCGTATAATGGCATTTTTTTTTTTTTTCAACCGGCAGCTCTTTAGCTTGCTCTGCTGGTTGGTAGGTCCACAAAAAATTCTCCTCCCTTTGTCAGTTTTTGCTTTAGAAGGTTGAAATTTGGCATGGAGGTCTATTGTCTGTGTGTGAAGGTGACTAAAAGGTGCATGCTCATGTGTGGTCACAGCTATTGTGAATTTGCCTGACTTATAAGCTGTGTTGAAAATGCAAACAGGAAGCTCTCATTTCTTTAGTTCCTGTGGCTTCTTATAAACTACAGCTAACAACTAAAATCCAGTACAAAAATGGCTGTTGGGCTCACCTCTGTTTGAATGACCTGGACCAGGTAAAGCAAATGGTGGATGGTTTTGGCAATGGCACCAAGCTGAAGGCAACGTTCCAGAAGAGAATTCAACGAGGGGTCGATCCTCCTCTGAAGTTTACTCCACAATCGAGTCAACTCCCTTTAGATTAAAAAAAAAAAAAAAAAGACCAAAAAATTACACAACATTCGAACTTCCTCATTCTCTAAAATACACTCACACTGGACTGACTCTCTGATGACTGACACTCTAACAAAGACATCACATATTTCATCAGAGGTCTCCCACTTTCAATGTGACAGCTGTGATAAATACATTATGCACAATACATGCACTCCATCCAACCTCTTGGCTCCAGACAGGAACTACTCACCAGGAGCAGTAAGTGCTCTGCTGCTGGAGCTGCTGTGTCAGGAAAGTTGTGCACAAGATGAAGGCAGTGTTCTCTTCCCCCTCAGTCTCCAGATTACATGTGATCTCCAGCACATCCTTACAGTCAAGTCTGGATATCTGTTCATGGAGTAAAACACATTGTTAACCGCTAAGAAAACAACATGACAGACAGCACTCCCTCCAGTCATTATTTCATTTGAAATCTGGGCATCAACAGTGTAATACCAGTGATATTTCTCCTCTATTCCAAGTGAGCAATTATATTAAAGTCAACATGTCAATTAGGATTGCACCAATATGATATGCCAGGTCGGTACTGGTGTCTGTACTGGGCAGTGACCTTATTAAGTGAATCGGGTGTAGGCCATGATGTGATCCTCATTAAATGCAGTTTCTTCGGTGCAGTATTTTTGCTATCAGTTACATTCATTTAGGCAAAGTTTTGCTGCCACAGCAATCCATGGCCTCACCATATGTTTCAACAACATGATTCCAACTAGTTCCAGACAGTGAGGTACACAGATTTAAATGTGGGGAAAAAGAAAGCAATGAGAGAGAGAAAGAAAATTAGTCCCATTTCAAACTGCTCCAAAAGAAAATTAAGGATTTAATAAATGGCATAAACACAAGCCAATGACACACCAGTTAGTCAGCATTTTCTGACACATACCATGTGTTTGATCACAGCCACAAACCTTTCTCACAGGTCACAGTCTAACGTCAAGTCTCTCATGAAATGCAAAATTGTCTCAAAAAGAATCCTAAAAGCCAACAAGACCTCAAAAATCATTTGTGTGAATATAATAAACATAAATCAAAAGTTCTGCATCTATAGAAGTGACACAGTAATTATACAGTGCAGATCATAATGTCAAGAAAAAAAGGACTCAAACAAGGATCAACCTCTTATATTTTACGCATGCTAATGATTCCCAAAATAATTAAAATACTGTTAAAAGTGTTGGATGGGGCTCGGGAAGATCAGAGGATTATCTGTGATTTGTGGGCTCTGGCTCTAACTCAGCAAGGTCAGCACAAAAGCATAATGTGTTGAAGCATAAAAAACAAAAAACAAAACACAAATGAAACATTTAACATAGATTATTTAACTGTTGTCCATTATATGCATCACAATAAGTGCTCGTTTAACACTTGCACATAACAGCAGAAGGCTTGAGCCTGCCACATGCATGAGACCCCCACCCCCCTTCTTCTGCACCTGCATCACCTTAACTCCCTGAATTTTGTCTATCCCTTTTCCACCTCCTGGCCTTAACAAAAGAAAAACAAACAGGATGTGTGAGCAAGGCAGAGGAGAAAGAGGAAGGTTACTAAACGGAAAGATCCTAGGGGGGTTCCTGCAGGGGAGAACTGGGCTGCACAACCAGCACACACAAGATGTGAGCACTGATATGGATTTAGCGACACACTTTTAGCAGTAAAGAATTGAAGCTCATGAAAAACATCAGTGCAATAACTGCATGTAAACTAACGAGAATTTGCTTCCATATTTTGCCTGGCTGATTTTAGCAGGATAACAATTTGTTTTATACAAAATTTCCAGATGTTTTTACATCTAAGAGGTTAGAAATTGTGTTAACCTACAGTTAGGTGAAAGCATGATAACTTTAAACTGGACATACAGGGTTTTAGGCTGACTAACAGCATACCAATAAAAGGCAGGGGAGTGGAGTCAGACGGCACTACAGAGGCAGGACCAAACAATGAGGAAACATGTCAGTGAGAATTAGGAGGACTCCAGAATGCACTCCTGCTAAACAAGTATCTGCAGTTGAACAAAAATAAAAAGCACAGATCACTGCCTGAGTCACTGACACTCCACTGCCCTTATGATTAGAAAAGCCAGAGATGAAAAGACATAACAGAGACCACAACTTCTCCGTGCCTCACTCTTAAGACCTCTAAAGCCTTTTTAAACTGTTGGAGTTTTTCTCAGTCCTTAAACTGAATGCCAGAAAGCTCAATTTGCATTTGAATTTGGGACTCTATTTTTGGAGACGCTGCAGATAAACTTTATAAATAGACACCTCCTTTAAACTTATTATAAAAAGGTTTGACTTGCAAATATGTCCACATTTTTATTCATTGCTTCAATAATATAAATTTTATATTACCGGGAGGCAAAGAATTGCTCCTCCAGTGTGTGTGTGTGTGTGTGTGCTTGAGTCAGTTTATGTGTGACTGAATGCTGACAATGAATGCTGTTTTATCTGGACTCGGACTGAGCGCTCTGGGAGACCGCAGCCTGCTGTGACCCATCAACACTTCCTGCCACAACCATGTGTCTCTTCACATAGCAATGGCATGTTGAGCAGGAGCTGGACATCTCAAATTATCCAATACTTCAAGCTTCTTATTTTTAATGTTTAAATCAGTTATTTCAGTCATCCATTTCAACCATTTCGCCATTACTTTCAGCTGACAATTTAGACCTCTCTGCTTGAAAGATAAGTTGATTGCAATGTCTAGTTTGCATGATATCAGACAGAATTATCAACTCGTTACACTTAGGGCTGGGGGATGTGGACAGAAATTCATATCTCGGTATTAACAGGCTGACTGGTGTTACACGATATACATCTTAGTACTTTCTACGAAATGGGGTACATGTTTTCAGTTGCAAGTCAAAGCCAAATTTGTGATGTCACAAGCACTTTTATAAAAGGAGACTATGATCACAATAAAATGCAAAGACAGGGATTTTATTCCCCTGTTTAAACATGTAAATAAAAAATTACATAAAATAAATAGCAGGGCTGTATGTTAGCATTTTTGCAAATGGCACTGGAGCTACAGAGGTTTAAAGGTTTGCAGCACAGGACACAAAACTATCACATCTGTGTAGAAGTATCAGGTAGGTCTGAATCCATTTTAGTTTGGAACAATTAAAAATCTTTGGCAGGGGGGGTTAAAAAGTCGTTTTCCATGGCCTTTAAAATGATATTTATCTTACTTATGCATAGAGCATCAACATAGAGGCCTAGGGGGGGGAAGCGCGAGAGACACTTGGTCCGCGTTATATATGTCTTGTACATGAAATGCCTCTGTTGTCGCTGCATTTTTTTAAACACATCTGTCACCTGCATCCAGGAACTGTCTCAGTGTCACACAATAGACTACAACTACCAAGAAAACAGCGACACACTATGATCCACCTCACACAAAAACTGGCAGTGCAGCTCTGGGTTGCACATGTGCTGCGGTCATTTCATCTCACAGACTGATGTAGCGTAGCACGTGCAACGTATAGACTGATGTTGCACTGTAGACTAATTAACAGACAGATTAAACAGAGGAGCAGCTCTGTGTCTCTCTGAGTGTTGCTGGAGAACTTGTGAGTGAGCAGGGCGGAGCTGTGCTGAGAGTGTGAGAGAGGAGAGATGCACACTGGTATGCCTTATGTAATGCAACTTGACCCTATATTGATATAAACAGTGTTGTCTAAATTTATATCTTGCTTGAAAATATATCAATATATCGTGCATAGTCGTCAGCTGCACTATGTTTCCATCTTCAGTCTGACACTGCCTCCACCCTAACTGAAATCTGGGAAGGGGATTCAATTTTCCCTAACCAATCAGTAGAGACCGACATATCTGCCATTATACTAGCTTTGCTGGGTTTTAAGAGTTTGAGCAGAGCAGTAACATTGGACACTAAGTAAAAACATACTACTTGGTCAGGTTTCTATTCTATCAAATGAATAACTCTACCATCGAGTACTCCCTGGCAACTCCGAAAGTACAAGTACCCCTGGTTGGAAAGCACTTTTAGAGGGTATTTATAGTCATCCATTTCTGTGGCAGAATCCATGACATTCATAATGTGACATTAAGGAAATATCATGGACATAATCATTAATATTTTGCAAGTGTTCCTCTCCCTGTTCACAAAGTGTTGTAATACCTCCATGATGGCCTCTTCATTGGGCAGCAGGTGACAAAGCAGGGAGACGTAGGTCTGACGAAATGTAGCTTGGTTGGAGATGGAGCTGCATTCAGTGCAAGCTTTGGCCAGCACCACCGCCTTGGCCACTTCGCCCATCTTCTCCAGGTGCTTCACTCGCATCTCCATGAAGCCCTCGCCTTCCAAGCTGATGTACGCATCAACTAGGGACACAAGGCAAAAAGGATCTGATTAGCAAACTACCATGACGGGGACAGAGTTATAATAAGCACCAGGTAAGGTAAAACGTGTGCTGCCATGTCCCAATGAAATAACCTAGATAATTTAACTAGATTCTGACCTTCTTCTGCGTTGGTGGGCTGGCCGGTGAGGAGAGATGTAAGGACAGAGTTGCTCCAGGCTCCTCCCTCTCCTGTGATCTGGAGTAAAGCTTGGAGGTCTGTGCTCCCATACTGTAACAAGGTATCATGGGCAATCTGCAATAAACACACACAAAAAAGTTATAACTTAACACATTTTACATGAACTATTTGTTCAGCTGCTTCTTAAAAATTACACCAATATGCAATAAAATTTAAATAAACCGAGCCATATTTTCTCTTCAGGCATTAATGTAGTGATGATGAGTTTTACAAATGGACTTCGGTACTTAAAAAGGCCATTAGTTCCCATTAGCACATAGCACATCTTAAAGTACCTCTCCAGACATGTTTTAAAGTATGTACCTGTACTGATACTTGTTTCGTTTAACATGGTTTTTCCACATAATAGTGAAAACAAAACTCTGAAAGGGGGCTGAAAGAAGATCTACTCTTTCTCCCTCACTGAGAAATTTGCTTGCGATAAGTTTTGCTTTTCATTTCTCCAGCGCTGCTCACGCTTGGTTGACTGCTGAAAAAGCAGAGTGTATTAAGATGGCTTAAGAAATCGCATAAGAAGAAATATCGAGAGATTCAGTCATACATGTCTGAGCCTCAGTCAGACCCAGACTCAGATGAGCTGCTGTGCCCCAAAATCGATGACTAGTGCAGCTGGCATCTTTCATTTACACTGATTGTTAGCTTGTTAGTTTGTAAGCTAACTGGCAGTGGCTGACCTAGCGTTAGTGTTTGTCAAACATACAATATATCTGCTATGATGGGGCTTTTGGTATATAACGAAAAGAAGGTCCAGGGTTTGGTTTGCACCCACGAACTGCACAGTTAACTGCGTTTGCTGTCAAAACTTTCACTATGCTAATGCAATCTCTCGCTCTCTGACAAGTCCCCTCTGTGCTGGAGGTTTCAGGTGTCTTTGCCGCTGTTGTGTCAAGTCTGTTCCCCCATTTATGTGCCTTTCCCGTATTAGACAGCGATTGGCTTTCATATTAGTGATGTTCCTAATCTAGCTTGCCCAGCATACATTTGTTTCTCAGATTTCAGTGCACAGACTTTGTCCCCTTCAGTAAAGGAATGTGAAAACACCTCTCTAGGGACAAACCCTTCACAGATACAAGTCAGTACAATCAAGGTCGTTCATTCTGGGGGACATAAACAAGAGGAACATATTTTTGAGTGGAGGGGACCTTTAATTTGTAGGCTGAATGTATTCACTCTAAACAAAGCAAAACTTTAGTCTTTTGAAAACCACCGCCCAGGCCTGGAAATGAAACTTGATCACAGCTCATCTCAAACTGCCCAGATTTTTTTATTACTTTTCCTTTGTTATCGATTCTGCTGACAAAAATTTAATATTTTCTTGTATGAAATGAAATGAAACTAGGCTTGGGCGGTATTAAGGTATTACAGTATTCTACCGTATTTAGAAATCCCGAACGTATTATTTCCAATACCATCAAAAATACAGACACTCCTCTTTCTATTAAGCTGATACGGAGATGCTGTATTGAGGTGATGTAGTGCACATCATGCTCCATTAAAATTCAGTCTCTACTGGAGCAGCTAAGCTGAGAAAGATGGTGACTGTGAGTGGTGGGAATAGCATTTTAACACTAGTAAAAAGAGAAATGCTGCAGCTCTTTTTTGGGGAGTATTCCCACATTTTAATTTACTTTAAGATGACTTCTTCCAACTACAAAAGCAGTTTATTAGCAACATGATTTTCAAGACCCAGACACACCAAACTGACTCCAGAGAACTAGTGGAGGTAAAAGCCCCCTGCTGCATCGCCTTACTCGGCCAAAAAGTTGCACATTAACACACCATGAAGACACCAAACAACAGCAAGCCAACATGTACTGTCTGCACCAGCGTGACAGTAAAGGAAATATCTCTCCACACCAGCAGACGGCTATAGTCTGTAAACATCTTTCAAAAGGGGAGACTGGAAGATCAACTTAGTGCTAGTTAGCCAGTTAGGACATTAACAACATGATCCAATTTCAAAAGAACAGAGCATATTTACAGTGCACCACTGAACAACAATACAAACCATCACGAATTGTGTTTGCTAAAGAGCTCAGTGGCTTAAGAAAAATAATCTTACCTTATATAACCTGTTTGTTTTGCTCTCACTCCCTATCGACTTTGGCTGTTTGTTTACTTTCCTCACTTCAATTTCTCTTCTTATGCACTGAGCTGAACTGCCAATCAGAGTGATTTGATTCACTGAAAGTTTCCACAGTCGCCGACGCCGATTCAAAATGCTGAATCAGCAGAAAAAAAGCCAACTAGCGCTGACAAGGGTCAACAGTGCAATACACCACAGCAACAAGGACTACGGATGCTTACCAACGGCCCAACATTGACCAACAGCTGATTGTCTGCTAGGTGTGCCACATCATCTCCATTCTTCCCACTGATGTGTCAGTATCCACCACTGCAACAAGTGTAACTGAATCTTCCAGCATGAAGGGTGCTTATTTCATATCTATTCTTTATTAAATGGGACATTAGTATTTAAACCCAACAAGACTTGTCTAAGTAGGCTAATTAGAAACACAGCAACACAGCTAACTAAACAATGACATACATGCTACAATGACATCTATGAGCAGTGGCTCAGCTTTTACTGTTTTGTTTTGTTTTTTTAAACACAAATACCATTATATACCGGACATCATGGTGAAATGTCAGGATATGAAGGAACAATAAATACCGCCCATGCTAATATCAAACAGTGTAATTCCTTTGATAGATCTAAATTGTTTCGCTCTGTGCTTTTTTGTCACAGTGACAGGCACAATCCAACAGCAAAGAAACTAATACTACATTTTTAAACCTCTATTTGTTGGACTGTATGTCAGTATGGTAACTGGTTCCCACACCAGTTTTGTTCAGCAAGTATTTATTCACGTGTAACCATCTACCAATGATAAGTTAAAGGTCATAAACACTGGTGGTTTAGACTCAACAATGGAGACAGAAACAAAAACATCTCCACCAGCTCGGAGCGATTTTTCTCCTCCAGCCTCCTATCAGAGGGCTTTAGATAACACCTGCTGAGGCACGAACAAACAGAATGGCCTTTTCTTTTCACCATTTTATTTTCCTCTGCAACCTCTCAGCAACAAATGTTTTGAAATAAGGTCGTCTACCTGAACAGAGTCGTGGAATTGAACCCAGGCTTCAAATGGGATTTCATTATCAGGCACTGACAGCAACAGTTCAAAACAGCTCCTGCAAGAAACGACAGCAAGATTAGACTGATTTCAGTTAATTAAGATAATTCTGGACAGTTCTATTCTTAACCAAAGAAAGAAAAACCTACAAAACAGAGGCTGTGCAAGTATGACGTCTGGACATATTAGTCTCAACGACAGCCTGTGAAACGACCTAAATTGTGTTAATGTTTTAAAAGCAGTCAGGCTTTACATATTCATACATTAAACACGTCAAAAGGCTTGTTTGAAAATGGAATGAACAGCGGTGACAGGTTTTTGAGGTTGAATCACAAATCGCTTTTTACATCTGCCAGTAGTTAAATTTAACCATTACAAGCCAACTATTAAAAGATCCTTCATGGAAGCCTTTGTGTTGAGCTGAAAACACTCAAACAACCTCCACTCTTCACGTAAGGACATTTGCAGATGGAGGGAGTGTGATCGGAGCCGCAGTGTGTGGGCTTGGCAATTAACCAAAAGACATAATGAATCTCTAGCTAGCCGACCTAATTTAAGTCATGTCAGTAACTGTTCAGTAAATTCTTTCAGACAGGCTGTCTTCTCAAGCATGAACCCTTTAATGCATCTTTTAAGGGTAACTTCAGTATTTTTCAACTTGGCACCTATTTTTTCTTGTTTTTAAGTCTAAGTGACTAATGGGAACAAGAACTTTTTAAATTGGTCCAGTGTTGAGTGTGACAGCTCCAGCCAGTGTGGCAAAACAGGCTGCAATGTAACCATCTGAGGCATGTTCACCCCGTTACTTTACATCCACTCAAGTTCTTGTTTTTGCCACTGACAGGCTCAGACACTTTCTCTAAGTGTTTGACAAAATTGTGGAAAGGATTCCTACACAGTTAGACCTTTTTGTTTTATCAGGAACAGCCCCAAAATCACTATCACCAAACTCACAAGTGTCTGTTTAAATAAACACTAATTCTTATTACCGAAAGATTCACTTCATTGAGTCGACACACACAAAGTAAAGCTCACAAAAAACATCTTGGTGTATCTTTCCAGTGTTCCAACAATCACTAACTCTGGTTTGGTAGAAACAAACCTTTAATTCACAGTTATATATGTAAATATGCTGGTTCTTTACACACTTAAATTTCTGTTTTGTGTTTTAAATGGAGTCTGGTGGGTTTGGCGACAGCGATTTCAGAGCTATTTCTGGTTAAACAAAAAGAAGAATGTTACTCTTTAACAGAAAGGTCTATCTCTGTCAGACACTCAGAGTAACAGCCTGAGCCTGTCAGGGGGGAAACAAGCACCTTTAGTGGGCGTACATTAGCAATGCCAACATGCCCTGAGTGGTTACATTGTAGGCTGTTTTGTGGCAGCCGGCTGCAGCCCTCACCACAAACTGGACCAATTTCAAAAACAATCGTTTTCCATTAGTTGCTTAGACACAGAAATAAGGGACAATAGTGTCCATGTAGAAAAATACTGAAGTTATCCTTTGCGTACAACAAGGATTACATCGACCCCTGAGTAAAAACCCATCAGTGTCAGTCAGTGCATGCTTGTGTCCTTTATGTAGGTTCGTTGTAAACTGAGTTAGCTGGGTTGGACTAATTACTCACACACAGCTTTGAGAAGGAACACAAGAACCTTCTCCCATGATCTGTAACACACCCATCTCATATGTAACTAGTGCTTGGAAATAAGAAAAGCAGGGATAGACAATCACACACTTGACTATTATTTATTCAGAAACTTGATTTGGAGGATATGATGGGAAAATCCTGAGAACATTTGCAGCTGACCTGTTTTGGAAAGTTGAAAAATCAGTCAGATGACAACCCAGCTAGCTGTACATTGATCAAGTCAGGTATGTGAAGGGTGCCAGAGTGAAGGATAACACTGTCAATCACCTGCTGTACAGCCTAAGTGAATGTTCAAAGCAAATGCCTGAATTAAAACTACATTAGACAAGCTAAAAATTGCAGACGTGTTGCCAGGCTATTAAAGACTTAATACATAATTAAAGAAGCTGACCTTTTCACCTTAAATCTATAGAGTGAACAATTTAAGTGCTCCACAACGCAAACCAAGTGTTTTTTAGTACTCACAAAGCTAGTCTTTTTAAAACAAGGGCCACTCTGTCGGAGTCTGCAGTGAGGTGGGATCTGGCTGCAGCAAAGCAGTTTATGGACAGACAGTAGACCTCCAGAAGAGGAAGACCATGCTCCATGGAGTTCCTGCTCCCAGCATAGTGCATCAGTGCCTATAAACACACACATAAATGTCACATGAAGAAAAACAGTTGTGGGAAAAGTAACATACTTTCAAAAACAGTGATCAGAAGAGATCAGGTGAGAGAGACATTTGTCAAGATGAACAAGGGGTTTTCTACCTGGGGGAGATACCAGTCTATACCTGATTGATCCCAGCTGACACTGTCTGGTGTGAGATGCTCCTGATTGGGCCTGAGGGGAGTTGACTGTACAGCATATGACAACCCTGAGCCAACATGCCCTAAAAAAACCTGACTCGAGGAGGAACACATGTACCGTTGCAGCTTTTCACTTTTTCCGACATTTAATTGAATATTTCAAGGCTACCCTGATGAAAGCTTTCTTTCCTTCATTGACTCAAAAAATTCATAATAAAAATGTATTTCTCTGAATTATATTACCATGAAATGAAAAAAATGTTACACATAAAGTACAGAAAGCTGCTCTTTTATTGATTCTTAGTCCTTAACAGGGAGCACAATGTTGTTTGTGGTACATATTATCCTAACTGTCAACTGTCCCCAGGCAAAGAGGAGTCAACACGCGGCATCAAAACCAGTGTGTCACCTGTATGTAGCCCACTGCTACACACATTGAATCATCATCACTATCAACATCCCAGGAGTCCCATTTGCTCGACAGCAGGATCCTCGCTGGTTGCTGCTCGGGTCTACAGAGGCACTAAATTAATTCCCTTCAGTCTAAATATATGGTGCCTTCTCAAAGGGAGCCAAGAATAAGGTCCCAACCCCGGGGACCCATATCAGTGTACTAATTACATCCAGACTACTTCCGACTTCAACAGAAAATAAATACAACACAAACTTTTATTGTCAACCTAAAAAGAATTAAATGGACACTGAGTGGAAATTAAAAGGGAGACTGTGGACAGCATCCAGTTGTCGTTGTTGTATCTTCCAGAGTTGCACACTTTAATTTAATATTTCTCTTTTGTCTTAGTTCAGCAACAAGACACTGTCCAGAAAACCACAAAGCAGGAATTATCTCCATACAGATCAATGTCTCTTTCAGTGTACATCTGGGCATGCAACCATCACTTTAGGCAAACTATCAAGAGTGATCTGGCTAATGAATTACTCCTCTCTACAATCAGCTTTGGCTGTTAACCAAATTTTACTGGCAAATACGTGCTTGCCTTAAGCAAAGAAAATGAAAGTGATAGCTTTTATTTTTTAAATAGGCCACTCTAAATGCTGGAAACCAGGGTGGTTTCCACCCCCCACCCCATGCAAATACTAACATTTGTTTAAAACTTGTACTAACAATTATTGATAGTGAGGATGTGGGTTATTCAAATAAGAGTGCTTCCCTGTTGGTGATAAGAGGACAATTACAACATGGCAGATGCACAACAAAAGTGCTTGGCTGCGCTGTGAACTGACACTAAAATCAAAGCTGAAGAATAAAAAATATGATTGCCACAACTTCTGAAAATGACCAGAATACCATTTCGCAGCCGCTGTGCGCCGCAGCTACCGACTGAATTTGGATAAACATACCGCGATACCGCCCCGCCCCGCACACATGCAATCATGCATGATGTGCAAAATGACAATGTCATGTGCATAAAAACATCTGTTAGGTTTCCTGTTTTGCCTGTATGTTTTGAATTTCAATGAAGCTAAACGAGCTATACCACTTAGCTTACTGTAACGGCAACATGTCACTCATCTGCCAGTGTAACGTTACATTATCATTAGCATGATTATATGAAGTCAAACAGTTTTAGCATGAACTGATGTGCATGTGTGAACAGGAATAAAAACACACAGTGTGCATTAGCTCCCTGGTTATGGACCAACCCTAAACTTGACTAGCGGGCCAGCTGCCGTCGCAGATAAGCTAGCTTGCAGGCTGCGAGAAAAACAACCCTGGCTGAAGCTAACGTTAAGCTAACAGTAGCTTCGATGTTGCATGTACACATTACCTGACAGAAGTTGTCGCAGTACTCCGTGGAAGATGCCGTGGATATTTCTTGTTGCCTGAGTACATCTTCAAAGGCTCTCAGTGTGGCCAGCAGGGTTTCCATTGCAACTAGAGTCTCCTCGGCCGCGTCCAGGCTCCATTCGTGCTCTGGTTCGACATTATTCTCCGCCATCTTCGCTCTCCGCCACGGCGCGTATGCAGTGCAGTCTGACGCCGCCTTCAAGTGCTGTCGGAATATTTGAATATGTCACTTAAACTTCACCTGCATGACCCGAGAATAAAAAAAGGGGGCGTCTTGTAGAAATGTGATGTCAGGTTTTTTTTTAGCATTACTACTGTAGATAGTTGTTACTAACTGCTGTGTTATCTTTTTCATTTGATGCAACACCTATTCCGTACATTTGCGTGCACAACAATTTAATTAACTTGCCTTAAGAATGCCAATTTATTTATTTTTCCTCTCTTCTTTCCTATCCTGTTGTTTCATCGTGTAAATATGCAGCTTATAAAACGAAAACCATAAATAAACTTCAAATATAGGTTTCATTTTTTTATATCCATATAATCTATTAGCATTTCTGCTCAATACATTATTGGCATTGGAAAGTTACGAAGAGTACAGGAAGGTAACATGTCACATAGCTCACCTGACAGCTCCACTTACCTGCAGGGAGCACAAATATATTAGTTGCCCCCTTTTTTTGCGTTTTTATGGTTCATTTCTACTATAAATTTAAATGTTTTTGGCTTTTCTTTGCAGTAATCTTATTTGTATTTAACATAGCTTGTTTTAGAGCTGTATATTTTTAATCAGTTCTATGTTGTCTGTCTGTAACTTATATTGGACACTCTTGAAAAAGAGATTTTTAATCTCAAGAGGTTTTCTGGTGAATTTAAAGTTAAGTAAATAAAAATAAATACATGTAGTAGAGGTATGAACTCCAGAATAAGGGCTTTGTTTCAGGACAACATGGTTTCTATTTGTGCATCAATATTTTAATGGGGTAATATTATTAATGATATTGACTGAAAGAGAGTTTGGTCCTTACCACAAAAAATTAGTTTCATTTAAACCGCTCCATAGATTATATCCAGTGAAACATGTCTTTAAAAAGTTAAAGAGCAACAAAGATGTAAACTGCTCTTTTTAGGAATTACATCCTGAATCCCCTGGTTATTTTGGTTTTGTAATTTTACATATGTGCTGTGGAAAACATAACTGAGTTTAGAGTTGACAACATCCTGTCAGATTTTACTAATAAGTGTAAAAATGTTGTATTTGGGTGGTATGATTATTTCTTAATTTAACTTCTTGCCAAATTTCACATTAACAAATGTAAACTTGCAAGAAAAAATAAAGCTAAATTCTTTGTATTTATGAAGGAAATGGAACCATGCTTTTTCACTCAACAAAACAAAAAAAGCTGTTAAAAACCATAAATATATGCACTGTCAAAATCTATTTTCAAAATCTTTAAGTGAACCTTTTGCCACAAGTCACTTACGTCTTTATTTTTACTTTATTTTATATTACTTTTGTGGTCCTTCTCGGTCTAATACTGTTTTTAGTTTTGTCTTCTCAATGCTTTTTGTATGTGTGTGTTTCTGTTCACATTGTATGACGAAATTTTAGAATAAATACTGAAAAAAGAGAGCATAAAAATAACATTGCACTTAAACTTAGTCAATTTATTTTGAGCAAACAACTGTGAAATTGTGTTAAGAATTTAAAGCTTTTTTCCCCCTTAACATGTAATGTGTGCTTAAAATATATATAGTGACAGGTTAGTTCAGTAGGAAAAGATAAAGACTACAAGTTAAGGCAGATGTTACTTTTTGTATTTTGTTGTTTCTTTTAATCATTAATGCTGTTTACAATCTATATTATCATGATTTTAATTTATAGCATGGCATTTTTTTCCCATTTTAAGTTCTTTTTTTTTTTATAAATAGTGGTGTTTGTCGCCCTCTACAGGTGAGAGGGTGTATCATTAACTTTTCTTAACCCGGAAGTGAAACTCATCCCTCTCGGCCACACGTGTAAAGGTAAGCAAAGCTAAAAATTGACATGTAAAGGGTTTGTTTAGCCTACTGACTGTGTTGAGCTTCGGTTAGACACAAATATTACTCCACAGGATCTGACTCGGGGACACTGAGTAGCTGGTTCTGTCTTAAAACTCATACGCTGGCTGACATCTGGACTTTCTACTAACTCGACAGTCAAGTGAGAAAGTATTCAGCAGAGTTTATCGGTATACATGTTTAAATTGTGGTGTTATTTAACCAGACAGAGTTTCATTTTCTCTTGACATTGATATACTAACGACTTATTATCTGTATTGACCCATGGCTGTCTGTCCTGCAGGATCCACCATGGGGAAGTCCAAACAAACAGGAAACCACAAGAGTGATAAGAAGAAGAACATCGCAAAGACATGGAAGACAAAGCGCAGGACTAAAGACCTGGACGAGATCCACTCAGACATGAAGCCTGAGACAGCAGCCAAGCTTCTTCATCAGGAGGTGGACTACGATGTGACAGGATGTGCACAACACTACTGTTTACACTGCGCGTGAGTTTACCCCTGTTTGTCTTCACAGAGAGGTTCAATGGGGTTGTTTCCTAACTAAAATTAGGCTTTTTTAATTTGTAAATTCAGTAAGTGAACTGATTGTCATCTGTGAGAGGGTAAACAACAAATGATGAGGAGAATATGTTCTGCTAGTGCACATCTGTAATCATCAATACAACTTCAAGATGAGCTGAACTGGCCAAATATTTTAGTTAAGGGGAACTATGCCTATGTTCAAAATTCATACATGTTATCCCTATGGTCTAAGACAGTCCAAATCTTTGGGGAAACACCAGCAACTCTCTCCCAAATCCAAAAGCTAGAGTGCTAAGGCTTAAATTTGTGATGTCATAGGGCAGGAAGGTCCAAAGTCTAGCCCAGGGGCCAATTGTGGCCCATGGAGCAATTTAAAGAATTTGCAGCTTGTCTTTCAAAATGTACGATATGTAGCCTAACACAGCATTTGTCGATCCAGCAGATCACTCTGCATTTTTGTGCGTTCACCTCATGATGGCAGGACTATCATACAGTTTGTTGACATGCACCAAGTAGAAGCTAATTTGTTGTCATAAACAGATGGTAAACAAGCATATGAATGGTTACCTAACAGCAGACATTTCCAGCTCGGTAGCAGATATGGCAACAGCAAAGAAACTTAAAGGCGACAGCGCCGCTCTGGAATGTTTTATACTTTTTACTGAAAGATGAAAAAAGTTGTGTTCATCTCATATGTATATGATTTTTTTAGCTGACCCACATGATGCGAGAGGCAGCTGCCTCCAGGTGTTTTCACATTAATTAATCTGGCCCCCATTCAAAAAAGTTTGGACACTCCTTTCATTGGGTGTGAAGTCTGGAGCTACTCCATGGACAGTTAATCAGGAAAGATGGTCTAGATGCAGTTATCTAAACAAGCAGTGTGTGCAGAGGCAAAAATGGAACAAAAACAAATAAATCACAAAAGTTACAAATCAGAAAGTACAAATCAGACAGTAAAAGGAAATGCTTTCCTATAAAAGTTTATTTAAAGCAATGATTTAAGAACAGGCAATGTGCTAGCCAGCCTAATTTCCTCAGACACAAAATTCCAGAGCCTTGGGGATTTGATGGCAAAAGCCTGGTCATCTTTAGTTACCAACCTCGATCTAGGGACGATTAGTGATGGTAGGCTTCAGGATCTCAGGTCACGACTTGGAGCATAGGTAGTTAGAAGCTCAGCTTAACCATGTCGAGCTTTAAGTTATTAAAAGATCATTTGGGTGTAAATAAAGAAAATAAACAAACAAAATCAGGCTCCCGTTCACTGTCCATGGAGCAGCACCAGGCTTTATACCCTGTGACATCACATGCTTGATACTTACTCCTCTGGTGGAGTAACAGTATGAAATAGCTTAAAATGGAAACACTCTATTAATGTGTAAGGACTGTGAGATTGTACTTTAAACACATTAATTCAGTGAAGGTATTTAGTTACATTCCACCTCTGTAACTGGCTGTGTAGTGCTGTAGAGTTCACCACTATGCTGCGAGGGTTTAAAATGAGCTGTTTAATAACGAGCAGCAGCGATATCGGACACACACTGGAATGTAGAAAATGTTATGCAGAATCCAGAAGTCTTGTTCCACTGCATGAACTTTGACTTTTAATTTTGGACCTTTTTCAAAATGTCTGTGGTTGTTTCTGTGAGTAGCTGTTTTGTTGTGTGTCTTTATCTCTGGTCTTATTTCGTCTGCTGTGCTCGAGTCTCTCTTGTAAAAGAGATCTTGAGATTACCTGATTAAACAAAGGTTATAATAAAAGGAGATGTTACAGTTAGCCTTTAACACCGTGGCACTTCATGTCTTGCAGGAGATATTTCGTGGATATGAGAGCCTTGAAGGAGCACTTCAAAAGCAAAGTGCACAAAAAACGGTAAGGCATCAAACTCAATTTCTGTCCCCTTTATCTAAACAGTGGTTAAGTATTCTTGCAAGCTTCAGAGCTCACCTCTTTTTCTTTATCCACCAAGGTTGAAGCAGCTCAGAGAGGAGCCCTACACCCAGGCAGAGGCAGAGAGAGCAGCAGGTATGGGCTCCTACATCCCTCCAAAAATAGTTGAAGTGAAGACACAGACTGTGGAAGAGGACATGGACTGAGAGCCGCCCACACTAACCCATGGACTGATGCATTCACAAAATGGATAATGCTTCTATTATCCCTCGCTGTCACAGATGTGTAGCGCATTGTTAAATGCCATTTTGTGACAGACTTCATTTGTCTGACCCTTTACAGCTGGTAGACGTCTGGCTATCAGCAGAAAAAGGAAAGCTGAACCTTTACTGGGTAATGTGATGCAACATGTACCTGTGTAAATATTGAGTATGTGCAGAGCTGTGTGGAATGTTAATAAACTATTACATAGTGTTGGACATGGACATGTCGACAGGTGATTTGATGGTTGCACTGCACACATGGTCATAACTTGAAATGATGGGTCACACATACACTTAATTTTCAGGGGTCACAGCAATCCAGAGAGGTTGGGACTGACAGGGTTAAATAGACTGCTTTAGTTAGAGGTCTTGGATCAATGTTTCAGTGTAAGAAACATTCAATTTATGCAGATATTGATTCAGAGGTTTCGCCGGCATTAGTGTAACGCCCATACCAGACAGTGACAACAGCAGGGCAGCTTTACTGCACATCCACCCCCTTTGTTTCTGACCATATTACCTCTCTGTGCAGAATAAATACTCTTAAAAAAGTATATATGAAATTCATGTATTGTCACTGTAAGATTATAACATGGCCCCATGGTGAAACACATATAAACTGTAAAGTGTGGTCCAAAACAAACAAAGCCTCCATTTCATCTGGTGGACATGAAGCTACAAAAATGTAATAACAGTGTGCTTTGGCAGAGAAACCTGTAATTGAAGCTTGTTAGCAGACATTCCTGGGAAGAACAAGGCTGCACTGCCCCTTTAAATGTGGCTACTGTGCCAACGCATAACTTCCGCTAAGTTAGAGAGACTGTAAATTAAACTTCCGGTTTTTACTTTCAAAATAAAGCACTCTAATACAGCTATCCATACTCAATGATTTGGTTGCAGAGTGCTCCATGATGAAACTTTACCTGTGCCGAAAGTAAATTCAATATATCAGGAAGCGGACTAAGGGACTGTTCATTACTTATGAGGGGGGGAGGGGTGCCTAATAATTTTGAAGCACTTGGAAGGGACTAGTGTTTTTAATTTGTTTCAGGGGAGTGACATACAACTTTAAATGGGTTTGTTTTGTATTTATTTTAAATACCCTCTAAACTCTAAATCCCACTGGCAGGTTTGAAAGGAATCGTTTCATAAGAATGAACAGGGGCCTGCTGCCAACGCTGTATCCAGGTCTCTTAATACATCCATGAAGGTTGGGCGCCTCAGTGTATCAACAGTCTATTGGTGCCTCGCTGCGTCCCTGCGGGACATTTACACCCAGCACAGCATTTGCAGAGTAGACAGCATCAGAAAGGACTCCACTCATCAAAACAAGGACCACTCGGCTGTTAAACTGTTCATCCCTGCAGCAATTGGAGTGTTAAATCAGAGCAGGTGAACATGGACCTGCTTCTACTGGCACTTTACTCATATTAATTCATATTAATTATTCTCTTTTAGCCTGACAGTCTTAGCTTATTTATCATTGCTCTTATTCTTCACTCAGTTTGTTGCTTTTATTTCTATATTGCACTGAAGCATATTTATCGATTGGTGGCACACGTGAAACACAATTTCGTTTTTATGTGGAGCATAAAAATGACAAATAAAGAAATCTGAAACTACCTGCTGTATGCTCGTTGCATTGGCTCCAATACTGCCTACATTTAGTCAGGATATAGCCTCAAGTGAGGGAGTTCAAGTATCTCGGGGTCTTGTTCACGAGTGAGGGACAGAATGGAGCATGAGATGGATCAGTGGTTTGGTGCGGCTTCTGGAGTGATGCGGGTGCTGCGCCGGTCTGTGGTGGTGAAGAGGGATCTGAGTTGGAAGACAAAGCTTTTGATTTACTGGTCCATCTATGTCTCAACCCTCACCTATGGTCATGAGCTCTGGGTAGTGACCAAAAGAATGAAATTGCGGACACAAGCAGCTGAAATGAGTTTCCTCTGTGGGGTGGCTGGGCTCAGCCTTAGAGATAGGGTGAGGAGCTCGGACATCTGGAAGGAGCTCGGAGTAGAGCCACTGCTCCTTCATGTCAAAAGGGGCCAGTTGAGGTGGTTCGGGCATCTGATCAGGATGCCTCCTGGGTGCCTCCTGTTAGAGGTGTTCCTGGCACATCCCACTGGTAGGAGGCCCCGGGGCAGACCCAGAACACACTGGAGGGATTAGATATCTCATCTGGCCTGGGAACACCTTGGGGTCCCCCAGGAGGAGCTGGAAAGTGCTGCCCCCGCGACCTGGCTTCGGATAAGCGGATGAAAATGGATGGATGGAGCGATAAAAAAATATAGTTATCGATGATTTATGATCACTTAGGGAGGCTCAAAGAAAAATATTTGTAATTTTGGGAAGTCCAACATTTAAAAAAAGCAAAAAACAAAGTCACTCCTCAGCCACCCATTTCCTCTGACAAGTGAAGTACAGTCCCTTGAGGTGGGTTCCAGCGAAGAAGAATGAAGGCAGAGCGGAGGGACACAAGTGTGTGGAAACTTTAAATTTGACCGTTAATGTCGCCCCTGACAAACGTTTTTTCCTTGCGCAAAGAAAGTAGACACCTGTTAAATCACATAAAATACATTTAAATACACAACTAAGTGGTGGATAACTGGTAAGTCACGACATTTTGACTTTTTCCCTATGATTTGTGCAGTAACCGTTATTAGACCGAATCACAGAGTAACTAAAGTAAGTAGCTAAATGACGAGTGCTTTTATTTTGAGCCCACAAACGCTTGATTTCCGGTTTAAATCTGGTTTTTACTCGCTCACTTGACGCATTTTAACCACATCCATATGGTTCTCGATTAGGTGTGGGAAATAAGAAATCTGTGCTGCTAGCTAAAACATCCCACAGCTGTTGCCAGCGATCGTAACGGCCGGGAAAGACGCGCGGTCCCCGGCTACAGGAGAACCGAACCGTCGCTAGATTCGGAGCACTTTAAGGAGAAAGTTTACACTGCGCGGTTCCTGCTTGTTGCCTTTTTGTGGACGCTATCTGCCGACTATGTCCTAGTCTAAATAGCTGTGGTGGAGGTCGAGGATGGCCGCAGACGTGGATAAAACAAACCCCGAGGATAGGAGCGGAATTTCGCAGCAGAATGGGCACCACAGTCCGAGCCGTGGATCCTGGATCTCCAGGGGGGTTTGGACTCTGCTTATAGTCGGTGCTGTGCCTCTTCTCGCCTTTGGGATCAAGTATTACCAAGATGCACAGCTCCTCAAACGTCATGTGAGACCCACATCTGTTATAACGTTACTCATGTTTCATAATTAAGCAGTGATCTGAACTTAGAGGTGTTTTTACATTGGAGACAACTTAAGGAGGATGTGTCAGGTTATGTCATGCACAGAAAATGCAAGTTTACTCTAATATATCTGTGTTACTAGAAAGTTTGCATTGACCTCCTTCTTCATTTTATAACCTATAATTACTGTAACATTACTGTAGGAACATTTTGTTGTTATATTTCAATACAGTTCTCCCCAAAAAGGCTGTTCAGAGTCATTGTTAGACGTCACAGAACACCACATCTGCAGTTTTTCCACCCCATGGTGTTTTATTGGTGGGGCTGGATCTGTGTCACAGCTGGCAAAACTCAGCCTCTTGTGTAAATCCACTCATGTTTGGCAGCAGAGGGTCTCCAAGTTGTTCTTGTACCTCCCTCCCCCCCTTCTCCCTCCATTGTACAGGCGCTTGTGGGCACGCAGCAGTCTGAGAGACACATGGTAGGAAGCTGTGGCCTCTGGGCTGATCTTTATCCAGACAGGACTGCAGAGGTTGAATGAATGCTCTGACACCAACAGGGACACAATCCTAACAGGAATATGAATATATTTTATAAGAATAGTACTCATTTTTGTAAGATGATGCAGTTACCAAAGGGATTCATGTCATTTCCCAGTGTTTCATGTGATGATTAGACTCGCTGTCCTAGTTTTGATGCTGCATTGAAAATCCCTGAAGCATGTAAAAAGACAATCAGGCTCAGTCTAACGCACGTGCCCCTCCAATAGGAAGAGAGTGTCCGAACCCTGGGTGCCGAGGGGCTTTTTCTCTTCTCCTCCCTAGATGTCGACCATGACCTTTATCTCAGTCCGGAGGAGTTTAAACCTATTGCAGAGAAACTCACAGGTACATCACGTTATCTGTCTTGCTGAATGTCCCATTTCCTCACTGGTCACACACAACCTCACCCTACATTTGATTGTGATCCCTACGGCTTCCTCACAGGGATTACACCCCCAGTGGATTATGAGGAGGAGGTGGCTCATGATCCCAATGGAGAGACTTTGACCTTGGAGGCCAAAATGCAGCCGCTGCTGCTGGACTCCATGACAAAGAGCAAGGATGGTTTTCTAGGGGTAAGGAAACTGCTATTGATGGTAACCACAGAGGAGCCTGCATCAAGAGTTTAAAGTATAGGCAAACATTCGCTGTGATCTCTAAAAGATTGAAGTAATTACTCTTATAAATATTCATTGCAGCAAGATACTTGAGATTATTTAAATCAATGCATTATTATTCATAAACCTTGCACCGAGCTGACTCAGACTCTTCCTCTGTCTGAGTCAGTGCAGTTCATTCAAAATGTGTTAACCAATAATTGATTCAACGATGATTTAGCAGAGGATTAACTTGGTTAAGCATTGTTTTGAAGAATATCCTACATGTATGTTGATTTAATCTCTGGTTACCAGGTGTCTCACAGCTCTCTAAGCGGGCTGCGCTCATGGAAGAGCCCAGCAGTGCCTTCGTCTTCCTTCTCTGCCAGCCAATTCAGAGCCTTTTTGCCCCCCAAGAACAAGGTGGAAGTGGGAGACACGTGGTGGGTGATTCCTAGCGAGCTCAACATCTTCACTGGGTACCTGCCCAACAATCGCTACCACCCTCCAGCACCAAAGGGCAAAGAGGTACGCTAGAAAAAACTCATCAATGTTTCGTCTTTAGAGGCTTGTGATAATCAGACTGTTCATCGATTTCTGTTTTTATCCTGCTGCAGGTTCTCATCCACTCCTTGTTGAGCATGTTCCACCCGCGGCCCTTCATCAAATCACGTTTTGCTCCTCAGGGAGCAGTCGCCTGCATCCGTGCCAGCAACGACTTTTATTATGACATTGTGTTCAGGTGAGGAGACATAAAAGGAAGGCCACGGTGGTGCTTCTTCTTCTTTTGGTCCATTAACCGCAAAATTATGTATACTTTACATTAGTGCTGCCTAATATGCAGAACATACTGTAAATTGTAATGCCCTCTCTGGCAGGCGGCCACTGGTTTCAGTTTAAAATCAGCATCCAGAGTCCACTTTGCTTTGTTGTCAGTGTTACATTATTATTGTGGGCTAATGCAGTTTCAAGTGCTTTAATACCTGTTTTAAAAACTATCCTCGCTGGAGTGGAAACACAAAGGTAAGATTTCAGAGATGAGTTTGAAGACGTTGTCAAAGAGTCTTCAATCACAGCTGCATTTCCATGTAACAGCAATGTAACATCGGCAAACAGTAAGCTGTCTAAAGGCCTGTAAGTGCCTGGGAGCGATAGAATAAATCTACAATGGATGGTTTGCTTTGAAAAATGGTCAGCAGTAATGTTAAGTGTACAATATTTAGGATAAAGAGGCTGTCACTTATTGACTGAACACATTTCAAACGCATCTTACAGTACAAACTTTCACCTCTGCAGGATTCACGCAGAATTCCAGCTCAATGATGTCCCCTGATTTTCCCTTCTGGTTCACCCCGGGGAAGTTCATGGGCAACATCATTATCTCTAAAGATGCATCTCATGTCCGCCACTTCCACCTCTACGTCCCCAATGACAGGTAAATCCTTTAAACACACCGTCACCTTTGTGCCCCACTCATTATGTGGTAGTTCTAGTGTGATTATACATCCTGTTGTGTGTCAGGTCTCTGAATGTGGACATGGAGTGGCTGTACGGGGCCAGCGAGAGCAGCAACATGGAGGTGGACATCGGATACCTGCCACAGGTACAGCTATGACACTTGAGAAAGGACCAGTGTCTCTATTTCTTTACTTACTTATATATTTGAGCACTTCCTGATTTAATTTAAGGTCATTAAAGCAGGTAAAGGATGTTTCAGGGTTTCTGTCTTTTTAAATGTTTCCTGTCTCTGTTTTTGACGTACTGTTCTCCTTAGTGTGTCCTAATGTTGGAGTGCAACTAGTATTCATTTTATTTCCTTTTTTTGTTTTGTTTTCGGTTATTTAACCTGTCAAGAAGCATTACGCTTTGGCCCCAATCTCTTTTAACTTCAATTTGTCCCCTACATATTAAAAATATACTTAAGTTTTTTCAGGCATTAAGTATTTTTGTGCCTCATTGAGCCATTTTCATGTTCTATGTATGTACTTCTGCATAAAGCAGATCAAATTTCACTGATGACTGATTTACTAATTCACCCAGAAATATGTCAAAGATCACAAAATCACTCTCAAAGATTTTCCCCATAAAAATGTGTGATGCTTTTTAATGACAAATTGCCTTGTATAAAAAGTTATCAATGTGTCCACAGCTAGAGCTGCAGTCCACAGGGTCCGTCCACTCCCTCCGTCATCATGGATGAGGAGGGCAACATCATTGACAGTCGAGATGGCGACGGCGAGCCGATCCAGTTCGTCTTTGAGGACATCCACTGGACGTCAGAGATCAGTCAGCAAGAAGCCACCCGACGCCTGGAGGTCACCCTCTACCCCTTCAAGAAGGTAACCATCCATGAAGCATTTTTTCAGCACACTCCTGGCTTTGATGAAGTGGTTTCACATCTGTTACATCACTCTCATCGTGCTCTCTCCCAGGTGTCCTACCTGCCTTTTTCAGAAGCCTTTGAGCGAGCTGAAGCAGAGAAGAAACTGGTGCATTCCATTCTCCTTTGGGGGGCGTTAGACGACCAGTCCTGCTGAGGTGAGATCATTAACGCGTTGCTGGTTTCAAAGCAGTGTACACTGTCATTGAGATATGAGAAAAGATTTAAGGTGGAGCCTGCAATTCTGGAGAAAGATTGTTATTTGAGCTCAGCCCTCAAACAAATAAACACCCCTCCTGTCATTTAAAACATTTACCATCCCTCTCACTCCCACTGCATTTCTCCTCATACGTCCATGGCCTTTCCCATCCTGTGCACGAGCACAGCATGAGTGTTGTGTAGCTCGGTCGGAGCCACTTTGTTGCCCATTCACAGAGCCAGGGCTGTGTGTCAACACCAGATTTATTTTTTCAGTGCACACACACAATGGACAGCCAGTGAACCGTAGAGAGAGATTTGTTGAATTTGGCAAAAAGTGTACTGGATTAGAATCACTGACTGGCCCCTTTAAATTAAAGGCTGAATATGGGCTACATCCAAACAACACTGACACAAACAGATCTGCACACTGACCTCTGGTTACAAGGATTTTAATGCTGTGTAACCTTGACGTAAAACAGGTTTATTAGAGAGATGCAGATTCTCAGTCTGGGCTTACTGTAGTCAGTAGAAACATCTCACTGTTACTTCGAAGCATCTTGAATCAATTCCATATCACTTTTGTATGAGTGACGATGAGCTAAATCTTGGCATATTATGTTGTGACTTTTGCAGAGACTTCAAAAGTGGAAGCCACAGTCAATAGATTCATTTTTCAGGCCCCTGGCTTTGTATTAGAGCAGCTATGCTTTAAAGCAAGACTATTAAACTTTTAAAAGAACATTCTGTCTTTTTCAAATGAAAAGATGAATTGATAAGCAATAAAACACACTTGTTTAGTTCAATGTGCTCAGCAGCTTTGCGGCTGCAGCCTTATTTGGTCTGGTTTGACCTGTAGCCTGTGGTGGCTACTGTCAGAAGCCTTTCAGTAAAGATAGATTGCTGTATAGTGACATTACTGACTCACTGTGCTGGCGCTATGAGTCTTCTCCACTTGTGCTACTGCTGACATTAGTTCAGAGTTTAACTTAAATGTATATTTTTTACTTTTTCCAATATCTCTGTCTCCTCTTTATGCTTCTGTAGGTTCGGGGCGAACTCTCCGGGAGACCGTCCTGGAAAGTTCGCCCGTCCTGGCTCTGCTCAACCAGAGCTTCATAAGCAGCTGGTCTCTGGTCAGAGAGCTGGAGAACATGCAGGTGAGCAGGTCAGGGCAGTGTAACACCCCAAGAAACGCAGCCAGTAATCAGCTGACTTCAGCTACTTCATTTACACTCTTAAATCATCTTCCTCTGAAACAGGCTGATGAGCAGAACCCTGTGTTGAGTGAAAAGGCCCGATTACACCTGGAGAAGTACAGCTTCCCTGTGGAGATGATGGTGGCACTGCCCAATGGAACTATTGTAAATATTTCACTCCTTTTTCAGCCTGCAATTTATGGAACATTCAGGACTCAGTTATAAACACAGTATGTGTAGAAGCACTCCTGTTGATGTCAGTATTAAAGTGACAGTTCACCCTAAAATCAAAAATACATATTTTTCCTCTTACCTGTAGTGCTGTTAACAATTAAGATTATTATGGTGTGAGTTACTGAGTGTTGGAGATATGGGCCATAGAGATGCCTGCCGTTTTTGGACCTCATGGCTAAACCAGTGGGAAACCACTGCTCTAGAACATAATGAAGCTAGATTGCACGCGCCTTGTGGTGCTCAAAGCATCTGCAAATACATTTTAAAAATTTGGCATTAGTGTCTCTTTCCAGAAATCCCAACCCGGTTACTCAAGATAATCCACAGACCTTGTTGTGAGCAGTTATGTGTAGGAACTATTTTCTTTCCAACGATCTTCACCCGCCAGCTGTATCACCATGCAGACGGAAGCGTGCATTTACTAATGGATGAGAGGCTTATGCTCATGACAGCGCAAGATGTTAACATTAATGCCATTCTCTTTGGCTGAGCTGTAATGTTAGCAAACTGGTGGCGCTAGGTGAGCTACCAGTAGATGAACACTTCCCTCTGTGCAGTGATACAGTTTGTGGGTGTAGTTCGGTAGAAAGAAAGTAGTTCCTACATGAAACTGCTCACAACAAGGTCTGTGGATTATCTTGAGTAACCAGGTCATGATTTCTTGAGTTTTTCAAATGTTTTTCTGGCACTTTGAGCACCAGGGTTTCATTTATAAAATAGTGCGTTGGATCCATACTAAAAATGTACATGCAGACAAAGCCAAAAATTTCTACAATCAGGCTTCTACCTCACCATCTGCATCTCCAATTTCCCAGCTCCCAAATGTTTGTGAGCATGGGTCAAAGTTTCTTCCATTAAATCTGTTTTTATAGATCACAACTTAACCGTGGGAGGTGGTGTACGGCTCTTTCAGGCCTCGTTTTGTGCCTACGCAATTTTTAGAAGTGAGACCCCCCCCACTAGTTCCATTTTATTTGACAGAAGGCAGACAGCTCCACGGCCGATATCTCCAACACTCAGCAACTCACACCAAAACAATCTAGACTGATAAAAGCACTACAAGTAAAAGGAACATTGTGTGTTCTTGATTTTAGGGTGAACTGGCCCTTTAAGTCACTTCATTTATTAAAAAGCTGTATTTTGTATAAAGTAGTGGTCCCACTGTGATGGCATGATGTTTAATGGTGTTCACAGTCTTTCATTAAAAAGAAGGAATGGCTTTCTGTTGATAGTTACATTTTCAAATCAACATCGGTATGAAAAAAAGTCAGACTAACGCCTTTCATCTCCCTCCTGTGTGTGGCTTCAGGTCCACCACATCAACGCCAACTTCTTCCTGGACCAGACGGCCATGAAACCAGAGGAGGAAGGAGCCACGTTCAGCTTCTCTGGTGGGTTTGAGGACCCGTCCACATCCACTTACATCAGCTTCCTCAAGGAGGGGTTGGAGAAAGCCAAGGAGTACCTAGCACAGTAATTAGTGTGTTTGTGCGATAGAGCCTGAGAGACTAAACACGAGGAAATGATCATCATTCCTCTGGGTAATGATCCAAGATAAGGAAAAACCTCCAGCAACTATGTAGAGAAGATTCCTCATCAGTGTTGGCAGCTGAAAAACTTCTTTTTCCCTCTTTCGTACTATTTATTTGGGCGTCTCTCCTGGTTAGAAAGTTTTATATACAGTATTTGTATTGTGACAAACAGTACAGGGAAATCTTGCTTCTCAAATGTTACTGTCAGTTTAGCGTATTTTAATGAGACACAAAGCAGTAACAGATATGTAAACACATTAAGATCTGCTCTCCTTCTGCTTGGCGCTGCTGTTGATATAAAACGTAGACAGAGGCCCATCATAATACAACGACCGTACAACAACCTATACTTCTTTTATATTGTGGTGTCGCATGTGCAATATTAAATGACTGAGTGTGTCTTCCTGCTGCTGAGCGTACCCAGAGACAGGGCCCGTGCAGCTGTTGCCTTCAGTTGTGCCTCAGCAGTTTGTGAAGTCGTTGCCTGAAAGCTCTCTTCGGGCTGGGCAACGCCTGATGTTATTGCTGAGGCTGCTGGAGGGAACACCCGTCTCTGACTCAGGGGACAAAAGCAGCAGGAAGAATCAAACTGGGCTGTGGCACATAAAATATTAATACAGCTGTTTTCTTTTTACGTCCGAGTTTGCAACCAAATGTTGAATATTTTGCTGATTTTTTTTTTTTGTTTTTGTTTTTGAGGAAGATGTGACCACACCAAAGAACATTGTTTTTAATACATACAGGAGCTGGTTCGCAGCTAGAAGAGCTGTTGATGTATTTATGTAACTCAATGGAACCAAATGGTCATATGCTTGAATCTTGAACTGAGCGGCACGTGGTAACGTGTCCTGTTGTTTTCCTCTTTTAGGCTCCAGTCTAAAGAATGTATTTGCTTGTGTCTTTAAGGGGAAGTCCTTGATATTTTAAGAAAAAAATATGACAATCTGAACCTTATATTAGCTATTTTTCCTCCAATGTCTACTAAAATTCTTGTCTAGTCTGTTCTTACCATGAAACAGAAGAACACAGGGATCAAGAAAACTAATTTCAAACATTAACAGTGAAATCTGATAATGAGAATAACACTAAAGGAGCTGCATACGACAGTCAGAGCGAATCTGTATTTCAGAGTCTGAATCAGGTTGTCTGCACGTCTCTCAACATGGAGGTGGCTGAGCTGGCCAGCACAGACAGTGCTAAAAGCGCAAGCAGTGCTAACGATGGCAACAGTGCTGACAGAGCTAACACTGATGTGAGAATGTATATTCTAGGATAGCGAAGGCATAACCCGTCCTACTGTGCTTTAAGGCCATTTCACGCCAAGCATGGATTTTTGTCTGAGAATTTTTCACGTAAATTAATTAGAACTGATTCTGAGGATTCTTATGAATGCTGCGTAACATTCGTGCGGGGGAAACATTTTCGGACAGCCCTCGATTTCCACCTACGACTACATATGTTTGACCAATTAAAACCTTAGTTCTAACTGATGTCATACATCCAGGTTGAAGCTAACTTGCTGCCAAATGGAGAGTATCCTATCAGTTTGGTTTCTGCTTCAGCTGTGATGCTATGAAGATGCTAATGTAGCTGATATACATTTGCTTACATTATATGTTTGTCACGGTCTCAAACAGAAAAACATGGCTGGTTATTATGCAGAATAATTTCATCGGACTACCAGGTGCTAGTCTGTCAGACTTAAATCAAACAATCCTTCATACCTGGTTGGTGTTATGTAGTATTCCAAACAGCAGTGATATTACGATGGTATTGAGTTCTGATGTGTGGAGCAGCCAAATGGTGTAGCTGATAAGTTACTGAGTGGTGTAGTTGCAGGCCATGAATCTTTGTAACTGCAGGGAGGGCGTATTTTTCAGAGAAACTGGATTTCGGAGCAATGGTTGTTTGTTTTTGGGATAACACTCTGTCTGGATGGGTTTTTGTTGTGTGGAGTGCACACAGGCACTATTTAGGAGGAAAAGCTGTTTTCTTTTCTTGAGGAAAGTGGCATACGGCAACATGGATCATTTGCACCAGACCTGGTGTGCATAGCTGCCATGTGGAAAATCTGGATTTCCTGAATTTCCGCGCAACATTTTTGCATTGCATTAACAAAGAAGTTCAGAGTACAACTCACACAGAGGAGCGTGACTTACTCTCTGCTCAGGATGCTATTACACCAGTATATCTATACATAGCACTTAAATTGCTGCTATATTAATGCTCTGAATATCGTGTGCAGCTCCTTTACTGTGAAGGTCACACAGGGTCCACTTCATGAGAAACATCCGACTGATTCGAGCCTTGAGGAGGAAACACTGTAACCTATCCGTGCCATTTTTTTCCACAAAAGTGAAACAATAAAACCTTTTTTTGTACAATCTGAATCGTGTCCTTTCTCCCAACATCCGTCACACACTGCACAGTTTCACAATCAATCACACAAAAGTTTTTAGAGTTTAAATATTTGTGCTGAATTTTATTAACTAATCTACGATACCGTACAACGTAAGCAAAGTAGATCTGGCTTTTAGAGTGAGAGCATGTTATTACGGATACAGTTGAATTGAGACAAAATTGCATTAATTCAAAGCTTTTTTCAGTCCCATTCAGAAACCACAGTGGTGTATGAGTCAGCACTCCAAGTGAAAAGAGATCAGAATAGTCATGAATGAAACTCTAAGATCCATTGCAAGTACAGATGTTCTTCATTTGAGAAGCTTTCCTCAAAACTCCAAGTGTTCGCACATGATTACATCCTGTAGTCATTTAACGCTGTCGATGACACTGACGATGATGACGATGAGGTGATTGGTCACTGATGACGGGAGCTTGAATTTGTAGGACTTGAGGCTGTGTGTGTAGTTTGGTTTTCAACAGAGACATCTATTCATAGTAAGACTAATGTGTGTTTCAAACTTCCAGCGTTGACTGTTATATGAGGGCGGGGACATGCATACCTATAAAGACAGGTGTACCATCGTGTTCACATGATAAATAATGAGATATCATGAAGTTACTGATTCACATTAAGAGCAAAGTGCAGTTTCTGAGACTTGTAACCAACTCCTTCAAAAATGAGGACTCAAAGAATCCAGTTCAGCTCGACTCAGTTCACAGTTTGGCCGCCAAACCCACAGGAATGAGTCAACCCTGACACAGTCCACCATGAAACCCTCTCTCCGGGACATCGAGCCGTTCAAGATCAGCCTGGTTGAGTTCATTTCAGTTCACTAGAATCCACAGCACTTAATCACACGGATAAATCCAGCAGTTTGTGGTTGTTTTTTTTTAACATGGATGTTACCGATGAGTGGTCGTATTTGTTTTTGTATGCTCAGTGATAAATGCTGTCTTGATAAAGCTGATCAGCAGGGACGAGGCGAGTCAAAGAGAAACCCAGCGGACCCTTCAGCCGAATGTCCACACCTCCAGCTCCATCACTCGGAAGTCGTCAGTCTCCGAGAGGCAACAGTTGTTGAAAGTGTAGCAGGGGCTGCTGCGACCCAGGTACAGGTTCTCGTCCACCCACAGACCGAAGTGACCGCTGCAGAGAAAGAGACAAACAGTCAGGGAGGAAAGAGAAATTACACACCTTGGACTGCCTCCAAGATGTGAAGTCTCGGATGGTCTTTAATTAAATGATAGTGAGACAGAAATGGTCTTATATGGTCCTTTCATCTCCATCAGGGATGTAGCAAACCACCTTGGGGCCCCTGGCGCTTAGACTTCATGCCCATGCCAGGAATCTTGGTGTCATCTTCGATTTAGCTTTAAAGTTTGACACACTATGAAAGGTTGCTTTTTTCCAACGAAGAAATACTGTCAATCTTAAACTGATCCTCTCTTTTGCTGACACAAATGCTCTAATTCCCTCTCTGGATTACTGCAACGCTCTGTGTGTGGGAATAAGCCAGTCGTCCTTATCTTGCTTGCAGGTGGTGCAGAATGCTGCTCCTAGACTTCTAACACCTATTCTAGCGACCTTGCATTGGTTACCAGTCAGGTTTAGGTTTGAGTCCAAGGCCCTGCTGTTTGTTTTTAAAGCCTTACATGGCCCTCTGAGCTCCTGCGCCCCCTTTCCAACCCCAAATCTCTCAGATCCTCAGACCAGCTGCTCCTGGCTGTCCTGCGATCGAGACTAAGGAGGAAAGGTGATCGTACTCTTCGATCGTACTTCTCTTTTCTTGCCTGAATTAAAAATCTATTAATCAACTTAAGACTGAACAGAATTCAGCTCCCAGGCCTTTAACCAGACCAGTTTTACAGTTTTAGCCTCTTTACACTTGCTCCCAGGTATGTTGTAGAATAGATTTTAAGATTTTACTGATTACTTTTAAGGCTCTTCATGGTCTCTCTCCCGGCTGTATCTCTGATCTCTTTGTGCCGTACATGCCAGGACGTACTTTCAGGTCCTTGGGCAGACGTCTTTTGTCTGTTCCAGAGGCGAGGCTAAAAACTTGCAGGGACAGTGTTTGCCGTCAGGGCCACAAGGCCTTGGAACAATCTGCCCGAGGCAATCAGGTCAGCAGAGTCAGTGATCTCTTTTAAATCCCTTCTTAAAACACACTTTTATCTGAGAGCCTTTCCTGATTTTACTTGAGTTTTAAGTTCATTTAAACTGTCTTTTATTACTCCAGTTTTTATGTTTATCAGTTCTTTTAAATGTTGTTGTTTTCATGTCTTGTCTGTTTTAACTATTGACACGTAAAGCACTTTGTAACTCTGTTTTGAGAAGTGCTTTCCCCTCTATAGACACGTTTAAAGCTTAGCTGAAGCCTTCACGTTTTCTAAGGCCTTTGATTGTCCTTAAGGTTTTATATTTCATATTTTATTTTCAGATCTTATTGTTCTGTGCTTTATTTTCTTTCTTACTAACTTATTTGTGCATGTTTTTGGGTTTATTATGTTGTGTTTCTACAGCACTTTGGTCAGCTCTAGTTTTTATACATGCTTTAAGTACATTTGATTTGATTTGAAATATGCATTCAGATTTTGTTTTTCACATATGCTGAATAGGTTCTAGACAAAATAGAGAGGAAGTGGTAAAAATGCATTTATTACCTGCCTCCACCAATGGCAAAGGAGTCCAAGTCTCCTTTAATAAAGAAGGAGTTCTCTCCGGTCCATCTGAAGCACTGCAGAGAGAAGACAGAGTCAGTCACCACAACACTGTTTCTGTGCCACCTCTTAAACCTTTATTTAGCACTATTCATAAAGGGAATTGTGAAATATTCAAAACTTCAAAACAGCATTTTGACCATAGATTTTATAAAAATAATGGCTGTAGCCATCGTGACGTCACCCTCTGGTCTGTGGATTTCAGAGTCTGGCATTGTGGTCGTTACCATCTTGGATTTTTTGAGTCAGTAATTTCCGCATTTGGACGAGAGGGTGGAGCAATGGAGGAGCGGAGGATGGATCCAATGCTGAGGTCACACTACAAGCGACACAGCAACAGCATAACCAGCTACATTATCGCTGAGTTGCAGCTGAAGTGTTGCTCAAGTGATTGTTAACGTAGTTACATCGTCATGGGCTTGTGTGTGTCTGCTATTTGCCCCAAAGCACCTCGACTGAACGCCATCTTAGGTTTGTATCTGGTCAAAAAAAATTTTATCACTGTCTTGAGTCCTCAAGTGGCCATTTGAGGAACTGCAGTTTTTGGCACTTCAGTGATGGCATCATTTTTCAGCTCCAGAGGTTGCCGCTTAATTTTGACCTTACACAAAAATGAACATTGTGTGATATGTAGCAGCTATTTTACAAATTGGGGGAACAAAAAGAACTACAGGAACACTCTGTAGGGACGCCTGCTAGGTGGCTTTACCTTGAAGCGAGGATGCAACATGAAGAGAAAAGTTTCTCCTGTGCCATAAAACGTCTCACTGGGCCTCAGAGGGTGAGAGAGGAACGCCCCAAATACCTGATGAAAGAAAGTCACACAGAAGAGCCACACAACACAGTTAAAAACAAAAGGCATTACAACATCTGTTACTGATATCAGAGATAACGTACTGTGAATTATACCTCATCAAGTGCATCCTTGATGACGATAAGCACAGGCGAGTCTGTGGCACTGAGTTTTCTGTAGAGAGACTTGAGGCTGGCGCCGTGACGGGACGTACTGTAGGTCAGCTGCCAGCTGTGGCCAACTGTCCTCGGGGGGAGTTCCTTACATAGCTGAGAGGAGATTAAAGGAGGGGAGGGAAAGTTTAATTACCAAAGGTTAGGGAGGAAGGAGCATAAATACGAACAGAGCCAAATGCTGACATCTCAGTTTTTGCAGCAATCAGTGTACTCCTCTAATCTGGCTCTGCACCAGCTCCTCTGAATTTAAAGGAATACTTCAGACCCCAAAAGACCATTTGTATATCTGTTACTAACCCCATGTTACATTGAAATTTGTAAAGAAAACTGTCCAAGTGCTCCAAGCGATTATTTTTTAAAGATGTGCTCCACATGGTTATTGATGTCAAAATCTTGCTGCTTGTGTGTAAATCACTCTGTGGCTCAGCACCCAAATGTGTCTCTGACATGCTTGTGACATATGAACCTTCTAGGACCCTGAAGACATCTGGGAAACTTATTTTTAAACTCAATTTCAAATCATTTTAAATAATATTTTTATGTTTGCACCTCTTGTCTGCACTTTTAATATTTTATTGGTGATTTTTTTTTAAATTGAAAATAATTTAATTAATTTTCACTTTTGTATTTTTTGCTATTTACTTTTATACTGTGCATCTGTATCCTTTATGTACAACACTTTGGATTGCCGTGTTGTATGAAATGTGCCTTGCCTTGCCTTAAAGGTATAACAGGTTATATAGATTAAAGTCAAGTTAATTTTATTCATATACCAAATCACAAATTTCACAAATAAAACTATAAAATGGAAAAACTACATGGGCGACACTGAGTGACACTTGATTAAATTGCTGTTTGATAATAATGTTGCAGGCTTTGCTCATAATCTACGACTAAGTAGTGTCAAAAATAACAAAATAAAATAATAATAGGTAATAAAATACGTTTTTATGCAACTTTGATATGCCTAAAATGTTTAAGAAACTGGAAAGATTTACATTAGAATTCATAAAACAGCCAAAATAATGTTGGTTAGGTTGCACTGGATTAGATGCTTACTTAATATTTCTGAAACATCTTTATTTATCCATTCATGCATGCATAACTAAATTTAAAAAAGTCAAACATATATCTAAAAAATTATCAGCAGTTACGTTTAACACTGATATATTTATGTTACGGCTGGTGACGCTGCAGTGACTCCCTGTTTACATATTTGTTTTACTTCTGATTGAAAGGCACTGCGGATGTTTCCTAGCAACCGAATCATACATTACTTATGTTTCAAAGTCCAGCTGAAGTCAGAATTAGTCATTTCCTTGCAGCCACAGAGTCCTGTCAGAGTGATCGACTTTTCAATTTAATACTAACATTATTTATTGCTGAAAGTAAGGAAAGTCTGGAGAAATATCAGAAATGTTCCTGTATTTATTCCACAAGTTTTAACAGGTGCAACATGATTCAGGAAATCACTGTTTTGAAATGAGCTCATAAAACACAAACTTTTAGTGGTACATTAACAAAGAACTGGTGCGTGTGTGAGGAGTTTGTGTGCGTCACCCACCTCTCTGACATGTGAAGCCTGTAAAATGTGGCTGCTCTCCACGATGTTGTTGAGTCCATCAGGATCCCTGTCGATGACCAGGGTCGGCTTGTCCACGCTCTCTTCCATCAACACCATCTGCAAGAGCAACACTGATAAGTTAAGAACAAAACAAGCCGGTTTGTTCAAGAACATCAAGAGGAATTTCTGCCTTCATAACCTGTCACTCGGTCGCGACACTCACCTTGAGGCGAGTGTGTTCACAAACAAAGACACCTGTTCTTTCCCATTATTTGCACCAATGTCCAGTCAGATAAATCTGAAATGTACACACTCACCTCCCAGTCGTCCCCTGAGCTGCGGTGTCTCTGGAACACCTCCTCCTCCTCCTCTTCCTCTTCCTCCTCTTCCTCTTCTTCCTCTTTGTCCTCAATGAGTACAAACTCCTCTTCGTCACGGTCTGCCTCTCCCTCTCGTCCCCTCCCTCAAGTATGCACAAGTCGGGTCGGCAGTGTGTAAGGTAGGCGTACAGCTCATCAGAGCTGCAGGGGAAAAAACAAAGCAGTCAGTCAGACAAATAACCCCAACAGCTGCGTCAACATGGTGAAAGAGACACGACCAGGAGGAGCTTCAGAATGTGACTCGTGCTTTTATTTGCACTTGACCTTTAATTCCATATGCAACCATACAAAAGTGAACACATAAACATGAAGTGCTGAATTGGGCTCTGTTTGTAGAGGCACAAGGCACCTTTTTAACCTTCATTCTAGCCAACATACAGTCAGCCATATGCCTAACCAGATACGTCTTCACATGCCTGTTTGGAGATTAAAGAAGAGACACTCTTCACACACATAACTGCCCCCCCATCTACACCTCACAGACGACACCACAATAGTTGGCCTGACTTTAGAAGACGATGAAGCTGCCTGCAGGCTGGAGGTGGATCATCTGACTGAGTGTGGTGAGGACAACAACATAATCCTTATTACTTTGAAAACAAAAAATAAGATCATAAACTTCAGAAGGACTTAGGGCAGAAGACACCTCCCCCTCCTCATACACAGAGAGGCAGCAGAATGTGGGTAAACCTGAAGTTCCTGGGAGTCACCTTGTCAAAACAGCTGACATGAACCGCCAACACCTCACTGCTGGTAAGAAAAACAGGCCCAACAAAGACCCTTCTTCCTCAGGAAGCTGAAACAGGCCAAACTCCCACAGAAGCTGTTGCTAAACTTCTACAAGAGCACAGTTAAAGCCATCCTGACAAACTGCGCCACAGTGTGGTATCTCAGAGAATAGACCTGCACTGCGCAGTAAAGGCGGCGCAGCGAGCTCCCATCACTGGACACCATCTACACCACCAGGCTTGAAAAGAAGTCAAACAGCGTAATCAGAAACAGCACACACACCCCGGCCACTCCCTGTTTGAACCGCTGCCGTCCAGCAAACGGCTCAGGACAGTAAAAACCAAAACAAACAGCTTTTACCCCAGGGCTACGGCCCCCATCAATCATACCCCTCTCGACACACACTAGGGACTGTAACACACAAAACACACACAAACAAGACTAATAGTGTGTGCATAAACACCGGCCAGTGTGACCAGTGTCACAACTCTATTTTTTAATGCTGCTCTCCTGTAATTGAGTTTTTGATAACGTAATGTAATTGACATCTTTTACTTAAATAAAAGTAGGAAAAAAACACACTAAAAAATACTCTGGAGATCCTTATATTATAAATTGATCACGTTTTGAAGACAAAATCTTAATTGAAAAAGTAACTAGTAACTGTAGCTTTGAGTTAAAACTAGGGGTGGGGCAAAAAATGTATACAGCACAGTATCGCGATATTTTTGTGTGGCAATATTACATCGTCACACAGTGCCAAGTATCGTTTTTTTTTTTAAAGATTATTTTGTTGGGCTTTTCAGGCCAGACAGACTAGCGTGAAATGGGGGAGAGAAAGAGGGGACGACATGCAGCAAATGGCTGCCGGCTGGAAGCGAGCCCGTGGCCACTGCAGCAAGGACTAAGCCTTTGTATATGGGGCGCCTGCTCCATCCACTAAGCCACCGACGCTCCCAAATATCGATTTTTAATCATATAAATTATTAATATTGCAAATACAAATTAAACTTTTGGTAGCTTTTTCAGTCCACTAGACACATTTTACAGCTGCAGAAACTTGATTTTCTTACATAATACAGATGTTGACAAATATACACTTAAAAAATGACAATTAATTGCGATATATCACAATATATTCTATTGCAATACATACTGCGTATTGCGTATCCTGACATATTTAAAATCTCAGTAATACTGTATCGTGATAATATCATATCGTGGATCCTCTGGTGATCCCCACCCTGAGTTAAAACTACAATATTTGCCTCTGAAATGTGACTGAATGTAAGTATAAAGTAGCGTCAAATATCAATATTAAATACTCAAGTATCAAGTATGTATATATCAAAATAATACTCAAGTACAGCACTTAAGTAATCACATTTATTTAACTCCCGACACTGCTACATAGTTACTGTTTTGATGCCATATTCTGCGATGACCAGTTTGAGCATCACACGTAGATGGAGTATGCTGTATCATGTCTTCTGTGGCTCTGAAGGAGCTTTACGAAGTCATGATCTGTTTGGAGGTTTTTCCAATAACAAGGACAATGAATGTGCATATTTAGATAAAAAAATGTCAGTCAACATCAGTTAATGTCAGCCATCAGTCAAAGTTGAAACAACAAAGGTATGATGGGTTAAACTGTGATTTGCATTGCCTTCCCCAATGACTCCAATAGAACTAACACCAAAGTCTGGCTCCTTTAACACTGTCACTGCTGTCATGAATGTTCCTTCTTTTATATTTTCCTTGGATCAGATAAGGACGAGCTACAACTTATAATACAGCACTAATGGTCAGAGTGGCCGATGAGGGAAATGGAGAAAACATTCTACAACACAGGCATCAGCCGGCTGGCTTGGCTCCGAGACAGTCTGACGCTGTGTGAGAGTAGCCTCAGCTCACCACAATTCAAGGAAAACTTCACCCCAAAAAATAATAATTTATGTATCAATTTCTTGTTATGCTGAATTTTGGAAGAAAACATGATTTTTCTAGCATGCCTCCAAAGCAGTGTAGTGGTGGGTATCTGCTGGAATACAGGGTGTACCCACCTCTTTCTGATTGTTCCAATATACCCGCCCATCAACCAAAAACCCATTGAATATATAGGAGAGTATACCCACTTCCCACTCAGTAACCTACCAGTCTACCTAGTCGTACACCCACCTCATGAACTACAACACTGTTGCTTAATTTAACGAAACATAGGGTGAGTAATTTATAAACAAATCAACATTTGGGAGGCGACATACACATATCTTTGCCATTCGTTATTGTACCTTTCTTGTGAAAGGGCGAGCCAGGCGTCCCTTCTGGGTAAAGTTTTGGCCGACCCCAGCTGAAGGCCTCCTGCACCTTTCTTCTTCCCTGCAGACGGCTGAACCCGCAGCCGCACAAACATCAGACTCCCAGGACTTCCTGCCGATGACCTCCGAGGCACTGAAAGTAAACAAAGACGAGGGTTGACTCATGGTAAAGATAATTAAAACCAGAAACCATCACTCAGACACATCCGTACCTGCAGTCTGACTCTTCACAGACGACTTCCCTGCTTCATCAGTGTGCAGCAGCTCCCTCTTCACTTTACTCGCCGCCTCCTGACCTCCACAGCAGAAGGTGGCAGCGCTGCTCAGGACAGCCACTCCCAGGCCGCCCACAGATGCCTCTGACAGCACCTCCAGAGGGCTGCTATCAAGCTCTACCTCAGCCTCCGCCATGTCTCTGCTCTCTGCCTCCTCCTCCGCAGAAACCTCTCTGGTCAGGCCCAGAGCCAGACCGGACAAATCTGACGGAGCCACAGACACCAGAGCTGGCACTGACTCCCCCTTTGGGTTTGGAAGGCCGCCTGCTCGGCTTTTGGCGCTCTTTAACTTCTGGAAAAATTTCTTTCCTTTTCTCCTAAATAAGAAATGAACAAAAGAATGAATATAATGACTTTTCCTGTGCTCTGAGCCTGTGTTTAGGAAAACTGAATCATTGCTGACCTCTGCTGGGACGTGTTGAAGTGAACACGTGAGATGTCAGAGAAGAAGGACACAGATGCCAGATTGTCAACGGAGCACGACAGGAGGTATTCCTCACAGCCGTGTTCCTTCACCAGAGCGTGCGTCTTGCACGGGTCAAAGAAGATCTTATTAGATGTCACCAGCAGGATGCCTGAAACCACACCCTAACAGAGACACACAGTGTTGATGTTATCCTACAGATGTCTCACTGATGACTTTACTGACATCAGCGCCGATCACACCCACCTTACGATCTGTGATGTAGCGGCAGAACAGTTTGAGGTACGGCATGGCCTCAGGTCCCTCACCCTGACAGCACTCCGGTGGCAGAGCCAGTAAGCAGAGCTGTCCATCAGGCATCGGCACCGCCTCCACATCCTGCCAGAATCACATATTGTGTCAGCATTATGATCAAATAATAATAATAAACTTTATTTATATAGCACCTTTCAAAACACAGTTACAAAGTGCTGGACAGATAAAACTAAACACATTTAAAACACAAAGAGAATAAAACAAATAACATGTCTTAAAACTTCATCTATGGAAAGATAAAATAAGGAAAGCCAAAACTAAAATCAAGATAATAAATGGGAAATAACATCAGTAAATAGCAATAAAATAGACAGACAGCTCAGATAAAGTCAGGATATGCTTTTAGGAGAGACTTAAATGAAGCCAGTAACTCAGACAGCCTTATAAATAAGAGCTGGAATGATTAATCAGCATCAGTTTTGTTAATTAATAAACCATTTCAGTCATTTTAAATGCAAATAAAAAAAATAAAAAAATACTAATTCTGGCTGTGCAAATGTAAATATGTGTTAATTTTCTTAGTCTTTTATTGTAGGAAATCAAAAATATTTGGGTTTTAGACTGTTAGTCGGATGAAATAAGCAATTTAAATGAGTTAATGTTGGAAATTGGGCACTTTTTTATTTTTTTCTGACATTTTATATATCAAATGATTAAAATATTTTTTTTAAAAAAAGCTAGTAAGCAGAGCTGTCCATCAGGTATGGGCACCGCCTCCACATCTTGCCAGAATCACATATTGTATCAGGATTATGATAAAATAAGAGCTGGAATGACTAGTCGACAACAGTTTTGTTAATTAAGAAACCACTGAATTAATTCTAAATGCTAAATAAATAAAAAAAATTCTAGTTCTGGCTTTGCAAATGTAAATATATGTTGATTGTAACCAAAAATATTTGGGTTTTAGACTGTTAGTTGGATAAAATAAGCAGTTTAAATAAGTTAATGTACGAAATTGGGCACTTTTTTACTTTTTTCTGACATTTTATTCACCAAATGATTAAAATATTATTTTTAAAAATCAGCAGTAAAAATATTTGTCTTTTGCAGCCCTAAAAAATGCAATATGCCATTGATCTATTTAATTTCAAGTCCTGATATTGAGTTATTGCTGATATGTACATTCAGTATGTTTGCATGTACTCTGCTCAGATTCATGTGTTGTTTGTTTTGTTCCTCGCTTTCCTGGGTGCAAGCTCTGACGAGTAAGAGGTGCTGGGGGAGGCTGGACTGGATGGGAGGGTGGGGATGTGTGGGTAAGGTGGAGAAACTGTGTTCTGGGTCAAGAAGGGATGCAGGACGTGGGTGGTTGGGTAAACTGGATTAATAAAAATGCCTGATGACAAAAGTTTATAACTTTTCTGTTGTACAAAAAGTGAATTAAGCAATTTAAGTTGGATTAAAAACTAACTGCAACATACAAATAAAGCTAGTGATCCAACTGCAGCCTCTCAAAAAACCTCCACATTTCCATGACATTTGTGTCTCTCTGTGATGACAACACTTCTTTTCTCTATTTATAAAGAGCTCCATCATTTCATGCAGAAAAGACGTGAAACCAAAGCTGAACTCAACATCATTATATTTTATGCAAATTAAGTCCCTAACATACAATTTTCAAATGTCAGAGTTTCATTCTTCCTCTGTATAATTTTGAAAAAACAAAAAGCATTTCTGAGTCTGCACTTGGCGCTGCAATGTTTTGATGATTTTGTTTTGCTGCTGGTTTCCAAGGTAACACGTTTTGTTCATTGGATGCATTATAAAACCTCCTCGGCTCATTTTTCTTCATCACATTTAACAACTGACTAATAAGATGAACAGAGAGACACTAATGTGTACAGCCTGTTTCACTACAAAGACATCTCTGTTTGCCATTAACTGCTTTCTTTTTATACACTAAAAATATTATGTTACTTATTTAATTCTACTTTTGCCTTTAGCAGTCAATATATTATTTATTCTAAAACCACAGACACGCGTCTTTATCCTCGTCTTCACCAGTGATGAAGAAGCACTCATATCCTTTCCATAAATAAGAGCACCAATACCACAGTTTCAAAATACTCCATTGCAAGTAACTCCTGCAGTCAAAATACCATATAAGCAAATAAAATCACCAGTAAAATGCACCAAAAGTTTAAAGTAAAAGGACTTATTATGCAGTGAAATGTCCCCTGTGACATATATTTTATTATATATGACATTATTAGATCCTTAATACTGACACATCTGTCATATGATGTAATATTTGCACGTTATTACATTAATATACATGTTATGTGTCACAGCTCAAGTTTCTTAGGTTATTTTTTATTTCATTCAATCACATTGTTTCCTGGTTTCCTGCCCCTGTGTGTTTCCCTCCCTTTTGATGACTTCACCTGTGTCTGATTGTCTGTCCCGCCCTGATCAGCCTCACCTGTGTCTCGTTATTCTTCCACTCACCAGAGTATGAAGTGTGTGTCACGTTTTCCCTCAGTGCCAGTTCATCTCAGGTCATTGCGTGTCTGGTGTTGCAGCTTTTTGTTTCCCTGAATCTTTTTCTTGGTTTTTTGGATTTAGCCTGTTGACTCTGACTCGGTCTCATCCCTGTTGGATGTGTTAGTCTCCAATGATTGTCCTTCTGTGTACTGAACCAACCTTTTGACCAGTAAAGACTGTAATTTTACTAACTGTCTCCAGAGTCGTGTGTTTGAGTCCACTCTCACCTGGTTTACCAGTTGCTACACTATGCAGATGTGTTAGAAAATATACATTTAATATACATATAGTATAGTATAAATAAATAGAGATCATTATATAATTTAACTATTTGACTATATATACAAATTTTAAATTAATTCTATATACATATGCCTATACAAATCCTTCATACTGTCTACTATCCTGTACAATTTCTTATTTGTGCAATAATATTTATATATTTCTATTTTGTCCAATAAAAGGCTTCACACAATGTGTGTTAACAATTATTTAGTGCAATTCTCCATAATGGACGTACAGTATCTGTATAAGTGAAAGGTGCATAGAGTGTGTGTTGCTTTAACATTATTTCATATTTATTTTATATGTATTTATGTTGTGTTTCTATGTGGTTTAATTTCTATTCATTAGTCAATGTTTTTTTCCTTTACTTTGCTTTTAACTATTGAGATGCTGTGCATGTGAATTTCTCCGGAGTGTGATTAATAAAGTTTATGTTATGCTATGCTATGCTATGCTACGTCACGTCTCGTCTCGTCACCTCACCTTATTTTATCTCATCAACCTGTAGGCACCATTTTATTGTTGTAGCCAGTCTTAGCCAGTTAGATAGTTTAGTTTAACTTGTTCCCAAAGCAGGGGTCAAGCCCCTCCAAAGAGTTGTAGGATAATATGAGGGATCGTCAGATAATTAACGAGGTACATTCATTTGTCTTCATTTTTGGCTTTTCTCTAATCTTAACTCTTGTAGTGAAATCGTGGATTCATTTGACCTCTTCAAAGAGTTATTGTAGTAACCCATCTGAGAAGTTTAGAGGGGAAATCACTCTAGTGAACTAACAGCTTACAGATATTTTCTTTTACTTTATTTTAGGATTTTCAATATGAAACAAATGCTCAGTAAAACTCTTAACAACTCAGTCACAAATATCTTTACAGGTAGAAAAACAAAAAACAAGTCCTAGGACTTCAACATTACTAGTACTAGTGATAGAGGGTATACTGTTACACTGCCAGTTCATTACAAGGCACTACTCTTGAACTAGTCCAGTACAGGGCTCCAAATTCTGCCAAACATTTGAGTGTTATTCTTATTAGAGAAGCTTAACCTTTCTAAGTGGAATACACTTATCAAGTCTCTTATCCACATATCATATATTGGTGATATTTTTTACGTATTTTTTCAATTACAAATATATATGTTTCCAAATAATGCTAAATCAGTGCTTTCTAAATCTCATATCATGCAGTAAAGGAAGTTGTTTTTTCTTACCAGTAGTTTGTCATATTCAGCCTCTGGTGAGGGCGGCTGAGGTTGAGCAGCAAGTGTTTCCGCAGAGTCCGGATCAGCCTCGGCCTCTTGCTTCAGTTTAGGATCAGGGTCCAGTTCTGGCTGAGACGATCCTCGACCAGTGGAAGTGTTTTTTCCCTTCGGTACGACCAGCTGCTTTAAAATGGAAGCCATGATAAGAATAGCTCTGACACTGAAATAGATACAACCTGGTGTCTGGTGTGACTGCTTCCTCTTTCTGCAGGCCTGTATTTCCCCTCTGCTCTTTGTTTGTATTCACATCTTTGCTCCACACGTCATGTCACACATGAGGGCTGTGGATGAGGGGCTGGAGGAATGTTTTTACAGCTACAGTATTTTAATTTGTAGAGAGTATACACTGCATATTATCAGCCTGAGTTTTCTCACGAGGACAGAGTTCTTGCCGAGGTTGCCTGAATGGGTTTAAGATGGAGCAACACACTTCCTGCCTGAAGCTGAATACTTGCAGTCACAAGACAGACAGGGGGAAAGTTTTGTTTTACAAATCAAGTTGACAACAGCAGGCAAAAACATGTAAATTCCTTCCTTTCACACACGGAAGAAACACACTTAAGGAGTGCGTCACATGTCAGGTGCATTATGTGCTTACAGTTGACTCTTACCTCTCTGGGGATGAGGGTAGCAGACGAGGAGGAGGGTAAAGGTGAAATGGAGGGACGGTGACCCATTTTGCCCTCTTCTGCCGAGGATGTACCGTTACTGTTGAACTGAGAGGAGACGCTGAACACCGTGTCCCCAGGGAGACCCTGAAACACAAACACAAGTAGAGGTTCAAATCTGATCACACACCAGATCTCAAGAAGATTTTCTTTGGTAATGCATAAGATAGTTTTGCACTCATCTTGATGCATCCAGCTGCCTAAACTTTTTGAGAGCCTCAAGGAACTCTGGGAATATTCAAGGAACCTTGCTTGCTACCTGACAGCTCAATTTAGAGGAGAGGTATCTGGATAAAGCTTTAATAACTCAAAAGGGTTCCTGAAGGTCTAGTGTGTAGGACTTAGTGGCATCTAGTGGTGAGGTTGCAGACTGCAATCAGTTGAAACTTCTCCCATGTGCCAAGCATGTACTTTTATTCCTCCTGAAAGCGACGGCCCTCGCTGTCGACTTTACGCTTCATTGCTGTGGCCATATCTGCAACTCAGCAGGAAATGATTTGGCTTACAGCCTGTTTATGAGATGACATTAGTAACGATTTGTAGTCCACAATTGGTGCATGTCTACAAACTGTATTATATTTCTGCCATCGTAAGGTGAACGGAAAAAATGCAAATAATTTTGCTTGCTTGATTAATCAATATTGTGTGGCGGGACACATTAAGTATATTTTAAGAGGCAAGCCGCAGGCCGTTAAAAATCGGTTCGAGGGCCACGATTGGCCCCTGAGCCAGACTTCGGACATGCCTGATGTAGGAGAACTAGGAGAACTAAGAAAACATAGGAAAACAGAAATGGCCCTATGTAGAGCCAGTGTTTGGTTTGTCTGTTTTGGGCTACTGTAGAAACAACATGGCAGACTCCATGGAGGAGGACCTGCTCCATATAAACAGCTCATTCTGAGGTAACAAAAACCTGATTATGAAAACATGGTTAGAAATAATGAGCTTATTAAAACACAAAAAAGGCAAGAAAAAAGTGAATAATAAAATACAGTGTAGGAAGAGGCTAAAAACCCAGAGGACTTATTTGAAGCCACCAAGAAAAAAAAATCCCAAACTTATTAAGAACTCAAAAGTACAGAAAGATAAAGAATAATACAGAAAATAATACAAGTGATAACAAACTACTAATAGCAAAATAAGTTTGACTGCAACAAAAAAAAAAACAGCAATGATGGTATCCATTAAAGAGCAGAAAATGTGAATATGTGATGTGTTAGTGGATGTTAATTTCTGCCAATATATCCCCCTAAATCCTACACACAGGATCTTTAAGAGGCTACAGAAAGCCATCCTTCTGTGAAAACAGCTTTTTATAATTGTAGTTTCTAAAAACCATTCAGGAAAGACGGAGCCATATATAACCTACATATAGTCAAAATATCATTTATGAATCTGTGTTCCTTGCAAAAACTGACGTGAAAGTACCTCAAAAACATCCCTTTATTTGAAAAGGACTGTAGGCTATTATTAAGGGGACATATTTCTCATCTCTTTGGCTAAGATCCCAGCCTTTGGCTCAGCTATGAGCCACATAGCCTTAATGTCAGTGATGTTGCTTACAGCTGACAAACAGTATGTAATCTGACTGAATGTTTTAACAACACAACAGTCTACTTAACCATCCATGTAACTGTCTCCAAATTAATACTACAAAGTTTAACAAACAAAGGGTTGTATGTGTACACTCTGGGGTACACTCAGGGTACACTCTGGACAGGTCACCAGACTGTCGCAGGGCTGACACATAGAGACAGACAACCATTCACACTCACATTCACACCTACGGACAATTTAGAGTCACCAATTAAACTGCATGTCTGTGGACTGTGGGAGGAAGCTGGAGCACCTGGAAAAAAAACCCACACTGACACGGGTCTGAACCAGGAACCCTCTTGCTGTGAAAGGACAATGCTAAACACTGTACCACTGTGCTGTAATACAATACAGTGTATAAGAAATCTTTAAACTGTGCAGGAGCAAATAATATTGAAGAGCTCTGCTAACCGCTACTTGAATGTAATTACAGACCCAAAGATTCACTGCCGTTTATCGTGCAGATCTCACTGCGTGCTTTCACTGTAAATCAGTTCAAACATTACCCAATCAGATCAGACTGGATCTGAACCTGTGAATATAATACAAAATTACAGTTTGCGAGTTGCAGAGTTGAAACAGTGAGAGTGAATCATCAGTTCCACAACTGTCATCCACTGACAGATGGATCCATTGACCTAAATTAGATTACTGGCGCCTGACAGATTATGTGACCACAGAAAAACTGTGAGTGTGAGCATGTGGATGTGTCTGGGGCTGTGCGTGTGCATTTGTCTAGGCACAAACTATATGCGCGGTTGTATATGTGTTTGTACGTATACTATATATATGGATGAACATATGAGCACTCCTGAGAGTACAAACACAACAGCTTTAAAGGAGGATATATGAAGTCACTATGACAGTTGTTCAAACTAACGTTATCGCCTTCACCTCCTTAACTGCCTGTAGGAAAATTCCATGGAAATACTGCCCGCCACCCTCATTAAAAGTGTGGCTGTGTGATACTCTGTCTATCCTAAACTAGGAAGGAAATAAAGTTTACATTTAGATGTTTCTTTGATAGGTTTTTCTCCCATTTCAGGCTGTTGATCAGTTATATTGATCAGTTTACCCCCCAGTGAAGCGTCACTGAAGTGGCTCGCCTGGTCCCAGTCTACACTGGGTGTATTTATCGCTGCCTGATTATATGAGTATACAAATTAGTTGCAAATATTACTGCACAGGACAGTGTGTGCGTGTGTGTGTGTATCTGTGTGCACGCTGTGACTACACTAACTTTACCACCGCAGGTCTTCAATTGTCTGGTGTAACAGCCTGAATGTCAGCAACTGTCTTCTTCTATTATTATGTTTATTTATATGTATAATTACTTATATTGCTTTTATTAATATTATTAATGTGATTATTTTATTATTATTTATTTTTTATTCAATTTAATTTTAATTTAATTTAATTTAATTTAATTTAATTTACCATTCCTTACAGTGCATTTCTACTGTCCTTCTGGCTACTCTCTGCTCATTAATCCTTTGAAACCTGAGCAAATTAGCTTAATTTCTTTTAAAAACAAAGGAGGGAGGCCATGAGTAATGAAAGAAGAAAAGAAGACCAAAAAAAATTTGCAAGAAAACAGTAAAAAGAGAAAATTAAAAACAAGAAAAATTGTTAAGAAAAGAAAAAGAAAGAAAGTTAAAAACAAACAAACAAGGAAATGACCTGGAAAGAGTTTTTACAAATATAATAATTCTGTAACATAAAAAATTTGCAAAGTGTAATAATAATAAAAATAATTACAAGTTTCCCTGGCTTTTTTCTTTTCTCCCTATTTTTTAAATAATTTTCTAATTTTTTTTCATTCTATTTTTTTTTTTTTTGCAATTTGTGGGACATTTCCTATGGAGTTGCCCATTGCCCTTTTCCCCATGTTTTTGAGAGAAATCACACCAATTTGCTCAGGGTTCAGAGGTTTAAATACTTGCAAGACGCATCTGAAAGCAGCGAAAGAAAAGTGACATTGCTCCAGGTTTCAAAGGGTTAAATGGGTCTGTGGAATGGGATAAAGGAAAATAAGTACGAGCTGAAAACTCTTTGTAAAAAAAAGAAAATACCAACTGTTGTCTCTGTGTTCTATGTGTCAATAATGCTTGTTTCAGTAAAGGATGTGCTGCTAAAATCTCTAATTTCAATGTCAAAATCTAGTCATCAGAAAAGACATGAAGTTAAATCGACACCTCTGTGAAACAGTTTTGGCAAAAACTGAACATTATAACTGTTGCATTAGAGTGCATTAGCCTGAGCTTGGTGTACCTAATAAAGTGGCAGGTAAATATTCTGTATGTGCTTCCTTTTCTGCTCAAAAATGTGAATGTGGAATATACTTTACCAAAAACAACATACAAGATTCAAAAGGTGTCTAACTTGAAGGAAGACGAGAAGAAGGCAGACTCACAATCAGACTAGAGCTCTTAGTAATAAGCACGTACGCCCTTCCAGATTCAAGATAACAGAAAAATCAACACTTTCTTTCATATTTAACAACTAAGCAGCAAAATCAAAAACCCAGCTGATAAATACCTTTGAATAAAAGTCTGAATACACATTCCTCCGGCTGTATTTGTTGTAGAAGCTCTGAAACAGACTCTGTTTTCCCATGTTGCTCTTGAACGGCTCTGACACTCACCTCTGAACCTTGGACGCTCTTTATCAACTCTGTCATGACCATAAATTGTGAAACCAATTAGCAGCCTCAAAATGCTTGCTCTAGCATACCTCATCAGATGATACACGCAGCAATAAATCCATTATCTGTCTGTCGCCTCCCAACTTCCTAAATTTTCTTTAACTTGTTCCCATAAGTTCTCAATGCACACACGCAGTACAATAAAGTCTGAGAGGTCCAAAACAAAAACATGTGACTCACCCTGCTGCTTGTGCTGTCATCTGACGGTCCACTCATATGCTCCTGCTTCACCGCAGTGTTGTTCAGATCCCATGAAGTCCCTGTGAGGGAAGAAGAGTCATGACAAAACATCCTGAGCACAGCACAAAGTAAGAGGAAGCAGCGTCTCTGTCCTAACAGGATTAATACACCACAGCTCATGTGCCTGCCCATATGAAAATAACTTCATGCAAAGACTGCCGACAGGCTCACTGTGAGAATTATAAAATGTAAATCAAGCTCGAGTTCATCCCACAATTTGCCTCTACTTAATGCACACAGTCTGCTCCCTCCCCTGGGGACACTGAACAATGCAGACACACCTTGCAGGTAGTACTGCCGCAGCTTGGGGTTTCTGATGTGGGGGGTGTGGTTGAGAGGCCGGCCCACGGCGGCTTGGTGAAGACGCTGGCTGCTGGCTGCAGGCTCCTGCATCGCTCGGGCCTGAGGCTGAGTCTCCCAGGGCCGCTTAGCGAACTGTGGAGGCTGAGAGACGCCGGGAGGAAGCTTGGAACCAAGCCTGAGAGGAAGAAGAAGAAACAGATAAAATGACGCTTTATTTAAAGGGACAGTTCAACACAAAATAAAATATTTTTCCTCTCACCTGTAGTGCTATTAATCAAACTAGATTGTTTTAGTGTGGTGGAGATATTGGCCTTTTCTTGAATGTAAAGGAGCTATGCACGCTTCCTTCTGCTCGGTGATACGGATGTAGAAAATAGTTCCTACTGTACATGAAACTGCTCACAACAAGATCTGTAGATTATCTTGAGTAACTGGGTCATGATTTATGAAAAGAGACATTGCTGTTTAGTTCTTCAAATGTATTTTTTGGCGCTCTGAGCACCACAAGCTGAGTGACATCTAGTTCCATCATAGTAGAGAGAAGGTAGACATCTCTACGGCCGATATCTCCAACACTCGGCAACCCACACCAAAACAATCTAGATTAATAAACTGTGGTAGAGGTATGAGGGAAACTTGAAACATCAAATATTGGGCACTTTTTGATTAAATGATCACATGAATGACTTATAATTGATTATCAAAGTAGCTGCACTTGAATTTATTGTCAATTGACAAAGCGTTGAAGCAGTCAATTAGATTCTGTTGTTATGCTATAACGCTGCCTCAGAAAATAAAGACCTACTGCGCTGATACACATAGGTACATTTTATCAGTGCTCTGCAGCTGATATTCAGTTATATATCTCTTCACACCCCCAAACCTGTCAAACTGTCTTTACATGACTGCCTAAATGCTATTAAAATGTAGATGGGTGCTAATTTTCTCCAGCTCAGTGCTGATAAAACAGAGGTTCTTATTTGCGCCTTCTTTCAGTCTCCTCATCTGGAGGAATGTGGGTGTCACATCTGAGCAGACACTATCTGTTGAACAGCATGTGAAGTGTTTGATTTGTTCCTGCTGAGCTGTGAACGATACTGTTCAACTTACTGCATGTTAGCAAGACATTCCTGCATGTACACATTATTCCCCTACATTGTGTTCCTGTGCTATTCTATATGCCTTTGCAATTTGACCCCAAAGACGTTTACAAGTGGTTTCGAAACACAGCTGCAAAGCTCTTAACTACTGATCTTAACAAAGGTCTCACCGTGACTCCAATTTCTTTACACAGGTGGTAAACAAATAAACTTTACTCTCTTACTTATGTACTCTAAGTTAATAATGGCATCAGGTGACATACATTTACAAGTACAACTTGCCTACAAGTCAGAGATCAAACATGCAGTGCATTACCACTGTATATTGAAACTGAATGATGGAGAGGTGTGACTGAAAACGAAAGACTGTGTGAGTACTGTGGGCTGAATGAGGTGAAAAATGAAACCCATTTTATTCTATACTGTTCTTAACATCATGATTTATGACAACTACTGTTTAAAAAAGTTAGAACTGAAAGCCATTTTGATCATGTTTGTAGGGCGCTGGATAGGAGGAGAGAAGTAACGTGTGACGGATCCCTCTAACTCTGTTCTGTTTGCACTGCGGACTATCGGCCTGTGAACAGGATCAAACAGTGTTTGGCACTGATTCAGGTAGGTGTACATTTTCCTGTTTGGATTTATGTATTGTGCCCCGAGGCTGTGTTTGTGCTTTGTATTTCTTTTTCGTTGTGGGATATCTCTCTGTGCATTGTGTGTGGGAGGTTTATGTCTTTTTTTTCCCTTTGTAACATTTGTGTTTACGCCTGGATGATATGTATGTATTGTGCTGTTGGATGATGGTGGGTTAACGCCGCAAAATGTTTGGTTTGTTATCGTTTGATGTGTCTGAATGAGGGACTGGGTCATATAAATGTCCAGACATGACAATAAAATATTCATTCATTTACCAAGTTAAAGAGTTTTTCTTTGAGATCTTCCATCTGAACTTGTTAAATTTCACTGTAGTGCAAAGCTGTAAATTTTCGCATGTCCTCTTAAATCACTGCGTGATTTAATATGACTCACATCGTAGCATTTATGCCTTTATTCACTGTCTATAAAACAGCTACCAGATGTCTTTATTGATACCATGTTCCCACAGTCTCTGCTACAAGTTCAAACTCACCACTGGATACTTGTTTTCTAAATTCATCTATCAATTGTTGGTCTATAAAATAAAATAGCCACAAAAAAAGCACAAGTCATTATTTTGCAAGTCACAAGTAAGTCTCAAGTCACTGCTTACAAGTCCCAAGTCAAGCAGCCAAGTCCTAAACATTGAGTTCCGAGTCCCTGACAAGTCAAAATGCACTCTTCACCAAATGTATTGCCATTTAAACAAGGTCCAAGGTTCAGTTTATTGTCAATCAGACATGTTGAAAACATGACCGGACGAAATTCATGACCCAGGTCCAGCAGCATACAGAATAAATAACATTTAAAAACAGACCTATAATAAATAATTAAATAACCTTAAAGCCTTTAATAAATAAAACCAAGCAGCATGTTAAAGTGCATAATAGTGCATCAATAGCCACATGGAGTGGCAGCAGTGCAAAGTTATTGTGTCTCCCTCTGCAGTTTTCGACATGCATGTTTTGCATACTGCAACTCATTTTTGTTGTCCACTGCACAGCTTTTGGACAGGATTGAAAATAATTTTGGTCTAATTTTTTTTAACTGGCACTCAGTGATGCAGTGTCAGTTCTTCATGGTTCTCTCCTGCAGCCTGACTGGATGCTGTCTGATTAGTTCAAACAAAGAGGATCTGGCGAATTAAATGTCAACTTGCTGTGAATGACCAGTGTTCACATTAGTTGATTTAAGAAACACTTTTTAAATAACATACTTTTTAATCTTTGGGTTTGGGGGAAAGTATCAAGTCTTTTCAAATCAAGGGCTCAAGTCCAGTGAAGTCGCAAGTCACTGGTGTTAAAGCTCAAGTGGAGTTGCAAGTCCTTTTTGTTTTTGTCGAGTTGAGTCTGAAGTCATCAAAGTTATGACTCTAGCCTGACTTGAGTCACAGCCATGTGACTTGAGTCCACACCTCTGCAAATTAGTGATGAAATGACCTTCACCTATATCACTGTTACCCAATGTGGCATCTTCAACTTGCTTGTTTTGTCTAACAAACAGTGACTAACCAAAGCATATTCAAGTTACTATCACATAAGACAGAGAGTTTGCATGTTCTCCCCATGTCAGTGTGGGTTTTCTCTGGGTACTCCAGCTTCCTCCCACAGTCCAAAGACATGCAGGTTAATTGGTGACTCTAAATTGTCCGTAGGTGTGAATGTGAGTGTGAATGGTTGTCTGTCTCTATGTGTCAGCCCTGTGATAGTCTGGTGACCTGTCCAGGGTGTACCCCGCCTCTCGGCTAGTGTCAGCTGGGATAGGCTCCAGCTCCCCCGCAACTGCTAACTGGATAAGTGTTTATGGAAAATGAATGAATGAATAAGACAGGGACAAAGGAGCAAATGCACACATTTTAAAAGTCAGCAGAATAATCTAAACTCAAAGGTCTGCTTACCAGTGTTTATAGTTTTCAGCCACATATAAAGAGCTTCATTCAGACTCACTTCATGAGGCTTGGAAGGTCAAGAGTGAATGTCCACACTTAAACATGAATTCTGTGTTAGGGTTTCTAGCAGGGATTCGTGGATTCATTGTTAAGCATATCTGAAGTGTGAATAACTGTATGGAGCAGCGTCACAGTCCGATCAGAGTTATTTATAGGGGGAGTGGGAGTTGTCTGCGTGATGGATAGTTCCTGTTGTAGCTCTCACCCACATGATGCTCTGTGATGGAGCGTGGAGTCCTTCGGTGACAGCGGATGAAACCAGCTGATGAAAATGTGCGTTTTGTGCTAAAAAAAAAAAAACCCTACTTGTATTGTAGCCATGCATGACACATGCTTACTGTTAATCTGGACATGTTACCCTTCTTATGAGAATAATGAAAGACTGAATTGTGGCATGCTTAAATCTGAGAAGGCAAAATGCCAGCCAAACTCGTCACATGTCTGCTTAGAGCTTTCCCCTTTTGTTTTCTCTCCAGTAATCCACGTATTTAGAGGCCTGACCTGGTCTTGACGTTGCCAAAGTAGCTGGTCCTGGTCTTGTCCCTCTGGGGCTCGTGGTCCATGGCTCCTAGAGTCTCCGGCCTCCTCACGGACTGAGCCATTTTCTGTCTTTTTCTTTAGTGTGACGCTGGCAGCGGTGGCAGTTGCAGAGGGATAAGGGGCTCAGCTGGCATCCTTCCTCCTCCTTTTATTCCCCATGCCTACCTTTTGCCCCAGTTACACCTACACAAAACAGGAAGTCATAAGATGTGGGCTGATTTTAGGGATGGTAAAACTTGTATCTGCAGCCACATGACCCCATAAGGAAGTGAGCTAGACATGTAGCAGCGTAATGGAGCCAGGTTGTCAGTCAATCAATATAATTAGTGTGTGTGCTTGCAATTAACGTCCCTGAGCTTGTAGTCTGAGGTTGCTGACCAGGTTCAGCTCCCAGTGGCTTAATATGTGAATTAAAATATTATTACACATCAATATGATGCTTCTTAAATGGATCAGAGAGCTCTTGACAGAGCACAGCTTTATTTAGACATGACCTGTGACTATGATCATATCAGGACACAGGAATACATCTGGCTACATCCTGGAAAACCCTAATTCCAGCAACTCATACGGCATTACAAGGCTCTCACACCCCTCCTGGGTTGTGATTTGCCTGTCATCTCTGAATTAACAGCAACAACAGGGTTAGCCTAGCTGTTGTCCTGCACCCTTCAAGTGCAGTCCTTCCTCATATGCTAATGTGATTAAAGGAATGATCACAATTTGCTTCCTGTAAATGCAACAATCACCGTGGAGGAAGTGAGCATTTTAGACGACATTACAGAATGATCGAGACTGCTGCTATTGCAGGGAAAAAAAAGGACATCGGCGGCTCCGCAGAGATGAAGAATTCATGGGAGCATCAGGTAAACTGAGCTGGATCTCTACTGACCTGTGTCTCGCCCAGGGATGGAGACGGGTGGCGGTCATATGAGCGCGTCCTCATATTGCAGTGTTATGATATCACTGCAGACAACAGTTACAAGTTCAATATTCAAGCTCCGCCCACTGCTTAAAGAGCCGACTGTCAAGATAGTTCCCCCCCGGCCGGCCGGCTGACGGCAGCGAAGCCGGAAGTAGACGGGAGGGAAGCGTTTCGTGTTGTCAGACATCTTGTCTCATGAAGAGCTGAAATACTCCAGTGCACCCTTTCTCTTTTATTTATTTATTCTCGAGTTATTCAATATATACTGGGTACTAACGTCAGTTCTACACCTTTATGTTTATAGTTAAATATTTTTGACAGTTAAAGAATAAAAAAAAGTGCTTCTTCTTCATGCAGAGCTCCAAAGAAGATAGGGAATTTAAAGGTTGCTAGACACAGAGACATTTACCATAAAACCTTAAATAATAGCCCGGGCTATTATTTGCTTAAACTACTGAAAACAACAGGCCTATATTTGAGACAGGCGTCTATATGGGACAGGCCTTTAATTCCTTTCACACAAAACGGTTGCTCAGCAAAGACTGGAAATACAATCAAATTGTTTATTTAAACCAGCATGAATATTACTTGTTTAAAAATCAGGCTTCAGATAATATATCAATTATGAATCACAGCTTAGTCCTTTTAAAACAATACTCACAACTTGGATTAATTTTTATGAAAAACCCCTTTCATCCTTTTGATCGGAGGGCCCTTACGGACTAAAGGAATATGAATAACTTACAGGGTAATTGAGGAACAGACACATAATTTGAGGTAGCCAATATATAGCTATATATATGTATTATATTATATTATATATCCGCAGAACTTCTATTTACAAAATGAACTGCCTGGCAACCAGATCAGGCCTCTAATTGAGACAGGCCTTTATTTGTCAAAATCTGCAGCCACACCAGGCTAGTAAAAGGCCCCACAATGTAATGTTGCATAATACCTATGTCATGATACAATCTTGTGATTTTAAACATTTTGTGATATGCTGAGTATTGTGATAACATATATTTCGATACCTGTTTTCAATGGCAAATAATATGTCCTGAAGGAAAACTTAGTTTTCAGTCTTTTTTTTATCTCACTTCAATCATTTTTATTGCAGTAAAATGTATTATTTCATTTTTTTCTCTCTCTCTAGATCTACATCTTTCAGTTGTTGCTGAGGTGTCAGATGGATATTTATTTTGTTTTACTGAAAATCAACGCTGGGAAACTTGGTAGCAGAAAAATCCTTTCCTGCACAGGTCAGATTTATGTCTATGCTTAAATGCTTTCAATTACCACAAAGTAAGGCAGAGGTACCAATGTATTTCTAAACCAACTATGAGTATAACAACTTTTATTTAATGTTTTGTCATGTCTTTATGTAGTACCCATTAGTTTCTTTATAGTACCCATTAGTACCCAATTAGTTGTGCAGATGGGACATGAACAAGACATTACAGCAATACAGATTTAGAGGATATTAAAACATTACAGGTCCAGTGTGTAGGATTTAGTGACACACTGAAAAAAAACAAACAGGATTGGCCCTGTTTAGAGCTAAGGTTTGAGATGTATGTTCTGGGCTACTGCAGAAACAACATGGCAATCTCCATTTAGAGGACACATTTCGTATGTAGACAAAAAACTGCTCATTTGAAGGTATGGAAAACACAACGATTCCTATTTTCTTGTTGATAATAAACTAATAAAAACATAATTTCCACCAGTTGCCCCTAAATCCCACACACTGGACATTTAACAAGTATCATCATAGTATCAAAAATAGCATCAAGGTGTAAGAATTAAGGAGACACACACTCACTCACACACACACTCTGACTCACTCCAATACTTGTCATGTGCATCATCTCGTGCTAACAATAACTACAGGTATCGAACAGATATTGCACGTAACCAACACCATGACTTGTGTATACAACTTGTGCAAATAGACATTACCGGAAGACTGCAATTAAGCAAAACACTGTATGGATTACAGTCATATGTTCTATCAGTTTTTTGGTGGTACATTTAGCTATGGATAAAATATATTGTTTGAAATAACTGATAGGCTCAGAAAGGTTAAGCTTCATTTAATTCACAGATATAGCATCTGGTCAAAAAAACAAAAACAATTTGTATCGTATTCAATTTATTTTCAATTTTATTTATAAAGCCCAATATCACAAATCACAATTTGCCTCAGAGGGTTAGACAGCATTCGACATCCCTCTGTCCTTTGGACCCTCACAGCAGATAAGGAAAAACTCTCCCAAAAAAAACCCTTTAACATGGAAAATAAATGGTAGAAGAGCAACTGATGAAGGATCTTTCCTCCAGGATGGATGGACGTGCAAAAGATGTCATACAGAACAGATCAACATAATAAATTTGCAGTAATCCATATGACAAAATGATACATAAAGAAAGGGAGAGACAGAGAGAGAAGCAGGGCAGACAGTAATGACAATACCTACAATAACATTACTTTTAGTAATAATATTACACTAATAATAACAGTACTTGTGGTAGCATATGTTGTAGGTATGTATTATTATATTATAGCAGTAGAAGTATGACTAATAATAACAGCACTAGCAGGAGGGATCAGGCAGGACCACAGCAGCATCCAAATGATACCTTTATCCAAACAGTTTACTCCACAGTTGTTCTGTATTCATCATGTAGTACCTTGTATTCATCAGTACTCACTTCCGCCTCTGGGGGGCGCTCCTGTACAGGTTCTGATAGAGGAAGCTCGTGCGGCTTCCAGCCAATCAAATCACCGGAAAGGGAGGAACAGGTTTCCGGCCTGATGAGAGAAAACACAACTGAAGTCTAAAAGACGAAGAGGAGAAGCTGCTTCTCGCTAATAATTTAACGGCTGAGCTTTCTCCCACACGGCCATAATTTACCGTAAGTTGCACTCTTGTAGCGTTGATTGCATTTCGCGAGGGGAAGCGAGACACAGTGAATAATAGAGGGGTTAGTGTACCGGTGAGGGTCAACCGGGGGGCCGTTGTTGGTGCTGCTAAAGCTAACTGACGGTCACTGTGTGTGTGTTTTTGATACCCTTAGCTACCGATTGATGATGAACTGAAGGCTGTAAACAAATCACTGCACTAAAGCTATCTTTCTGACGTTCATTATGCTTCATCACCGGTAACGTTAGTCAAAGCAGCCTGTAGCGGCACCGTTAGCACATTTAACCAAAGCTAGCTGTTTTAAATTTAAGACGTTAGTTAGCTAGCCATGTTAGCATCGACTTTTGTTACCCTGCCCCTCCATATGTTGTTGTAGTCACGGTGATGTAGTAGTACTAAGAGTAGCTAGCGTCAGCCTTTCATCGTGCATTAATTAGTCATTTCATTTTTTATTGTTTGGCTTATTAATTTAAAAAGTATGAGTGTAAAGTTTAAACCGTTAGTGCAATATGTGATATGTATTTAATGCTTTATGTCTTGTCTTGTGTGTGCAAATCTATGCTTGTTGTGTAGTGTACTTATTTCCTCTCCAGGCCTCTCTCTGTGAAAAACAAGATTCAGATTTCACTGACATTAGTTTTTTGGATCATTTTTTTATTGGGGGAAATGTGCAAAGGAGAAACATTAGCAGTACACACCATACATATTCCTCTGCATGGCGACCTTATACACACTCCCATTTATGATCTCTCCCCTCAAAACAAACAGCGCTATTACCTAATAAATAAAGGTTATATTTTGTTATCAGCTCTAACGTGACTCTACTAATTACCTCTTAATACAAAGTAATAATACGTAGTTTGTAACAACATAAAATAGCAAAAACTAAACAAATCTAACCAAATCAGAAGCTTCATCCACCTCATTCATTTTATTTGAGATATGACTATAAAGGAAGTTACTTGCCTCGTTCATCAGTCATCAAAATTCTGATTAGTTTTGTGCCACTTGGCTTTAATTTCTAAATCGTTTCTATTACGTTTGAGAGTGAAATAATACAGTGTTTTCCTCCTGCTTGTGTCTCTCAACAGATGCTCTAACTAACCACTAATTTATATCCCAAGGGTTGGCAGTGACATGGCATCTGTCCACTAAACTGCTCTGTCCTCAGCCTCTGCTAGCACCAGGCATTGGTGTGCAACTTTCCAGCGAATGAAACTGACCCACCATCACCATGGAAACAGACACGGTAAGTTTGCTGCCTTTGCTGTTAATAACACTGTTTTACTTAACACTGCCTATCTCCCACATTACTGAGCAGGAATGCAAATTATTGACTAAACGCTGACATTAAAGTGTTGTACTTTGTGTAGAGACTGTGTTCTATAATATATGCTTTACAGGAAGTTATTCCTATCTGGCAGAATAAGCCTCACGGATCCACCCGTAGTGTTGTGAGAAGAATAGGTTCCACTCTTCCACTCAAACCTCCACAAAGGGCATGTTTCCAGGTAAATATCAGATCCTCTTTTTCAATTTAATTCTCCTATTTTTGCAATAGAAATGCTTGTGTATGCTACATGAACTTGTGTCCTTGTGCACTAGGAGCTACCGGGCCTGCCCCCTCTTCGGCCCATGGATGGCCCCATGGTTCCTACCTTGGCAGACATTGCATGGATTGTTGCAGATGAAGAAGAGACATATGCCAGAGTGCGGTAAATATCCAGTCAAGCCCTAAGACGCAACCACTGAGGTTATGGAGCAGAGCCAACTCACTCATCTATAACTGCATTATCCTGGTCTCCCTTAGCTTCTATCTTAATAGGTGCCCATGTGCAGCCTAAAGAAATGCAGTACAGTGATATAATGGAGTGCTTTTGGTAATGCTGCGTCAGAGAGGTGTTGATTCAGCTGTGTGCTGATTTTTGCAGCCGTAGGCAGCGGTGAAAATGGAACATTGTAATCCTAACAAAAATAGGATATATTATAGTGCTGTTGCATTGGGCTGTACCTGTAATAACTGCGGGTAAAATTTTAATCAGTATTAGGCATTTTCTTAAGTGAAGGTATAGGGAGGGAGAGACTTCAGATGACATGCCATGTACTTCAAAAGCTGGACTCTGATATAGCAACAATTACTGTTCAGTTACACTGATGGCCCACTCTTCTCTTTTCAGGAGTGACACCCGTCCTCTGAAACACGAGTGGAGGCCCACGCCTCTCCTGGTGCTCCACAGGAACTCATCTGTACCTAACTTCCGCCGTGAGGGCAAAAGGGTGGAGGGGCTTAGGAAGCCTGGAGTGACTGCACTGAACCGAACTACTGCCCTCCAGGACGAGCTCAGCAGACTCCGCGCACAGATCGCCAAGATTGTGGCAAGTGATACTGGTGGGTAACCAAAGCAAAATCTAAAGTCCACAGAATATTATAATGAACTCAATTTATAGAGTATTTTGCATTCAAGGGATGCAGCTTAAAGGGATTCACAACAGAGATGGAACACAAAAACAAAAGGTTAGACGATAAAAAGACAGTTGATAATAAACTAAATTTAATAGAGAAGGTAAAAAGTTCAGAGACCAGTAAAAATAGTAGTAGAAGAAGAAGAATTACATTATTTAAAAGCCAGACTAAATAAATAGGTTTTCAGCTTTTGTTGAAAAATGTTCTCCAAGCTGGCATCTCTTATAGCTTTTGGAAGGGTACTCCGTAATTTAAGAGCCTAGTTAACAAAAGCTATGCTGCCTGTTTTCTTGTACTTATAATTTTGTGTATTTAAAAACCCAGCAGCAGAGGATCTGAGAACTAGTAACGGATCATAAAACAACAGAGAATCTGTAGCGTAGGCCAGTCCCAAACCATTAAGAGCTGTAAAAACAAGTAAAACAACCTTAAACTCTATTCTTAGAGATACTGAGAGCTAATGGAGGGTATTTAAAGCTGGGGAAACATGCTCTCCCTTCCTTGATTTGGTTAAAAGTCTAGCAGCACAATTGGATTAGTTGAAAATTTTAAATTGTCTGTTTCAGAAGGCCGGTATAAATAGCATTACAATAATCAAATCTATTTGAAAAAAAAGCATGAATAAGTTTTTCAGCATTTTATAGGATAGGAACAGCCATACTCTGGCAGTGTTTCTTAAGTGATAAAAAGCTGGTTTTCATCACCTTTTTTATGGGTGAAATAAAATTTAGATCTGAATCTTCTCAACATAAACTTGTCCATTTGATTTCTCAAGCAGAAGCAAAACAGAGACGTGGCAACTGTTAACACACCTAACTTGAAACTCTCTTTATTGACACTTTGGACCATGATTCATAAAGCTGCTCAGGGCAGAGTAGATTTAAAATTGCTTTATTGAGCCAACGTTTTACCACCGAGTTAGTGTCTTCATGTGACTGTGATACTTTCGTTGCCAAGTCGGCTGCCCTGATTCTCCTAAATCTCTTTGGTACTAAGATGTCTTGGCATCAGTTTGTAGGTCAGCGGCAAAAGATAATCTCTGCGGTTCAGCAGCGGTTGTGTGTCACTCGTTGAAAATGTCAACAGGGATGTCATGAGAAAGTGAAGTCACATGTGTTATATTCCTACTGATTTTAAACGTACTTTATGATGTAGTCTAAAAGAGTCACACAAGGAACTTCAACTATCAGACTATAACAGACTTGATAAGCGAACCTGCTTCCTGAACTCTGTTAGTTTTGTTAATGAACAGGGGAAGGAAGGACCTCTTTAGTCCAGTGAATGTGTCATGATGTTTTTCAATACAGTCATACAGTGTAGCTGTGAAGTAAGTAACTTGATCCTAAAAGCATCTGGGCTTTTAGGGGAGGTTTACAACACCAAATGCTTGTCTCATGGAAATATCATATACTGCTAAGACAAAATGTGATTGACTGGAGTGTCAGTGAGTGAGTGGAGGAGAGCTACTGCAAACAGCAAGAGCATACCTACACGTAAACTTAAGTTCACATTAAAAAAAAAAGCATTTGAACGGTATATTTTCAGTTGTTTTGTCTGTTTATCTCAACGCTGTCCAACTCACACTTTATTAAACAAATACAGCCTTATTTCTCTACTCTGTTCCTCTTCTTTCTCTCAGGCTCCAACCCTCTGACCCCTGACCTGCTCTCCCCTGACGACACAAGTATGAGCTTCTCCATGGCACCTTTCGAGGCAGCGCCCTACCAGCCGGCTGCCACGGCTGCCGCTTCCTTTGTCATCAGTGATGTCACGGAGGAGGAAGAAGAAGAAGAGGAGGAGGAGGAAGGAGAGGAAGACGTGGTCTCTGTGGTGTCAGAGCTCGTCCCTGACCCTCTGCCACCTGTTTCCATGACGGCGTCAGCGACCTTTGACCTGGACAGACCCAGCATGGACTTCCGGGAGGCAGAGGAGGATACAGTGTCGCTATCAAAGTCCACCAGCTTTGCTGATGTTATGGACATCCTGAAGGACATGAACCGCATGAAGATGAGCAAAGACAGGTAAGAGTTGTCAGCGGGCCGAACACTACAAAGCTCATTATTTGTTATTTGATTATCTTTGACTTATAAAGTCATATTTGGCGAACAGACACAGGAGTGGTAGTAGTATCTTCTCATTTACACCTCAGCAAGAAAGCAAATGAGCCAATTTACCAAAATGCTGAACTATTCCTTAAAAGAAAATCCCTTATTATAGTCCCAGTGAAGGGAAGTTAAAGCGTCTTTAGCTTCTGTACCGTGACATATTTTCTTGTAAAAAGGAATATTTGAGCGGTGTTCAGTTACAAGAGGGATTTAAACATAATCCTTCGCATTTGATTGGACCTCTAAAAAGTGGGCATGCTTAGAGTTTAACGCCATATGGAGTGCAGGATAAGTCCTCAAACATTTGAAAACATTTTACCTGGTTTACAGAAGAGAAAAGACAGTCCTTATAATACTCTTATACTGACTTTTAGTCCTTTATCCTCCTGGGACCTGAACTTTTGTTTGGTATACATTTTTAATTTCTCCTAGCTATTTGGGATCAGTGGGACCCAAGAAGTAAAAAAAAACTAAACGTTGTCAGTGATAATTAAGTCCCAGTGTCCTCAGACGAGACGATGGTAAAGTCCCAATGTCTTCAAATGAGTACTTTCTAATTAATTCTGTCTTAGCTTGTTACCATATCAAACTACAAACATTATTAATCATAAATAAACAAGTTTCAACCATAAAATGTGATCAGGTTTTGGACCTTGTCCAATTTTGTCTCGGGATCGGCTGCAGACCGACTTGGCAGAGATGGCTGCCATTTTGTTGTATTGTGCTCTTACTACCACTAGATGACACGAAAAGGTGACCATGAATGAGGACAACAGGTCTAAGTTAAGTAGAATCAAGAATAAGGTCAAGTAAACCCAAAATGTGATGTCCTCATATGAGGACACGGGGTCTCAGGAGGATATTTGGCACAACACAGGGACACAGGGCTGAAACTGGAAAGTCTTTTTTTTTTTTTTTTTTTTTTTTTCATTTTATAGTGACTTTAATGTGCTGATATTTAAAAGTTAAAATAACATTGTACTAGATTTGCTACTATAAAAAAATACAGTGATAATTCGATTGACATAAAATGAATCTGCCACAATTTTTATATTGATTTTATCTTTTAAGTAATTTTTCAAGCAAATTGCCAAAAATGTGTCATGTCCAGGTTTTTAAATGTGAGGATTTGATGCTTTTCTTGGTCTTACATCATAGTAAATTTAATATTTTTGGGTTTAGAAATGTTGGTTGGACAAAACAAGATATTTGATGAAGTCACTTTAGACTTAAGAATGCTGAAACACAGTGGTTCCCAACAAGTCCAGCCACGGGGTCCAGATTTCTCCTCAGTCTTTAGCTCAAGGTCCACACAGTTTAATATATTCAGCATCATACTTGCCTTTGGCCATGCTGTTGAGGTAGTTTGCTGTCTCTGTCAAGTAGCTGTCTTTTAGTCACTCACTCTACAGCAGGAAACGGCACTTCAAAATAAAAACTCTGTGTGGGAAATCCACGGTACTTCAAAATAAAGTATGTTGTTTTTGGACCAGGACCCACCAGTTGGGAACCACTGCTGTAACAGGCTTTTCTCTCTGTTTTCTAATGTTTGGTAAACCAAACAATCAATCAATTAAACGAGAAAACAATCTACAAATTAATTGGTAATGAACATAATCAATAGCTGCAGCCCTTTAGTGTACGCCCCCCATACATGGTTTGTATTTTTTGTGTGTCACTGCAGGTACAACAGAGGCTGCACGTCCCTCAGAGAGGAGGACTCGGCCTCTCTGATCTCAGAAGCTCTGAGGAAAAAGTTTGTCCTGAAGGAAGAAGATACTGCCGCTGTGAAACGGAAGTAGCCGATCATGTGTTTATCATCAATACCCGATCCTGCTGCTCCATGTAAGTCAGGACAGGGTTGTAGGGAGTGGTTTGTTTTTTTAAATATTTTGTATAATGAGCTCTTGAAGGCATGTGGTAGGTTATCATTGGTACTCAGTGGCAGAAATGTTTTTTGGCTCACTTGTGGGTTCTTAGTTGTTGTTGTGTTTTTTTTTCTCTCCCTCATTATTTTTAGGCCTTTGCCTGTGGAATATTTACCCACGGATCCACAACCTCTCTCCTCAGACCCAAGGCAATAGCTGTCTGCCAGAGCTAGAACAAAAAAACACTTTGTCCCAGACACTCAGAACCAAATGTGAAGCTCACAGTGCTGGTGCAGTGTGAGCGGGAACAGATAACTCTTGATAACAGTAATAATTTTTTAAGCACTGCATCCCACAGTTGCATCCAGTTTATTTCTCTCTTAAATAAACAAGCTTTTATGTTAAATTTATTTTGAAAAAGGACTCAACAGGCTGTTGTCTGGAAACTTGCTCTGTGTCTGCAAATTTATTTGATCATGTGGAGAGACTGACATTTAAACAATTGTAAGAACGTTCTTGGACTTAAAATGAGGAATGTCCCTTTAAAAAGCCTCTCATCCATCCTGCTATAAACAGAGTCCTTTGTTCCTTTTCATTTCCACAGAAGAGATGCAAATAAACATTTCCTTTCTCAGTTGAAGTACAAACTCCTCTAACATACTTGAAAATATTTTATGTACAAATGAAACGGATCTAGTGTACATGCAGAGATGTAATGTATCTTATCACAGTGTGTGTGTGTGGGAAATATCATTTCAGATCTTTGCTGTTAATATTTGCGTTACAGGTCTGAGTTTGCAAATGTGCACAACAGCATCGAGTAAAGTATCTTGCTTGCTCCACTGCACCTCCTATGCCTGTCCTCTTGTTTGTGATTAACATATAGATTGATAGTCACTGAACCACAGGACACTGATTTTTGAAACGCAAACTGAAAAGAGCGAGAATATGCTGATGATATTATTTGAAGCGTGGGGTGTAAAAAAAAAAACAAAGAAAGTGTGTGAGTGAAATGTGCACCCATTATCGTTTGCAACTGTGTTTCTAGTTAAGGCAACGACAGATACAAGCTTGTACAGGACTTTAAGACGCACCTTCCCTCTCGTGTAGATTGTTTTTATCACTAGCTGAAACCACCTTTATGATGTTTCTGAATGACGTGACGTTAAAGAGGTGATCTCAATTTGGGCAGAGATAACTGAGCTATGTGTGAGAGTGCAGAGTTTCGACAAAGCTTTGAGTGAAATGCTCGTGTGAGTCACGATCATAGAAATAGAATAACAGTACAATGGACATTCAAATCAGCACAGCAGCATGATCAGAGTGGCGGCCATTTTTATGCGTACTGCTGCTATTGCAACTGATGTAGCTGGCTAACATCTCTGTAAACAAACCTGCTAACAGAGGTGAGGTTTTGCACGGCGACTGAAAGATCAAATGAGCAGTAGAGAAGTAATGATCTGTTTTCAAATAAGCAGTGCGTACTTTTAAAGTGTTACCGTAACTGTTACTTCCCTGTTTCTTTTGCTGCCATTAATTTAATGTTTGTTGAAACATGATGCACTGTAGCTCCCCCCAAAAAACAATAGAGAGCCGCTGCTCAGTGGGCAGCTGAGGGGCAGAGGCCACAAGGATTAACAGCATGCAGATCAGTGTGTTTTCACACCTAAGTCTGTGATTTACGGTCTTATTTTGGCCATGTCAGAGCTGGTGATTGTTGGAACAGTGGACTTACTAACTTCTGTCAAGTTTAAATAAAGTTAACACGGCAATTAAGCTGAAGTCGTTTTTAGTTTGTGAAAGAGAGAAACTTGGATTGGTGCATGGTTGTATTTCTCTGTTTGTGAAGGAAAGTAGGCGCAAGAAGAGGCCAAAACAGCGTCTCAAACCACTGACGTGCTGTCACAGCTAACAACAATCGGCCCCTTTTTTTAACTAGTCAAATGACCACAGCAAACTCTTTGAGTGTCCATTCTACTTTGCTTGTATTTCTATGGTCATAGTTGATATTCTTGTTGAGGCCTTACCACATATCTATCGCCTGTTCCAAAGCCTGATTTTATTCCCATATTAGTTAAAGTGCCATGGGTTTGTTTTACCCTTTCCTGAATGTGCCCTCCACTCTTATCTTTGTTTTCCCATGTTTTCATCTCACAAATACCAGTCGTGTGTGTGTGTAGTAATGCTGAATGTTTGTTAAAAATAACCCCTCACACGAAAAGACTTGCTGTTTATGTCACTTACCTCCACACACACGTCACTCCTCCTCTGTTTTCCATCCGTCACGTTTATGCCTACATGACTGGGAGTTCTTTAGTGTAGTTTTGCAGTGTGACAAGTTACTGGTAAGTTATCTGTTTGGACTGAAACAAGATTGTGCCCAAGTGTGTGTCACCTGTATGCAGTGGAGTGAAACTATGTTATGTCTTGCTAGAATCGGCCCTCGACTTGTCTGTGGTGATTTTCTCAGTAGTTAATTTCCTCATTGGACAGAGTGATGGAGCATAGCTGGGAAAATATGCAAGTTTAAATATATTCATTGTGTGTCTGCACTTGAGATGTTGAACCTTACACAGCGTACTCTGCCAACTGCATCACTATTCCTGACAATAAGTTTAGTGAATAATTTAGTTTGTTTCCCACAGAGAAGTTATTGATTTTGTTTCTCTTGTCAAGTTTAAGGGTTTCTTACCATTGTACCTCTGTATAGGTTCGAGCCTACCACCACCTGTATGTGTAATTTTTTTTTTCATGTTAGGACTTGTAAATAAAGATTGGCTGATGTTTTGAAACAGACTATGTTTTGTCTGTGGGAATGCTTCATTTGTTTTTGCAGTGCCAAGTGTCACCACATGGGGGCAGTGCAGGCGAACTAAATTGATAGCTGATGCTCTTTATTTTTAATGTTAATATGGTGCTGGGCAACTTAATTTCCACTCTAAACCTTTGACATTTAGCACACTAATTTTACACAAACTGCTGTACAGATACATCTGGTTTCACTGAAGCAAAAGTGGTGTATTCTGTCATTGTCTTGCATTATTTAGAGCTCTAGAGAAAGTGGGATGGGGATATAGGCTTTCACAATCAGTCTGATATCCAGCAGTGGTCGAGAAAGTATCAAGATATCCTACTCAGTAAAAGTAGCAGTACCACAGTATAAAAGAACTCCTTTACATGTAAAAGCCAACACTTTGTTTAAGTATTATCCACAAAATAAGCTTTTAAAGTATCACAAGTAAAGGTACTCCTTCAGAATGACATCTTTTAGATCAGGGGTGTCAAACACTTGTTAAGGCTAAGAGGTGCCACGTTTCAGGAGCACGTTAAACAGAGAATACAGATCTCTCTGCAAAAACAATGGATGCTTATTGTGGTCATATTAAAAGAAATTGAGCATTTTGTAAAATGGGTCATTTTAGCTCATGGGCCACATACAGCCCAATTTGATGGGCCGGACCAATAACACTATTGCGCGTCTTTAAGTACCATCAGATCCAATATTTTCCCTTTTTTTGTGTAAAGAATTCTGTTGACGTCCATCCTGTTACAAAACAGATGAACAACCTGATATGTCTTGAGAAAAATAAGCGCAATTTTAACAGTATGTCTCCATTTTTCCACATTCAGTCAGTCTACTTCTCACTGTCATTACACGTGTATTTATCCATACATGTCCTGATACAGATTCTTTTGAACTGTGCAATATTTTGCACAACTTTTAAAATCTTTAATCATAGTCACAGTATGTATTCATGTTACATCAGAGAACTGTATTCTGGTCAGGGTGGAGAAGCCTCTGAAACAGAATTTACATGAAGTCTAGTCATTAGTGGGATGGATTGGACCCTTTGGCGGGCCGGTTCTGGCCCAGGGGTTGTATGTTTGACACCCCTGGTGTAAAATATTGTCAGTCAGCAGCATCAGTACAAAAGAGTCTGTATCTTAAAACAGTATTGGTAGAACCATATCACTAAGGTACTGCCACAACTTTTGATTTGTAAATGGTTTGTAAGGCAGGAGATAACTTAACCTGCGTCCTTGATAGCTTCCACTTTAGTTTGGAGTGGTGATGCCAGCATTACTGCACAGGAGTGGAAATGTATGAAAGAAGTACACCTGTATTGACAGCAAGCAGTAGACTGACTGAATGTGGAAAATCTCATTTTTCTTAATTTTTCTTTAGACATCTCTGGTTGTTTATCATCTGTTTTGTAAAAGGATGAATATTGTCAGACTGTACTTCTGTACACTAAAAGAAAATTTGAGGGTGATGTTATTCATAAGTTATTATGGAAAGGTTTTACTGGTCCGGCCCACTTGAGATCAAAATGAGTTTGACACTCCTGATTAAGATTTTTATATTTATAAAAAAAAAAACCTGTATAAATTACTGGTATTTTACTATTAATGCATTCATTTGTGTATGCAATATATCAGTGTTGTCATGATGGAGCTTATTTTACTCGCCTTATATACTAGTGAGTCATTTAATCTGCAATGACAGGTATTACCTTATCAAAATGAGCATCTGTTTCATATGTAAAATCCTAACCCAAAAGCAACAAGTAACCAAAGTAAATGGAGTAAAAAAAAAAAAAAAAAAAATACAGTGTTACACTGAGAAATGTAGGGGGAAAGAGGATGTAGGGTGTAGCATAACAACTACAGTACTAAAAGTAATGCAAGATAGTTCTTAAAGGTTCAGTTTGTAGGATTTATATTGGGCAGAAATGGAAAATAATATTTGTAATTATATTTTCATTAGTGTATGTTGAGTTTCTGTTGGGTTTCAACCTCAATGCCTGCCTGAGCTCGACCCGTCATAGACAACAACAGAGGACGCTGGACGACTTCACTATTTTCTTCATTTATTGAGATGATGATCAGTTTGAATATTAGGTTAATAACCACAATGAGACAAACATACATCATGTCAGTTTATTTAACCAATAAATCCATGTCTTAAATAACAGAAATCACTTAATTTCAATGTTTAATTTAACTTAATAATTAAATCAAAACAACATATTTTCATGTTGAATACTATCGTTAATGCAGTCAATCTCATGCTATTCCAGATATTTATAAATATATATATATTGCAATTTTTAAAATACTAATGCTTTGTTTTAAATAATATTTATATTCTTTTTAAATATTTGTAATAATTGTTAAATTATTATTATTATTATTATTATTTTCAACTAATAATCATAAAGCCCATCAATGAATGAAATTACATACTCACTTGATCATATACTTCAATAAATAAACCCAGATCATGACTTCAAATCGTTTCATTCACACATAATTTCAGAGGTTATGTCACTTTAAAATAAGAATTGTTGCATTTTTGTTACCTCATAATGAGCCGTTTATACTAACATATGGAGCAGGTCCTTTCCGCCATGGTGGCAGTAGCTCAGTATGGGGGGGCTTGACTCAGGAACTGGAGAGTCGCAGGTTCCAGTCCCCATATTGACAGTATGGAGTGTGGAGAGGTGCCATCTCGCCCCCTTGGCACTACCAAGGTGCTCTTTAACAAGGCACTGAACCCCCAAACTGCTCCAGGGGCAACATATTATGGCTGACCCTGCTCTACCCCTCTGCCATAACTGCACGAGTGTGGTGTGTGTAATAAGTAGGATATGTGAAAGTCACATTTCACTGGCTCTAGATGGGGCCATGAGCATTTTCACATTTTTAGGCTTTCATGTTGGTCACCATAGTTCTCATACACGCTTTGCAAACAGAAGAGGTTTCACTTGTTTGCAATCTGCAACCTCACCGCAAGACTCTCAATCCTACTCTCAAAGCCACTCAATCCTACACACTAGACCTTTAAGTAAAGAACTTGGATAAATGTGGATCTAACAGTGATACAAACATTAAACCTCTGACCATTTCAGTCTAGCCCACACATAGTTGTTACTAGATATGGTTTATGTCCCTGGAACATGAAATCCCATCACTTTTTCAGCTGCATGAAACTTGACACAGTCCTAACATGTAGTACCTCTTCACTTGATCGCACCACGGGGGGCCTGCACTCATCTGCCTGTAATTTCCAGGATTATTGTCAACCCACATTCTTTCCCATTTCCTGTTCTTTCCCAAGATGATCCGGCCCCTCAGTGAGTCACAGTCTATTTTCTGTGAGAGTCCTTGGCCTACTTTGTCTCTCTTTACCTTCCACGATGGACTTCCTACCTATTTTAGATACAGGGAGATGTCTGTGGAGAGCTCAATTAATAGGGCTCAGTGTCAAAATGAGGCTCTGTTAAACCTATAAATACAGGCCTTTAGTTCAAAGTGACATTGGCACATTTTCATCACTACCAGACTTGTGCAAAGAATTTCAAAGCAGGTTAATTCACATGTGAATGTAGTTTCTGGAGGTTTCCTGGAGCTTTTGAAAGGTCTCTCGAAACAAGGTGCCAGTATAGTTTTTCATTGAAATAGGAGTACAAGTTAGTCAATGAAAGTCTTTATAGTGATGAAGCAGTGTGCTGTGCATAGCTCTGAATATAGTAGTGATATAGTGTCAAAGGCTGCAGTTAGAGCTAGGAACAAGAGGACAGAGCAAACAAAATTTACAGCTTAGATTTGACTTGAGTATATGGAACTTTGTGACTTGCAAGATGATGACTTTGTCCCACCAGGAGCTTGGCCAGCACCACACCCACCACATGGGGCAGTCGCTCCATGCCAAGTTCCCTGCTTTGTGAAAAGTGGCAGCGAAGCAGAAAACATGCCAACAGGTAGAGTATCCGTCATAGTGACTGCTCAGCATGGCTCCTCCATCTCCCTGAGCCTCAGAGCTTTTTATCAATGTCTCCTTATGTTGCTGGAGGCTCTTCATAAAGAGACCTGTCAGTGGAAACAGAAAGTTCCCTCCAATGTCTCCAAGGTGTGCCGCTCAGAGGCCGCCAGGTTTCAAGCCCATTTGTTTCTTTCAGGACCAATATGATCAAAAGAATTGCTTTTTGGTTTCCCTTCAAAGGAGCAGAATTGTCTTGTGCCTTGAAGTTTTACTTTGGACGGAAACATTGTCAGGGTTTTTGGTTTTGATTAATCTGTCTGACAAATGTGTCGAGCACCGCTGCAGCTCGGAAGGTGATTGTGAGCTACAGCTGAGCTGAAGTGAAACCGGGGGAGCACGGATCACTCCAACATCTATCACTCTCACGGAGCAGGTGTTACAGAGAACATGTCACAGTAGATTTGGCGCCCTTCTGGGAGTGACAGGAAATGCCTTCATTCACGGCTGACATCTAAAAATGCTGCAATCACACTCCCAATTCAAAATAATAGTTGAAAGTGCAGGGAAATGGTTTCATCATCAAGAGGACACCAGGCAAAGTGTTATCTTGACAATACAAATGTGTTTTTCCAAGATAAGTTGTAGCTTTCTAGATAACAAATACAAATACTGTCAGGCAGAAGCTTTAAATCTACACTGACGCCTGACATTAAAAATGCATTGAACACGCCTGTTATCTGCAATGCTTTAACACCAGATTTTTAGTCATAACTGACAATGAATAAATACTGATTCACACATCATCCAAAAGGGTGTCTGGGATTGAATTTGAGTTGATGTACTGAATCAATTTAACACTAATTAACTGTAAGGAAACCATACATTTTCATGACGTTTATTTTATTTGTACATTTGAACCACATAAATATGAAGAAATCAAACAAGTTGCAAACGCCACAGTGTTGGAGTACTTAATTTAAAATGAATATATCCACTTGTTTCAAAATGATTTTATTTTGGCAGGAAAGTTGTCAGTATTGTGCATCGATACAATGTCCATTAGATGTTGGAGACATGATTCCCCTTTGGGACCAAGCAGTGAGGCAACAAGGACACAGGAGCTGTTGACAAAATCATGCGTTTTATGTACCCAAAAAATGCAGGAAAACAACTCGGCCTATAAAAAGAGGTCAACATAACATAACTGTACTCAATATAATAAGTAAACAAGGTGTTAACTGGACAAACTGACCTGTCAAAATGACCCACGAAGGAGCATATATAGTGCCAACAGCTACACCTGTTGCTCCACCAGGAAGTGACCTCCCCAAACAACCTGTGTAACCCTACAATGCTAGAATGTGTACACCTAAAATAAACAAAATAGGGTTAAAAGCAAATAAATTCTAAATCAAACCAACTGTGTGATGTGAATTGTTCAAGTATGGGTGGCCATAAATGGAAGTAATCTGCGTAGATAACCAACTAATGACTTTAAAGAGTGTGGACTGGGAAAGTGTTACCATGTGTGGCTGTGACCATTGCAACCTTATACAATAGATTTGTTTCTCATCATTTAAACTGTGACAAGTACGCTAAGAAAAATATAAGTGCAACACTTTTTTTTAAAAATTTGTTAAGTGTACCTTTGCCAAGATCTGACAGGTGTGACACATCAAGATACTGATTGAACAGCATCATTACAGGTGTGCCTTGTGGTGGCCACACTAAAAGGCCGCTGTAAAATGTGCAGTTTGATCACACAACACGATGCCACAGCTGCCCTGTGAGAGAGCGTTCCATTGGTATGCTGACTGCAGGACTGCCCTCCAGAGCTGTAGCCCATGAACTGAATGTTTATTTCATTTCCTTAAGCTGTCTCTGATGTTGTTTCCAAGACTCTGGTAGTAAATCCAACCAGCCGCACAACTGCAGACCATGTGTAACCACACCAGCTCAGGACCTCCATATCCAGCGTCTTCACCTGTGTGTTGTCTGAGAGTCGCCAAGATCAGCCGAAGCATTTCTGCACACACCGTCTCAAGGAAGCTCATCTGCATGCTTGTCGTCCTCAGCGGGGTCATGACCTGTTTGCAGCTCGTCATTGTAACTCAATTGAGTGGGCAGCGACTTACCTTTGATGGTGACGTTCTATTCACAGATGAATCACGGTTTACACTGTACCAGGCGGATGACGTGTATGGCGTGTGTGGGTGAGCGTGGATTTTTTGAGGGTATTATGAATGCACAGATACTGTGACGAGATACTGAGAATCACTGTCATGCCATTCATCTGCCTCCATGACCTCATTATCTCATGACAATGCACAGCCCCATGTTGCAAGGATCTGTACACAATTCCTGGAAGTTCTTACCTGGCCTGCGTACTCACCACACGTCACCCACTGAGCATGTCTGGGATGTCTTGGATCGGCGTGTACTACAGCATGTTCCAAGTCTTCTTCGAATTCGTCCTGGTACAGTGCATGCTCGCTCACTGGAATACTGGCCCACTAAATGGAACTGAATCATCGTTAATGTTATCAGTTTCACCAGTGCTTTACCTACTGTGACAAGTCAAAATGTCTGCCGTGAAAAAGGTCCATCAAAAACCTGATCAACTCTATTTGAAGGAGATGTGCTGCACTGCAAGGGGCAAACGGATTCTTTGGGGTACCTGTGACCAAAAAAATGCATTTCTGTAGAACTAGTCAGGTGAACATCTTTTTTTTTAAGCCAAACTGGGCATTTTACAGCTGCCTTTTCTTGTGACAAACCGCAGCCAGGTCATGACCACCATGCAGATGAGCCTCCCTGAGACTGACAGTTTGTGCAGAAATTCTTTGGTAGGCAAATCAACTGTTGCATCAGCTGCCCAAGTCGCTGGTCTCAGATGATCTTGCAGGTGAAGACGCTGGATGTGGCAGTCCTGAACTGATGCGGCTACACATGATGTGCAGATGTCAGGCTGGTTGGATGCACTGTCAATTCTCGGAAGGACATTAGAGACAACTTATGGTACATTCAGAACATTAAGTTTACAGACAACAGCTCTGGTGGACATTTTAGAGTGGCTGTTTGTGACCAGTCCAAGGCACACCTGTGTAGGAATAAGGCTGTTTAATCAGCATCTTAACACGCCACACCTGTCAGGTGGGCGGACTATCCTGGCAAAGCTGCTCATTAATACATATTTTAACATTTTTGAAAAATCTGAGCAAAAACACGTGTTTCCTTAAGATTTTTGTTCAGTGTACATTTAACACAAGACTTTAGAGAATAGTTTCCTCAGTGTGGTTATGAAGATGCACAAAAATGACAGTTTTCTAGACTGAATGGCCTTCAACTTTGGAAATACCAGAGGAAATACCAGAGGTGGAGTGCACAGAGCTTCATGATGATCAAAACAGCTCCCAAGCTCCTGTCCTGTCCTCCTCATTATCCACGAGAGGAAGTAAACCTGAGAGCCAAGTGCTACCAAATACTGTCTAATACTCATCATCCTCTTCATTTGACATAAAAAGGCCATCATAATATACAGATCAAACATGATTTATGTTAATGGCTGCAGCAATGTGTTAAGTGTTCACAGCTAAATGATCCTGGTTTGGCTCCACACCAACTTCATGTGGGCAAATTTCAGTTGTTACAGAAATGTGGGGAAAAACAAATCCCCAGAATGTGTAAAAACGTAACAGCTTTTTTGTGTGTCTGTCTGCGTGTTTAGTTTGAGTGTCATCTTGTGTCATGTTGTATCGTAGCAACAACCAGCTGAATGAAGCCGACACTGAGTGGATGACAAGGGTCTGGGGGAACACAAGCGATGCATCTGCTGCTCCCACCCGCCCACCTAACCCTCCCCCAGTGTCACCCACACATCCGCCCGCGTCATCAAGACACAAAACTAACACTTATGACTCACAACAGGAACAGCGCCACAAGAGCGGCTGCAGCTCCATTGAAATCACTCTGCTGTTGCTATTTTTGTGCCTTTGTAGTGTTTCTGTCTTATTAGTGGGTCTGCCCTCTAAGCATGATTGCTTTGTGATGCAGAGTAAATTGCGTCCATAAGTGGAGCTGTTGATGGCACTTAAGTGAGGCGTTGCGCAGCCACTCGCTGTCACACTGTGGTAAACCTGTTGCTGCTTTTTTAGTGTTGTGTTTAGATCAACATGTTTCCTGTTAAGCAGCTTAAAATATCTGTAATTTTATAAAACATCAGACATTAAAGGGATAATTCAGATGTTTGAAGTAGGGTTGTATGGGGTACTTAACCATATAGACAGCATAATAGATGTTAGTCAGCACACCACTAGTTTAGAGAAGCATGCTGGAGTCCGACATGGAAGCTAAGCGGTCCTCTGCTGTAGAGGAGTCTGCAACTGAATGTATTTTAGCCCCCCTAAAAAAGTAAAAATCCACCTACCAGCACCTCTGAAGTTCCCTAGTTATCCTTATATCTTTAGAAACCACAGTGTAAAAATGACATTTTGTTTTTTTAGGGACTATTTCTTGGCTGAGAGCAATGACTTCCCAGCTGTGTCTCCCTGTTTTTGTTTATGCTAATCAAAGATAATAGGCTTTTGTCTTTATAATAAACAATAGAGAGGAATCAATCTAATCTCAGGCAAGAAAACAAGATTGATTTTTCTCCTGAATGTTAAAATATTATTTTTACCGTGGCCTCCAAAATGTGAAAGTAGGATAGGCAAAGTGATAAGTGGAAAAATGAAGTGAAAGCGAATGATGTAATGATGAGGGATTAGAGATGAGGCTGATGAGATCTGTATTAGGACAGCCTAGCACCCAGATATCTGGGGTGTGTTCATATCCATCATTTTACTCCGTTAATTGGAGCAAGTCATCATCATGGCCTTGTTTCAGACTGCCAGCTCCTCATGGGTGACAACTGGCATTCATCAACTACCTTAGTAGGAGAATATCTCAAAAGCATCTACAGGAAATGGTCACTGTATAAAATAAAGCCCCCAATAGCTTCTTTAAAAGAATATTAGCTCAACTGAGGAAAGAAAAATGATCCCAGTTTGCCTAAGCAGAGGGAGACACAGAAAATATTCCTATTTTGCTTTCATGCTGTCGCTTGTATCCCTCAGCTCAGAGTCACGTTTTGATAAGAAATTGATAAGAGCAGTTTGTGAGTCCCAGATGGTACTCCAGTATCATGGTCTATGTGGCAGCCATTCATATTTGATGCAGTTTCTCAGACAAAAAATGACAGAAGCCAATATGCACTCCAAGAACTGTACACAGATTTGTGATACATCAGGGTACTAGTGGTTGAATTACAAAGTAGACTTTGAAAATACTGTTTATCTTTCACTGCCACTGGTGATTAAATAAATAATTAAAGGCCCTGTGCTGCAAAACTGTGGGGCTTTTAATGGGTGATGATTTTTAAGCTGATGAGATTTCTCTTGATAGAAAAACCTAAATATTATTGAATTATTGTCAGATTTTTTGGGGGCATAGTAATGCAACCAATTGATCACTGGATAAGTTCCACCATGAATTTAGTGAGGCTAGAGCCCTCTGCTCCCTCCGGGGTGCCAATAAACCTCAAATTCTGTCGCCAACTCCTGCCTTTAAGGTCAAAACATTTATCCTTTAGCTGCTTCAGTTCTTTTGCTTTTGACTGGTCGGAGCTCTCCAGCTGCTGGATGCGTTCAAGTGCATCCGTGAGGCTATGAAATAACTCAGCTGTGGTCATAGAAATGTGCAATATAAGTGAAAGAAAAAAATGGGAGCCGACAGGACCTACGTCTGCTCCATGAGTGTGCCTAACAAAGTCCCTACCATGTTGACCAATTTACCAAGTGGCAACCTTGGGGCTAAAAAATGAAGCCAACACTGAAGTGCCAAAAACTGCAGTTCCTCTAATGGCCACTTGAGGCTGGCTCCAAAAGCGAGTTAATCCCCATAGACACCCATGTTAAAAAGTTTTACAACATCTCTACAACCTGGTGCAGAAATGGTTTTGGTCTTTACAGCTAATTTCCCCATTCACAACAAGGCTGTTAAACAAAGGCTGGGACACATTTTCATATTGTGTCATTTCATTGGGCTGCAATTCATTTGCAGTAAATCATCTGCACTTATAAGGGAAGGCTCAACAGCTGGAGCACGATCATAAAACATGGGGATGATTGACTGGTTTCACCGAGGCGTACACAATCAGCCAGAGTCAGACTATACTTTATACAAAAAATATAGATATGGTTAAGAATCACTGCTCTGCAATCATGAAAAGATCTTTAATAAAAGACCATAAACAAATGCTTTCTATTAGGAAATGATCTATTGTGTATCGGCCACCGTCCATTCAAGCGTACATAAAAAGTTCTGTCAGGCCGAGAGCACTTTAAGAGGCTAAAAAGAGACTACGAAAGAGTACCTGAACAGACATCGTCCTTTTATTTCTAGTGACGACTGCTGTAACCCTCTAACACTGCAGTTCCAGTAACATTGTGCATGTGTCATACCCCATAGCTCCCATGGGGTCAAAGAGCATGTCCCAGCCTTCTTTGAATAGCTTTGATTCATGACAACTGTACGGGAGATGAATTTTTGTATAACTCACCCATCTAAATTTATCCAAACATGGTCATTTCTGGCTCCAAAAAACAAGATGAACAGCCTAAATGCCGAACTCGAGGCTCCAAAACTGGAGTCCACAAACCAATGGGTGACTACCTACATTATTTTTATACAGTCTGTACAGTTTACCCAAATATGACCAACAAACTATCAAGTCATGAGAAATCTTTATTAACTCGAGGGCCAGATAAACCTGTTGGAAGGCCCTGAGGAAGAAATTAGCTCTCATTATTAGGCTGCACCTCACACACACACACACACACACACACACACACACACACACACACACACACACACACACACACACACACACACACAACCTTTCAGTTTTTATTGTGCTTTAGCTTTGAATATTACCAATAAAACACATTAATCATATAACCACAACTGCTACAAAGACAGCTGAAGGCCTTCAGGGCAGATGCCATCTTTGCCTTGAAGGTCTTGAAGCCATTTTAAAATTTGAGTGTTGTTATATTTGTGGTTAAGCACCAGATACATCACACTCTAACATTATAGGAAAATCTGGAATGTGGTGCTTGAATGGCTGCAAGCAGAGATGAAACAAATATATAACTAAAACTGATGTAATTTAAGGCAAGACCAGAATATAGAAAGCAGCATGGAGGATGATTCATCCCTATTGCATCCGACTGGCAGTGCTGAAGTGCTCATAAATACAGTTTCGAATGTCTCTGGGCGTATGATAAGTATCTCCAGAATAGTGTAAATGTATATATCAAAGACAGCAAAGACACAGACTGCTAACTAGCTCCCTTGTTACCACACCAATTGGTATAGCAACCAGCATAGACTAGTTAGCCATGTTTTATGGGGATTAACAGTACGACTGGACCCTGTCTTTAATAAATCAGATTATGGTGTAAATAAAACATCTCCCTTCAGACAAATTGTGTAAGGAAAAGACTGGTGGTTCTATATGAAAGAGAGCAGCATACTTAAACTGCCTTTTTTCCAATTCAGTACAGACTTCAGGGAAAGTCAGTAGGAATAAGTCCAAGGAGGGAACTTACACAGATCCATACATTTCTGTAGCAAGGAAGCAACCCATGACCAGCCTCAGGAATAAGAATATACAGATGGACAAGACAGACAAGTGATCACATTTTAGTTAAAATGCAACAGTCAGATGATGCTTTCAGTCCAGTATTCTTTATGTATAGTCACTCATACACTCCTCTTTGCAACTGTCACAAGACCAGAATATGATAAAACATATATGATATGATATATTCCTTTCTTCTGTCAACAAATACCATGAAAAACAGAAACACAATACCAAGAGTTAATTTGATCCTGTGGAGCTTTTTTCTGTGTGCCATTGTTGTCCAAAAACTTAAAAACACAACACATGAGCCACACCGTCGCTCCATGTGACATGTTTCTTCACTATTGTGAGCACAGGCACTGCAGTGTGATTTAAGCCAATGTCATGTATTATACATACATTGTTCTCTGTATCAAGTGTGTCACACTCATTTTAATTCATGGGTCACATGCAGCCCAATTTGAAGTGGGTCAGACCACCATTGTATAATAACATTACCATTCAAGTTTTATTTTATATGCAGTTTGAAAATGTGCATAAAAAGAAGTGGAAACACACCTACTATAATGTGTGCAAAGTCATCCAGTGGGCTGGAGTGGACCGTTTAGCAGGCCGATTCTGGTCCATGGGCCATGGGTTTGAAACCCCTGCTCTATATGAACTCTAAATCTGATTTATAAAATAGAGGAGTAGAGCAGTGGAGATTAAGGAGAGTTAATAAATAGAACTATAGAAAAAGATTTATGTCTTCAGAAGGAACCAGTTGAGTCAGAAAGTACTGGGAGATGGAACGCATTGTTGGTTTGGGTATATTTATGGGATTTGTAACCAATAAAATAAAAAACATAGTATTATGTCAGTCCTATCCTTTAAAGCTGTAGTGATGTATTTTAGTGTTATTAAGCGTAATGACTGCTATTGATTGTTAAATATAAAAATATTCAAATTTTCAGTTTTGTCCGGTGCCTCTGGTCATGTTTCTGTATCATGAACTAAGGGTATATTTTAAAGTAAGAATGTAAGAGTTACGAAAGACGACAACATTACAAAGCAAATTTATTCTGAGTTATTGGTGTAAGTCAGTAAATGTAGGAATTTAAGGAACTTTTTACTTACTTTGCAAAATATATTGTGGCCACAAACAATTGCCAATCATCCAAATATACAATTATTGTAAAAATAAATAAATAAAACGTGCTGCATGTTCCACAAGAAAACTAATAAAAGGGAAACCTCTGTAGCTCTGACACTAGGTCAACCTGCCTGAGATGTGATGCTCTCAGCTCAGCTCTCAGGATCAGCTGCTGTTCTGTGCTGTTTTTAGCCTCTGCTGTCTCATTTGCTGTGACCGGCACATCGAGACTTAGAAATGACCAGCTGGAGACCGGTTACATGGTTGTAGGGGGGGTCAGCAGTGCGTCACTGGAGCAAATGCAGTGGTGAAAGAAGGATGCTCCAGTCTGAACAGCAGCACTCTCACTTCAATCAGTGTACAGTGAGGAAAAGGGACAGAGTGTTCAACATCTCAGTTTCAAGGGTCGAGGATTCATGGATCAGAAGAGACATGCTGAGACAAAGTAAAAGAATTTCAAAACCAGTAAAGTGTTAATATCAACCTGCCACATTCACTCACATTTTAATGATGGTGATTAAATGACAAGTCTCTGGGAGGTCTTTTAAGCTCAGCTAACTTGGTATTGTAACTAATGAGCTTAAGAGATAAATATATGGAAACATGATCTCACCACTACTGGTCATATTTTGATGCTTGGGTAGAATAACATCAGGGGCAGCCCTTTGTACTGTATCTTGACGCAGGGGAGTTAGCAATATACAGGGATGACCCCAAAATGGCAAGACTGCCTGTTTGTGTCCTGCGTAAAACTAAAAGTCAACATTCGTTATTTTATCATGAGAGTCCAATGGAAAAATAAGTAGCTAACGACTCACATAACAACTGACTTAACAAAATAACCAACACTGACTTTTACAACCTGTTTAGGTCTGGTGTTAACCTGCATTTTGGCAATCCGAACACAAGTGGACAGCCAAGATGCAGATTTTGTTACTGGTTCACACACAGTTATTACACTGACACTTTTGCTAGCGGGTCTGTAGCAGGCTTGCTAATCACTTAAGTGGCTGTGTCAGTACAATGTCTCCTACTATAGGGCAAAGCGGGGGATGGCCATGCAATACTTCGTCCAACTCGACATAAAATGGGTAAGTTATAAAGCTTTCACTGTCACCGAAACAACCATGTCCTGCATTGATAGTATAGTCCTTGTCGGGGACGCATCAGGACATGTTAGCCTTTATACTACAAAATATATGTGGTGAAGGCACCCCAGACCACCAGAGCAAGTGGTCTGAGTGATCGGATCAGAATGCGCTATTTAGCTCTGTCCAATTGAGATTGGATCACCTAAAATGTTAATACCAGGTCTAGACAGGCCCTTTGTTTCATGCGGGACACAAACAACTAGTCTCCTGGGTCAAAGTCCTGTGCTTATGGCAGCCATCCACCTATGCAGACTTTCACACTTTTCATACAACGTTTGTAACTCCGAACATCTAATGATGACATGGAGGGGTTTACACTGGAGTGTGTTGAAAGCCCTTGTGTCTCATACAGGCACTAAAGGATGTCCCCAGCATCACTATAATGATTCCAGGGACACTGCTCAACCAGTGTATTTTGGCACCCTGGGAGTGCAGGCTGACATAGGTGTATTTTTTTCCAACTTTGGACAGAGGCAGGCTGTTTTGGGGACATCCTGATGTTCCTACATACCCAGACTCCTATGTCTCTTGATATAACATTCAGTTATTGGTGGGGGCCAGCTTCGCAGTTCAAATTAAGAACGAAGGAAATGCAGTTTGAATGGTTAAAATAAGTTCAGCCACTGAGGTCTAAAGTCTAGTAAACTGACTTGCCCACAAATCTGAGGACATAGGTTTCAAGGACTATAACATCATCTGGCTCTACGCTGTAGGAGGATGATTTAAACATACTGACCCAGGGAAGTATCAAACATTTGACCTACTGTGAGGAAAAACATTGCTGAGAGCATAAAACCCTTTGAAATGTCTCCTGAATGACTCGTATTAAGAGGATATTGAGCTCTGCTCTCGCTGTTTTCCCATTTCCAGTCTTTATGATAAGCTAAGCACCTGCTGCTCTGGTTTATGGCATTTACAGGTACAGACATGAGACTGATAGATCAAACAGCCATGGCTCTATCTAAAGGTAATAAAATCCAACTAGCAGCACTTCAAAATCTCTTTAATAAGTGTGTTTCCCAAAATATTAAACTATTCCTATGAAAGTATAAAACCAAAGTGAAAAACATCTATGATTCAGTGCAGTTATTGAACTAACGCAACAACAGTGTGAAAAGTTAAATTGAAGGATGTGGTGTCATTTGAAATTTAAAAAAAAAGTCTGAATCATGAGTAGCTTTACTTTTTAAAAAACATTTTAAAGATTATTTTTAGACTGTTTTGCCTGTATTGGACATTTTAAAGCATAGGTGAGGGCATAAAACATGGTATATCGAAAGGTCAAAGGTCACTGGGTATGCTGGGTATGCCACATAATTTGACTTTTTAACCATAATTCAGTTCTTTAAGCATTCTACATTTGTTAATTGTGACAGCTATGTTTCTCTTAAGTGAAATCTCTCTCCCTCTCTCACTCTCCCACACACACACACACACACACACACACACACACACACACACACACGCTCCTATCTCTCATTACTTGTCATGTACCCTGCAGAGACTATTCCTAGGATGGCTCATAATAAGATGGGCTAATTAGCTTTGGTTCTTAGGGAATCCATTTGCCCATTACTGTAACACATGCTGGGACATATGTGTGTCTGTGTGTGTGTGTGTGTGTGTGTGTGTGTGTGTGTGTGTGTGTGTGTATAAAGTCAAGCTGGGTCATTGATAATTGCTAACATTTCCAGTTTTGCTTTGAGCTGAGGACACAGGGAATAAATTGATGATGTGCACTTTTAGACGTCAGCCGTTAAAGGGCCATTTCAACCACTTAATATCATTTTATTCTCGGTATGCCTCCATTCACTTACAGTGAATGAGATCCAATGAGAGCTTTCATTATCATGCTTCACATATTTGCTGTTTAGTCTGGTATTATTCCATTCACAGACCTCTACAGAAATGTTTCAATGCTTTATGATCCATATAAATTATAGAGCTGCTGCAGTGTTAAATTAGAAAGCATTCATGGCAGAGAAGCTGCACCGATACAATGATATTCATAATAACCTCCCAAAGTCACCTTCTCATCAATCTTCCATGGTGTTGTTACAAAGTCACTGTTGTGATACATCTAGAGACGCGCACTAATGACAAAAATGGATGGGTCATTATTTATACCAGCCCTCTTACTTCCTTCATAAGTGTGAGAACGTTGATGACAGGATTCAGTACTGATCATGTCCCCTTGGCACCAGAACCTGATGCGAACACCATGTGCGTGAGCAGGAAACTTCACTCCAAGAATAGCTGGCTGACATGTTGAGTCTCCCAGAGAAGCCGAGAAGCAACCAGAAAGGAGCAGAATGTGGAGTTTGGCACATCCAAGTGTGACAAAGCTCGAGAGGGGATTTCATAACCTCACGAGACACAATGAGCGGAAGAGGCATGGCTGGATCAGGCTGTGCAGTGTTTACAAGAAGAAGTAACCTCTCCTAACCCACATGTTGAGATTTGTTTACAGGGATAAGTTGCCCACAAAACTGAATGACAAGTCATTGTTTAACCTTGTAAAATTATGGCTAAGAATTTTAAATGTAGCAATTATAATAACAGACTCTGTTACGATTATTAACAAATCATCCTCACTTACTACAGCTATCATCACGCCTGTCTGTTCTCCCAAAAATATATGACAGTTTCATAGTCAGGGCTGCTGCTGAGGTCTTGGTACGAGTAGTATCCCTCCCTTGTCACATTGAATTTGGTGAATTAAAAGTTTATTTCACCAAACCAGAGTTGGTGATTGTTGAAAGACTGGACAGTTGGACCAAGATGTTTTTTGAAGTCTTATTTTGTTTCTGTCAACACTGAATAAAGTGTGTTTAACAATTGTGATAAAATTACTGTTTTTTAAAATGGACTCTGGCGGGTTTTTGTGATAGCAATTTCAGTGTTGTTTCCAGTTAAACAAAAAGGATCTTACTCTTTAACAAAAAGGTTGACCTTTGTAGGGACACAAATATGTAGGATTTTCACAAATATGTTTTTATTGTCTGTGCTGAGGATACGTACAGAGTTTGGCAAGCAAGCATTTATGTATGCAGCTCCTTGTATGTGGAATCTTCTGCAGAAGGACATGAAGTTGCACTCTTTGGCTTCTCAGCTGTTTCATAGCACTGCTGCAGGATTTTTGTACACAATCTTCTAAATGCCAATGTCACAGTGCGTCATAGCTGGTCTTTGTAATCATTTGTATTGACTGTTTTTGTGTATTTATGGTTCATTTCTAGTACAAATTTACATACGTCATGGCTTTTCTTTGTAGTAATCTTATTTTTTGTTTTATATTGCCTGCTTTAAAGCTTTCCATTTTTATTCTGTATTTTTGTTCTATGTCATCTGTCTGTAACTAATGTTGCTGCCTCTCTTGGCCAGGACACTCTTACAAAACAGAGATTTTAATCTCAAGAGGTTTTCTGGTGAAATTAAAAAAATGTCTGGAATGGTTACATTGCAGTCTGTTTTGCAGCTGCTAGCTGCAGCCCTCTCATTTAAGACAGGACCAGTTTGAAAAATTGTTGTTCCTACCAGTCAGAAAAAAAGGGAAAATTGGGGCCAGGTAGAAAAATACTAGAGTTACTCTTTAATGGTCTGACTGTCTTTTTGGTTGGCTGGTGGTGACATTTTGGTCTAGACTGAAATATCTTGACAGCTTTTGGATGGACTGTGATGATTCAGGGTGAATCCTACTGACTTGAGTGTCATGATTTTCAGTTTAGTTTGGTTCTTCTTTCTTTTGGATTTTCAGCTACCTGTCAGTTTCAGATGTTTTTCATCAGCTTTATTAAGACCTTTAGCCTGCCTGCTGCTCTGCATTTGGGTCCTTCCTGAACTGATTCAGGTCTAAATCTTAATATGTCCTATACTTTGGACATACGTTTATGATCAAATACCTTCAACACTGCATTCCCATCAGCCTTAACCCTGTGTTCAGGACTAATCAACTAATGTTAGCATGCTAAAACAGTAATTGGTTCATCATTATAACACTTAATCTATAAGACTGCATGTATTTTTGGACCCTGCATTCAGTCATCAAGTCCTACCAGCAACAACTCTGCTGGAGATCTTTCTAACCTTCGACAGGCAGAAGCTGTGGTGACATTTTCTTTAACCAATGCATCACATTCACGTGTGAAATCATTACCTATGCAGTGAGGTACTCAAACAACCAACCATTTACAACTCTGTGGAGGCAACCTGCAAACAGCTTGTGAAGCGCAGTTACTGCACGGCATTATTCACACAGGAGCATTTCAGCACATCCTAAAATACACATCCTCATCAACGGGTCTGCCACATGTGAAAATCCAAGTGTGACACTGATGAAGTTATGGTTAACTGCACAAATAGACACTGTGGTTTAATTTTGTATTGTACAATACCACATTATTAATATCAGAATTGATCATTAATTTCAGCTCCTGCAATAATGTGAAACAAAAACAAGTTTCAGATGAATAAATTTAATCTAGAGATACAATAGAAAGCTTCTTCACGGCCAGCACTTGACTCATTTGAAGAAGTCCAGTCATATTAATGTCTGTTTGGTGTGGCATTTCTGTTGCAATCAGACCTTAAAACAAACCTGCAGGTAATTACATGTTGAGTCATCATATTCCCTGCATGAGGAAGTTAATGGATTTCTAAAAAAAAATGCTTGAAAATGATCAGAGCAGGTTATAAAAACAAAACTGAAAACTGTTTCTGGAAAGTTTGACCACAATCCTCCAGACGGAAATGTCTGCTGGGATGGAATGTACTTTCTGATATGATCTGTTAAACAATTCAAATATAAATTTTACAGGCTTTCTCATCTGGTGGCAGGTAAACAAGAGGAAATACTTCAAGGTCAGAACAAGTGGAGGAGCTGGTGTCTTTAAAACACATAACACATAACAGGCTCTATTAAAGAGGAGAGCTCTCATATTGTTTATTAACAGAAATAATGATCATAAACAGAAAAGATTTAAAAGAAAAATCCTTAAAAAGAACCAGCAACTGCGAGCCATGAAATTGCACAACTTCAAAATGTCTCTCCGAAACCTCTCATTTGGTATAATTAACCCCTACTGCTCCAGTCCTTTGTCCTATCCTCCTCCTTTGCTCCGTCTTCCTCTCTCATCTTTTCACGCCCTCCTTCCACTGCGATGGTCCGGCAGCTGAGAGAGGAAATTATAATGTTCTCTCTCTGTCTCTCATCCCCTCTTTCACACTTACTGTAGCTTCTCTGGCTTCCTGGCACCACTGTCATGCATTTGGCTTTTTCTGCTGACATGATTCACAGTAACCACACACACCACATGGATATACATGCACAAATGCAACACTGACTCATATTCTGGTTGTCTGGCTGTCTGACTAACTCGGGGGATTGTCTTGTGCACTCTCCTGGTGGTGAGCTATCGTGTGAAAGCGTACAACCTCGGCTCATTTGGGCTCTCAAATGAGCTGAAGTTTCTTCTTAACACCTCCTTAATACAACGAGACAACTCAGAAAGCACCCCGCTCAACTCCATTAGAGCTTAACAAACTCTGTTTGCTCATAAAGGCTGTGCATGGTTACAGTAAGGCCTGCAGGAAAAAGTGTGATTATCCAATTTCACATTTTAATAAGTTGTACTTGCCTGAGATTACTTCTGAAATCAGAGATACATCACCCTAGTCTTTGGGGTCACTATGATGTTTATTTTTTTGTTGTTTTTGTTCTCCAAAATTCTTAAAATTTAGCTGATCCAGAGCCTGTCGACCAGGCCTACTTGTGAAGTTTAACAGGTACAAGGACAGGAGGTATAAACACTGTCCTAAGTGACTAAACTCTCTCAGAATACATTATATACATAGATTTTTTTTTTGGATTTTGCTCTTTGTTTGGTATTAATATCCCAAACTTGTCAACTGTGAATTAATAACACCTTATTTTTACCTCCTAACAAGGTAAACAACCTGTATATCTATATATACACACACCACAGTCACCCAGATAGTTATCACATACATCTCTGCACTTCATTCATTTTGCGGCGCTTTCTCTGATGCATGGCACTTTAACAATAAATGCATCATCAGCCCCTGAATACTCGTCATTCAGATGATGCTTTTTGATGATGCTGTAAATTGTAGAGAGCTTGTTTATCACAAGTTGCCAAAAGACAGTGATGTCAAAATAACACATTCACAGTTTTTTGGTAACCTGACAAAATTATAACAGGCCTCACACAACAAAGAAGCCCAACTGATTATTCTTCACTTTATACAAGCTATAAGTCCAATTTCAGACAATGTAGCTGAGTTTTGGGGGAGGGAATCCCTTCTGGTCTCTAGCAGAAACTGAGCTGGATGTGTAGACTCACTCACTCCTTGGGACTGTGTTGGTGTTTGCATTCCTGTCAGAGTGAGGAGGCTGCAGTCTGGCGCCTGCCTCCTTCGTCCTGCAATATAACTTCAAGGACATCACATCACTGGGGAGCCTGGAGGGAGGCAGCGTGATGTATCACTACAGCGGGCATCACACCTATCCCATCTGAGGTCGGTGAGATGCCTCATATTTCACTGCAAAAGCTTAAGTGTCATAATGTTGTTTATTTCCCAAAGAATGGCCTATCGACGTGTTAATATATATGACCGTGTCTTTGTTTTCTTGGCTGACTCGAGTGTATTCTCTCAGAAAAGTGAATTTCAACAGGTACATCTTCCAGTATATTTATCATTTAAATAATAGTTTGACATTTTGGAGAATAGGATACGCATCTCTTGCTGAGTTAGCTAGGCGAGAAGACTAATTACACTTTTAGGGTTGTTTGCTACCTATCAGCCAGCAGCTTAGCTTAGCTTGTATACTGTAGTTGTTATAAGGAGAGAAAAGAAACAGTGAATGACAGGAAATGGAAAGTTCTAGCAGGAAAAGTAAGAAGGTAAATAAAAGATGCTTGAAAGTCAAATTCGACCGTTGGGAAAATATAACATTACCTGATGGCTTTCTTGTCAAAAGCTGGGTCAGAAGATTGATGCCCATAGTTAGTCAAAATATGTATCCACAGCAACAAGACAGTTAGCTTAGCTTAAAGGGGTAGTTTGGATTTATCAGGCATTTATCTATAAGCAGTATATTACATAAAGTAGATGTCAGTCGGCACATCCTCACTTTGGAAGTTAAGCAACCTACTGCTGCAGAGGGGTCAGCAACAACACATACTATGTTAAGAATATTTTCACTGCTTTACCTCATTGTGAGACAGTGATTTCCAGCGGAAAATGAAATTTTTACGGAGCTCTCTGCAAAGCCAAACTCCAGTTAGAAAAACTGTGATTTAACACTGTTGAATGGAGGAGCTGCTGGTTTACCGATGCCTCAAACTGTTACTTTGTTTGTGTTATTGTATGACTTTGGCGTTTATAAGGGTTAGTTCAAATTCAACAATCACACAAAAACACAAACTAACTACTCAAAGAAGCGATTGACCAGCAGCTCCTGTGTTCAATGAGCTAAAATTTTTGTTTTTGTCAATAGAGTTTGGTGGCTTTGAGGAGCGCATAGATGGAGACCTGAGGCCACCTCCCCTTCAGAACGAACTGTCTTACACAAAGGTAAAGCAATGACAATACTCTTAATATAGCGTCAACTCTAACTGATATTGATTTTTTGGAGGGGCTTTTATATATGGCTAAAATACATTTTGTAGCTGGCCCCCATCCACAGCAGTAAATTGTTTAGCTCCAGCCTGCTTTTCCAAACTGGGGGCGTGCTGACTGACTTCAACTGTATGTAATACACTAACAATGGATAAGTACCCCACACAACCCCACTTAAAAAAAAAAAAAACTACCCCTTTAACTTAGCATAAAGGCTGGAAACTAATGGAAACAGCTAGCCTGGCTCTATACAAAGGTAACAAAATCTGGCTATAATCACCTCTAAAAAGCTAGCTAGTTAAAATCGCATTTGTTTCCCCATGCTTCCAATCTTTATGCTAAGCTAAGCTAACCGTTTGATGGCTGTGGAGACATGTCTTTATGGTAAATATGATGCTAGCTATCATTAGCAGACTACTAGCTTAGCTCAGCACAAAGACTGCTAGCTAGCCTGGCTCGGTCCAAAGGCAAAAAAATCCACCAGCCACCACCACTAAAGGTAATTAAGTAACATGTTATATATAATTTGTTTGATTCTGACAAAAAAAACGATGAGTAAAAACAACAATTTTCAGTTTTCCCAGCAGTTGTATGTAAGGCCTCGGAGCAGTAACATTAACTTCCGGGAGTCTCAGCTCGTTACCTGGCAACCGGTCCCTTCAAGAAAAAAGTCCGGTAGGCAATCGTCCATTAAATTATTTATTTGTTGTTTTTGTATAGATGTAAAAAATATATATATAAGTGAGCTTTACAGGTGCTGAAAGACAAATTTAGTTAGTCTTGGACAATGCCAGCGGCTAGCTACCTGTTTCCCCAGGTTTTTATGCTTAATTAATCTACCTACCCGGCAGCTTAACATTTGCTAAAGCTAGCTTGTAAGCTAACAGACAAACATGAAACTCTTCAGTCTCAAAAAAGTGAGTAAGAGTATTTTCTTACATGTTTAATTAGTCTGTTATCATTTTGGTCAAAACAAAGCTTTTTTTTATTTTTAAATGCAATTATTTAGTCTTACATTGAAATAAGGAACCCTTGCTATCCAGATAACTCATTTCTTACGGGAAAATCCCCTTAGTCCATGTCAATTAGACTCAACAAGGAGGATAACCGACCTCCAGAAAATTCTATAACATAAGTGGATTTGCTTTGGAAATATGAAACACGTGAAATAATGAGATGAGCCTGTTAAACATCTTTTTCTCTTAACAGTGATTCAATTTGACCATATGGGTGTTTTTCTCTGAGTGTGTCTTCCATCTAAAATTTGGCAGGACGGAGTCGTTGTGTCATATTTCTCCTCCTTCCCCATCCTTCCTTCCCTCGGTTGCTTACAGCTCTCCGCCCATCAGAGTATTGGCAGTGTGTGGCGCACGGCGCGCAGCGTGGACTTGGAGATGTCTTGGAAGCATTACGCACGACGACACGATAAATGCGAAAGCATACTGTAGAAGGACAGGACACTTTCGAGCTGAACTGGACTGACTCTCAACTTTTGGTTTGGTTAGCACTTCCTTCGCAGCCTCCTTAAGACGTTTTTCCTCATCCTTTCCTGACGGCGGATGAAACTCGGATCTCCCCCTTTGCAGCACCAGCAGCAGCAGCGGGTCTGGATGACTTCCCCTCCTCTTATCCTCGGGTCACGGTGACTATTGAGGAATGGAAACGATGTAAACAGCTTGGGGAGAAAACAAACTCTGCAGAGCAACAGTTTTTTTCAAGAGATCCCAAAAAGAGAGGATGATCCCTCCGGTCAACATGATTCAGGACGAAAGTGGGGGCAAAGAGGACGAACGGGACCAGAATGAGACACCCAAATCCCCGACGGCGAACGCCAGCCAGCAGGAAACCAAGGTAGGACTGTTCTGTTATTATTTATTATTTACCATCTCCCGGATAGACGGATATACTGTGGGATCCGCACTGTGCATCAGTCCAACTCTTATTAATAGAGCAGGGCAAACAAACTTCTTTCAACACAACAATAAAATCGACTCAACCGGGACCAGCTCCCAAAAAAGAACAGCATGCATGTAAACTATGCCACTTTTTATCACGGACTCACAGCCTGATCAGCCTTTTAAAAACAGCTTCACCAGCTGAACATGATTACATTTAAGGAGGGTAACATACCGATGACAGGGGAGGACTTCAGAAATATCATCAGCTGTACAAATAGGACAGAAAACATGTTTAAAGTGCCGTGAAGAGTCACTACAGGGTTATTTTTAGAGCAGCAGAGCTCATCAGTGTGTGGGAATACCATCTGAATAACACTATGATATTGTACCTTATCAGAAAACAACCTTGAGGTAAAGATGAGATCAGTTTTAACTCACGATTGAGCACCACACACACTATCCATGTGACTTACAGTCATTATAATAGAAATATAGTGTTTGCTTTTCTTTAGGTAAGAGTGTTTAACCTATAACAAACAGAGATTTATGGTATTTAAATTCATTGTTGCTGGATCAACGATGATGAAAAGGTTGTTTAAAGCTCCTGATCAGCACTAAAACAGTTTCACGGTGTGCTGTAGTAGTGAAAGAAGGAGTATGGTGTTAATATTATGTGTATAAAATAATAAATAAGTGCCATATGGGTTTGTACTTTCCACTTGTGGCTGATGTAGGAAAGTAGGCTGTGTGATAGAGATCCACAGCTGCCTCAGGCGTTTTGCCATCTATGTGGGTCACATGTTGCCCAGACTACTACAATTAGCAGTAAAATATTGGACTACTCATCATGCAAGTGGATGGCTACATCAGCTCTCCTCTCCTGTCCCCAAAGCGCCTGTACAGCACAGATGAGGCGAATACTTTCTCTTTTTTATTTTCCAAATAACAGTTTGTTAACTCCAGAGAAGCAGTTCCAGCTTTTGCTGTGATCGGAGACATGTCGTCCTCTTTGTGTTGTGTCTTTTAAAGCTTGTGCATGTGAGCTCTTACTTTGGCACATCTGGTCACTGAGTATTTCAAGAGTCCTGGCTGACATTTCACACAAAGCCGCTGCCAAACAACCACACTCCCTTCCAATATCTCACGTTATTAGTAGTAGGACACTTCAGAAAGACAAAAAAGTGATTAAAGAAATTGTTTAATCATCCTTACAGACAGCACAAGTAGAACAAGTTCCACAATAGGCTGAACAAGTTTTCCACCATTAAGTGAAGCTGTGTTTGTGTTTTTTATTCTTCCTTTAAGAATACTGTGAGGCCTGAACATCACAAGCGCAAGGTGAGCCTCCACTCTTATGTAAACTGTAGCGTACTGCTGATTTAAGTCCATCATAACATAACGGCCTACCTGCATGTACATAAAGGTAAAAGTTGTTTTGGGTTACAACTTTTACTGCTTTTTAAGGTAGAGCACATAGTGACATCAATGCCACATAAGGTTTCATCCACCATCACCCATATCTCTAGAGGGCACTGTAGCTGAGCTGTATCTGTAAATGTATTTATTTACAATGATTTTATATAAAATCTTATGCGATAACTTGCTTTTTAAAATGTGTTTTGCATTTCCCCTTCCAGCCCCCATTAACCCTCCCTTCTTCCCGCTCCTCGATGCATGTACACATTGTCTCACATTGCTGATTTAGAGAGATCTTTAATTATTACAGTTGGGTTTTTTCTTAGATGTATAAAACCACCTTACAGGGAAGATGTGTAGTATCCTTTACTATCACAGTCTGTGTAGGTAAGTGCAAGACATACAGACTATCCAGAAAGATATTGCTTAGCTAATTTAATTATCTACACCTGACTGTGATATTATTGTTATGTTTTACCTCCGTTTTTCTTTTCAGGGTGTGTGAAAGCCATGCAAGTTAAAAACTAGAGGAGATTAGGGTTGGAAACATGTGTGTTGTATGTTCATGTCTGTGTGTGCATTCCTGTGTGTGGGTGGTAATGGCAGAGAAAGGGTCCAAATTGATTGTTTCCAGAGTGACCCGTAGAACTGATTGATCTTCACCATACCAAAGCTGCAATGATAAGCTCTCTAAACAATTTGTTCAGGCGCCAGCACTGTCAGCAGCCAGCAATGTATGTATGTTTATTCGCTTAATGGTATTGTAGTTTAAGTCTGGGATTTCACATGAGTATCTGGACTCAGAATCAGTGGATGTAAACTGTGTCTGTGTGTGCATAGCTAATACTTTGGAACAATCTTACAAGAGGACGGATCGACCTTCCTCCACCCAGCAGAAAAACAGTAAATCCCCACAGGTGTTTACCTGTTTGCAGTTTATACATTCAAACCTATACTGAGTGCTAGGATTTAATGAATCATTAAGAGTCCTTCCCTACCCATTAATCACTTAAAACATAATCTATTTCTTCAATCAGAGACCTGCAGCCGCACGCCAGCCAGAAACCAGAGCCCTAAATCACATTACAGTAGCTTAGAGATTCTTTATTGTGTGTTTGAGCCCAGAATTAAGTGGGTTTCACAGAGGAGGAAGCACATACTGAGAGGTTAAATGAGGAGTTGTCAGTGTGGAGTGTTATGAATAGCGTTACTGTAAAAGAGGAGCCTAAGGAGATTGATAGAGGCTGCAGCCAGAAATGGCAGCACAGCATGTGAGAAATAGTGTTGATGCGATGCATTGCTCTAACCAGGAAATCACATTACCTTCCAGGTAGGGAACCTCGAAGGTTTTCCACTGAGCAGTGATAAGTTGCCCCTCGCAGTGGTCTTTTATCGGCCATCGGACACTGAGACATTTGGCTGAAGGTTTTAGAGTCTGAGTTTGTAATTTATTTAGGTTATTACAGGAATTGATTTACTTCACTCAGTTGCTCTGAAATTTTCTCTATCATTCTCTCCCCTCATTTATTCTCCCATACAATCTCCCTTTCTCTCTCCCTTGCTCCATTTTTCTTCAACTCTTTTGCTCTCTTTTTCAGCTGCAGAGACTCAAGCGCTCCTTGTCCTTCAAGACCAAGAGCATCCGCAGCAAGAGTGCAGACAACTTCTTCCGAACCAGCAGCGACAACAAGACGGAGCTGCTGTCAGACGTGAGCAGCAGCACGGGCCATCTCTGCAACATCGGGATGGCCCCACCGCACACCACCAACCTCCCCATTCCTCCAGTCCCTCCAGCCATCCCCTGCGCTCCTCCTCCCACGTCACGCTCCCAGACACGCAACCCCATGCAGGTAGACTCTGCGGGACACTGCTTCATGGAGCACATCTTTAAGAAGCCCACGTTCTGTGACGTCTGCAACCACATGATCGTAGGTATGGTTACTGTGCCTCCCTTCTTGATTACAGTGATCAGAATATCAAACAAAGCACAGTGATAAGATCAAAGCAGAAAGCAAGGTTAAAAATCCTGCACATCATGTAATAACCTTTGCAATCACAGCGTTAAGAATAACCTTTTCATGATGAGACCTTCATTAGATAACCTGGTGAAGCTATAAGTCAAACTTTTCTTTCATCAGAGTCAAAATAGGAGCATAATGAATATGCAGTAATATGCACATATGGTATGGGCACAGCAGGATCTAAGAGGTTACCGTCTCCTAATGCCCCTTTGTTTTTATATCCTAAATACCACGTTTCTACCTCTGTGAGACTGAATACGCGAGCCACGTGTAATGAAAAACTGAAGACAGTGACGCACTTGACACTGAGCATCCAGCTTGACCCGCTGACATGTGACCAAAGCATCTCCGTCCTCCTTTTCCCGCACACTGAGCCAGGTCCCTCCATCTGTCTGCTGGGGTGTCAGATAGCCAACAACAGAGCCAGCTCCTCTACCTGTTCTCCCCTCGCCAGATGTTCCAGTTTCTCTGGCTGCTCCCCTCCTTGTTACCCATCAGCACTGAGGGACCTCTGAGTCTTTTTATCTCAGGGCCTCTGCCGCATGATAATGACAAGGGCTGCCCGTACCATCTGCTAAACAAACCCCTGCTATCACATTTGGTCACAGATAAAAGACCAGTGGCAGTGTCAGCAGGTTTTGAAACATAGATGTATTGGTGCACATATGTACACTGGATTAACACCAATTCTAAATCAGTACGCCAGTAGTCTTTGGTTTTCTTTGCATAACTAAGATTTTGGTTTTGCTCTGTGTGCAGTTGTCAGAGATTTCCCTCTTTTATCCTTACAGATGCAAAATCAACGGACTCTTAACATTAAAGTTCTTAGCTGGGAGATTGAGCCAAAACTTACAGACTTGACATTTAACATTATTAACATGGCTTCCCACACAGTTAAAAAATATCAGGTTTGAACACTTTAATGTGGATTTAAGGCATTGTAGGTTGGTTAACCAATTAGCACACCAATACATTAAAGTGGCTTTAAACAATATTTGATATCAGCAGTGTATCATATGTGTAATCTGAAAGGGATTGCTCATTGTGATAATCCTCTCAGCCTTATAGGGCTTTCTAGTTTCAAGTTTAAGCTTGCTGTTTTGGTTTTACAGCCCACAACTTTACTACTTTGGTTCACTCTCACCGCTCTCATCAGTGTTGTTTCCAGCCACAGCAGGCAGCCACTGTCAGCCCAAAAGCTCTACCTATACAGGACCAAACGGCAGACAGGCAAAGTAAACGCCTTGCTGGTGAACACCGTGGAGCTAAAGAGTCAAATAGTTCACCTGCCTCCTTCTCCTCAGGAGGTGGTGGAGAGCAAAGCAGAGATAAATGAGAATGAATATTAGACTAACAGTAACAACACTGGATTAATGATGTTCTCTGTATTTGCTGGATGAATAAATAAGCACCTGCTTCCTAACAAATTTGTAGTATAAACTTCAAAGGTGAGGATATGTCAGTGTTGTGTTTATAGCTCGTTTCTGCTGCCCCCAAGGTGGCCAAAAAATCAGTTATTGCTGGTTAAATGTTGGTTGGTTAAACCTGTGCGCTTACAAGTTTACAGTGCTCTTTAGCAGCCAAACAAAGCTGGTACCACAGGTATCTGTTTCCCATCTTTGTAGATCAGCCTATCCTAGCTGACACTGGGTGAGAGGCAGGGTATACCCTTGACAGGTCGCCAGACTATCACAGGACTGAATCATAGAGATAGACAACCATTCACGCTCACATTCACACCTACTGGCATTTAAAGGCACCAAACTAGCTGGCTTGTCTTTGGTCTGTGAGAGGAAGCCAGAGTACCTGGAGAAAACCCACTCTGACATGGGGAGAACATGCAAACTCCACACAGAAGGGCCTCATCCATACTGGCTTTGGATGTGTGACTACTTTAGTAAAACTTAAGTTCATCCTACCATAAAACATAGGCCCTGTGTGTCCATGTTTACGACCCTTGTTGCTTTCACTGGTCTGTTTTATGTGGTGTGGCCACTGAGGCGCGTCCAGTGGCCGAAGCCTTGAATGGGCCTCTGGTGGTCTGTTGATAATGAAAGTATGATGTCAGGCATGCCTGGTCCTGTGATAGGTGCTGAGCCCTCTGGTCCACTCGTGAAAAAAGATGTTGCCCTCTTGTTCATTTGTCCTGCTTTAATGAGAACACAGTGTGGTCAGCAGCAGAGAAACAGAGAGAGAGCAGAGAGGAGGGTGTTTTTCTCTGTTAGTGTGTGTGCATGTGTGCGTTTGTGTGTGCTTAATGAGCTGCCATGGTGCTGTCAAAGTCTGACACTGTGTCCTAGAGTCAAAGGGCAGCACAGAGGAAGAGAACTCAAACTGATAGAGCGATCTTACTTTGATTGTTAAATCCTGACGGCCATTTATTAGGAATTGCCACACGTTTATAGAGCTGAAACAGTGCAGTATTTGTTTACAAGTGCTTTATAACAATGAAAAGGGTGGATAAGCTTCTGTGAAGTGGAAAAAACTTGTGACTGTGCACAGCAAACTAAATACACAAATATACATTTCTATGTGCACGAAACCACACAGTGGGTTTTCTGAAGTGCAAATGAATGTTTTAAGAACAGAATTTCATTGTGCATTTGTCTGTCTCATCCTGTGGCCCGAATAAAATGTAGAAATACACCACTTAAAACATATAATATCGTATATAATTGGATATAGAACTATTATGGTGATTTTTAAGTGGATTTAACGAAACACACTCTTTTTTCCTCTAAAATCCATCTTATAATCAATCACTGTTTCAGTAAAAAGGTTTTCCAGTCTCCATATATTTATGATACACCCTACACATCCTAATCTGCAAATTAATACCAGTATGCTAATAGTGCAGAAGGCAGAAATATTAAACACCCACCTTCTTCCTAAAGGAGAATCCTTTATTACATAAAAGCCTGAACAAATTAGATGTGTCATCCATAATAGAAATGGCAGAATTTTATTATAGTGTTCACTGACTCATTCATTAGGTTTACCGGATGAAGGTAGAGCAGGACTAGATTATTATGTATTTAATAGGGCAATAAACATATTATGATTTTTCTGTAGGCGTTCATTTTTGTTTTAAAAACCTCTTGTATACAAGAGACTACCTCATACACTGTGTTCAGTTGGACCGTGGTACTAACAGTCAACAGTCGCAACTACAAAGATAAAGGTCAACACTTTCCTTTAAATTAATCAAACAGTGTTTTTTCCTTCTAATAATGTTTATCCGATTATGACTTACAGAGAAAAACAGTCATACTCAGGAATGGTATATTTATTTTAACAGTCAACAAGTCAGCACTTTAGCTGTTTGACTGATTTGTCACAAGAGATAAACTAGAGGAGACTCCTTTAAGGATTAAAAGAAAATAGTCAAAACCACGTCAAATTCTTATGGTCTAATTAAAATAAAGATTGTGCGGCTTTTGCAGCTGCTAAACTTGTACAAATAAGACATAATAAAATAGTGTAATTCTCTAAGCAGCCGCAAACAGGGAAATGTAACCCCAACTGCGCTGCCAAGCAAAGAGCACCTTGATGCTTCTGTGCTATTAATATGTATTTAAATGAGGTCATATGTGTACATTTGACGCAAAATTGCCCCCTTTCTATGCAGGCTGGTTTTGTGGATTTGGAGCTAAATGTTGTGCCTGGGGCGCGTTGTGTATTAATGATACTCGTTACCTGGAGAGGTTGGACAAAGATATACGTTTCTTCCCTGTTTCAAAACCAAAATCAGACCCTGAAAAGTGTAGGGTTAGCTAGCTAGCTACTGAAGATATAGCCTACTGAATGTTTACACATGCTGCTTTTGCTTTTTAATGATTATAACAGTGAAACAAAGACCGACCCTGCTGTACAGGAACCAGTGAAGGGAAGCAGGGAAACTTTGCTGATATTCAACCAGCTGTGTGTCATCGCATTATGTGCAGATGAATGTTGTTTGACTTCCACTGCAGATCTCTGCCTGTCTAGTGGCAGAGGTACTGGTGCTGGTGGTGGCAACACTGTTCATCTGCACACACTGCGATGCCACACAGCTGGTTCAATATCAGCAAAGTTTCCGTTTATATTCATTGTCTTCTGTGGCGATCAGCAGTGATGTGGTGGTTCACTTTGACACTGTGATCTGTAGCCTATAGTTGGGCTTTAGCTTCTAACTATCTTTGTCTTTTTAACCTGTTGTTGCTGCTGAGTCAGTTTGACATCCTGGATATATCCTTCAAACACAGACTGTAGACCCCTCTGTCTGCTGCTCTCTGGAATCACTCTTCAGGGAGTGCAGTTAGTTACGGTGTGGGCTCCGTGCTTACTTCAACAGCTTGTTGGACCATCACAAAGGGGCGGGGCTTAGCGAAAAGTCATTTTACAAAGATCAGCGCTAATAGCCACACACTATTACATTGAAATTATTTGTACCCTCAGAGAGTTGGTGTTAATTTAAGCACATTTATTACGCCCCGATTTTTCAGTGATTATGGCAGGAGACTGGGATATTATATCCCAAATATACTGTCATATTAAAATTCTTGTCTAAAGTTTTGAGGAATGCCTCTGCACCTCATTGGTCAGGACCTGTAGCTTGCAGTCTGATAAGTTTGGGTCCTCTCTATGCCATTGTTCTGCCTACTGTGTTCTTGGCACAAAGGCAACATGTATACATTGTCACATGGATAATAAATCAGATGCAAAAGCATGGCAAATGGCACCTAGCTGCAAGACTTTATGGTCGTGTTTGCACTGTAATATAATTAGTGCAATATATTTGTGAATTGTACCTCAAGATAGGGCAGATAACAGTTGCAAGTAATGTGCACTTCTTGGTGCTGTCAGTGGTTGCAAAACACTTTTTGTGAATTTGCCCATCAGTCGTTCAGGCTGACAGAAGAAAGGTAAAGACGTTACACACTCACAGTCTACCACACAGGTGTTTTTTTACCTCTATTGACCTGATTAGATTGTTTCCCAGGACTGTGTACGATTGACTCCCTCATTCTCATGTTAGTTTTGTTGCACCTGTTAGAGCGGGACCTCCACACTGTTATGATTGTTATTAGTTCATAGAGTTAAGCATAGCTGCACCATACTTCAGGCTGAGTGGAAGTCTCATCAGCCAGAGTAATTGAAAACACTTGTGTGGGTGGGCAGAGTCTTCAAAAAGAAGAAGTTAATAGCATTGCAACTTAAGTAAGAAGTGTATTCAGTGTGCACATTTTCCTATATTTATTCCAAGGTTACTCTGGCTCCTATCGTGTTTCAGCCATGTTTTTTTCTTATTCATTACACGGGCTAAATGCAATGTGCAGTGTGCTGCTTTTGACCATAAAAGCAAGTGTCCTTGTTGTGGGGCTCACAGTGAATTAGTTCCACTGGTACATAAAAAAAAGTCTCTGATCGAGTTCAGGCTGATGCTGAGATATTGATTGCAGGTCCTTGCAGCAAATGGCTTATTAAATAAACGTCCACATGAGTGAATGGGAGGGTTATTTGTGGCTGACAGAGGGTGAAATATAATTTACAGGGCTGACTTGAAAAAATAAAATACTCACAGCTTTTTAGTTTGTGAACTTACATAACAAATTTCACACAAGGAGTTTGAAGGTTTATGTGCGTGTGGCAAACTTCTAAAAGTACATACAGCAGAGAGATGTACGCAGATGGGAAATGCGGGAATTTAATGTACTGTTACAAAATATCACTGAGATCACTTCATTGCCTTAAAATCAAGGCATACAAATTCATGGATTAATTCACAAGACAAGTCGATATTCACCACGAATGACAGAGCAGTCTGACTTGATTAACATGCACTAATCTGTGCTACGAAATCTCAGAGCTATACATGACAGGGTTGCTTGAACCCAGGGAGAAATTAATCCGCGGGTCAGAGGTCGAGGTTGGATAGCTGACAGATATGACGATGGTGCTAACAGAGACTTCACTACTCCTCTATGCATTTACACACATGATGCCTAAACATGCCAGACTCTCACACTCTTGGCATATACCAGGGGGTGTTGGTAGGGTTTCTCTCTTTCGTGTTGTGACTTTGCACTTTCACTGATGGTGCATTGATCCATTTTAGTGTTACAGCTGACATGTGACATGTCTTGAAAATGTCTTTCTCAACATTGTAGAATGTCAAACTGCATGTGTGCCAGCAGGGAAAATGTCAGTTCATGAAAAGTTTAAAGAAAGTGACATACTGGATGGAGGGTGGACTGTCATGACATTTTAACAGACATCATAATCCCTAAAATTAAGCCTATTTTGAGTTTTTATGTGGCGCTGTCATATCTCAAAATTGTAGTTTGACGAAATATTGAAAAATCTAATGTCACTTCCATCAGCCTGAGCTGCGTTTATTGCAAATTAGCATATTTTAGCATGCTTCAATGCCGGACTAAGGCTGCATTCAAACCAAAAGATGCGTTGCACTGAAAACGGCAGTCCTCCCATTTATTTAAATGTGGGTAGTGCATCTTGGCTGCAAAGGTGGCTGCAGCAGATGCCGAAAAAAACGTAGCAGCTTATGGCCTAAAGTTGAAACAGAAACAACATTTGGAGAAACAGTAACCCAATGCAATGCTGACAGTAAGACTGGAAGATGCCTGCAGTCCACAGGAACAAGTAATACAGTCTCTTTCTATTGTTAAATATGTTTCGTTTTAGTTTTCTTGTCACAGGGACTCCAAACCAACATAAATAATCAAAGCCTAAGGACAGCCTCACAGAGATGCAAGCATGGTTGTAGATTCTTTGTCTAATTTCTAAAAACAGTTGATGTTACAACTGTACCCTATACAGTTAATTCACCCCCTGATCACGGAGAGATACTTAAAAGACAGCCATACTCTACCTATAGTAATGCATCCAGTGTTCTTCACCTTTATCTTCGATTCTCCATATGGGTTTTTTGTAGTAAAAAAAAATCAAATGGCTGTGGGAGAAACTAATTAAAGTCCTGCAAATAAACCAAAGAAATGCTGCTCAGGTCAGTGTTTTGGAGGAGCTTAGAAACAGAGGAGGTGGAGGAGTTCTTGTCACAATGAAGGTTATTTGCACAGGAAATCAGGAGGCGTGAAGTGAGAACGGTGGCTTAATGGATCAATGTGTGGCTATTGTAAGGAGAGTTGTGCAGCGCGAGAGAGATGCTGTAGGGAGAAGAGAAAGGAAATTGAGGGAGAAAGACTGTGGGAACAAAAATTAGAGGCAAGATGAAGTAGGTATGGAAACTCTTGCAGGAGTCTTGTCCTTTACTGTTGTGCAAATGAAGAATGGGCTTTAAAAGCAGAGTAGCCAAGAAAGAGCAAATGCCAGAGAGAGCAGCACTGTCACTCACTTCTTTCCTCACAGCTGTAACGCCTTAAGGCCCTGGACTCTTCTCTAAGCCTGGAGGAAAAAGCACCTAAACACACACTAACGTCATTACCCAGCCATTACTGAAGGAAGGTGACAGTTTCTTGTATGTTTGTTCCCTTCTTAGCTGTTACAGGTTTAGATGGAGGCGTCTCATTATTCCTCCATGTTGGAATGACTCAGCTAAAACAAGCCAATCAACAACTCTGTGACAAGGGCTTCATTTGCTTCCTGCCCCCATTTAGAAAGACGGACAAGAACTTGAGTCAGGGTGTCTTAAAGATGCCGTAGAGAAAATATTTGCTGACCTGAAGGAGAATTAAACTCCTACATCATCGGTTGACCTGATTTAGCATGACCTAAAAAGTGATACAGGTTGCTGTTGTTGCTGCTGCTGTTGTGGTGATCTGCGGCTGACCATTGAGGGGGTTCAAGCCAGGATCACATTTCTCACGGTTTGCGTCTCAGGTTAACTAACTCCACCAGCTCTGTGGCAGCGAGGCTCAGCCAAGCATCACAAAAGCTTCAAATGGAGAGAACAGATCCAGTTTTCCACCCATTACTGAGTTCCTGTCACTGCTGCCCAGCTCCAGATAGCCGTGACACCAGTTCACATTACAGCACATGAGGAGCAAGCAGAGATTTTTTTCCCCTTGTTGGCTAAGTAAATGACACATGAGGGGCTTTGTACCTTAAGTACACAGTATCCCTTGTGTTTGCTTTCTTGTTCGGGGATCAGGTTTTCTGCTTGGTTTCGTATTTACAGTCCAGTCGTACCTGTGCTCGCTGACCCTCTTCACCCCGGCTTGTAACACTGAATATGCTGCATTTCTGAGGATAATCTGGACTGAAAACACTGACAGTCTTCACTCGCTAGAATGCCCGTTTACGATGCACAAAGCACTCTAAGGACTTGACAACCATGAATAAAGTTGTGATGAAACTTATATCCTTCCTGCGCTCTCAGCACACACCGAAGTTGATCGATGAATTCTTTGTACGTCCATATTTTCACATGCACGCATGCACTGTGTGGGTCCAGAGCAGAGCACGTGCTCATTGATTAATCAGTAAAGAGCTGGAGGTGCATAGCTGCCAGACTATAACTAATAACAGCACTGGGACTTGGTAAAACAGTCCTCTGTTGTTAATGTAGAATGACTATCAAATGATACACGACTGCTGGCTGAAAGGGGCGGTTATTGTCACGCTGTGTGTAACACATAGGGGTTTAGAGATAAGCCATCATCTCAGGAACTACTCCTTTTATCTTCTGTGAGGACGTATCATTTGACAGATTCTCCATTAAAAAAATCAATCAATCATTTTGTTGTCACATGAAATCATACAAGGTACAACTCAATGTAAAATGCTACCTCCTTCACCTTTCACCGTCACTGCTTTGTAATTGAGTCCTTTTTTGCTCCTCTGACATTGTTCAGCTTTATATATATATATATATCTATCTATCTCAGTGTTTCCAGACTGGCTCCAGTTCCAGTTTGTGGTTGTGAGTGATTTAACTGTGGTTCTGGGTACAGATGCTTCTGTTGTTTTACAAATTCAATCCACGGCAGGCTGAGTGAATTTATTGATGTCATCAGTGATGTTGGAGGTAGTGTCCTGGAACGTGCTCCACACTCTGATTGGCTCCAGCTCTCGCGTCACTGGAGGCATGCATCATAGTTTATTTACATAATTGACCTCAACAAAATGGCTGCACGGCTGCTTCTCTCTAACACAGACAGCGACTCCACTCTGCATCCACCTCTCACAGCAGTGATCCAGACTGTTTTGAGCAGGAATGGGACAACACCTCACATTCCCTTTATCCCACTTTTTACACAGAGATTTCGCTATAAGGAAGCTACGAAGTCCCCTCTTTACACTACCTTTGCATTTTTACACAGAACCAAACAACGACAGCATCATGCCGCCCCAGTGTGTCATTATAGACAAAATGCCAGCATCGCAGAAGCAAAAGAGGTGCGACAGGTGTGATGTGTAACACAGCCGCGTAGCCTGTAGTGTAACATATAACATACTGGTCAGCAGCACTTCAAAAACATTAACAATGACATAACCTGGCAATAACACTCATTTACCATCCCTGTTATATGGCGGCTGATCTCGTCCTCTGCTCGGAGGGTAAGGAGCCCTTGGACCTCATTGTTTTCCCAATTAGTGGACATCTATGATAGCTGTTTTTCTTCTTTAAAGTAGCAGCTAACTGGTGCTGGGTGCTTTTTCAATCTCCCAGTGGTGGGCTGCGCACATAACACGGTGTCAAAAGTCACACCTGTCCCATCCTGCTGGCTGTTCCTTTTACACAGACTTCGATTCAGCGCAGCTACTACCTCTGCTGCCGGTTTAAAGGTGAGACAACTCTGTCCCGCCATTCTGCGATTTTACCATTCATATAGAAGGGCGAGGTGACATAAAACTCTTTAAGAATATGTGCAAAATTCAATGCAAAATAAGGCATTAAAAAGTCCTTTATAGTGACTAATAAGGAGCCAATATACTACTAATATGCATGCCTAATAAGCGATCAGTTAATGGTAAATAAGTGCACCTTTGCTTCAGCAATCCAGTAACAACAGGCTCTTAGCTTAACTACTAAGTTAAAGTCAGCCAGTCAGCTCAGGCAGCCAAACTTATTATTGTGTGATTGCTAAATATTTATTCATATTTTGCCATGTCACTCCATCCAAGCATACACAATCTCAGCAGAGCAGAGACTGGGGAGTAATGATAGTTACCTCCCCAGGGGAACCCCTCAGGTGCATGCTGCCAATTTTAGCATTTTTTCTACCCCAAGGAGGAATATGGTCCGTGATGCTTTCAGGCCTAGACAGCAACATCAGGATCTTTAAAAGTCAGGGAGCCTGAAATTTGAGCTGTTTGTCAGTTAAATCTAGTGACTTCCCTTTAAATTAGCAAATAGAAATGTATCTAATTAAGTCCGTAAGATGACCAGTGAAAGTTGGATTTCCCATGCGGTATACCCCATTTACTGCATGCCTGTCTATTCATCTTTTGGCCCTTTTGTTGTATTTCTTTCAGTCTCACAAATGCACACAATGACAGCGCCGCAGCTCAGTGATCCTCATTAAAGGCTGCATTGATACAATCTGTTGTTGTTGCCATGTGAGCTTTATTCCCTGCCAACACCTCTCTCTTCACAATCTCACATCTCCTCCCCTGAACAAGACTATCTTTCTCATTTTTGTTCCTCATCCATCTCTCTGCTCATATTCATTTGTTGCCCATTTACACACCTCTATGCACAAATGCGCACACACATGCTAAATGTTTGCTGTTGCAATGTTGCATAACTTGGGTTCACAAATAAGTCAGATTAATCCTCATTTATTCCAGCAACTGTGAGTCACATATTAACAAGTGAGGGTGAGCTGCACACAGGCAGCAGTTTGAAATGGTTTCACATGGTGGAGATAGCACTGGCTCAGTTACAGTCAGCTTGGTTAAAATGGTTTTTGCAGAAGTGCACATCATGTAGTATTTGATCAATTTTGTCCCTGTTAAAAGGTTCCAAATGTCACATCACAGGTTTTCCCCAGTGCATGCTGGGAACGACTCCAGAAACTCTAGGCTAGGAATAAGTGTGTAAAGACAATGAATAAACGAAGACAGCGTTCTGAACAATATTTTCCATTTCCTCTGCCTTTTCATGTGTAATTTGCTGTTCACTTCAGAGCACCATTTGAGTCCAGTTCCTGAACTGACAGATCTGAACTTGTTGCCTCTTCTCTGTCTGTTTATCAGGTACAACAGCCAAGCATGTGGTGTTCCTGGCGGGAAACACGGCAAAGCATGGCCTCCGCTGCAAAGCCTGCAAGATGAGCCTCCATCACAAATGTGAGAACGGAGTGGGACAGCAGCGCTGCATGGGTAAACTGGTAAGATGCATGACACAGGATAACACAAGACATGATGTAGACGGTGCAGTCGTCTCTACGCTGTCAGCAGTTTGGGAGATTCTGAGCTTATAATTACTGATGTCATTATGATAGAAATGAAAACAGACATATTAGATTTGGCTGTCTGACCGTTTCCCACCAGAATGTGCTTATTCAGAAATCACACTTTATGTGTGAGTGTGCTGGTACATCTGTGACCACCATCCATCCTCGTCATCGTCCTCATCATCGTTATATCATCACTCTGTCTGTCTGTGTGTTAGATAATAGTAATGCAGCTCAGTATTTACAAAAATGCTGACCTCCTCCTCACCTCCGTTAAGTTCTGCCGTGCAGCTGTCAACGTGAACCATTAAATCAGGATCAATACAGTCACCCCGAAGCAGCTTCATAACCACTATTGAAGATGTCACACGTAACACTGTTATGATGTGTTTGCCATTTCACAGTCTCTTTTTTAATATGTAAGTCGAGCCTTGTGAAATCAGGGGGTGTAAAATAATATTTGGAATAATTATCACATCATGTATTATTTAATTTCAGCTTTTATACTGTGAGCAGAGGCAATGAGATTGTGGAAACTTTTCAGGATCACAAAATTGGAAAGTTGGCAATATTGATCGATGATAATCATACTGATTAAATAATATTGTGATCACAATGAGTCGCTCTTGCTACCTAATGTTTTCATTTAAATCTATCTCCGTATTTTAAGACGGCCATAAACACATACTGAACCCTTAAAAGGTTTGAACATTTTTCAACCCCATTATTAACCCTTTCCAAAACCTCACTGGAAAACCGTTGTCAACCTTAAACTAAGCTAATTTTGCAGACTGTAAAGGGCGAGAAATCAAAGGTTTATGTGACGATATTTAAGATCTAAAAGATTTCACCACCCCGACCTGCCTTCTCACCAGGCCACTCAGGATTGCTTCCTTCCTAACTGCCGTCAGTGCATTGGTCACATGACCAGCCTTCTAAAATACATGCACGAATTATTGGCTCATCCTTACATGGGACATGTACGAATTTTGGTGCATTTCTTTTCATCAGAAAATGTGTGAACAGTGCATGAGAACAGCCTGCACCTGCGTGTTGCATTTCCAGTGACAGCTTCATCATAAAGGTCAACTTGTGTTTCACCAGTTTAATGCTTTTAATGTGAAGCTGCAGCAGATGGAAATGTTCATTTGCATTAGCAGTAACTTACAGTGTGACAATCTAGTACAAAACTGGACTGAGTCAGCAGAGGAAAACACAAAACACCAAGAACAGTTTATCAAATCCAAATCTTTACTTAGGAAGTCAGGATTCAAACATGTCAGCGAAGGCAAAAAAGTATTTTCAGGGAAATCACACATTAAGCAAAGCAAAAACAAGCAAGGATTCAAACACAAGGAGCGTGAACACACCACGGCAACAATGACAATCTGGCAGCTGAATGGGGGAAACACTGGGCTTTAAATACACAAGGGTTGATTACTTACTATACACAGGTGAGTGGACCAAAACACAAGTGAAACACATGAGGTAATTAACAAAGGCGGGGAAATTTAGAAAGTAAACGAAACACTAAACATAATGAGAACACCTTTCAAAATAAAGCAGGAAGTGGACACGAACACATGAGCATAAACATGACAGACATTTTTTTCCGCAGATGTCACTCTGGACACCCAGTTCATAATACTGCAAATACATAAATATTACAGTACTTTCATCAGTGGGCCACAGGCTCAGTCGCAGTTATGCTACCTCATTCAGCGATAAATCGTGACAGACATTAATGTAAATTAAAATCTTCAAGATTAGTATTAAAGAAGTACATTAGCTTTTTTTGTAATTTTATATAATTGTCTAAAGTCTAAGAAATATGTCTGTGAATTTTTGATCAGCAAATATATCATGAGGATGCTTTAATTTAAGCAATTCCTGTGTTTCACTGCTAATGAGCTCCAAATGGGAGCCATAACAGAGGCAAAAAGTTAAGCTAGAGCCGAATGGTCGATTTCAAATGTGTTCACGTGTTGACATGAGTAAAACTGCCGCACTGAGAAGTATTTATTTAATAATTGTTACAGTCAATAAGTCAGCTTTGTAGTGTTATTACCTTACAAGTCAGATGTAATAACCTTGTACTGTATTAACCTCCAAGCCTTGTTAGTGTCATTATATGTAGTCTCCCTCCCAGCAACACTCTTTCTGCTGGCCTGTCCTCAGTTTTGTGTGATGATGATGATAATAGAGATTGTGGGCTATTATGTGATTCACAATCATCATCTCCCCTCATCATCTGTGATCCTGCGTTATAACTGGACCATTTAGTTTTTGGAGTTGGTCTGTTTGGGGAGGGCTGAATGTTTTTACTGGGGAGGGTTCAGTTACACCAGCGAAAGCCAGCGCCAAGAAACGTTTAGCGCTTCTACTTCCATAGCAGTCCAGCAAACTGGCAGTCAGGACTGAACTCGGACTCTTTAGTCATTCGCACACATCCCACACTGAGGAGAGAGAGACTGTAACACTGTCGGGTCATATTATGTGTGATTTCCTACCTTTTCTTACCTTGTTCCCCACAGTATTTGGCTACATGTCCCTTGAGAAACTTTGGCTGGAATTACCTGAGGAGATTTGTAATAAGTTGAGTTTGTGTTAATCAGAGAGAATAAAGTGCGTAGATGTCATATGAGAATGATATGAAAGTAACAGTATAGGCAGTCTTTTCCCGTTCCCGTTGTGACGTCTTTCCACTAGATGCCTGAGGGATGAGGCCTGAAGATATGATCAGCTCTCAGGAGTGGAAAATGAGGTTGAGAGGTCAAGCATAAAAAGGGAAGTTTCCCCAGTGGAATACAGCTCTAAATTCGACTTACTCTAAACTTGGACACTTCTAGCCATGCTTGTTTCTCTTGGCTTGGGAACCCTTTAGCAAAGAAATCAACTTACCTCATGCTCTGAACCTTTATAAACCATGAAACCAGTGTACCACTATATATTTGTTAGGTTTCTGTACTCACTAAAACAGTGACAATGAATTCATAACAAATGTAGATTTAAAAAAAATGGTGGTGTTTAACAAGCAGGCTTTTGTGGTTCAGCTGCTTGATTATGTAACATTACTTCACCTTCAGCTTTGGCAACAGTCAGCTAAAAATATTATGTTTGTCAGAGACTGTAAAGGAAAAGTTAGGTTTTCAGTGAAGTGGTGTTAGTTATCTAGAGTCAAACATGCACTGGGCCTCATGCAGCAACATTCTCCTAAATTTCTCTCATACTTTCTCCTGTTTTTCTGTTAAGGGAAAAAAGTGATACAAGTCGATGCACTCCAGATGCACCAAACATTCTTAACCATCCAAATCTGCTTTTACCCAGGTGTGTTGAACGATGAATCCCACTTGATCATAAATTAGAGGCGCATGACAGACTGTTTGTTATTGGCATAAATACTACATAAGGGCAGGTGTTGTGCCATGTGCAAATACTCTGGAGAGATGCCACCAAACAAAGGCTGTAAGAAGAAGAAGAAGAACTTCAGCAGTAGTGGAAATTGACATATTGTTGAATAAACTCAAAGTAAACATGATCTTCAGGAGCAGTAGTCAGTACTGGCGTTACAGGAAAGTCAAAAACTCAGCGATGGCAAAACATTTGTGATGCTGTAGATGCCATGTCAGGAGACGGATGCATAGTAACTAACATTAATAGAAATTGGTATGACGTGAAAATGAAAGCAATATAAAAGGCAATGCTCAAGCCAGCACTCCATGATGACACCTGGAGGAGGAGGACAGCTCACAAGTAGACTAGACCTAAGAATTCAAGAAATAAACAGAGAGGTGTCCAGTCTCTAAATAGAGGAGTCTGCAGTGTGCCACAGGAATCATGATAGACTTTTACATGTTTAATTAAAATCAAATAATTAGTTGATACCTTTTAAAACACCATTGCAAATGTGCGATTTAAAATTACATTTAAAACATGAATTATAAAACTGAAGGACTAAAGAAATCTGCCACTCAGAGCATCCTGGAGCTCTCAGAGATGTCTGCCTTCTCTCCAGGATAATGGGACTAGATGTCACTGAGCTTGTAAAAATACATTTGAAGATATTTGGTCTCCAGTCGTCCAGTGGATGGCCAAAGTATGTTAACAATTCAGAAGCTGAACGCTGGCATTATCATCCAATGTTTTTTACAGTTTGGTATTAATGGACCAATGATATTTCTCAGGCTCATTAGTTTAATTAGCCAATCATTATAATTACTCTTAAATATAGAACTAAAGATACCCCAAGCACAGCCGTGCCTCTCTGCTGGGTGCCAGCCTGCCAGCAGGGGCAGGATAAATCACAGTGAACCAGAAAAAAATTGTCCAGCACACACCAGCATATTCACTTTGACACTATATTAAAAAAGAAGCAAACAACACGTTTCACATCTCGCTTCATCAGCTTCACTCTGTGCTTAACTACCATCAGGTGAGCCTTTCAAATAATCATGTGCTGATTAGCAAAGAATCCAACAGGTGCACTACAAAAGGTTAACAGTAAAGGCAATTGTAACTATAACTCTACTACACAAAATGTCATATAAATAAGGCATTTCATAAGTTAATGATCATTATCTCATGAAATGTAATATTGCACCTGTTGGATTCTTTGCTAATCAGCACATGATCATTTAAAAGGAACATCTGATGGCAATTAAACACAGAGGGAATCTGATGAGGCAATATGCTAAACATGTTGTTAATAAAATAAGTGTTAACCTGAGTATGGTGGTGTGGGCTGAAAGTTTGATTTCCTTTTGGTTCAATATAATAATCTACATGTGGTTATATGATAATCATGCCTTTTTTATGTTCCTCACATCAAAATATTTCTTTCCTTGACCAACAATTGAAGGACTGGGAACGTGAAATGCTTTTTTCAAATCAATAAGTGCTAACAAAATAAGAAAAAATTGTAGATACGGACAAAAATAAGAGAACATTTGCTTGTCTGTGTCTTCCTGCATGAGGCCCAATGTTTTCCTGTTTGAATGGTTGTGTATCTGCCAGCTAACAAAGGCTGACCCCTCACCAAAAAAGCACTGATTTGGCTTCTCCTGACACACACAGTTTTTGTTTGGGCTCACTCATGACAACTCCAGTCCAGTTGGAGTTTCTGAGATCACACATGATTAATAATCAATACATGTCAGTTTATGTGTGAGACACTGCTTTCAACTTGGTTAACACTCTCAGTCTGTCACCAGTGAGGGCTGAAGAAATACTACTGTATGTATTGCACTAGATCTGCTGCAATGACACAGTTGAAAAAGTATCGATTCACAGTTACTTATGATGACTAAAATTATTCACTATAAGTTTTTCTATGTTTACAACCACAGCTTTAACAAGATGTTTCATTAATGCTCAGCGTATGCTACCACTCTACCTGCAGCTATAAGTAAAGTACATACTGTTATTTATGTACAGTATTAATAGCTACTTAAAGAATCACTTCAGTATTTTTTAACTTGGAGTCTATTTTCTCATGTTTTTGTGTTTACGTGACTAATGGGAACAACGATTTTTTAAAGTGGTCTGGTATTGAGCGAGACCAGTGACGAAACGGGATACAATGTAGTCGCTCAGGGCAGTTCTGCACCATCAATTTAAGTCCATTAAAAGTGGTTGTTTTTGCCACTGACAGACTCAGATTGATATTACAAGTGTCTGACCACATGATGGAAAATAGACCATTTGGTTAAAGAGTAGAATTTTGTTTAACTAGAAACAGCGCCCAAATTGCCGTTGCCAAACTTACCAGACTCCATTTTTGTTTGTGTAGAGCCAGTATATTTTCACATGTAACTTGATGAGTGATTGATTAATGACAACCAAACCAGAGTTGGCAATGGAAAGATGAACCACAACAGCTTTTGTCAGCTTTATTTTGTTTCTGTCAACTTTGAATGAAGTGTGTTGTACGATAAAATTACTGTTTATTTAAATTGAGTCTGGTGGGTTTGGCGAAAAAAGGATCTTGCTCTTTAACTAAAAGGTCTGTCTCTGTAGGGGAGCTTTCCATAATGTCAGACACTTGTGATGACAATGTGAGCCTTATCATCATGATGAATAGGATGAATAGGAATGTTTAAATAAATGTATAAATAAGTAAACATCCTGAACTCTCTTATGTGTGGATAGGTGCTGATCCTCAAATTCAAAATCATGAAAAGGACAGCTCTCTAATTGAATTATTTATTCATGCACAGATGTTTCAGGCTAACATCGTTCCTTAGTGTGCAGTAGTGGAGCTTTGTCCTCTTCACAGCTTTTGTTCAATAGAAACAAGCATGTTTAAGACACATAAGTAAGGCCTCCATGACTTTTCCTCAGAGCTCCCCAAAACCTAACCGTGTCTACAATCACTGCTGTCACCACATCAGTGGAGTAAATGAAGTCACAGACAGCAACAGCAAATGGTGTCTTATGTTTATAGCCAGATGGGCTCCCAACAAGTGGTCCTCTTTTAACCTTTTCCTTAATGATTTTGCCCCTGAAAGTCTGACATCTCAGTTCTCAAAATGGGCCTGAAGAGCTCAAGGGTTACTTATTTTAACCGTCTCATCATGAGAAGTGTCAAATAAAGAATTAATCATGACTGATTAGCGTTGCAGATTTCTCCACCTGCCACTTGAACACATGAAATGTAAACAAACAGGAAAAAAGTGCAGTCCTCCGACTATGATCCTCACATCCAGTAAAGAATTGAAATGGATGAATGTTTGTCTAGGACTACTTCCAGAAATCAAAAACAGAGAACCTGGAACTTTACATTAATCATTACTGTGTGCTGCAGTTGACTTTGTGTCTGAGGAGAATTTTAATCTTCTGTCTTTCTTCTTTACTTAAGAAGGATTTGAAACTGATGGGGAAGTATTGATTGGATAGGACACAGGTTAGATAATGGATATATAAATGATAAATGTTTGAGGGCCCTTGAGAGATGAGAGGAGGACATGACAGGCAGATAAATCAAGACCACGACTGTAAGACAATTTTTGACAGGTGGACCACCTAACATCTGACACATTTTTTTTTCTCCTGCATGTTCAGTTCTGTCTGTAACAAAGCAGTTATGCATTTATGATGGTCATCCACAATCGTAGTCTTTAATATTTTTATGTCTTGTGCTGGTTGGCTGGTGACATTATGTTTTTGGGTTGTTAGTCCACCCGTCCCATTCCCGAGCGTGTGATATCTCAGGAACGCTTTGAGGGAATTTCTTCAAATTTGGCACAAATGTCCACTTGGACTTGATGAACTGATTAGATGTTGATGGTCAAAGGTCAAGGTCAACTTCCATACCTCCCATTCTCACGAACACGATATCTCAGGACTTTGGCACAAATTTTCCTCGGTAACAAGGATGAACTAATTATGTTTTATTTATATTTCTGCGAAAAAGCTTGAACAGAACTGCTGCAGAGAAACAGAAATGGTTAGCAAGGCTCACAGAATGCTGCAGTGACACGTTGCGCATCTCCTGAAAAATGGGACTACACGCCAGGCATAGCAGACGCCACAGAAGTTAGATTGTACATCAGAGCTGGGTCTGTTACAGCAAACACAACAAGCTTGGGCCAGTTTGAAGAAAGGCTGTTGGAGTAAGTTAGAAGATATTGTCACTTGTGTTATCCCTCTTATAAAGACCATAAAAAATAAACACAAGTTTCTGGAAAGAGATCGCAGAAGAGCTTTAGAGTGATGTCGAAGAGTGTACCCAAAAACGGAGGCTTCTGAGAGACAAATTCGTAAAGATGGTAAAAACAAAAGATAGCAAAAAGCAGCAGGCGTGCAGGGGAGAGAAGATACAGGCCTTCTACTGAATGCTCTCCTAGCTTCTACCTTTCATCAAGCATAGGGAAATGGAGGGCAGTTACAGTGGAAGTGGGTTGTGCAGATTTCAAAAGCAAGTCCCGACACTCGATAAGATGCTATGTGCATCTGCCTCAGTATTATATTCGATGTGCTTGGCATGCACGAGAGATACCTGCACCAGTCCACGCTGAAAGCAAGTGCACAGCCTCAGAAGTAGAAATTAGATGTTAATCATTTGGAGGTCAAAGGTCAAGGTCACTGTGACCATACAAAACACAATTTTAGTCACATGTCAAAAATTAATAGCTAACTATGACAGCATTTCACACAAATGTAGACTTTTTTTATATCCAAAAGGTCAAAGGTCAGCTTCACTGTGACTTAATTATATTCTCAGAACACTTTTCTAGCCATTATTCAGCATCATAACTCAGAAACAGAGGGGGAGATAAGTTGTTTAGATACTTAATAATCTTGGGTGTTCCCTGTGAAACTGTGCTGATTGTGTGCTGTCAGGTTGAAGATGTGTGTGAAGCATCCACATCTTAGAATTTGTAGCTTCTTTGCAGCAACATCCATGTTTGAAGCATTGTCTGCTGTCATTAGTCATCCTGGTCCTCTGATAGTCCACCACAAGCTCATTGGTTTTCCTGATATTAAGCTTCAGGTGATTGTTGCACCATGTGACGAAGCTCTCTGCCAGTCCTCTGTACTCCCCTGTAAAAATAGCTTCTAAGTGAAGACAGCATGTTTCTCACTGGAGGTTATTCTCTGGAATCATACCAGTCAAAATTTCCATTTCACCAAAAATCTTTACTACATACAGAGCCTAGACAGACATAAATGTAATCTGAAACTTGACTGGTTGGCGAAGGCATACAACCGTGAGGCGGTGATTCTAGTTTCATTTGAATAATAATGTGCTGAAAGTTATTTAAATTGAGTGGAACTAATGTTGCACCTCAGCTGCGGGGTAGTGCAGTACCGTGTGTGGACCGGGCCAGACGACATTTTGTAAACAACAACAGCCGCTTCAGCATCTGTGTTCCACTCCACCCTCGTTTTGTCTCTGTTACTCTCTAACTCTCGAGCTATGTACCGGTCTTGTCATTGTTTTTAATGTTGACGCCTTTTTGAGGCTGTTAGTCAGTGTGTTTTTCATTACATTGCTGCCATTACGTTGGTATGAACACAGTTCCTGCCACTCCTAATAAACAGATTCTGTCGGCACTGATTAATGTCGCCAGATGTTGGGTTCTGGTAAAATTAAGGTTTGAGCCCTTCACATCTTAATGAGTTAAGATAGAAGGACGTACTTTGCAAGTTGTTTTACAGGCTGCAGGTGGCACAGTGCTTGTCTGTATGTCACTGGTATAACAAGTAAGGCATGAATTATTTACATTGATGCCAGATTGTTACTAAAATGGTTCAGAAAGATGCATAATTGTTCATATTTACGAGTTTTTTGTTGTATGTGTGTGTGTGTGTGTGTGTGTGTGTGTGTGTGTGTGTGTGTGTGTGTTTTCAAAAACACTTTTTAAAATGATAAAATATGAAGTTACCATTTTTGAATTAGTGACATGTTTCATTTACTCAATAAGGGGATTATTATTATTATTATTATTATTAGTAGTAGTAGTAGTAGTAGTATTAACAATACTACTACTACTAATAATATTTTAAATTAATATTATTTTATTATTATTATCCTTTTTCCTTTTTTTTAGTGTTTACCTCTAATATTTTTTACAAAAAAAATTCTGACACACTATCAAATCTAAGGCATGTTTCTATACAGTAAATATTGACTCATCCTAAAAGTGCCATATTCCTTATTGGGCTTAAATTGCCACATAATTGTCAATTAAATGACAAAATGTGCTTTTAAATTGAACCGTGCAAATGTAAATAAATTATTATTTCAGTGCCCTTACATACTAAATAGGTTTGTGATATATTATTTAAAATCAGTTTCTTAATTTCTGTCTATTTTATATTAAGTACATGATGTATTGTGGTGTTTCTTGTTGTTTACTGTATCTGTACTTGTATCTGTTTTGTACACAGCCTTTTGCCTGTTTTTATTTAGTATGCTATGGACCTTTCTCTGTGTCCTTGATAGAGTAATTATTATAAATATAGTCATAAATTCAAATGGATTGTTACTGATTAGTTCATTACTAGTTAATGACTCATAACTGTTTTTTCCCCTTTTTGCAATTTTAGCAATATTGATTTAATTATTTAATTAATGGGGATTGGTGCTTACATGTTTTTGTCATAGTGTTTGAGTATGTAAACACTCACATTAAATTACTTCTCTGACTACCAGCGCTTATTGTGTACATGTTTTTCATTCAAACAGGTCACACGACCATGAAAATGAAGGCTATGCCCATTCATACACAGCACAATACTGCAAATTAGACTGTTTGACTGCCATTGTGTAGATATATCTTTGAATTTAGTTAGAATTATGTCTCAGGTATTTATCAGACACTGTCCAGTCTATTCTGTCAGCAGCGTGAAATCTAGTTGTTGTAATTCATCCAAACAGGGATGTCCAACATCCAGTGTGGCAGAACTTTATCTCTGTCAGTTGAGCTCAGAAACATCCGACTGAACAGAGTTTCGTGCAGTATTTCAGTGTCAGGGTGCTGCGCTGCCTGTGGTGCTGCATATTGATTTATCTCTAATGTGTGTGTCCCTTCTCTCTCTTTCCCCTCTCTGTCTTTCAGCCAAAAGGCTTTCGGCGGTACTACAGCTCCCCATTACTGATCCAGGAACAGTATGGCTGCATCAAAGAAGTCATGCCCATCGGTGAGCAGCTGAAATCTCCATAATAATTTCACTTTTGTGTGGGAAGAGAAAACTTTACTCCACTCCTCCAGAACCACTTTTCCACTTGAGCTGTTTTATAAGATTTGCCTACCTGGTTTTATAGTATTGTGAATCACCACATGGCTATCCAGAAAGCTTTTCTCATGTCCTATTCTTTTCTAAAGCTTGTGGCAACAAGGTGGACCCTGTATATGAGGCCTTGAGGTTTGGGACGTCGCTGGCACAGAAGGCCAAGAGGGCCAGTGGCTCTGAGTCTCCACACAGAAACTCGGTAAGAAAAGGATCATTTTAATGTTGGATAGTGTTTGCTTTTACCCTGTCAACACAATATGCTGGTCACTGAAACTTTATCTGTCCTATTTCCTATCTCAAGTCTGCTCTTCATTAAGCTGCGAAGTACATACAGGTTATCACAGTTCAGTTTATGTATTATACTTGTTATGTTTTGTCCCACTGCAACAGAAACACTGTAGCTGATGGTCTAAATAGATACTGCCACTGCAGGGCTGTAAACACTACCAATAAAGGCAGTCTGGACCAAGCAGTGATGAAGGGAGATGTCCGTGCAAACGCTCACGTTACAGCTCTGAAGATGAACTGGACCGATTGTTCTGTACAGCAACAGCCTCAAGCCTCCTCTCCACCTCTGTGTGCAATGCGCAAGGAAATCTGTTTTTCGTAGCTTCTCACTTTTAATGTAAGCTAAACTGTATATGCAGTCTGGATACGTGCCTCCGCATGACGACATCTGAAAGCTGTTGGGTTTGGGCCATCCTGTCCTGTCCTGTGCAGCTGTTAGTGAATGGGCGGTGGAGGCTCACAGAGACAATGTGATCTCAACAGGGGTTATGATAATAGTTTCCAAATGCAGACTTAGAAAACAGCATGTTTGCTACACTACAGTCTTCTCCAAAATAGCTGGTTAGACTGTGAAAGTGGATGCATTTTAACTAGTTTTTGGTTCAGAAACTGAACTGCAAGTCTATCTATCTATCTATCTATCTATCTATCTATCTATCTATCCATCTATCTATCTATCTATCTATCTATCTATCTATCTATCTATCTATCCATCTGACTATCTGTCTGTCTGTGTACCGTTATCCATCTCACTATCTGTCTTATCTGTTTTGTCTCCCCTCTTTGACCTCCAGACCAGTGACTTGGATAAGGTTCCAGAGGAAGTGGTCGCTCACAGCAGTAGGCAGGAGCTGTCGAGAAAACACAGCGATGACGGTGAGTATCCGTTGCGGTACACTGTGTGCATCTGGATTACAGCCATGTAGTGACAAAGGGAAAAAACACACAGTTATTGCTCTTGCCACAAGGGAAGGTTGCAACATCGAATTCTCCTCCTGTGAACCATCAAATAAGCTCCTTCGCTGTTTTCCACTGAGCTGAACTCGCTCTTTTTGCTGTTTGCTGACTCTGACCCCGCTACAGAAAATCCTGTAGACCTAGAGAAACATTCGGACCTCTCTTTTTTATCACCTGCATTGTGTGTAGCTCTTGATTTAGTGGTGGCAGGGTACTTTCAGCTGCACAATAGTCTCCATAGTGAAGGGCAAGGCACTGACCCTTTACAATCTGGAACATTCACTCTGAGCAGTGAAGGCAGAGCGACAAGGAGAATGGTGAAGCGCACCCAGGTAGTCCCTGGCACTGGAAAATGTTATTTGGAGCATGGCTACAATGCTGCTGAACAATTTCCTTTAGAGAATAGCATCTGACCTGACAAAAGAAGAGGATAATACGTTCTTGACCTGGGCCACGTGTCGGCCATGACACTGCTCTAGTTTATTCATAGTGCCTGGGTTAATGGAAAAAAGACTGGGGTCAATGAAAAACTATCTTCAGATAAATGGTGTAGATATTTGTGAAGGAGTTGTTTCTGGTGATTTAGTGCCACCAGGCCAATTTTTCCAATTGCAGCCAAGATGTCTCATAATTAAAGCGGTTAATTGGTTTGAAATTTGCCACTTTGTCTTCACATTAATTACTCATGGGACAAAATATGTAATTTGTGCCACTTTTCTGGCAAGCTTATAAAAGTAGCAAAGATATCAGTATGCTTTTTTGTGTGTCCAACATATATGCTAAAAAACACTGCAGATTTTAGGGGCTTTAGATTTTAATCTTGTTTATCATATAGCTGTTGATTTAATTAATTGTTTCTTTGTTTTTTCTTTGCAGTTTTCACAGTCATTGAGAACGGGACAGAGCATTACCTGCAGCCAGAGAGAAAACCCAGTGATTTGCAGGTAAGAAACAAATCTCCAGGGTGGGGGAGCCCTTCTGTGTGGAGTTTGCATGTTCTCCCCATGTCAGCGTGGCTTTTCTGACATGCAGACATGGTGACTCTAAACTGCCCATAGGTGTGGATGTGAGTGTGAATGGTTGTCTGTCTCTATGTGTCAGCCCTGTGATAGTCTGGCGACCTGTCCAGGGTGTACCCCGCCTCTCACCCAATGTCAGCTGGCATAAGCTCCAGTCTCCCCGCGACCCCCAAGAGGTTACGGAAAATTAATGAATGAATTAAACAAATCCATCTGATTGTTTGACATAATACATTTCTAATGCTGACAAGTGTGTGCAGATGAGGACAGTATTGATGCCTGAGCAGTACTGGTTTTCTAACATACACCTGCATTTTAGTAATGTCAACAAATCAGACTGAGCTGAATTCAGAGCAAGTAAGAATGATTGAAAGTCATCTTTGCTTCTTTACTATGGCAATATTAAGTATCTGGTATTTGCAGGATTTTTTAAATAGATCTTTGTATTCGTCAATAGATACTGTAATAGGCCAGGTTACAGTAAAGGCCCTCTATATTAGTTGGCCTCTTTTGACAAAGAAATCGAATCCCAGTAAAATTTAAAAGCATGGACACACTTTAGTTGACAAATTGCAGAGCAACAGTTTTGTTTGTTTTTAGCCTTTATCAGTCATTACAGCAGCTGTAGAAAAGGTCGAACAGTTTGATTGTCCCACAAAACTACACGAGAGCCTTCAATTTGTATCAAATTTTAAGATAAATAGTTTTCACAGACAAAGACCATTTGCTGCCCTGTGTAAATAAAGAACGCTTTTTGACATCATTATAATCCAGTAACAGGGTTTAACAACAAGGGTTGCCCAGGGCAATTAAAATACCAGTTTAGGCTAGTAATGTAGCCACTCGCTTGCCCTATCAGTCACGTGTTAAGTAAGGATTGAACACACAGTTTTATCTGGAGCTGATGATGGAAGTAGCTAAGGAGTGAGCCAACTGGCTTCCTTCTCATTTCTGTTTAGAGTGGCACATGCACAATACGGATCAGGCACTCGTGAGAAAATGGTCGCATGTAAAGACAAAGTTTATGAGCTTAAGTGTAAGCAAGCATTTCAGTTATCCTGGAAGTGTTTAGTTGGGTGGTATTAAAGGATGTGGATGAAACTCAAACTACATATTGTGCAGTTTGCTGCAAGTTTGAGCAAGGCAGATACAAAAAGTATTGATTTTCATAACTTTGGTCTTTGATAGCTGCTAATAAATACAGCAGTTTGTATAGGCGCAAGTAAAAATTGACTGCAAGCAAGAAGATTTCTGCCCGGTCGGGAGGAATAAGAAAACTGAATGAACGGAATGTGCTATTTTAGAGGAATGGCAAACTTAAACTGTCTTGTCAGCAACTTTTGAGTTTCACTTTTCACAGTGATTGTTATTCTGCAGCTCAGTTTCATTAACGTGTTATCGGTGCAGTCTGAAAACCTCTGAGAAAAGACTTTGTCCGCTGACCAGTGCCTGAACTCTTCGTGGCCAGTCTGAAAACTGATACGCAGCCAGTCTGCTCTGGGTCCATTAAGCATGTTGCACTTTGCCCCTCGCCTCCATCGTCATTGCTGAATTTCCCAGGACTCAGAGGGAAAACTTCTCTTCCTGCTGTAACAAATCATAACCCAGCTGACACAAACACTGGCCTGCACTGATAGAGTGAAGCCTTGACCTTACGTAATGTTTGGATCTGCAGCTCTGGAGTTTGAGCTTCTGTTTTTATCCTCTACAGTGTCGATGCAGTGCTGATGGTGCAAAATTCATGCTAGTGAGAGAAAAAGGTTAAACCTCTGTGAATATCTCGGTACCTCCAGCAGAGTATCGATGAATATTTTATGGGCAGATTTCAAAACTGCTCTCCTCCTTTCTATCTTCCATGATGGGATTTGTGGGAGACGTGCTTTCAGTATCAATGTTCTTTGTACATATTTTCTATGAGCAGCAATCTATCCTGTTTACTTTTATAGTTTAAGATGTTTATCTCTGTTGTCAACAGTGGAAAAAGACCACAGATACTTGGACAAACACAAAAATGAATAAATAACCATACAAGGCAAAAAATACAGACATGCGCGCGCACACACACACACACACACCCACATACACACACACACCTTTCCCCTGCAATACAATCTAGCGGTCCAGCCGGTCATTTCGGGGAAGAGACTTGAAGTGCATTGTACTGTGTTATCAGGCTGGACCGAGCACAGCTGGCAGGGGGCTGTTTGTCTGTCAGTCGACAGGTCCATTAGCTCAGGCTGGCGGACAGACAGATGGAGGCTCTGCAGGGTAATGAGCAGAGAAAAACGCTCGAAAACTGCTTCTTCTCCGCCAGAGAAGAAGCCTCCAATTTGAGATGGGAGGCTCACACGCACAAATGGAGCACACGCTGCCACACACAGGATCCCCATCTGTTCGCACTTTCCAGGTTTAGTGTTAAACTACCCGAGATCAATTGACAGTAAAATAGTCTGGCTAATGCTGCGCTTTCTTTTTGGTTGGATTCTCTGTTGTGAGAAGTTTGATTTTGTTCTAGGTGGCGCTCTTTTTGTTTGGCTGTTCATTTCAGGCAGCCTGTGTTTCCAAAGTAACTGCTTGTCCTTTTGTTTTTGGAAGATAAGGATGTGTCACTGCCAAAAGCCAAATGACTGTCACTGGAATAAAGATCTATTACATTAGCTCTTAAAGCTGCACTAATCAGTATTTTAGAAAACAATAGATCAAATGAGTATGTGTCACAACAAGTTCCCCCATCACTCGCAGTCGCCATCTATCTCAGCTTAGCTGCCTGTTCCAGTAGTAGAGACTAAACATGAACCCACATACTTTCTGTCCAAGTCCGACTCAAGCCTGAACCACGGCAGCAGCTGTGGGCCAGAGCCAGATAAAAAAACAGAGTTTCCGCTGGCAAGAAATACATACATTACTTATATTAAAACATTTATTACAAGTTAAAGTCAGCTTAAGTCTTTTCAGTGTGGAAACAGATGTATGTGACCAACTCCAACATGCACTTTCTCCTACTGAATGTTCAGCACAGCCCAAAAACTGTCATATATATTGACATATGTATCAAAGAGGGATTATATAACATTTCCCCTCATTCATGAGAGACAGGAGATGGGAGGGGTTTATGGCAGCTCAGCTCATACATTACCCAGACTATAAGGACTACATTTAAAAAATCAAAGGAACAAAAGTACGGGAAATTGAGGCAAACCCGAGCTGATTCGGGTCCAGGGGAAATTACAGCCTGGCCCAGCCCGAACCCATCAGGTCAGGTTAGGTCTGGGCAGAGAATCAAAGCCTACTAAAGCAAGATATTTTTCTCAGGAATTGTTGGAGCAAGACAGTGCTAGAGGGAGAGATACTTATGATCACCAGCTGGCCAGAAACATCCTCCAGATGAAAGCTAATATTAGTCTTTGTTTGCTAGACATGTAAGTAGGAAACTGTTGACTAACAGGTTTACCATAAAAAGTTTATAAGGTGATAATATGTCGAAGTTGTGTTCACAGGTTGTTTTACGACCCTGAGTGTTTAGGAATGCACACTGCTCTTCCATTTTTTTTTTTTTTTTTTTTTTACTTTTTTGCCTCACCACATTGTCGCTCATTTCAAATACTGCCGTCTTTTCCGATAACTTAGTTACAGAGGAGGCTGTTGTCTCGACCTGCCCGACCTCTCATCCAGTGTTCAGGCTCCCACAGCATCAAGAGCCTCTCAAGGCCAGCGAGCAGCTCTTAGTTAGCTGTAATGGATTGCCACCACTTGATGTTGTTGTTTTCACCCTAAGGCCACAGAGGCAGTTTGCCTTGTGGCTGCAGCTAACTCAACTCATCCATCAGCCACATTGCCCGTCCACATGGATGATGCTCTGGGAGCCACAAAAGACCAGAAACACTTCTCTTCATTAACCATACAGCGCCTCCAAGATGGCAAATTCTGCTGCTTTTTTTTTTGTTTTTTCCAAAACAGCCTTGAGTGTGTCTTAAAAAGTGATTCTCCTAGCTTTTGGCAAAATATCCCCCCAGGCATTATGCAGGAACGGAACAAGTTATCGTTTGGAGAGATTTCAGGGACACAGCAGGCATTATTCAGACTCAAGGTATCGGTGATGAAACAAGAAAACGCCCACCAGTTTTCTGAGCAGGTGTGAAGAGCGTCAGAATGGCGGCGCATCTCGCTGCTAATTGTGCTAACACTTCTCCGACAACTTCCTCTCCACCCACAGCCCTGTCCTGTTTAAACTTCCTGAGCGTTCATGAAAACCTGATCCCGCTTCTCCCACTCGTGTTGACGGAGGATTAAAAGGAACAGATTGCAGAACAACTTAAGCGGCTCCCCGGTCTATCAGTGTTCTGTAAACAAGGGCTTCTCCTGCCGATGTGAATGCCAAAAGACTATTTTAAGATACGACTGTGAGAAAAGTGACAATAGAGAATATGGTGTTGTATTGTGTTTGTGCGACTATGAGCTTTGTTTAACTTAACTTCCTCTTTCCGGAGACTTCTTGAAAACCAAATCTGTGTGTTTGTGTGTTTCTGTGTGTGTCTGTTTTCTAGTTGGAGCAGAGCCAGCTACAGAAAGATGTCCTCAAGCTCAACACATATGTGGCCTTGTTCAGCTTCACGCCCCAAGACAGCCATGACCTGGAGATGAAGTCAGTTTACACATACACACGTCACTGTAATTAAGAAATCCCACTATAACACTCTCTGTCATTACTATAGCTACATCCACACTATACGTTTTTGGTTTAAAAAGCATATTTGGTGCTACATTTATGCCTAGCGTCCACACTAACCCTTAGTTTTTGAAGTAATTACACAGAGACCTTTTAGTTCGAAAACTTCAGGATTGTGTTGGGTGGGTGGAAACGGGATAGTTTTAGAGATGATGACGCGGACACCCAAGTTCCTGATTCAGTTTTATCAGTTGCTGCTTGTCAAGTCAAAACATTATAACTAGGTCTACATAACTTCTGTTAATTTATCCTTCTGGTGTGGATACTCCTTTCCCGTTGCCATTGCTTCGTCCGGTACTCTGATATGTTGCAGTGTTAGCTCTGCAACGGCTCCCAGAGAATCAGGTCAAGACATTGTCCTGAATTTACTTTTCATACATGTAGCACACAACAGGAGATTGTTCGTGTCAAAGATGTCCTCACCTGTTGGAAATACTCTGTTTGATGTAGGTGAGGGTGGTGCCTGGGTGTAGTGTGCAGGAGGCAGGATGTGACATGGATTACTCTGCGGCCATGTAGTTGATTTGTAATTTGGTCACAAACAACAGAGTCTATTGCCATTCCTTGACTTTGTCTAATGATTCGGCCTGTACTGACAGTTAAACATTTTTATTGCCGTCTTCATGTAAATGACCTTTCTTCTTCTCTCTGGGACGTCTGGTTTCTCCCAATTTTGCATGATCCACATGATAGAAATGTAATCAAGAAACCCGCTCACTTGCTGTGAATTCTATAGACAATTACCTGCTCTATTCACACACTGGCTCAGTCAGACATTGCATGGACTTTGTACTCGGGAGCTGGCAGGGTAAAGTTAAGTTTATCGTCCAATCCAACTGATTCAGACATTTGCGTTCTCACATATAGCTCCTCTGGGTAATGTCTAGAAAATTCACATTTGCAGTGCATGTGTAAAAGGGGTTTTATGTTTTCTACCAACTTTACCACCTTATAATCATATATTACTGTCATTAACAGTTCTACCTCATCATTGCTCCAAGCAAAGAAATCTCTGGTTTTAATTTTCACCATCTCCGTAGTATTTTCTGTAACTAAGCTACCAGTTGCAAAAAGACAATCCTCTTTCTGTTTACAAGAAGAAGGTACACACATACTTGGTGTATGTAAATGATTATGTGTTCAGTATGGACCGAGATTAATTCTGAAATGGTGCTTAAACACTCGAAGGCACAGAGATTGCTTTCATTTTAAACCGTATTAGTGTGGATGTTGCCTGAGTCAGCGATGTGATCGACTGTGACATGCTTACAATGATCTCTTTTGATACATTTTTTTGCCGTTCAACAAAAGAAAAGAGAAGGCAAAGTAAACAAAGAGGCCGAGACACATTTCAATCTCCCTGTGAAATTTAATTTAAACCTTCTGAAGAAGATAGATTGAATTCAGCGCTGACTTATTCATTCACACGCATACATCTCCAAAGGTCACCTGCCGGGTTGGTTGTAAAACACAACAAGGTTATGCTGCTTATTTCACCTTTAAGCAAACAAATCTGTGCCAGGGGGTATTATCTTATTTCTATTGACACTGTACTACTGATTGTATATGCCTGTATTTGCACACACAGCAGCAGTGACGGAGAAACAGATTCATTCATTGACTCCTGTTGCCTTTTGTAGCGTTAACAATTGAACTTCATATATGTTGCACCTGCTAATTGCATTTGCTCTAAACTTGCCTTGTATTCTCTGCAGTAGAGCTGCAACAATTAGTCGGTTAATTGATTAGTTTATTGACAGGAAATTCACTGGCAGATAGTTTGATAATCAGATAATCATTTTTAAGTGTTTAAGCAAAAAAAACAAAAAACATTTACGCTTATTAAATTTGAAAATTTGATGAGTTTCTTTGTGATACACGATAATAAACTGAATATTTTGGATACTTGGACTGTCAATCAGATAAAACATACTATTTAAAGACGACACCCTAGGTTCCCAGAATTTTATAGGGCATGTTTCACTGTTCCCTGTCATTTTACTGACAAAATAATGAATTATTAATTGAGAAAATAATTGGCAGATTAACCGCAATGAATATAATTTAGTTGCAGACCCACGCTGCAGCATAAATATGGACATGTGAGTCTGCTAATACAAACAAAAACCAGTAAAATGCCATCAAACTGTACTTTATGCTCGTATATGTTCAGTACACATGTACACAAGGTGTTTAATATTACATTCGGAAATAAGAAGGCATGCTGGCGAGCTGTCTGCTTGTTGTCTATATTCATCTGCTTTTTTGTGCCAGGAAGTTCTGTTAATTAGTGCTTCTGTGTTTTATCTTATATAATCACTGTACTGAGAGCACTAGAAGTCAAAATATACAAGAAATGTACAAAAGGCACTAATTAGCTTCCTCTTTGTAGCAAATGGAAAGATTTATTTCCCTGGAGTGGCCTCAATAATAATACCTGTGTGTGTGTGCCGTGATGGTTTATTAATATCAGTTAATCTCATGTCTTTTTGGATTTATCCTGAGAGAAACTCGCACTCTTTGGAAAGTCCATTTAGTAGTCCTTTTATAGCTCCCATGAGGCATAGTCAGTGTACCAGCGGCTAAGAAGGGACATTTTATTTTTGAATTATGGTTAAAAAAAAATAACATTTTATTTTGGTTAAAAGGATGCTATGTTCAATATGTACTGGCCAATACATAAAAACCAATTTAACTGAGAATATGGAGAGAAAACAGCAGGAAGTACAGTCATGTAGCTTCTCAGACAAACCAATGAAAGAAAGCTCTTTCAACAAACCATGGCAAAATGACTGCAAACCCACCATCACTGGCAGTTACATCTAAATAAATTAACAATATTATTACACTAATCTACTTTACTTATCAACTTAAGGTAATAATCTTAAAGATTTTCATTTAAATAAATGTCTTTTAAGTCACTATCTATAGCCCAGTGAGGTAACGCAATGGTGATTAAGCCTGTGGTCCACTGATGAAAGCCCTTGTATTTCCAGTATAACAAAGTGGGTGTCTGTGGCACACAGTGAGTTTTCCATCACCCAGCAGCAGTTGGTACACCAGAGAGGGTAGGCGGAGGCCACAACAGCCACCAACAGACTCGCTCTTCAACTCACTTGTCTGTGAAGCAGCGTACTGTTTATCCCAGTCTCTGCTCGCTTTGCAAGGAAACGATTCTCTCTATGGCCTGGAAAGTGAGATCCAAAAACACACCTGCAGTTACCACTTATCGCCATGGGTGCTGCCTCATTCTTTCTTGAGGAGAAACACAACCAGATCTTGACGCTGATATGCTTTTGCGACACATTAGAAATGTAATGAATCTTCCCATTGACTTAACTGTATGTATGCACCCTGCGAAACGATCAGCCAGTGTTTGATGTGAATGCACCACAACACTAATCAATTCAGTTAATTTAAAAGGACCTATACACAGTTTGTGTCTGGTTTCACTTGTTAACTAATTGCTACAAATACGTACCACTGGAACAGAAGCTAATTTATTAAGTAAATTTAATTTGGCTACGAGGCTAGCAGTGAGGGTAACCATCTAGCATACATACTCTGTTAATGCAGGTTTGAAGCAGACACTGCTGTCTAGTCTGCCTCAAAACCTCCAACAGATTCTGAAACTCAGGCTACAGATTTTATCCCTTCTTTAACCATAATTGATAGGGCATCAGCTGCGACATACTTTGAATGAAACAGGCCCTCTGGTAGAGAGTGTTCTCCATGAGCAGTCCTTCAGCATAAGTACCCATTTGCTCCTGGTTCTCACAGTAATCCTGCGAGGATTTAGGGATATGAGAGTGCACTTGTTCGCTCCCTCTTTTTCCTACACGCACACACTCATGAATACATCCTCTCTCTTTGGTCGAGAAAAACTTCACTCATCAGGTGTAATTTAAAATTCATTGACTTCTTCTGTTGGACTCAACCAATACCTGCTATACAGCACAAAGTTCACCAAGCTTTGTTTCAGTCTTACTCTCTTGTGTGAGCCCACATCAATGTTTTTCTCCTCGGGCTGTGGCTGCAGACAGTAATCGATACATCAAACGCTAACACATAAATCACAAACGGGGAAAAATGGAATCTTTAATGAAAAGGTTCAATTTTCATTTTAAGTGAGAAAATCAGGTTTGTGATTAGTTTCGGTTGCGGCTACATGCTCTGATTACATGATTACCTTCGACGATGTGGTGATTGTAATGATGATGAGTTCTGCACTTGTAGAATACAGAATCAGAAAACCCACTGTTCTTTTTTGTTATTTAACGGACAGTAATTTCACCAACCCTGTTTCCCCACTTCTTTAACTTGATTTTAAGGCACAGCACTCAGAGGAGATGCTCATATGGTACACTTCCTGTTATTCTTTCACACAACATGTATCTACTTTGTTTTCATCACTTTAGAAGTTTTTACAACGCCGGGTGCTGTGCTGTTTCTCACCTACAATAAACAGTGTTTTCTGAGTCATGGTGAGCATTACCAAGCAAGGGACAGCCAGTGTTATAACCGAACCACAAGAGGAAGAAAAAGGGAAATTACGTAAACCAACATTTGGCTCAACTGTGCTGGTCCTTTTGATTTTTATTGGTCAAATTTAGCCGACGGCTTTGAACAGATGCTAGTAATTATGGTGCATGCGGCGATGGGGTAAAATGATTCATGCGTTTCCTGGACAAAGAAGAATTACTCACAGCAAACAGGATTGAGAAAACACAAACACCTTCTTTTTTGCTTGACTTCACAGCATACTTGTACAAGAAGGCCTCTTCAGGAGATCAAGAGGAGAGGTGAAGCTCCTCTAATGTCATCAGCACTTACAGTAACTTATAAGTGTTGTTTAATTTACCCTGTTACCCAGTTCTCATTGATAATGGCGGTAGATTTACTTTTCAAAATCTGCAGTAAATCGATGGGTTAATGGGTCAACAGCTTCATATAAGAATACATAACAGCAGGCTACTAATGATGAGGGTTGATTTTGTTTGCTAAAATGAAGACTGTCTGTCACTATTAGATTTTAATCATTGTTAACTCTGTGAGTTGGTTGAAATCTCTATCTCCATATCACTTTATAATCTTTCCAGCTGACCCATTTTAAAACCAGGACCATGGTAGAGGCTTCATTCCATGAAAATCAAGTTTTTAACCTTGTTAACATGTCTGCATAGTGTTTGTATATAGCACGAGCAAAATAAGCAGGCAATGCCATCGCTTAGCATTTCCGCCTTGGACTAGAGGCAGTGTCTAAAGCACAGATTCAGACAGCCAGGCTTTGTTACATCACAAACCTAGGAAACCAATGCCGTTAACTCGAGGATGGGGCTTTCCTTGTTATTAACACAACACTTCGGCAACAAGAAGGGTATCGAAGAAGAAGCCGGGTGTAGCTACATAGGCCTATCTGTATTTTGCAAGCTAAGGTCCTGTTTATACGACAATGATTTCAACCGAAAATGCTGAACTTTAGTTGTGTTTTGGCTGATCTTTTACACGACAGCGGCGTCTTGGGTGCCTGAAAATGCAACGTTTTGAAAACGGGTTCCAAAATGCAATTTTTTTGCACAGCACCATCTTCTTTGCCATTTAAACTTGCAATATGCAGTTCCCCTGAAAACGGAGACTTTTCACACATGCGCATTACGTGTGAGAGAGTTGACCATCACAACAACAATGGCGGACTCCTGAGCTCTCTTGTGCTGCTCACCCTGTTGAATTTATCAACGCTTCCCCAGCAAAGTGTAGGTTTACTGTAGCAACTCCACCTCATCTTCTGTCCAGACAAACGTTCGTGCGGTTGCCATTTTCTTTGTTTATACATCACCGCTCTGTAGAAGGAAGCACATGTGTGCAGGCGTGTGTTGTTTCATTACAGTCACACTGCCAACTACTGGCCTGGCATGTATACTGCAGCGTTTTTGGTCATTTTAAAACTTCAAAATATGTTATTTTGACAACCAGCGATGAGTTTTTAGTGGTTTAATAAGTGCCAGGGGTGGAAGTTTGAAGGGGTTCTTTAATTGGCTCTTAATTGGTACATGCATGCATATTGTGCTAGTAGACTTAGGCTAAATCTAACAGGTCCCAGGCAAAGGTCATCCTCACTAGTTGACATCCAGAGATGTCTATACAGAGCATTGACCTTGTATTGTAGGATAGTTAATCAGTAATTAGATTTATTTCAAATTGGTTTGCAGACATGTACCACTAAAGCACAGCGCTAAGATGGCGTATCGAAATTTACATGGATTTATCTGACCATGCAGATTCAAAGAGAACAAGATGGACCTTTTATGAGTAATTTCTTTTTTGTTTTGCTCTATATTGCAGTGCGGGAGACAGAATCTTATTGGCTGATGACTCCAACGACGACTGGTGGAAGGTAGGTACGAAACCAACATATTGCAGCTAAGCATTATCAGAACTCATCTAAAACTTTCTCTTCTGTTTACAGTCAACCTTACAAGATGCAAAAATCTGAGATGTTTGTAAGTTTGCCGTCATCCAGTTTAGGTTTAACGTGTGTTTTCCACAAAGCCCCAACAATGTCCACATAAGAAACGAATTGATAAATTACAGGAATTCCAGCTGTAAATTATCGGAGCGAGGCAACAGGCCACCGCAGGACACAACTGCATGACAGATAAATTAGGGAGACAAAAGGGCCAAAACGTGACTGTATGGAGGCAGCAGGCTGCCACCAGACCATGAAGAAACTCATCACGCATTTTAACTCTGTTGCTGTTCTCTACAGGCTGTAGATAAACGCAGACATCTGGCTTGTCTGGTCTTTGAACAATGGATACTTTACCTGATGTAACACGTGCATACAGCATGTAATTACCGCAGTGAAGACATATACAGTATATCTTCTTTATGTCCATGTAGCAGGTGTATCAGTGCGTATGATCTGAAATAAAACTGTATACAGGGTTTGTGTACGGTGTACTGTGTAGTTAACAGAACCCCTGTTGTTTTTTCAAGGATTTTATCTAATCACTGGGCTTGTAATCCTCTTATGTACTGTGCAGCTTTTCCATGTGTCAGCTGTTTTCATTGTTTTTCAGGGGGTAATTGAGGACAGGATCGGCTTCTTCCCAGCAGCCTATGCTCATCAGGTGCGATCTGATGACCAGGTGTTCAGATGTAACAGGACGTTCATCGGCTGTAAGGAACAAGGCCAGATCACCCTGAAGGAGGGACAGGTAGTGTACAAACCCTTATGAGGATGATGATGATGGTGATGATAGCCAGATGATTGATATTTTAAGTGATCAGAATTGACATAGATCCAGGCTGGACAGGATGTTACCCTTGATATCCTTAATTACCCTGCCCTGTTATTACAGGTCATCTGTGACAATGGCTGCAATGACTCTGCCCACTATTTTTATTTCTTCTTTTTTTTATTGTTGTATTGTTCAGGACTGTTCTATGACTTGACCTTTTGGCAGCAGGTGTGTATTTTTCAGTTGTAGAGATGTTTAACAACATGCAAGCAGCAGATTGTTCCCCAGCAAACACTTGCTGTTGCCGTTTCACCAGCCAACCAGGTGCCCAAGTAGCAAAGGACTAATGGATCGTGTAACTGTTTTGTAGGGCTTTTTCAGAGGCACAAGTTGTGTCAAATCACACCCAAGATGGACCATTTCCAGAGTTTGTCCAAAGTGCGTTGTTCACCTTCAAGTGGATTGCTATGACGTTAGATGGGTTTTGTCATTGATATTCAGTGTCAGTATACAGAGACAATTCAGTGACATGTTTGTAGCCTCCACTGCAAGACATACCAGATACTTTATCAGTTCTAACTATGTATGAAAAAAAAACAAAAGAGAGAAGTGAATGGTGAGAGCCTGGTCTGCAGATGAAACACAAAGGCCCTGGACACGTGCCGTGTCTTTAACCTGGAAAATGCAAGATTGGGTGCTGGGCACTACTTTTGTGCCTTTTTTGTGCCAGCTTTTAAGAACGCAGTGGCAGGTTGTGTCTGCGGTTGCTAAGTAACCTCACCAAGCACAGTATCAAAGCCTATTTACCTAAAATCCTGAGTGCAGAGCTGATCTTCTTCCAGGCGCTGTTTATAAGTGTGTGGGCCTTTCGTCCTGTACCTGTGGGACAGATGTAAAGCTCTGGCAGCCCTGCACCAAAATGATCAACTCCTCCATAGTTACCACAGATGGATATTTACGGAAGAAGGGAAAGATATCTGTTGGCTGTGATTGGTTGTTCCTCATCACATGGCATGCGTTGAACTCAGTTTATCTCAGAACGGGAATGCGTCGCTCTGGCATTTGAGCGTGCCTGCTGTGCGTCCACATTGAAAACAATGATTGTTAGGGCGCAAAAAACGCAGCATGTATACAGCCCCAAACCCTGCTTGCTGTTTGGAGCGAGAAGACCATGCAGGCAGGAGCTGTGCATCTGGTGGTACGTTCATACCAGACAACAGTACAAGAAAGTTGTTGAACACAATAACACTGGCAGGGCAGATGAAATAAAAGTTCCGCTAGTTCACAAGCACAAGTACATCATCAGTTAAAGACCCACCATTAAGCAGGTAGCCTGTGCAGAGATGCAAATCCCTGCTGCGCTGGGGTGATGCGCTGAGTCGAGCAGAATCAATCCAAGCCAGCACGTGTAAAGAAAAGTGGTATTGATGACTCCAACAGTATCTTTAGATACTACCACTGGAGAACACCAAAGTCAGAAAGTTTCAGCTTGCCCATATGGCTTTAAGATATGCATACAAAAAAATGTCTGCAACCTTTAGCTCACCTGGTAGAGTGTGCGGTGTGCACCCCACATCGGCTCAGGTTTGATTCCAGCCTGTGGCCCTTTGCTGCATGTCACCTCCCAAAAAATTATCTTAAAAAACAACTCTGCAATCTTTATGTAAATAGAAGGCCTCTCAAAAGCTGCCTGATAAACCTGAAAATACCTGACATTTATGCTACAAGGCTTGTTTACTTAATTTATGATCAGTGACTTTTTGAAAATAAAAAAACTTTCACCAGACTGTGATGATAGGATTGTTGCTTAGGTAAGCCACAAAGACAAAACACATCAAGGATTAATTCAGACCAAACATGAGCAGGGTTGATCACATGAACGTCCTCATCATCATGGGCTGGAGAAGCAACAACCTTTATCATTTACATAAAAACCTCCACATTACACATGTGTCTAATTCATGATCACACCCTAGCCATTAGAGCACATCAGATTCACATTATCCCGCAGCTCTTTGGCCATCTTATTACCCCCCTACCGCTCCCACGTCGCCTCTTACCTCAAGCAACTCTCCCCTCCGCATACGCTTATTCACTGAAAAGCTCGAGCGGAGTTGTCTGATAGAGGATCCCTCTTAGGAGTTACCATTAGATTAGCATTTTGGCATAATGGCTGTACTTAGATTAGGCCCCCTTTTCCCACAATGCTTCCCAGGGCATGTTAGGACTCAGAGGAGACTAAAGTAAGCAACCCCCAGTGGAGATGAAACCACCGAAAACAAGATGAGTCCGTGACCCTCTGCCTTTCTTTTCCAGTTACATAAACCCAGGGGAAGATTTTGTAGAGTACTTAGAGCAAGCATGCAAATACAATGTGTTCTGGTCCATGGTGAGGGTCAATGAGAGACATTAGGAGCTGGAAGGAAAGAAGGAAAAGTTTGATCTCAGTACTCATCCTATAATCATAGAAATAATATTAACAGGCGTAATTGAAACACCAGAATCAGCATCATCATTATCTCTAAATGTAATGACAGAGACACGAGATGTTAGGGGTGTGTAGTTCAGATTAAAATGAAGTTTGAGTTCAAACATGGGCGTGATCCAAGCAAGACGGCCAGAAGTAGGGAGATAGGAAGTAGGGATATTCAGTGAAGGCTGGGACACGCTCTTTGACCCCATGGGAGCAATGGAGCAATGTAACTGGAGCTATGATGTTGGGGGGTTAAAGCAGTGCTAGAAATAAAGGGACAGTGTCCTCTCAGGTGTTCTTTGGTTGCACTGTTTTTAACCCTTCTTGAGTGCACTTGGCCTGACAGAACTTTGGGGCACAGTCAGTTTGATGGTGGTTGATATTCAATTAAGTGTTTGCACATAGAAAGCATTTGTTTATGGTCTTTTATTGCAGACGTTTTCAGTAATTGAGAATTGTAAGTCTCACTCATATCTAAATTCTTCGTACAAAATGTAACGACCCAAGGTGAACTGTGGAGGCCTCAGTGAAACATATCAATCATCACTTATGTTCCATGATAATTTATGCATATGTGGGTCATAAAAAGCTCATCTGGCAATTATATTGGCACAAGACCAGCAAGTAATGTGTTGTAGAATAATTTTAAATTAACATGAAAACAGACAGGTAACCAAAGTACATGCAGACCTAACCTAAACCATGAGAAAAGGCCCCAGAGATAAGGGACACACCAAGAGTATGATGAATAAATGACACAAAAATGCAGAATACTTGCCCGTAGAAAAGGTATTCATACCCATAGCAGGGCCAATTTGCAACAGGTGTCATGTTGTTTTGACTTGACGTCCCCTCTGCACTATGTAATTGGTTATGCCTTTATTGATGGTGTGAAAGTTTAGAAAAATTGACTTTGTTCTATGTAAAAGTACTGTGTACTGTGTAAAAGTACAGATCAAAAAAAGCATTTGCACCTGAAAAAAAAAAACACTTCTGCTGTGTCAAGGCCTTAAAAATACATAGCCAAAAGTATGTCAACAGGGCTGTCCATATACTTTTGGCCATATTGTGTATTTCCAATAATGCATTTTCGTAGCATGTTCTCTGAGATTTTAAAATTAAGGCTGATATATAGACTTACACATTCACATATTTGTATTTAAGTATTTGACTGTACTTATCATTTTATAATAGTTTTCACATTAAATAAAGATTTCATTTTTCCCCTCAGATCTGTGTGAGCAGCGAGGGCGAACGCAGCGGCTTCATCAGAGTGGCGAGCGGAAAGAAGAGAGGCTTCGTGCCCTGCGACGTTCTGGAAATCATCTGAGACAAACACTCAGAGAAATGAAGAGAGACAGAGGGAGGTAGGATCAGCCGCCTGGAGGTCAGAGGAGGGGGAAACTGAACCTGCAAAATGGCTGCAAGAAACCAGTGAGGAAGTTTGCCTCATCAGAACTTTGGAGTTTGGATGCAAAAGTGATGCTGGATGAGGACTTCACTTTGTTGCAGGTCAGAGTCTCTGTACCTTCTTCACTCTCCTCGCAGCACAAAGACAGATACTGAGATGACAGAGCGTTTGTTGTTTGCAGGGGGACAGGAGATCGCTGTTTCACTGGATTTGATTTAATTTATAAAGCCGATTTGTGTGTTCTTTTTTTTCCTTTACTTTTATCCTGCTACGAGCTGTTTATTTTATAAAAGCAAAACTGCCGTCGGGCTGTTTAAGCCAAAGAAAAGGAAACAAACACTTACTACGATGATTATTTTTCAAGGTTTCAGCACATACACTACAATGGCATTCCTCCTATAAATAATTTAGTTTCTCATGCTTTTACATTATGTTTCAAGCTTAAGTTGAGCTTTTACTGCAAAGTAGTTTGCAATAGACTCCGAAATGTCCTTGATGTCAGAAGGTGATGGAAAAATTGACTCAGAATAAACAACATATACAATAAAATGAGAACATTTACCTTCTTTGAAGTCTCAAATCTCCTTTAAAATCTACCAGAAGAAACCTTGACTCCGATCATACAGTCACAGTCCTGTGACAGAACTGAAAAAAGGTTTCCATGTCTTTCAGTTGGAGAACGGCACATCAGATGCAACAAAGAGATGTGTGGGAGTATTTTCAGAGGAGTTTGACACAATCAAAGACTTCAGAGATTCTCAATGGTCTTCCAACAATATCGCCCTCATATTCCCCAGGTTTATAATGTCTTACATTAATCCAAGATTTCACTTCATGATGATGGTAATTAAGATTTTTTTAGCATCATTAGAATCAGAAACCATTAAAATCTGTGTTTCTGAGCCTGTTCATACCTGATATTAACATGCCTGTCGGTGATCTGAACATAAATGAACAGCCTAGAGCTGGAGATTTTGCTGTCAACAAATTCAACATGTCTCCTTTCATAGAGCAAAGAGTACTTTGCACTTCAGTGTCACTAAAACAACCATCACATCTTAGACTGATGACGTAGGTCTTGTTGGGGATGCATTAGGATGCGTTAGTGCTTCACTACAAAAGATGTGTGGTTAAATGCGTCCCTGTCGTTTACACTTGTATTTAAGGCTGCCCACTTGTAATCCAATCGCCCAAAACGCATGTTAATAGCAGCCTACAAACAGGCTCTCAGTGGTCCTTTACCAAGGCCTGGGAAATGAGAACCGGTGCCAAATCGTCCAGTCCATTTTAATCGTATGCTTTCAAGCTTATTAACTCCTTTCATTGATGCCGGTATGTTTTTCTGACAGTTGTGCATTGCAATAAAATGACATCCATCTAATGCGTCTATGCTGCCAGAAACAACAACAACAACAAGGAAAAGTCAAGGCCAGAGTGGAAGAAACAATCCAAAGTGTGGCTTCATTTCACAAAGAAAGATGACAACAGTGCTGCTTGCAATGTCTGTAAAATTATCATTTTTCCTATCAGCATGGGCTTAAATTCCAGGAATGCCATGTATCTGACACTCTATGCACGACCACTGCTTCACAAACAAGCAGCACGTTGGTTACCAAGTTGTCTATGTTATAACAATAGCACCACAGAGGCAGGCTTAGCTGATTTTTTCTTCAACTAAAGCCCCGTTTCCACCAGTCGCTTTAGGTATAGTACCTTTGGAACCAAAAGTAACCCTTCAGACATGGTACCTAGACCCTAGCATTTCCACCGCAAACAGTACTCTTGATTGTGGGCGGGGTTGTTGTCACTCACTGCCCCTCAATTACTGACTACAGAATGCAGTTGCACGCTGACATTTTTAGAACAAAACAGAACAGGCAAGAGTCATTGTCTTTCTTGGTGGGATATTTAAAAACAGTAGTATTGTGCATTTAGTCCCTCTAAGGCAAGCTCAGGGGTTTAGTGTTGCTGGAGCTCACAGGAATGAGGCTTAGCAATGTTTTTTTTTTTCTTTTCTTTTCTCCAAGTGAAAATTAGAATATCTGGTCCAAATTAATATATATTTTAAATCAGTTCCTCTCGTTACTAAAAGTGTTTGTCATCCAAGAGAGACAATAAAAACTAATGAAATGGTCAGAGTTGTCATATGAATTTAAGGTGTGCTGGTGAATTCACATTGTCAACTCATGCCTTAAGAAACATTACAAGTTCACGTTCCACCTTAAAAGTTGCCCAGTTAGCTGCTGTGAGAGGCAGCAAAACATCCTTTCATTTTATAGTTACAGTGTACTAATATATGTAAAACTCTCCACAGTATGAACAGTGGGTACATAAGCTTAAAAACCAGCCACAACTCAGCCCTGAGCAGAGTGACCGTCTGCTATTGACCAGTCAACAGACTGCAGTGTTCACAGCTCCTTCTTTTAGTACCAGATCTGTGTGCTAGGTACCCCAACAGAGGGGGGACCAAAAATGGGGACGGTACGGAACGGTTCCATTGGTACCATCCACAACTTTTCACAGTGGAAACGAAAAAAAATGCGTACCAAACTGAACTGTACCGTACTGCTCGATGGAAACGGGGCTTAAGTAAAGCCTTAATGAAAATGAATGCTGTACAAATATTCAAATACTGTAGGCCTACTTGTTTTCAACACAGGAAATTGACTGGGAATCAATAAGGGAATCTATTAGGTGGGTCTTTTTTGTTGGTTGTGATTAATTCACGGATTTAATTTTCTCTCTTTTTAATAATTTTCATCAAATATTTCACAGCTTCTTCGCTACGATAGAATGATTTAATGATCATGTGAACACATGAAGGCACCCATGACACAATGAAACAACCTTCCCAGTTTGCGTCTTGACATTAAATGTGATCGCTCGTATGGTTTTACACTTTCTCAGCACAGACGGTTCTGAACAGCACTTCTCGTTCAGATTCTAGTGAAGTGCGTCAGTGGAGAGCTGTTGCATCATAGTAGATATAGTATATCTCTTTAAAATTGTTCTGCACTGAAAGTAGGCTTTATTGGATGTCCAAGAACTCTACTTTGTACATACTGTACATACAAGATTAAAATTTCTTCTTTATCACAGCAAAAACAAAAAGTGTATCATGATGATTTTTGTGGTGTCTCACGTCTTCTTTCTGTAACACAGACTTACAGTTGATTCTGTAAAAACATATGCCTAATATTTTGCATAGCTTATCCTAAATGTACCTGATTCTTCTGTCTGTCAGATTCCTAAATTTCTGTCACGGTTCTCTCTCCTCTCGTGCGCATTAATTTGCTATCAATAATAAGCTCATCATTCGCTCAAGTGGGCCCAACAAAAAATTATGCATCATGCAATTATGCATATTATGATGTGATTTAGCTGCCAGCGAAAACAACTGGATTGTGACTCAGTTATTCAGACTGCATAAAGAACAAAGGCCATTCTAACAGCAAGAGAGACTGCAGTCGACGGGAAGACAAATACTGCACAGAGATGCTTTTATTAAGCCTTTTGTTTCACAGTTGCTTTGTCTCAGTTTTCACATCAGTCCCAGTCTCTTTGTGCTGAATATTATAATTCTCATTATGAGCTAAGAATCACAGAAATCATGGAAAATCTAAATGAATTTGCCTGTTTAGGTAATGCAATGTGTGCAAGACGTTAAAGGGACAGTTCACCCTCAGATCAAAAATATATATTTTCCAACTTTCCTGTAGTGCTGTTTATGTCTAGATTATTTTGGTGTGAGTTGCTGAGTGTTGGAGATATCGGCCATAGTGACGTCTTTCTTCTGTTAAATATAAAGGAACTAGATGGCACTCAGCTTGTGGTGCTCAAAGTGCCAAAAAGTACATTTTAAAAACTCAACTAGCAATGTCTCTTTCCAGAAACCAAGACCCAGGTTACTCAAGATAATCCACAGACCTCGTTGTGAGCAGTTTCATGTAGGAACTATTTTCTTCCTACCGAACTACACCTGCCAATCACATCACTGTGCAGAAGGAAGTAGAGATGCACCGATCCAGCCTTTTCAGTTTTGATACTGATCCAGATGCTGTGGCTGTGAGTATCGGCCGATACCCGATACTGATCCGATACCATGGTTGACCTAAAAAGCTATATACCTTGGAGTGTTCAGTGTGAAATACCTCCACACAGCAGATTCTTTCCCTTGCTCCATGTTGTTTGCGCTTGCCTAGGTCGGCTAATCAACTCTCTCGGCATGAGGCACACGTGCTGCTGCTGACGTATGACGTAGCTTGTGTCACAATAGATTTAAAGGCAAAGGATCGGCTCAGGTATCGATTGCATTTTCCGATACCCGATCCATCTATTTTGATGATATCGGGGCCGATCGGTGCATCCTTAGAAGGAAGCATGCATCTACTGCTAGCTTACCTAGCACCACTGAGCTAGCCTCTTGTCCATGAGTAGATGCACACTTCCATCTGCACAGTGATACGCTTGGCAGGTGTAGTTCGGTAGAAAGAAAATAGTTCCTACATGAAACTGTTCACAACAAGGTCTGTGGATTAGCTTGAGTAACAGGGCCATAATTTTTGGAAAGAGACATTGCTATTGAGTTTTTAAAATGTCTTTTTAGCACTTTGAGCACCACAAACTGAGTGTCATCTAGTTCTATTATATTAGAGAGAAAGAAGGCAGACTTAAAAACAGTCAATATCTCCAACACTCAGCAACCCACACCAAAATAATCAACAGGTAAGAGATCAAATACATATTTTTGATTTTGGAGTGAACTGTTCCTTTAATGCATTCTCAATCACACAGCCGTTTGTACACAACTGTACAAGGCATAATCAGTGTACTAGAGCCCATCCTGATTCAAGAAAGACTCGAAACACTTGTCTATTAACCCTTTTTAATTCTAAATTTAGGTTCAGTTTTTCATTTTGTATGAAGAAATTTGTTCCCATGCTCTCTGTTACGCAGAGAGACAAGAACTTAAAAAGAATAAACTGTAAACTGTTGTTTCTAGGACACTTTCTCCTCTATCTCACAGTTCAGTAAGCATTGCTGATTTTCCCCCATTTGATCAACGGGACCATCTGACCAGACAATCTGCACACTCTGCAACCCACCACGAGAGAGTCTGGTTCACTGCAGACTTCAGAGGCTTCAGCAGCTCCATTAGGCAACTGCTCACATGTTTAAATTGTCTCTGGAGGCGAAGCCTTACTGCAGAAGTTGGGACCATCACAGACACTCTGCTGTTTCAGGGTCTGTCCGTTTCCCTGCTTTGTGTCTGTGTAAGGACACACACCAGGCCGTCACTGCAGGACACCAGCAGGTCTCAGATATTTGACTCTAGCACCACCTGTTGGCTGAGTGGAGGAACAGCAACATCCGGTTACTGATGAGCTGATTGTGTTCTGGTGCCTCTGAAGGAGCAACAACTGTGAGTTTGAAAATTACACTTTGACACTGTCACTTCATGATTTCATGAATTCAAAATTTGGGTTTGTGCAGACTCTTAATGCGTTAAGCTTTGGTTTCAGACAAGATAGATAGCAACATTCAGCACTCACTCACTCTGAAATCACATGATCAGCTGCACACCCTTGTCTTGGTCTACCAGTCAAAATTACTTCTCTATGTGAAAGACCAACTTATAGCTGCACTCATTAATCATTTTAAATGAACAACTGATGAAGTGACGACTTCCTGTAATGTGAAACGGATCGTTCTTATTGGTGAACCCACATTATGATTATTACTACAGATTTTTATGAACTAATTCTGCCATTCCTTTCAGCTCTACAGAGCTTTAATATTTTAAGGCAGGTGTCTCTCTACCTGCCTTACCTATCAAAGGGCTGTGGGTGGAGTAAGAGCACGAGGACAGCTTCTCTGGGTAACTTGATCCACTTTAATGTCCGAAAAAAGAACGTAGGACAACACTGACAACAATAGGGGCTGTCTCACATCCTATATATAATCACTCCGCCAAACTTAATCATAACTCTCATTACCTGCATGTAAGGTGCGTGATATTAAATAGTTCACAATTTAACGTAAAGAGCAAAATAAAATATGTAAAGAATATATGAGTATAGTTAACATTAAATTATGCTAGATGCGAAATAATGAACAGAGAAAGACGACAATATACTGGATACGTCCTCCCTCTCTTCAGATGAATGTCCCTCATTTCAAAGTTTATGAAAACTAAATCTCATCTTACATTATGTCTTCCACCACCATGTTTTGGCTCCAGCTCAACGTTACTGTTTTGGTTCACTCTCTCCTCTCTTATCAGTGTTGATTCCAGATGCAGAAGCTCTTGTAAACACATGTCAAATTGCAACTGGACAGAGAATTACAGCCAACACTTGACTGCGATTATCACCCACCAAAATATCTGCCAGCTTGTTTGCTTCACAACCTCTGCAGCTTCCTTGGCTTCCGCTATGTTACCAAGATGACAGCCATTTAGGGCGACACCTCTTCTTAACATACAGCAAGCGAGCAAATTCTGGCAGATGGGGTGCGAGAAAGTGTCCAGATATACTAGGAGAGACAACAACATGCAGGGAGCCTTCTGAGCCCTGAGCGAGCCCTGAGCGAGCCCTAAGCAGCGGCTTGCTGTTGCTCTGAAAATAGGTTGAAAGTGTGCAAAGCTTCACCAAAATGAGCCAAAGAGATACGTTTTTCAGACTAAACACTGGAACAATCTGATGTGAGCTCGCCTGCTAGTTAGGAAGAGGTTTGAGAGGTGCCTAGTGTTCCTTACTCAACTTTTCAAAAGTGAAATAAACCTTACATTTAGTTAGTGGAGTGGACCCTAGATTTGTAACATCTTTACATTTTGTACATTTTACACATTCTGCATGTGAACAATGTTCTTATAGAGTTGAAACTGTTAAAGGGAACATGCAGGGCATTCCAGCGGATATACAGTTTTTTCAAAAACCACATTGTGTGTGTTCGTGTTAAGGAGCGTATAGATGAACAATGAGTGTTAAATATGGTTTCAGTAGTTGTGAAGCAGGAAGGAAACAGCTGGCTTATTTGCTGGTGGTGTGTGCTTCACTCTCAACACGGTGCACAACTCAATTATAATAAATGCCTGTACTCCAGTAAACTCCAGTAAACTGCACATGTAGATAAGACATCATGTAGAAAGTACTGCGGTCGACTTGCATTGCAGCAGCTTTCTGGTGCCCTGCTGTAATATTCTTGCGTAATGGAACCACAAGCACATTGTGTCCGAAACCACATGTGGGCGAAGTAACACCTTCAGACCTGGTCAGCTATTGTTGTGGGGGCAAGGTCGGAGGATTTTGCACACGAAGCACTTCTTCAGGTGGACTTAACCTGAACTTAAGCTGCGTCATAGTGTTTCCAGAAAGGGTAAACTCTGAAGTTTACAGGCAGCACATGAACACACCCCAATCATGCTCATTTAACCACACAATGATAATGTAACTCTGACGAAAATGTTTTGTGTTACCTCCATGAAGCAGGGTTCAAGTCCCTGAAAGCTTTCAATACAGACCAGGAGCTGCTTTAAACGGGCAAAAAGACGAGCTTCTTTCAAGGGGAAGAGAAAAGGTGATTGATTATGACTGAAACCAGACCACCCTCTGCACAAAAACATGTCTGATCTTATAAATGCGCTTCACATCGTCCACAGTACACAGAACCTCCTCAGACCCAAGACCTACCGAAGACAAGGATTACACTAACTCTAACTCTAATTTCATTTATGTAAACACTCTGACATATTTTCTAGTGTTGATAAGATGGGATATCCTGCGGAATACATGAATATAATTCTCTCTATAAAACTTTTTTTATACTTTGTTGTAGACTAGTATTTGGTGCAACATAAAAAAAAAGCAGGCACAGACCCAGGAGCCATTCTAATCCTAACCCTTTCACCCGAAAAACGTCACTCAGTGTTGGTTAACACGTACCAACCTGGGAGAGACTGACCACAAGGAGAAAAAGAAATGCAAACCAAACACAAGGAAGCACAAAATGACCACCACAAAAAGCCACACACACACACACAAAAATCCATAACGACTACAAAGACACGCAAAACATGACACTAAAAGAAGAGGCAAAAACAACCACACATTCTGTGTCTTCCTCCTGTGGAGAGGAGGTGGTGGGGCCTTTTGCATGTCTGTGCTCAGGGGCCCCTTGTGTCAAAATCCTCCCAGGATTAAAAACAGCATAAAAAGCCACAGAAGGAGCCTCTTCTGACAGCTCTGATGAAACAGGGAGAATGACAACGAGTCCTGCCATCAGCATTGCTCTTCTGCTGTCCGCAGCTGTCACCGTCTGCCATGTCTTTGACTTTTTGGGAAGACTGGACTGCGTTCTCTCTGCAAAACACTATAGAATCATTTAAGTTGACCGTCTTTTGTTTTCACGCTGTCAGTTTCTTACGAGGATTGTGTTTTCTGGGTATTTGGGTTTCCGTTTACTGTGTTCTTTCCCTTCCTGTGATCCTGTGCTGCCTTTCTCTTATTAAGCCATCTTCGCACCTGACCTGCATCAGCTTCATTAGTCCTTCCCTGCTCCGGAGTTCTTCCCAGCCAATCGGCTCCCCTGCCTGTTCGTCCTCTTAATCACCTTAGTCCCCTCACCTGAGCTTTGCCACTGTTTTCTTGCCAGTCTAGTCTGTATTTAAGTCCTGGTTTTCAGCTCAGTCTTCGCTGGATCCTTGCTTTTGTCGTGGTCATCTCTTTTCCTCTTTTCTACTCTGAAAAAGGTTGCTGTGTATTTTGAGTTTTTTTGGTGGCATGGTGGAGCTAAACAGCTGCCAAGGACCCCTAATTGCCAATAACTGTTCCACTGGATCCCTAAAGATACCGTATGTCTTGACTGAACGCCCTGCTGAATAAGACAAGTTTCAATATCACTGAATATATAAACAGTTTTCACTTCCCTTTCTATTAATCACAGAACAAAGTGTTGTGTGTCAACTGCTTCATATGATTTATCTGAAGGATAAAATTGCAGAGCTGGTGGACAAAGTCTGCAGTAGAATGCAAAATGAGGTGGCTGAAGCTGCTTGCAAGATGGAGAGATTAAAGACAGGCAGAGTGAAACCGTAGCCAACGGCTAAGATCTGCAATCTGAGTGTAAAAAAAAAGTGAAACTCAGCAAGAAAATATTTCACCTCCCCATCCATAGATACAAGAGATAAAGTGTCTCTCCTCTGTACATACCCTTATGTAATAATTTTCTGAGACATGTTTTGTTTTAGCTGTTAAGTCGGGGAAGTCTCTGAAGGACCAAAGTGACAAGAAGGAGGATTTATTCACCCCAGTTTGATCATCATGATGCGAGGGAGACGAGCGTACAGACAGAGGAGGTGAGACAGTGACTCACACAACCTGATGAATTTCAAATTTAACCAATAACCCACTTGGTGTAAATTAGTCCTCCAAAGTCAAGGTTACCCTGTCCTTTATGAGAGGGTTTGGACTGGGGGGGGGGGGGGGGGGGTTCTTGCTTCTTTCAAAAACAGTTTATTTTGACAGACCAAACATTTAGCTGATGTCTATGATCTGATGTTTTAACCCTTATTTTAACTGATGCAACTGTGCCTCACTCAACATGTTAGCATTGTCATTGTAAGCATGTCAGCATGCTGACATAAGCTCAAAGCTCAGGTGTGACTACAGCCTCACATGACTGCTAACATGGCTGTACACTCACAAAAATACATCAAAATATCTTGTATGAATTACAAATACTTGAGCATCAAAGGTTTGATAATAAAATACAAAATTCTGGTATGAGAAAATGCATTTAATGACATACAAGTAATTTGAAAAGACAAAAATACTCTCTGTGGGGACTGATATCACATTTTAGGTCTTTAGCTTCAATATTGGTCTGACCTAAAGCTCTCTGCATTAAAAAGATGAGCTCAGCTAATTTCCCACGTCATGGAGTGAGTGCTAAAACTCAGAAATGCTTACGCATTTTACCATTCACAATTTCCTTGTCTCATAGTCAATGTGTTTTTGGTTAGATGCCTGAAATAAGGTCTGTGGTTAACACGTTTTGTTCTACTACTCTGAAGCTTCTATGTGTCTTAAAAAAGACAGTTTCAGGGTGCCCACTAGCTCACCTGGTAGAGCAAGCGCCACATATACAAAGACTGTGTCTTTGCCGCAGCGGCTGCAACTTTGATTCCAACCCACAGTTCTTTGACGCTTGGCTCTGCCTTCCCTGTACTCCTTCTTTAATTTTCTATCTACCTTTGCTCTTTCCTACTTTTCTATCCATCTAACACTTTGGCTCCCACTCGGATCCCCAGACGACACCATTACTCAAGTATGTGCATCAGGGATTGTAACATCTAATCCTAAACTGAACTGATTTGTAACCGTTGTCTTGTCTTGTCTCGTTTCAGATCCAGCGTCCTGTCTGTCATTGTCCTTTGTGATTACATGCCCTGCCCTGATGTTTTTCACATGTGTCTCCGTGTGTTTCACCTGTGTCTCATTGCCTTCCCCTCCTTTAGATGTCATAATAGTGTGCACTTGGGCCCATCATAATAGTGTGCACTGGCTGTCCGTCATAATAGTGTGCACCAGGGTCCATCATAATAGCGTGCACTGGGGTCCGTCATAATAGTGTGCACTTGGGTCTGTCATAATAGTGTGCACTGGGGTCCGTCATAATAGTGTGCACTGGGCCCATCATAATAGTGTGCACTGAGGTCCGTCATAATAGTGTGCACTGGGCCCATCATAATAGTGTGCACTGGGGTCTGTCATAATAGTGTACACTGGCTGTCTGTCGTAATAGTGTGCACTAGGGTCTGTCATAATAGTGTACACTGGCTGTCTGTCATAATAGTGTGCACTAGGGTCTGTCATAATAGTGTGCACTGGCTGTCCGTCATAATAGTGTGCACTAGGGTCTGTCATAATAGTGTGCACTGGGGTCTGTCATAATAGTGTGCACTGGGTCCATGATAATAGTGTGCACTGGGGTCTGTCATAATAGTGTGCACTGGGGTCTGTCATAATAGTGTGCACTGTGGTCCATCATATTAGTGTGCACTGGGGTCCGTCATAATAGTGTGCACTAGGGCCCATCATAATAGTGTGCACTAGGGCCCATCATAATAGTGTGCACTTGGGTCCATCATAAAAGTGTGCACTGGGGTCCATCATAATAGTGTGCACTGGGGTCCGTCATCATAGTGTGCACTTGGGTCCGTCGTAACTTCCTTATGCCACTAGTGTACACTCTCCCAGGTGAGCTAGAGGGCATATTAAATACATTTAATTGGAATACTGCCCATCCCTGTGTACATGCTTAGTCAGGAAAAAACCTTCAAGCTCAAGATTTATTTTCTTTCTTTACTTTTTTATTTGTAAGGTAACATGTACAGCATAAAATCTAATGTTACCATTTAACGTATTGTGCTAGAGTGAGTTTAAATTTTTCATCTGCAGTCCCCCGACAGTTCACAGCTTTTAATTAATGAAACATGAGAATCAATCAAATAATACCAGGTTTTTAGCCCCTTTCTCAAGCTCAGCTTCACCTTCCTCTATTTAAGAGCAACACACATGAACTGTTCAGTGATTTTTTTTTTTTAATTTGAAAAAAAAAAAGATTTTGATCTACATACTGATTACTGATAACAGATTAGATTGTAGTAGTCCATGCAGAGTTGTGATGTTCATATAGTGAAGGTGCAACGCTGTTGTTCCAGCTCAACATTTCTTTTAACACCAGTGAGTGTATTAACTGGAAGGATGAGTCTGTGGGGTGGGTGGTGTTTAGGTAGTTTTGTTTTCTGTGATGGTGGTCCTCACAAAACCACAGAGTTTGTCGCTAGCATCTGCTTGTGGTTAGAAGTTGTGGCGAGTTGTGCAGCCTTCCACCTCATGTATAAAAGGTGATTCAGCAGACGCACAGACACTTGAGATCACCGCTCTCTGCCAGCATGGAAAAGTCTTCAGTCCTCCTTGTGTGCATTCTGGTGGCATGTTCAGGTGTGCTGATGTTTTTTTATTGTTTGTTTATTGTAATATTTATCATGGTAAATGTTCTTCAGCATTTTTTTGTTGTGCATCTTCACAGTCTGGACAGTCGACGGGAGAAGATTCAAGGTCAGCATTGATGATCAGGAGCAGGTGGAAATGGAAATCTCTGTGATGGCCGGCAAGGAAGTCTCTGTGAAGGACGGCGAGGAAGTCTCTCTGAAGCCTGGAAAGGTAACATAGCTGCTTCAAACACTGATAGTCGAGCATTCATCTTCAAATATCAGATGACAAAAGACTAGACCGAGACTAGGTAACTTGGGGTATAGTGCTATTTGTTTAAGTAGAGTGTACCTGTGATGCATGTACATGCATGCACATGATCAATAAAGTTACACTTGTTTTTGGAGGTCATTTCCTGAGTGCATTGTGGATGCAACACAAGCCGGCCAAGTTTAAGAGGCTGGCTCTGTAATGTTTCTTCATAAATACATTACAGATCAAGAAAAATGATGCATTTCATAAACAATAGAGTGTGAAAAAATAATTTAATTCACTGTCCTGCTCAAAGGCTGGAGTGATAAATGTCAGTATGACAACTATGCCCAGTCCATTTGTTCTTATTGTCTCTTTTGCACGACATACAGTTTGGTGATGACTGGATCTTCAACTGCGTACCAAAATGTCAATGAATTTTAGTCAGATTATGCAAACTGCAAATATTCTTTTTTATCACTTAGAGGTAAAAATTGGCCGAGCATCATTCCAATGTGCTCCAGTGCGCTCCGGCAGCACTAATCTACATGTGTAACCCTGACCTTGGCTTTTGCTTTACACTGATCAAACCTTTAATCCTGACTTTATTTCTTATCTCAGCCAAAACCCAGCCTGAATAAACTCACTTCCGTCCGTAGTTCGGTAGAAGAAAATAGTTCCTACATGAAAATCCATGGGCTGGATTTACCTACTTTACATACACGTATAGTGGTGCCCAAGCTTGGTGCAGCCACTTCAGAGATCACAAGATCAATCTGAGGGGTAGTGAAATGGTTAACGGGGTTGTTCAGGAGTTCATTTTTTTAATTAAGAAAAGGGTAACACTTTACTTAAACCCGCATTTAGCCTTTGTAGCAATATAGGCATTTACAGCATACTATAATGTAGCTGTAAGCAAATGTCATTTTTAAGTGTCATGAAGATCAGTGTTTTATTGTATTATATTGTCAGTATATGAGGTTCATCAACACTTAAAAATGTGATTACAACTACATCATAATGTGTTCCTAATAAAGCCATTTCTTAGTTTACTGCTTATTTATCATTTCCATGACGTTAAGTATTTATTTTGGGATTTATCTCTTTGCTCAGTGTTAACATTATGTGTCGATTTCATCTGCAGCTTCCCGGTGTGTGCTGGGCGTGTAAGTGGGCTTTAAACAAAGTGAAGAAAGTCATCGGACCTAACGCCACTGCAGAGGTAAAATAAAAATGTTTGAAAGGCTTACAGATCGTCGGTGCGTCGTGGGAAAGTGTGGTAACAATCATTTGTACTCTTACAGAAACTGACATCAAAGCTGAAATCCGTCTGTGACCAAATTGGCCTCTTGAAATCTCTGTGCCGCAAGTTTGTGAAGACACATCTCGCAGAATTGATCGAGGAGCTGACCACCACTGACGACGTGAGGACGATTTGTGTCAACACTGGAGCCTGCAAGTGAGTCACCAGACCGCCATTTTATCCCTCAACTAACAACCAGAAACAGTGAATCTTTACGGTCCTTCAACAGTATTCATTCAAGTATTCAAGTATTTGAATTTAAAGATCACTGAACAGCATTGAAGTTTTTTATTTTTAAAAAAATGTTTCTGAATTTTTTGTTTTAAATTTACCTTTTTTCAAAAATTTAAGCTATGACGTGCCAGTGTTGGCATGCAAGCCCAGGGTTGCTGATCCCCCCTGTAGTGTTTGGCATTGTTTATAGTACATACTTATCCCTGTACAAATAAATATTGAATAAATACTCATAATACTTAATTAAATTGTAATTATTTTAACCTTTCCCTGTTTCTCTGATGTGCTCTCTTTAGGCCAAAGGAGTTGGACCTGCTGTATTATCCAAACGACGAGGATTCAGAGATTAAAGTGATTGAATATCCCTGACGTTGTATGCGTGCATAATAATCATGCTGCAATCAGTTTATAAGGAAAACATAAATGATGTGTTGGTGGCAGTGACTTACTGACCACCAAGGCTCTCTCACAGCTTCTTTCTGCACTGCATTTACTTTGTGTCGCACTTTATGCCTGTAACTTCTGTCTGCACACAAATTATATCAATAAAGGTTTGCATCTCAAATGTTACGAGTATTCTTTGTTGGATAAAATAAGATAAGAAAAAAAAAGAAAAAAAAATATATATATACACACATATATATATATATACACACACATATATATATATATATATATCACTTCACCTACCACTGGTTTTAATGTTTTGGCTTATCAGTGTGTATATTTATATATATGTGTATAGATAGATAGATAGATAGATCTCTCTCTTGCCTGGGCAAATACACAAATGAAACTTGTGGTTTTTGTGGCGTCTCAGAAACTTGTTAATTTCTAAACTTGAATTTCACTTTTACAAACTTGCACAAAGGCATTACGCACTTCAACAGAAATAGATTGCATTTTATTTTATTAGCAAATAAAAAGATTAAAAAAAAAAAAACTGTGGTAAATTTAAACTGCACCTTGTGGCATCCGGTCAGTTTATACATGTACATACATGTTGCTCTTAACTATAGACGGTTGGCCAAAAACAAAAAAAACCCCAGCAACCACTATCTGCTATTTTTCTTTAAACAGGATGTGGTTGTGGGCTCACCAGAGCAACGACAAGACAAAAGTGTTACTTGCAGTTTTGTGTGAAATAGGTCACGTGGCCAAACGTGTAAGAATGGCTCACCGCAGAATAGAGTACACCGACGACGACTTTAAACCCTTTAAGATATAAAAGCTTTTAATCTTTATTGCTCAAATTTAGAGTTGTGACTGAAAAGATTAAGGTGTTGTATAAACATTTCATACAGTGAACAAAACAAATTACAAACAAGTTTTATAGTAGGTTTGATAAAACCACACATGCAGCTGGAACAGCAGTGTCTAGCTCTGTCTGGCCCACCATCACTCTTAATGAGGAGGAGATAGCTAGCTGCTAGGATAAACTCTCACAAAGCACCTGGGCCAGAGCGTCTTAAAGGGAGGGCCATAGCTGGGTGCATTTACCAACTTAAAGGTGTCTTCACAAGATTATTCCAGATCTTGCTTGACACACACGCTGTCCCCCTCTCTTGGAGGAGCACTACAATCATCCCTGTGCCTAAAAACAGTAAACCGGTATCACCCAATGATTTAGACCTATTGTCCTTACCGGCATTTTCTGTAAATGCATGGAAACGCATGCGCTTTTGTGTGGACGGCTGCTCCATCTCTCCTGTGCCAGAAGCACGCAACCTGGGGGTCATCCTGGACTCCACTATATCTTACGTGTCACACGTCAAATCTGTCACCAAATCTGCCTTTTTTCACCTTAAAAACATTTCCAGACTACGCTCTTTGCTCTCAGATTCTGTGGCTGAGACCCTGATCCATGCCTTCATCACATCCCTGCGCACTGTCACTAAATGCCTCCAAAACCAAAGACCTTGTTGTCAGCACTAGGGAGGGTCAGCCTATATGTCAACCAGTTACAGATGATGGCTGACAAATAGAGACTGTAAATAGTTTTAAATATCCAGGAATTATCCAAGACTGTAATCTGAATTTTAGTGAGCACACAGACTATATCTATAAAAAGGCAAACCAAAGACTATTTCTTCTAAGGAAACTAAATAGCTTCAATGTGAGTAAGGGAATCCTATGGTCTACACCAGTCTGCTGGAAAGCATTCTTTCTTATAACATCACCTGTTGGTATGGGAATCTGGGGGCTAGGAGCAAAAGCAAGCTCACTAAGATCATTAATACAGCCAGCAAGATGATACCAGACCCCCAGAGGCAGCTGGTGGAACTGTATGAAACCCAGAAATATAAAGTAACGAAGTAGGACTACTTCACTACCATACTTAGGTACTAAAAGGCTGTATCTGTACTTTACTGGAGTCTTATTTTTTTCTCCTACTTCCACTTTAATAACATATTAAAACTTGTACTTTTACTTTCAATACTTGAGTACATTTTAAAATACACTACTTTTAATACTTAAGTACAAAAAATATTGAATACTTTAATACTTCAACTTGAGTGTGGTGCCTTAAGATGATTTCAACTTCTACTCTGTATCTGCACTTTTACTCAAGTCTGGGTCTCTGGTACTTTATACATCTCTGATGAAACCCAGACCACAAATTTGAAAAGCTCCCTTCAGGCAGACGATACAGGGTACCCACAGCAACATGAAATATTTTTAAGAAATCCTTTATACCAGCTGCCATTAGCCCAAAATTAGGGCTATGCACAATAGGTTTTCCTTTCCCTAGGTTTTGTGTCTATTCATTTGGTTTTAAGTGTGTTACTGTAGTTGCATGTCTCGTGTCTGCAGTCCATGGGGTGAGAGGCTCTTGTGTGTCTGTTGCACTGAGCTGTGCATACTTGTGGTATGTGTTTTTTTCTGTGGTGGTGGTGGTGGTGTCTTGCTCGTGTTTGCATTGAGTTGTGCATCCCTGTAACGAATGTTCTTGTGAGGCCAAAGATAAATTTCCACATGAAAAGATTTCTATTCTAATCTAAATAAAAACAGTGAACCAAACTTCCAAAGAACAAAGATGGGAGATTTAGGCAAAAACACAAAGCAACTACAATGTATGTGCAAAACTGCTCACATCCAAAGCTGAGTCGATTAGTATAAGAGATTTTGATGCATACCATTAGAGCAGTGGTTCCCAAATGGTCCAGATTTCTCCTTAGTCATTAGTTCGAGGTCCACACAGTTTAATACATTTGGCGTCATACTTACACTCAGCCATGTCGTTGAGCTAGTTTGCTGTCTCTGATAAGCAGTCACTTACTCTACAGCAGGAAACAGCTCGGCACCAAAAATTTACTGTACTTAAAATAAAGTGTGTTTTCTTGTGGTCCATTCAGAAAGAACCCTCGACCCACTTTTGGACCGCAACCCACTAGTTGGTAACCACAGTATTTGTGCTACCAGCATGAGGGATAAAGACATAAGTCTGTTGGTCGTCCATTTAACTGACATATCTCAACGACTATTTGATCAAATGTTGTGGAATTCCGTACATTCATGTTCTCCAGAGGATGAATTGTGATCACCTTGGTGATCCTCTTGACTTTTCATTGTCAAAATTTCACCTTATTGCATCCTTTAAGTATTTAATCCCGCCCAACAAATCACCTGAGAGGCTGTGTTTGCTTCCAGTATGAATGTTGGGTCAAACAATGATGTTTATGTCTAAACTTAACCATGTGCTTTTGTTGATGTCCTGGCGTTGGTTGCGACATCAGATGCGGGAGGATACCTAGTGCATAACATGTAGATGTAATAGGCCATGGACAAAGCGGCACCGATGTGATGACTTGGGATGTGTTGGCTATTTTGTGCACAGAGTGCTGTGTTGTTTAGGATTTATTAAACCAGAAAGAAAAAAATGCACACTGAAAGACCAAATAGGTTTCTTTAATTGTTTTTCCTCTCTGACATTAAATCATACAATAATTCAGTGAATGCATCACGACAAACACCCTGCTGACATACAGTAACAAACCTTTACAGATGCACATAAATAAGAAGTACAAAATACATGAAACATATAGCTACTTACACAGTGTCCGTAAACGCCACGTCACTGCTTCTTTATTTATTTTTTGTGCAGTTTGCTCCGTTTGAAGATTTCAGTGTTCAGCCTTCTTCGTTAATGGCTTCACATGGCTCAAAGTTCAGTGTCACTGATGACAATTCTGCCATCGTCTCCGCAGCACATTTTGTTTCCCCCTCTTCATGAGGAGGCTGCAGCAGAGAGCAGGCACTTGCTGTTTCGGTCAATGAAGTGCCCATGTGGCCGACTGGCGTCCCAGCTCTGCTTTAGAGCCTGACGGTCCAGTTTGTTGAGTCCCTGAGAGCAAAGACGGAGATCCTTGACCAGCTCTGACAAACCATCCAGATCTGCACTGTCCCAGGGGCCAGACACCGCACAACCTGTGGAAGACGCAACCAGAAGCTTATTAAATCTTTTTTTAGCTCAACCTTGTGTTAGTAATAATAATAATAATAATAATAATAATACAAACAGCCTTCTTATTGTTGCCAGGCACCTCCTTACCCTAACCTTCCCACATAATCAATCTACCATTTGTTTTTTTTTTTTGTTTTTTTACAGTAATTAGTAGAGGCTGTCAGAAATACTTTGTTGGGCACATGGAAACAGAGATCTGTGTGGGTACATGAGACCCTAAAAAAAGAGGGTGGGTCATGGGGAGTACCACCAGTTGGTCCAGGAGCTTCTCCTCAGTGATGGCCTTTTCCAGGCATATTTTAGGATGACTCAGGGGCAGTTTGACAACCTGCTGTCAATCGTATACCATATAGCTCTGGGTATCCAGCAGCCGCTACCACCAGTTTCTCCTCCATTGTTTACCATTTGTAAACTTGTTGTCGTGACAAACACAGAAGACCCGCCTCTCAAATTATCCGACAGGACAATGGGAAAAACGATGATGAGATGCTGAGTTGAAGCTTTTTCAGCTCGAGGAGTTCAGAGTGCTTGGGCAAAAATGCTAGGCGCCACAGGCTACCTGTAACATATGACACACACACACACACACATACCTTGGAGGTTTAGAAGGGTCAAAGGTCGACAAGCTTCTCTGAGTGAGATCAGGATGCTGTGAAGTCCTGCTGAGGTGACAGATGGATTACCTGACAGGTTCAGACTGACCAGACTGGGACATGAAGGCAGGCACCTAAAGGAGAACACAAAAGGTTTAACAGAGACACAGAGAACTGCAGAGGCAAATACAGGATGACGGATTAGACAACTGAAATCATTTTGCGTCCTCTTGTATCTGCGTTCACGTACAGGGCATGACATTAAAGTAATCACCTCAAACAAGCTAAAATGTCATCACTAATAGAAAATTTCTGAACACATTCACAGACCTTTGACTTTGAAGACATCATTACACCATAATTATGATATGAAGATTATTAGAATTGTTATTAATTGTATGCATGTTCTCACCTGGCCAAGGTGGCTACACTGCTGTCCGTCAAGCCGTTTGCTGCCAGACTCAGGTGAGTCAGTGAACAGTCGTCCTGTGACGTAAGACAAAACGTTTTAATTTGTTTGCACTGTAAAAAGAGGTACAGCTGCACTTAAAGCTCTCCAACCAGAACACTACAGAACATGATTTATGTGTGTGTGTGTACCTGTGACAGGATTTTGGTGAGGTGTTCCAGTGCTGGGTAATCAGCAGGACCCCTGCGGACAGCAGACAGGTCCAGGTGTGTGAGGCAGTGGAGAGGCAGAGTCTTCAGCACCAACTCAACGCCAGTGGAGCCCAGTGCATTGTGGGACATACACACTGATTTCAGGTGGCCCGATCCTGAAAGATCAAAAGGGTATTTGTTTATTTATCTATAAATTATCTTTTTTTTCAAGCTGAAATGACATAAAATATTGGCTTGTATATAAATAATAACACCATCATTTGTCTCCATTTCTAGCTTTTTAAAAACACTTATTTTTAAACTTCTCAAAAAAAAATACAAGATTTGACAAAGAGAGGACACAAGTTGAGAACTTTGAGATTCTGCTTAGCTTTAATTTAAAACCTATGAAAGCAAGCACAACTTAAGAGTGTTAGAGAGTCACCTATCAGAGCGCTGGCTAGCATCAGCCGATGCTGCTGCAGGAAGCGAGCGGTGAGGCCACAGGCCTGCAGAGACAGCTTGGCTAACAGAGGGCAGCAAGACAGCAGACAGGACAGGGACTCTGACACACCGTCACCCAGCTGGTTCATACTGAGGTCAAGCTCCTCCAGGCACTGTGAGAGGGAAAACAATTACAAACAGTAACGTGCATGGGAGAGAATTCTCGGTTAAATTCGATTTATATTTAACTGGTGACTTGTCATTCTCAGATGTGATGGAAAAATGTGTGTGTTGTTTCAGATGACTTTCACACACTGTGGTTCAAACTCTTCAACAGAGGGTGGGGGCGTGTGTGATTTCAGTGGTTCACACTTGGTTAGTGTAAGAATTTAAGAAACTGTGACACGTAAATAGCAGTAGTGAGTCTATTCTTTAGCATACAAAAATCAAAACTTAAATTCAAAGTACCACCACAGCAGGAACATTAATACCACTAGTAGACACTACGTTCAGACTGCAGGCAAACTGGCCCAAATCTGATTCTTTCTGCTCATCTGTGTGAGCAGTACAAACGCATGAAATGTGATCTTCTCGATTCTGATTGTGGGCGCTTTGAAATATGGTCGTTACAGGTCTGATTTTTTTGTAACGTGACCTCGGTCTGAACAGTCATATCGGAATTCATGCAACTTTCGTCACTCTAGATCGACATTCATCACCATTCTGCACTGGTGGGAGTCACTTGGTGAACAAGATTCCACCACTCCTGGCTCAGACTATGCATCTGCACACACCTCCGTGCAGCAGTGGCAGCCATTGCTCTGCAAAAAGCTGCATTTAAAACTTTGGCTCTCTTTCTCCTCTCCGTCTTTCTCATCCTTGTTATCATGTGCTCATGAATTTGCCAGCTTCAACTGCACATCAACTTACAATCTATACTGTAAACTGACTTCAGTGGCCTCCCAAATTGTAACAACCCCCCCAAAACAGTCCCAATTATTTTCTTTAATGCACAGAATTCACTTTTACGTGAGACTTTGTTTCTAGACAATTGTTTTATTTTTCAGTGCTTGGCTGCACATAAAACTGACACTATCTAGAGAGCTAAAAGTGAAGGGGGTTTAACTGAATATAATTTAAACTCACTATGTTGTAATTTTCTTCACTATCTGGATCCAAACAGTGACAGTAATGGGACCAATCTATCTTTAAAAGAAAACCGTGATGACAGCAGGTGAAATAAAAACAGACTCGTCCAACTGGGCTCTTTACCGGAAACGCAGGATGACTCTGTCCCTTTAAAGCATTTACGGCCTTCTCCAGCCCCTCCCCTGTGATGCTATTGGCAGAAATGTCCAGCAGCCGAAGCCGAGGCATGGTGATTGTTGTGGCAACCAGCTCGGGCAGAAGGTTGTCATGGAGACGGTTGCCGGAAATTCGCAGCTCTGTGAGGCTGGCCTGCAGTTTCAGGGCGCGAAGGAGCGGGTTGAGGGAGGAGGGCGCCAAGCCGAGGCCGCACACTGACACGGAGGAACTCCCATCCTGCACCTCACACAGCCGGGTGACACGCTTGTTCTCATCTGCAGGGTGACAAAAAGATGCTCCAGGATGGGTTATGAAAATGTGTGTGTCTGTGTTTGTGTGTGTTGCTCACCCACTGCCAGGCTGTTACAGGCCTTCTTGTAGCGCTCAGGGAGGGGAGGGAGATCCCAGGAGCAAACTTCAGCAAGAACCTGCAACACAGTGCACTAGCATCAGGTGATGCACGCAGAAATATGCTGCAGTCAAGCACCGGATCGAATCAACAAACCACCAACCACCAAAACCAGCACAGCTGTCAAGACTGACGAAAGGACAGAGCCCTGTGTGTGCAAGCAAAGTTTCTATAACTTATTAATCACTGATATTTATATAACTTTACCTGTGAACTAAAAAAAAAAGAAACAAAGAAAAACAATCAGTGACAGTGGCAAATCCTCATGAAACTTGGACGATTAAAACGACACCACTTCGCACATTTGGCAGCCGACAGTTTATCTGGTGTCAAGCTCTGTGGTCGATGACTGACAGCCATCAAGATCAGTCTAGCCCCAAAACTCACCATCTTAATTCTGTCCTGATAAAAAAGGTAACAGTAATCTTAATAACACACTTCTTTGAATGCCTGTCCTCACCTCTTCATTAGTGTGCAGCACAGCCAGCAGCAGGTCCTGCGGAGACAGCAGAGCACCTTCCTTCTGCAGTGAGAGACGCGGCAGGAGGCCACATTTCTGGTAGTAACGCTGAGCGGCCTGCTCGCACAGCCACGACACAGTGCAGGAGTCGGCCTCACTGAGACACAGAGGAATGAAGATATGGATAAAAACAGACAAAAACACAGCTGTAAGGCCAATGTGAAATCCACAACATGCACAATAACGCCACATATTCACATTAGTAGTGTCATTTATTCACATAAAGAAAAAAAAGTTACAGATAAACACCAACCTTTGCGGAACTGGGATGAGGAAAACATCCTCCTGAACTCTGACCCTCATTCTGATTGGTGGAGGCAGTGACGTGGGCATTGGAGCAGCCAAAGTTTGAGCTGGAGGCTGAAATAAAATGACAAATTAAGAAAAATAAATATAAGCAAAACACAATGACATAAATAATAACTATGCCCTATTCCTAGAGTCCTTTAGTAGAAGAGATGCAGCTCAAAGTGCTGTTCAATAAAAAATAAAAATGCAACACATTAAAAGAAGAGTAAAGAAACAATAAAATTAGACAATAAAAAGACAGTAGATTATATTAAATATATAACTGAAAAGTAAAAAACAGAGACAAGTAAGAATAATTAAAAATAAATAAAACATTAGCTAAAAAATAAATAAAATATTAAAAATAATAATAAAATAAGTTTGTTCAGTTTACTGTACTTTTTAATTTAATTTTTAGTTTCTTTTACACTCTAATTAGAGAGTGCTCTTTTATTTGGTCTTGTTTTCATATGTATGTGTATGTTTATATATGCATATATGTATACATTTAAAAAAAATGAAAATTGTAATTTTGTGACTGGAAGTATGGTATTTGTTTTCAATAAAAATAATTGGGGAAAAAATATATAAAATAAATAATAATAAAATGAATAAATAAAAATATAGAGAATATATGAAAATAAAATAAGGAGAATGATATTTATTAAATGCTAAATTAAATATGGGTTTTCAGTGGTCATTTAAAAATGTACACAGAGTCGACATCTCTTACATCTCTTGGCAGGGTATTCATAACTCCAAAAAGCTGTTTTCTTGTGCGTATAATCGTGTGTATTCAAAGACCGAGCAGTAGTAGATCTGAGAGTTTGTAAAGGATTATAGAGTCTGCAGTGTAGGACAGTCCTGAAGCATTAAGAGCTTTGAAAATAAGAAGACTTACAATCTAATCTAAAATAAACTGGGAGTCAATGGAGTGTAACTAAAACCTGGGTAATAAGCTCTCTCTTAATTGTTATGCTCAAAGTCTAGCAGCAGAGTTCTGAATACAGCTGAAATCTTTTACTGGACTTTAAAGGAGAACTTCACCAAATCCTGAAATTACAGGCTAAGATGACCTCATATGAAGTTATGACGTGAAATACACATAGATTTAAAGGTAAACCGACGATACGATACGATATACTTTCTAACTTGTCCCCTTGGGCTCTGGAACTGCACAAGCATTCCTGCCTTACAGTAACAGTCTGGAAGAAATGAAAAGCATACACCATAAAAAAAAACACGAAAACACATACTACACATAACAATACTGCCCTAAGCATCAAGTGCCATTATTTAAAATCTTGATTGAGGTTGGCACAAATGAATTTTTAAAACAGTTAAGTTTAAATTCAGGCATCCAAAGGTATCATTTGTATCATCTGCCCGAGGGCAAGGGCTCATACTCAGCGTGGAGATGTGGGAAGAGTCAGACTGTATTCTCTGTGCTTGTCATGCTCATACAGTGTACAGATTCCAAAACCATGCTGACATACCATATCTGACAACACTCTCCAGAACAGCCTGATAAAAAAAAACATGATCCTCTGATCCACCCCAAACACCTGACAGCTGACGGTCTTCAAGCTGTGGCCGTGTCTTAAAATGGCCCTACCTTTAGATCATCCCTCTCTTATTCACCAGCACATTCATCACTGTCTGAAGTTAATCAAGATAAAGACAGATTCCTGACAAATGATGTTCCACTTATGGCCCCTAGTAATGCTGAAACATTAATAATTGTCTAGCTGCAGTCATCGCTGTCCTGAATATGTAATGTGAAATCTCTTTTTGAACTTGGAATGAGTCATTTTAGAGGTACATATTTGTCCAATAATAGTATCTATGGTTTCTATTTGACTCCATCTTTAACTCATCAGAGATCTTTTCTCACCCGCATGTGTATTTGTGTGGGTGGGGGTGGTGGCGTCTCGGGTCTCATATCGTCATCGTCTGTTACCGTGGGGCTGTGTGACCTGTTCACTTCTCGTCTGCCCAACCGCACCATCCCAGGCATCTGAGTCATTTTGACCTGCTGAGGCCTCTGAGAGCTGGTCTTTTTCTGAGAGAGACTCCTGCTGGACAATGAAGGAGCTGCAGATCGTGACAGAGAAGAGGAGCACGGTGAAGGTAAACTAAGCAAAGAAATGTGGAGTAAAATAAAGTAAAATAAAGAGGTTGTTTAATTACCTCTGCAGGCATCAGAGTTCAGGTGTCTGCTTTGACTCCTTGCTGCTGAAGAAGAGGCCATGTCCTCCCCTCTCACCCCATCCTGTTCTACCCGAAGCCGCCTCTTCTTCTTCGGCTGGAATTCCCCCAAATCATCCTCCAGCCACTCATCAGCCAGATACTCCTCCTCGGGAATGAGGGCTGATTTGTTGCTGGATGAAACAGCTGGTGTGCTGGAGAACTGAGACTGCGACAGAAGACTTTTGGCGCTGCCTAAGCCTCGAATGGCACTGTGGTACTCCTCTCGTGCAAAGACAGATGGCGCAGGAGCCTCCCTGACGCTTTCACGACACGAGTTGGGGATTGGGTTGGCTTCCTTGTTTGCGGGGACTTCCTTTTGACTGGGGGCTGCTGGGATATTGTGTCTAGGGCGTACGGGACGGAGAGGACTGACGGGACAGTCGGAGTCGCTGTCGTCTGAGGAGCTGCTGTTATTCTAAGGAATACATATACATGGAAATCACATACTGTAATGGTAGATCTGAACATTTCAGTTTCAATGGCAGGAATGACCATCTTACATTCAAGACTTTTTTCCATTGTTTTTCTATTTCACTGTTACAACTTTTAGCTTTAAGGCTGTAAAAAGTCTCCTGACAGTCTTTTCAAGACCTGCGGACACCCTCAGTTTGCAGCATGACAATGACTCTAAAGCCTTTACATGAAGAAATGATGTAATATCAAGTATTTTTATCTAGATACTCTATTAAAAAGCACTTGGCAGACATTACCCCATACAGAACAGCCGCCTCTGTCCCTCTGGCTCTGTGCCGCTGTGTTGAGCCGTTGCTCTGCCACCGTTTTGGGCTGGCAGGTGCCGCATTCACCTCTGGGTTCCTCTTGGTCCGGAGCCAGTCTTGGCTGGAGGAACAGCCCCCTCCAGAGGACGATAGCGGCTCCGAGTTCTCAGCATCAAACAGCTGGCTGTCCTGCAGGGCATCGAAAGGCTTGGCTGGGGCCGGAGCGGCAGGCACTGTGTTAGACAGAGATAAGTGGGGGGAAAAACGGTGTCTGAAAGGATGTTTAAAAGGCGAACCGAGGCTAAACTGTTGTGATGATGATGTAAAGGCCTCACCTCCCCCTGCAAGCGCCTTCCTCAGCAGTCTCTCTGTAGCCATGCACTCCTGCTTGGTCTCGTGGTCCAACTCTCTGCTGTACGTCCTCTGCCACTGGCGGAGGGTGTCCATGGCGGTGTCACCCTGACAGAGAATGATGAAAGCATGAGACATAGATACAAACACTAAACCCATTTGGCCAGATTCAGTTGCCCAGGGGATGGGGGGTGATTTCAGTGTTATCAGTCGCTGTTTTAATGAATTTTTCTTTGTGTTTTTACCCTCAGTTATAGGAAAAGCCCAAGTTGTCTAATATTTTTCGGAAAACTAGTCCAGGTAAAAAAAAAAAAAAAAAAAAAAAGGCAGAAATTGAAGTATCGGAAAACCTCTTATTTTTAGGTAGAATTTGTATTAACAACATAAATGTTGTGTTTGGGTGATACATGCAGTATTTATATAAAAAAAATTAAGGATTTCTGACTCTGAAATTACAGTTACAGTAAACCTGCCCATGCCTCCATGACTGCATTCAAACCATGGAGCAAATTACACTTAGGCTAAGAGCGAATTAGATGGAAGGTGAAATAAACCTAAACATAAGACATAATAATTCTATCCATTACATAAGAAATTAATGCTTATTGGACTTTTGGCATCACCAAAACTTTTTTAAAACTAAATGAGACACACTGAATCTTAAAAGTGTGTTTTATACATTGAGCTGTGGTTTGTGTTTCGCTAGCTCACAGTCACACTGATGTTTTTTTTGCTACATGTATGTAAAGGGATATTTTGGACTTGTATCCTACCTAACCATTTATAACACAACAGTCACACAAGACAACAAACAAACTACCAATCGAAGGCAGCGGTAGACCAGCGATTTGTGCATTCTGCAAGGTAAAATTACTGTTTTTGTCAAAGGAGTCTGGTGGCCTTAAAGGGAGCAGTTTCCTGTTGGAAAGGGCTGTCTGATGGCATGATAAAGTGGTGAGAGTATTATAAATATAGCATGCACTTAAAGGGATACTTTGCCAATTTTCAACCAGGTTTGTGTGCAGATGAACACTGTGAAGGTACCTTCAAACTAGGGGTGGGCGATATGACTTTAAAATACTATCACAAGTATTTTTGCGATAACGATATTCTTGATGATATGACAAATTATTAAAATAATATTTTATCATTAATTTAAGAAAATAGAATTGCAGCAAAATAAATGATAGTTTTACAGTTTGCCTTCAAATATTTAGTAAAAACTAATCAAACATGATCTCTCATTTCTTTAGTTTGTGAACAACAACAACTTGATCCTAGTAGGATCAAGAGGTTTTCCTGCAGTGAATCATCATCTATAACAGAACCAGCTCCTGTCATTTACCAAAAGCTTAAATCCCACACACACCTTGGAGTTGCGCTGAGTGACAGAAGCCCCTCGTTCCACCAGGAGTCTTGCAACTTTTAAATTGCCACAGGCGAGGGCGTCGTGGAGAGGAGTCACTCCCTCACATAAGGGACCGCCAGGATCATTAATGTTAGCGCCGTGCTCCAGCAGCAAGGCCACAATGTCTGCATGACAGAGAGAGGACAGAAGAGGAATTATTTTCATTTTCATAAAACTGCTTTTAAACAAGGTTATATACAGCTGATCGTAACTCAGTTACCATAGTGACCGTGATTGCAGGCCTCATGAAGAGGAGTCCAGCCACAGTAGTCTCTGGGGTTCACTGGGTGACCCTGACGTGAAGACAAGCAGCACATTGTTAAGTATCAAATATTTCAGGTTGTGTTTTTTACTTCATTAACATTGCTTCTTACAAATGAGTAAGGCAGAGACAGCCTTTTGTTGAGATTAGGTGAAATATGGTGTTCTTTGTGTCGCAAATATTTAACAATGTTAGGCAGTAAGCTTTGCTATTGGCCTTCTGCTCAGTGTAGCACAGATATTTTACTGTTTACGGTGGATTTTCGCTCTCATCTGTCTGACTTTCATTCTGTTTCCTTTTGATTTTGCTTTTTTTGGACACATTTAAATAAATAAAAATGCAGTATTTTTTTTAAAACAACGATTTTAAGGTTTTGTTTTTCCCACCTGTTCCACCAGATACTGGGTCTGCTTCAGGTTTCCGTCTATACACGCTCTGTGCAGAGACGTCTCGCCCTTCTCGTTCCTCTTGTTCCACTACAGCAGGAAAACAGATACAAAAAGAGCAGAGGGTAAAATCTGAAGATGTAAGACGAGGCATACAAAGACGAGATGACTGCCTGTGCGAAGCGACGACTGATACATGACTCACCCTTCCTGCCTTCCTCCTTCCTGACACCATCTTGTCATAACCCTCCAAATCATCATCATCTAGATATGAAAAGTCAAGTGAGACAAACATAAAGTAACCTCTGGAAATGTTAGGATCCGTCTGTGTCAAGATGTCAGTGGGGCAGAGTGGCAGTTCTACCTGAGTCTGAGAGAACAACGTCACTGTCATCCAGAGATTCACTGTTCTCCATCTCCTCCTCTTCATCCTCCTCACCATCACTCCCATCTGGATTCCAGCCCTCAGCAGCACACAGCTCCTGCAGCCTCGCCTCGGTGTCATCAGCCTTTGATGAGCCGAGGCGTCTCTGGGACGCCAGCCAGAGCCTCAGCACTCGTTTCTGAAGAAGGCAAAGTGAGTGTTCATACACTCCATCTGTTTATAGACTCTTCCCAGACAAATTCTTTCACATAGTATATGGATTTGCAGCTGATAATATGAAAACATATAAACATGAATCAACCTTTTAAATCAAGTTTGACTTTTTGTTATCCAACTTTCAGCTGCTCCTTCCAGCTCACCTGTAGTCTGGTCTGCCCTGACGTCTGAGCGCAGTGTGAGGCTCTACTGTAGCTGCTCTCTATGTCCTCGAAGGCACAGCCGCTCTCCTCCTGAGCTGACGCGATGTTCAGCCAAGTGCTACACTCCTGATAAAGACACATACGAGTGATTATTTGATATCGTAAATGATGTTGGTCAGTCTAAACCAACACTACTAATCAACTACTAAGCATGTCTTCCACCACAACCATAAAGATGATTCCTCTGGTGATTTTATATGTACAATATACTGTATACTACATACCAGAGGTGTAGACAAATTTGATGAGACTCGACTTAACAAAAATCAAAAAAGATTTGCAACTCAAGTTGGACTGTATGACAAAAATTACAGATGGAGAACAAACTTGTTTTAACAAAAGTAAAAATTCTAAAAAGGCATTTGTTATTTCTGAACATGTAATACGTTATTATTCTGTTGTTAAAACAGCATTGCATTAGGAGAAGAATGCATTTTGACTTGTTCAGGACTAAAAGCTCACAGTTAAGGACTTGAACTTGACTTGGGTCTTGAGTGCAAAGACTTGAGACTCAATTGTGACTTGCAAAACAACAACTTGGTCCCAGCATGATTTACCCATTCCCATAAAACCCAGATAATATCACTTGGCCATTTAAAAGAGAGTACTGTTAGGTTAAGATATATGTCATGTATACCTCAGTAGAGCTGCCCTGTCGTAGAGCCAGCTCCTGTCTGTAGTGCTCCACTGCCTTGCTGTGCTGTCTCAGGTCTGTGTAGGTCGCAGCCAGGGACACGTGGATGACAGCCAGCTCCCTGGCAGGCTTTCCCAACGCCTCAGCTCCCTTTAGCTGCATTACATCGACAACAAGGTTTAATTAATTATCTTATGTGTATGAACTCAAATACAAGAGGAGTTAGAAGGCAGTGAATATTGGATGATTAATATATATCTTACCTGAGCCTGATACGCATCCAGAGCTTTGCTGTAACAGCCAACCTTACAGTACAGGTCCCCCAGCTGCTCTGCTAGCCCCACGGCCTGATGGGAGCTTTTGCCCTTATCCTCCCCCAACTCGTCATCTAATTTACAGCCCTGGTCCGCTGTGAAATTTAAGCAAATGACACCATCAACTCAGCTACCTTGGTGACAACAAAAGTCATTTTAATTAAAAGCAACAAGACAGAGTGGGTAAAAACTTTCTCTTTCACCATATTTGAAAGCTTTCTTCACGGCCTGCCTGTCCAGTGGCTGCTGGGAACCCAGCAAGAGAGCTTTTTTCAGAGATCGTCTAGCTGCTACAAAATCACCCAGAGTCAGCTGCACCTGTGGACAGATGTCATGGAGAGGCACAAATTACAAAACCAGCCAATATAACGTAAAATGGGTGAGCTGGTTGAATTTAATTGGACTGTTTCTGCTGTAGCGTTCTAAAGAATGAGTTTATACCTTGCCAATGCAGTGAAAAGCACTCGCTCTCACTAAACTTGTCCTTGATCTTCCTCGCGCACTCTTTGGCCTGTTCAAGGCAGCGCACAGCATTAGACTGTTGACCATGACGGAAGTAGATGTTGCCCAGGTTAAAGTTTGCTCGGTAGAGATCCTCAAGCAGCTGACTCTTCCTTTACAGGATTAGAACAGAGAAAGTACAATTAACAACACCTTATGGTAATATTTTTATGTACAAAGCACACTTGCTCTAAGTCCCTGTTGTACATATTTCTGACAACGTCCCTATCTTCCCACCTGAGTTTTTACATTAACATAAAGGTAAGTTAAAGATGTTCTTACTCTGCAATAAAGACACTTCGTCTGATAAACTCGCTGCAACGTTTGGGCTCCCCGAGATGATCACAGACCAAACCAAGATTGAGGAAGAGACGTGCCTTCATCTCACTAATCTCTCGCCCCGGCACAGTCCCTGGAGGTACGAAAAATTAAAAATGTTAGTACAAACAACTACTACAAAACCATAGGCACTAGTTAATTTAGCACCCTTCATATAATACCTTAAAAAGGACATGGACAAACAGACCTTCTAGGCGATCATCCACAATGGCCAGGCTCTTCCTGAAGGCATCCTCTGCTTGCTGTAAACTGCTCTTTGATTGGTCGGATTCATACCGGAAGAGGTAGGTTCGACCAATAGTGGCTAGCGCCCTTTGCTCCTCAGCATGATCTCTGACAGAGCGAGCCAGGTCCAGGTGACAGCGCTGGTGCTGAAGGAGAAAAAGACATGTAATGGTTTTAATATGAACCTACATGTTGTCCTCTATGTGTGTATCACAACAGTGGTGAGTGTAAGAGTTTTAAAAATTGGTTTATTGGCCACAAGGGCATTTTGGCAGAAAGTTTCAAGAAAGCAGACCAATCTACTCACTTTCAAAGCAGCCTCGATGTTTCCCATCTCTGCATAGCACTCTCCTATCTTACGATTGGCCACAGCTCGTCCAATTACGTCGTTAAGCACCTCAGAGAGAGACAACTCCTGCTGGTGCTCACTAATGGCAGCCTCATAATCACCTGAGAGACACAAAAAGTAGGAATGAGGATAGATGAATAGATTTAGAGCAAGACAGTAATCTAGAGACTACACTTTACTACACATTACTGGAAATCATTAGATGGGTTACTGTGACAAGTGCAAAGAGGCGGCAAGAGCATGTATACATGAGAAAGAGGGAAATAGGAATTGATTGCAGATATGCAGGGATTAGGACTATTAAGGGAAGTATATGTGGGAGTGGAGGGCAGAAGATTGCTGTATGGTGTTTTTGAGGACATCTGGATTGATTAAAAGACTGGTAGCTGCACACTGAGAGGGGTTGAATCAATAAGGAGGCAGCAGCAGCAAAAGAAGACAGTGGTGGGTATGATGGCTTGAAGCTGCTAATCGAAAACTACTTAAAACTCACCAGCATGATATAATGCGTTTAGTAGGGCTGGGTTAAAATAACTGATTCATCCAATTGAAATCGCCTTGCATTTGAATGACACAATATCGATTCATAAAATCCGAGATCAGTCTTTTAGTATACACTTTTTCCCACGGATGTGTGAAGGTGTAACCCTATTAATCTCGCCAGTAGTAAACGGGCTGCAGCGGCAAATTATTAACAACCATAGTCTTGAGAAGCTACAACGTTACCTGCTATTTTTTCTGTGACATCTGTAAGGACAGGAGGGCTAATACTGACTGACGTCTGTGTTCGTCATTCTTTCTAAACTTCACTCAGTATTGTGATGTCAGGAATATGATCTAGTTTATTGACTTTTTTTTGTTTCCAGTGAGATATTGAGTTTATATTGTGACTCTGCTGTTTTAATGTTACTGTTGCTGCTCTATAAACAACATTTAGTTGTAAAATGTTGTAAAATTTACAGTAATAGTTCTCTGAGAATCTCTTTCAGATACTAGCAAAAATTCAGAATCAGAATTAGCAATACTTTATTGATCCCAGAGGGGAAATTATCATTTGTTACAGTTGCTCCTGTGCAAAGAATAGAGAACTATAACAAGTAGGAATAAGCATATGAAAAAAAGTGTGTAAATATAGAACAATAAATAAAACAAATAGTACTCAAGATATAAAAATTAAAATTGCACAGTTGAATAATGAATCTTAGACAGCAGCCACCAGGGAGTCAAGCTCCACACCCACGATATTACTGTAATACTGTTGGTATTGTAACTGAAATATCCCTGATCGAATTGGAAACTGGATCGAATCGGGACCCTGTGAATCAAAATCGAATCGATTCAGGAAATCAGGGCCATACCCAGTCCTAGTGTACAGCATCTTTTGTGAAGTTATGGTGAATAAATGTAGTTGGTAAATGCACAGTGTGCGAGTTTGCAAGTTAGGTATTGTGTCTATTTACATCAGCTCCATCTGTATGCTTCACAAAATGATGAGTGACTCTGTATAACCTTGCATGACCACTACTATCTATTCTGTTTGAAAACTGATCTGTGTCCTTGTATCTGTCTGTCATGTCCTTATTCCTTTAATTTGTATTGTAAATGCCATCTGCACAGATTCCTATGTACACACTCCTCCATTAAACAGTAAATTCAATATTGCGAATATTAGGGAACAGCTTACCATTTCTGGACAGCAGCTCTCCCAGCTGATTGCAGATGTTTGCTTCCTCTTTGAGGTTGTTGTTGTTCTGCGCCTTGCTCTTTGCTTTCTGCAGCTCTGCAGTGAACACACATTAAGCTTGTGTTATATCGACATTGTAAACAATCTAAACAAATTAAAAAAAGAAGTGAAAGCAGACCAATACTTACGTTTTATCTCCCGAGAAGAGCTCATCTTGATTCAGCACAGACAGGTAAGCTATGTTAGCTACCACACAGCTGGTAGTAAATGACACCGCAGCGCGCTTCACTTTAGCTTAGCGCTAGCTGGAGGAAACCTAACTGACAACTCAGATAGGATCAAATCAAACCACTTTTTCACCTCATTCTCGCTGCTACGCGTCTTTGCTCGTCCCTAAATGTCCTCACTGTCATTTAAGTATCTGATCGTAAACGCTGTCTCATTCAAAAGTCTACATATTTAGCATATTTTAGCTTTCAGCGCTCAGTAAACTTCACAATGCCCCGCCAGTACCGCGCGAGCCAATGACTTCACTGTCTCAGTTCAGGGGAGATTTCACCCTGGCGTCAGTCTGTCAGGCACCAATCTCGCAGGCGCTCGCTGAGATTTAAAGGTCGTGTGTCCTACTCTGCCCTCAACCCTGATTATCTGCTGTAACCTCGCACCTAAACATTAAGTATGTGATGTGTTGACGTGTCTGTGGACGATGTACAGCACGTGAACAGAGTGTGCCTGTCTGTCTGGCAGACTACACTCAGGGCAATAACAACAGCTAACTAAAAGGCTGCCGTTCATTGGCTAACGCCAGAGCGTGACGTAGTTCTACATAGAAACAGCATCCATGTGTGGAGGGTTATTTGAGGAGTAACTAGTGTCTTTATGCTGCTATAATTCAGCAATTAGCGTTGTTTATGCACTCAAATTCCACACTGAAAGCTGAAGTACAAAATGGTGGGAGCATTTTAATTCCTTGTGAGTCAAACAACAGCAAGAGAAGAAGCAAACAGCGGAGGAGCTTGTGATAATGAGGAGCTGGTGGCTGTTACCTGGTGTGACTCTGCTTTATGGAGGCCAGGTGATGTCAGTCAAGGTAAAAAGGTAAAAGAGGTAAGAGTCCATTTAGTTACTGAGCCAGCTTTGAAGAAAATGATCACATAGTGACACATTATTTAGTGTTTTGTTGTAGCAAGGGAGATAATGACTTCTGTTTTGTTTTTAGAGTCATTTAAAGAGTACTGACGGTTAAAAGGTGGGAGCCCATTTACTTCCTGGAAATGAAAAAACCCTTCAAGAATTCAAATTGATAAAAAAAAAAAAATCTTGTTATAATGACATAGTAGGGGAGTCAATATGCTAATATTTCATGGTTATTAAACCAACCCATTTATTCTTTTGGGCAGTAATCCAGTTTGGTCTCTGGGGAGCACTGACAAGTTCATTTTTAAAATGTCACTGTATGTCTGTATATCATTTAAAGGTCCAGTGTGTAGGAGGTAATGATAATGATAATAATAATGCATTTTAATTATAGGTGCCTTTCAAAGCACTTGAGGACACCTTGCAAGACGCAGTTAAAAGAAAAACAAGCAGCAATGTGTTCATAGATCATGAAATTGGTAATATACAATAAAAGTTACATAAAAAAATGGCTGGACAAATATCGTAATCATAAATATTAGGTATAAAATCATCATCATAAGGTCATTATTAGTGCAAGTCTCCATATGTGTGTCTCCATAAAATCAGACCGAACATGGCAGCTTGAAAAGGTGTGTTTTCAGACGGGATTTGAAGGTGGAAAGGGAGACAATATTGCAAATGTCAGGGGTGGCAGCACGGCTTAAGGCTCTAGAACCCAAGGTAGTCAAGCGGGCAGATGGTGATGTGAGTTGGATTGCAGGGGAGGATCTAATAGTATGGGAGGGTGTGTAGATATGAAGGATTTCAGACAGGTAGGTAGCAAGGGGCTTGGTTATGAAGGGCCCTTAAAGGTGAGAAGCAGAATCTTGAAATCGATGCAATATTTAACAGGAAGCCAGAGAAGTTACTGGAGAACAGGAGTGCTATGATCTATGGAGGAGGTTCAAGTGATGATACAGGCTGGAGCTTATGAAAAACTTTAAAGGGAGACCAAAGAGGACAGAATTGCAATAATCAATAAGAGATGTAACTGAAGAATGAACGAGGATAGCAGCGCTCTGAGGTGTAAGTGATTTCCGAAGACTATTAATATTTCGTAGATGAAAGTATGCAGACCGATTAATATTATTGATATGGGCGTCAAAGGACAGTGCAGCTGTCCAGGATGACACCCAGACTCTTTAGTGGCATCTAGCGGTGAGGTTGCAGAACTGAAGCTTCTCCCTTGTGCCAAGTGTGTAGGAGAGCTACGGTGGCCGACAAGCGAAAACACGAATAGCCCTATTTAGAGTCAGTGTTTGGTTTGTCCATTCTGGGCTACTGTAGAAACAACATGGCAGACTCAGTGGAAGAGAACCCCGTCTGTATGTAGATATAAATGTCTCATTCTAAGCAAAAAAAAACACAACAATTCTTATTTTAAGGTGATTATAAACCAATGAAAACATAATAATGAATATTATATTCCATTTCTGTCAATACATACCTCTATTCTCCACACATTGAACCTTTGAGGATTCCTTATTTAAAATGATTATGTTAATGAATGTAAAGACAGGCACTCCACTCTCTTCTTATTCTGTGAAATGTATGCACATGTGCTTGAACTTCACAACCGATATACAAGACAAACTGAAACATCTGCGCTCCGAGTCTTCTGCAGAAAACTCTTACTATTACATAATGCAAATGCTAATAAGAAGTAGATATTGTTTTGCATGACATATTATTTTCTGCAGGAGTCACAGTGTGCAGTGTGTTAAAAAATAACGTGTTCTCAGGTGTTTTCACCCTAAAATATTGATATCGCCCACAGGGTAACTGATACTAGTCTAATAATCTGATTTTCACTGCCAACTGCTGGTGACAGCTTGCTTTTCCCACTCAGCACTTAAAGCTGTGATGCTAAATCAAAGCATATTGTGGTCAAAAGCACCAAAGACTCACCTGTGTGTGAAATACATGATCATACGAGGTAGTGATTTAGATGTAGTGAGTTAATTATGATGTTGTTTGTCAGAGTTCTGCTGTATAACATGCTTATAAGAGAAGCTTTCTTTTTATTTCTTATTCAATTTCAAATTCAGCCTCTTTTTAGCATGCCTCTAATTTAGGCTAAATCAGAAATTAATTTAAACACCACTGTAGCAGGCTTCATTACAGTAACTAATAGATGAGTTTAAATCATAAATGTTATTATAAGAATGAGAACATTCATCTGATTGTTTGTTGTCTGTGTTGCTTTGTGCATTTGGTGGCTCCTAAATTTGCTCTGTCAGCAGGACTGCTGTGAAGAAGGATCTACAAATCTGAAACACAAACAATGCCTAACATTACTTACACCAATTTTCAGATTGACGTCCATGGAGCTAACCCAAATTCATGATCTTATAATCCAACTGTTCAGTCTGCTAAAAAAAAAAAAAGGGGGGGGGGGAGACACATGGCCTGTGACGTCGACGCTGAGACATATTTTGATTGGCTTATTCAGACGGACAGCAGGCCTTGACAGACAAATAGTGGTGCAGCCTCTAGTGAGTTGCTAAACTGAGAATTACAAACATTATTTAGCTCTTTTTTTTTTTTAAACAGATTGATGAGCGTGTGATGATGAGACTCTGCTGTGAGCTGATGTATGTAGTCCTGTATTTTAATCCATCATCTGACAAAACACAGGACGAAATCATTGTTAAAAATCACTGGAAATATTAAGTCTGTCTTAATATTCTATATTATATGTCCTCTGAAATGATACAGATTTCTAGGTCTCTTGTTTATAAAACTCAGCTGGCCTTATTTCTGCTGGATTTGCCGACACATCAACCTGTGTAATCGTTTTTTGGAGCATCCAAAAATATTCCCAAATCTGAGTCCCTTGAGAAACAACAGCAGACACAGCAGGCAGCAAGAAAATCAGAATCAGAAATTATTTATTGCCAAGCAGGTGTGCACATAGAAGGGATTGGTGATTTGGTGCATAGCAACAACCACAGTGCAAAAGTGTTAAGACATAATATAAAATAAATATAGGAACATTTACAGCAGAATATGAAAAAATATAAGGATATGTTGAATATATCTTTTTATTTAAGTGTCTGTTTTTAAGTGTACAGTTGTGCAGGAATGTGCAAATTATTGTCCATTGGGATATAAAAGACAAAAACAAAGAACCAAAATAACTCTGTAATCATAAAACCCTTCATTCATCCAGGTTTACATTAAACAAAACTAAAATCCTGCAAACACCGTAAGGCAGAGATGCTTATCTGTTATTTTGGGTCAGAGATTTTTGACATGCCAGACACGAGACTCCTGCATCAGAAGGAGCTGAGAAGCCTTTCACATCAGACACAGAGCTCCCTCTCAGCCTCTGTGAGTCTGCATCTCTAAACCGTTGACCTTACAAATGAGCGTGCCGCATCATTGTGAGAATTGGTGTTTCTGGGCGGTGCAAAGTGGAGTAGAGCACATCAGAGTGCAGGATATCTGAGCACAGCAGAGCACAGAGAGGCAGGCACATCCGCCGCTGGAGGGATCAAATCTGTACCATCTGACGCTCAAGGATTTATGGGTTTAGTCAAAATTGCTTTTCCCACTGTGGAGATTAAGCACCGTAGGATGTTTTCCACTCAGGCCGTAGAATAGCTGAGTGTAGCTGCTGCTGCTGTTGCTGTTTTTCCTCCCCCTTATCGGCTCCGGCGGTGGAGAAGGGAATGTCTCAGCAAGGCAGAGTGCTCCGAACCCTTGAGGGGAGTAAATTCTGACTGACAGGAGAGGTCCGTCCTCTGGGGAATGTGAACCATGCAGGTGGATGCTGTTCTTGTGCTCTTCTGTGTTTGGCTCGCGGGTGCAGCGGGGAGGATAGCCCAGTCGAGGGGTCACAAGCTGGAGACCTACAAACAGAGCAGGTAACGTGAAAGGAGACACGGATTGTTTCAGAGACTGAAAACTGTAAATGCTTGTTTTTATTGTCTCACTTAGACGCAGAAACAGTTTTGAATTAAGCTTTTAATGCAAGCGTTAAAGCTCTTTGCCCATAAGGGCTTTAGTATGTTCTTATAGATGTTTTTTGAGGTTTACACGATGTTGTCCGGTGTTTCCTGTGTCACCTGTGCCGCTCCCTCCCCCTCTGAAAACAGACTTATTCAGACAGCAGATTGGAGAGCGGAGAGAGGGAGAGAGAGAGGGAGACCTAAATCCCCACATCTATTTATGCACTACTAGTGAATGCTGTGTTCTCTTGCCCCACAACTGCTGCAGGCCAGTTAATGACTGTTTCCCCCACTGGCAGCAGTTGTAGCCAATGTCATTTCCAGGTGATTATTTAGGCTAATTGCTGCCTTGTTAATGCGTCCAATGGATTAGATGTTTTAGTCGGGGACTGAACTACATCTGGGAGTCGTTAAAGCACCCTCAATTCGACATCGCTACATTATTGATTGAATTGGCTTCAACACTGCTCGGCCTTTAAACGGAACAGATTGTGTTTGTTTATCTGGCTGTTAGAAGTTGTGTCACTGCTGTGAAGTGCAGGGAGCAGCGAGTGGAGGGGCAGTCTGATGAACATGCGGTGGAGAAAATGTCACATTTACACTACAAAAACAAGCTGTTAGCATTTTAGAAATGCTGATAATAATTGTTTTAATGATACGCTTAAATTTGGGACACATAATGAAGCACGAAAACACTCAAATTTGGTACATAGGAAGACGAATGCTTAAATATATTGCAAAAAAAAATAGTTTGAACTATCATAACAACTAATGCTGGTGTGTATGAAGTAGGGCAGCAAGTCAGAGTTATTGTTATCATGATTGATAACCTGATATTTTCTTGATTTATTATTTGGTTTATAAAATGTAAGAACAAAAAACATGCTGTTCACAGCTTACAATGTCTTGTTTAGCCTAAAACCCAACTATACTCAGTTTACTATCATATAAGATGTAAAGTATTTAAAATATATCAAAGAAAATATAAGAAAAGCAGCAAATATTCTCATTTAAGTAGCTTTAACCAGTGTTTTCCCCCAATTTTGCTTAAGAACAACTGTAAAAAAATAATAATAGACTATCAAAAGAGTCACAACTTCTGTCAGTCAACTTATTTTATCAGATTTAATAAGAATATTAGATGTTTTAACACTGCTGTTAAGTGCAGTGCGCAGCATATGGGGAAGCGCAGCCTGACATACTTGCAGTGGAAGTCTTTGACGCACATTTGAAATGCAAATGTGATCATTATTTCAGCGAGTCAGTTACATTTGGAGCACATTTTGAAGCATAAAAAACAGCTGTAAGGTATTTAAAAAAGATGAATGTTTACATGCACGGCGAAAATTGTCTGAATGAATTTAAATTACACCCTCAGATGGCTTTGAACACCTGTCGAGAGCTGTAAGCAGAGGAATGACTCACAGGGGCTGCAACTAATGATTATTTTCATTTTCGGTGAATGTATCGATTTTTTTGTTCGGTTGATAGAAATGGCAGAAAATTGGGTAAAATGGCCATCACACTGATGTCTTCAGATGTCTTGTTTTATGCGACCAACAGTCCAAAAGCTGAATTTATTCAATTTGCAGTCACAAAAGATGACGAAAGGCAGCAAATCTTGTTATTTCAGAAGGCGGGATGAGCAAATGTTTGGCATTTTTGTTTGAAAGAATTATTAATCTGTTGTCAAAGTAGTCGCTGGTTAATTCTGTGAGTCAAGTAAATGATTAATCGACTAATCTTTTCAGCTCTAGTGCAAAGTCAACCTCTTTAGATGGCTCATGGGAATATTTGCATTTTATCTGAGCTGAAAAAATACAGAGAAAAATACAAAAAATCCCGTAAATACTCAGGATAGATTTGACTTTATTTCCAACATTTACATCTACAAATTCAGCTATTCTCTTGTGGAAATATTAGCATGCAGCTCGACTATATCCTCAGGTCTTCAAGTGAGAAACTGTCTTTGCATTAATCTCTGGTGAAGATGATAAGATTTCCCCAAGCAGGCAAACTACAGCGGCGTGTGCCTCATAATGCTATCAGCGTTGATTTATTTGCATCCACTTAATATATTCAACAAACCCTGTCAAATCATATAATCCCCCTGCCTTTAGATACAGTATCACTTTTCATGCTGTAACCGTTGTTATTTATAGATCAGAGGAGATGTCAAACAGCAATCAGCTATTAACGGTCTCATCCATGTGAGTGATATTAATGTGTTTGACATTCTGTACCTGCTCGTTCTAATGTACATTATGACAAAGTGTCGGAGCTCATAACACGGCAAATCTGATCTCACTGAATATGTGTTTAACAGTTCTTTTTAATTTAAACAATCCTCCGTGAAATTACATTTCATTTAAAGTGATCATCGGAGCCCTGAGGTGATTAAGATGGTCGTATAAGAGGAGCACAATCGTAATCATCTGTGGAGAATCTTCAAAAGGCAGAAAGCACAAGTGGCTCAAAGCTGCGGCGTAATTTCTAAACACCAGTGTCGCCTTGTTATCAATCAGCTTTTTTTCCCCCCCAACTAGTTAAAAGTCCCCTCACATTGTGTCTTCTCTCTGCTGACACACACACACACAGTCTGAGAATACAAATCAAATGTAAATCTCTCATTCCTCTTCCAGCAGGGGAAAAAAAAACCTCATGTACTTATGCAGAAGTTGAACCTTTCTTCCCCCTGTTTCTCATCACTCCACTCCTCCTCTCTTTGAGTGTGAAATTGGGAAAGCGGCTGGATGCTGCTGGCGTGTGTTGTGGGAGTTTTCACTGTATTACTTACATTTTCTTTTCACTCGCTGCCTTGAGGAGGGAAGCGGAGAGGGGGGATAAGTGTAGGACAGCAGAGTCCCACACAAGAAAACATCTGAGGAGAAAACCCTCATGAGGTTTAAGAGATAATTCTGAGCGGTCGCTGGATGATTATTGAGACAGAAAATCACATTTCGATCCTACAAATGAATCCTCCTGCTCCTTTTTATTCTGATTTCTTTCTTACTTTTGATTTTTTCACGCCTCCGCATAAACATCTAAAGCATTCACGCTGTTGAAGTAGCTCATTATTTCTAAAGGAAGCACCCTGCAATATCCTGGGTGCAGGCTGCTCTAACTAGCAAGCTACATAGTCATTAAAAAAATGTTAACATCAGATCTCTATTTGCCATACATTTTCAATACCACGGGAATGTAACAATGAAATGAATGTTAAATATGCTTTTATCCCCACCTGTAGGCGTAGATTTCAGGGGAACCCTCAATATTTAGAGCATGAGCATTTATTCCTCCCAATAAAAAACATGCAACAAGCAGAGGACTTTTACTTTGACAGAAATTAAAGACATTAACATCGTAAATTGACACAAAAATGCATATACAGGTGCATAAAAATCACCAGAATACATAAGTGTTTGATGCACAAAATTTTCCAGGTCCTCTCAGCCCCCTGTGTCATAAGTGTCCTCCCCAGTGCTGACGCAAAACCTATGCACTTGCCTCCTCCCACAACTGTTTCCTATGGTTAAAGAACATCAATTGTGAATCAGAGGAAGAAAGATTTTAGTCATATAGTCTGTAATAAAGCTACTTAACTATGCTACTAGCAGTAACAAATTTAGCAGCAGAGTAGCCTACATGCTGTTAAAGCTTTTGACGTCTATGACATCATGATTTAAAGGTCCAGTGTGTAGCACGTAGGGGGATATCTTGGGCAGAAATGGAATATAATATTCATAACTGTGTTTTCATTGGCGTATAGTCACCTGAAAATAAGAACTACTACATTTTTGTTACCTTACAATGAGCCAGTTATATCCACATACAGAGCAGGATCTCTTCCAAGGAGTCCACCATGTTGTTCTACAGTAGCCCAGGACGGACAAATCAAACACTGACTCTAGATAGTGCCATTTGCTTTTTTACCACTGTAGCTCTCTTACATGCTCGGTGCACTAGAGAAGTTTCAGTTCTGCAACCTGACCCCTAGATGTCACTAAATCCTACACACTGGACCTTTAACTTTACTGAAGTGTAAATATATTTTTTAGATTAATTTCAAAGTAATGTGAAACGAAGGGTCAGTTGGTTGATTGATATTGTGTTATTTCTTTTTTGCTTTTAGATTACATTAAGGGTGTGTATGCAAAAGAAGCAATAGAGAATGTGAAGTTGACGTCACACTGTGTTAATTTTTCAGGAGGGAGGCGCCATCTTGTGAGAGTTGTGCTCTGTTATCTCTGTTTGCTACAGTCTACTCGATTATGCATCTTCACTCACGTTCCTGGACATTGTAAACTCAAAGTAGAGATGAAACACTGAATAATATGACCATGGTGTGTTTGATTTTTACCTTAGGTAAACATACGGCACTGCAGTCAAACTTGATATTCAACCAGATTTGCGAGAAACCTAGACAGTATATCATTTTTTCGCCAGTAGGGTGCAGCCATCTTTTAACAAGCTAGTTGGTGACCTTACAGGAGTGGTTCGTTACTATGGAGCACTAAGTGCAACTCTGTACTTTAGACTTGTTAACTGTCTCGTTTTTGGACTGATAGTGCCTTCAGGTGAAGTCGTGTTTACCGTGTTCACAACAAGAGTCCATGTCAGCAAATCCCTTCTTGTGGTATTCACCTTATAGGTGGATTTTTTTCGTGATGTGTTTGCTGAAATCTTCAGAAACGGTGAAAGCCATGGAAGTTCATTTTTCAGTGGATGACAAGTGAATATATTGATATTTTAGGTTTATAGTTTTTCTTTGTAATTTTGAATATAATTTCGAATATGTCTAAAGAAAATGTTGATATTCCCAACGACCTCATCTTTTTCCTCTGTCATCATGCCTTTGCATTTCCTGCAGAGGTTACCCACTTGCTAGCTCGCTAAGTTTTATTCTCCTGGGTGCTGACAGTAGCATCCATGTCGCTGCTGCATATCATTTACATGATTTCCCATGTTATAGCCACAAGCTCACAAGTTCCAATGACGGCAGCGTGAGTGTGTATATGTTTGTGAACAGGAGTAACAGAGCACAAACCTCACAAGATCATCACCGTCCTACACAGCGTGGCATACCTCCACCTTCTTTATATCACAGTGTAAAAATACTCCTGCATGTGTGTCACAAATGTTGCAGCTGGTAGAGGTGGGGTTGGTAACTGCTTGTTACCTTATTCCATCATAATACATCATAATTTATTGTTGATGTATCGATAATCTGAATCTGCAAAGAAGACTAGTAGCTAATGTTGTCAAATAAAAATAGTGGAGTAAAAAGAAGCGTAAACTTAAAATGCTCAAAGTACAAGTACATCAAAATTGTCTTTAAGAACAGCACTGGAGTAAATGTACTTACACTCCACTGCTGTCTATGTGACAATGATTTTTGTTGTGAAACAAGTCTTAACATACATAAAATTCAGACATTACGCCCCATGTGTCCGTTACAGTCTACTCAGACAGCATGTACAATTTAATTCTCTTTTTCTTAAACTCATTTTTTCACAGCTGCTGCTGTCTGAATTCTTTATTGTGTCCACAGTGACCTCTGCAGGAATCTGGCCCATTAACCCTGCAGCGATGCATGCATGCAGGTCTGTGGCTGCACAGCAGAAACAGTGTGTAGACAGGCGGTCTGCTGTGTGGCGTAGGCAGGCAGAGAGGGGGATTGGAGAGGCATTTCTGCCAAGAGGATTAGGAACCAGCTGCTGGATGGACACAGACAAGTAGCACCCATTGCCCATCACAGCTCTGCAGCTAGCCGGAGAGACCCTCTTCTTACTGTTTCATTTTGCCCGTTGTGTTTTTTATGTTTCCGTGCAGTCTCTCCCTCTCTCGCCTGCTCCCTCTCTTTCTCTCTTCCTCTGTGGTATTTCCTTAATGCATGTCTATGGTTGTCACAGGGATTTGTCCCTGTCTGTCACAGCATGCTCTACTCTAATAATCCATTTTAGGGTTTTTGGAAATCTTTCTTTTTTTTTCTCCCGCTCTCTCTGTTCGTTCGTGGCCTGAAACGGCTGCCTAAAAGACAAGTATACAGACGCAGCCCTCTTGAAAAGTGACACCAGAGAAGAGCTGGCTTCCTCTAAATCGGATGTGATGAGGAAATGCTCTTTTGCCCTTTGTGTGATTTGTGGATAAAATGTGTGTGATGTAACCGGATGTACTACATCTTCTTAGCAAGTGAGAAGCATCAAAACAAAACAAAAAGCCTAAATTATTGTTCCGACTCTCAAGCTGTGTAGATTTAGGCTCGACAATGACATGTGCATCATCATTTGTTTCAGAGTTAAAGCTGCAGCTAATGATTATTTGAATTGTTGATTATCTGCCGATTGTTTTCTCAGTTAATTGATCAATCTTTCAGACCAGCTAAGGACCCCTTAGCTGAGAGACGGCGCAGGGACCCCTACACATATTGTATAAAATTGAGTTGCACATGAGATAATTCTCAGAATATTTTCAGGTCTTCTTTCGTTTGCACTCGCCTGTTGCTGCTAAGTCAGCAGCAGTTGTAGCATGGCGAGGTGTACTTTTGCTGGTGGTTTCTGAGATGGACCATGTGTCAGAGTCTCTTGCTGGAAAAGTTGTAACACAATCCCTTGCGGCTCATAAGGTATATTAATACAGCTAATTGACCAATATATTTCAATAGTATGTAACTGTTAGCGAACTAGTTCACTTCACTGTTATGGTTAAATGCCGCACAGTGATTTAGCGTTGCACAAGGATTCATGCATAACAGTTGGCCTATCATCAGTGGTGTGTACTGTAAATTAATACAGATATATTAGGGATGCATGTCATTGGTATCGGCTGATATTGGCTTTAAAATGAACTATCAGAACTGGCCAACATGCTTTTTCTTAATTGACGATGAATGAATATAAAATACATTGAGAAGTATTGTTTTCCATGTCTCCATCTGCTGGTGGGCCATCACGATAAGAGTATGCACATGTAATATGTTAATCCCACTACAGAAGAGACTTGATGATCACTAAAATTAGGTCGAGAACAAAAGTGGATATATCGATATCAGCATTGGTTATCAGTCAAATGAGTTGGTACATAGTGGCATATTGGATATCGCAAAAAAAAAAAAAAAATCCAATATCATAATATCATGCGTCCCTAATACATATTTTTTTTATGAATAGGCCAATTTATCTTTGCTAATAATATGTTGAAGTCATGTTAATGCGTAGCCTATTTTAGACATTTGAAATTTTGAAGAAAATAAAACTTAAATTAAGTTATCAAACAATGATTTTGCGGCCCCGCTGCAGTAACTCTGAGTCCCCCTGTTGAAGACCCAGGTGTTAGACTATTAAATATATAGTAAGAAGCAGTGAACACTGACTGGTATAATTTCACAAAGATCAAAGTCACATGTTTAAAATGCTTGTTTTTTCCAACAGACATCCCAAAACCCAAAGATACTCAGATTACCATCATATATGACATAAAAAAAATCATCACACCTGCAGGTTTGAGAAGTTGGCACCAATAAATGTCATTTTTTTGCAAAAAAAAAATACTAAAATGTTTAATCAGGAGTATAATTGATGGTTATTTTTCTGTTTAATGTTAGAAAAGAGAAATGCTTATCGTTTTAGCGCTAGCCTAAATATAACATGTCATATATCTAGGGATGCAACTAATGATCATTTTCTTTATCAATTAATCTGACAGTTATTTTCTTGATTACATGTTTGTCAACAAAATGTCTGAAAGTAGATAAAAGGGCCTGTCCTAATTTCCTAATGTCCAAGGGGACTTCTTCAGGTGTTTTGTTTTGACCAACCAACAGTCCAAAACCAAAAGATATTCAGTTTACCTTCCTGTACGACAAAGACAAGCATCAGATTCTCTCATCAGGGAAATGCAAATGTTGAGTTTTTCTTTTTTTTGTTTAAGAGATGACTGGAATGATCCTTTGATTATACATTAATTGACTCACTGTTGCAGCTCTACATACTGTATAATACAGCTAAAACGAAAAGCCATGTAAAGAAAGCTAAAACGACAACTCGATTTGACTGTAACATTCAGCAGTCTCGTCTACTTTGCATAATGTTGTGCTGCTTCCACATGTGACAGATGTTCTCATTCATTTATTTATTTATTACTGTTGTTAACTCATCAGGTCGCGAAGAGAGACCAGAATGGATGGGGGTGGAGGCCACAAATCTGGAAGGTGAGTTATTGAAATCATTAGTTAAAACATTATCACAGTAATATTGATTCTTTAGCTAATTGATTTGACAATTTAAACAATGCACTGCGTACCCCTGAAGGCTTTATCGTGAGTCATTACGAACATGTCCTCCTTTTTTGTCCCACAGCCCAATTTACAAACGAAGTCCAGACATGACAAAATCTCTGATGACAAAGTCTGAGCAACTCCTGAGAATAGACGACCACGACTTCACCATGAGGCCGGCATTCGGAGGTCAGAAAATGAGTGTTACTTCAGATAAGAGTGTTTTAGTTGTACAGCTCAGACAGGCTGGGTGCACGCTGCGGAGGCTGCATGCTCAGCTGGATATGATTGTTGCAGTGGTTGTTGGTTTGATTTGAGCCTAACAGTCCTGTGAGCTTTAAGCTCTTGCAGACATTAATTGTGTTGGAGTTTTCGTTTGCAGCTCAGTTCTTTACATCACAAGAATGTTAATACGCGCAGTTAATACACTGGCTTCAGCGCTGTACATTAGAGGGATTTGCTATCAGACAGGCACACAGGCTTTTGTAATGAAATATAAATATATTTATAATCCTTTTAGCTGTCTTTAAAGGCAAATAACCACAAACACGAGAGCTGTATTTAACTAAAAAAAAAAAAAAAAATCAGCCATGAGGCTTTGAAGAGAGAAACACGTGTTGTTTTTTCCAGACCACGTCTACTTTTAATCACACGACAATCTGCTGCTGAAAACACACCAAGTGACCCTCGCCAGACCCTTTAGCTGCTGATGTCAAACATCAAGTGTGTCTCAGCTGCAAGTGGAAAAGAGAGCTGGATTTCATCCACTGCTGCATCAACTTTGATCCATTATTGTGACCTAATTGTATTTGTGTACTACTATTGGAGGATGATGATGATGCAGAGTAGAAAGGCTGAAATAGGTCAAAAGTAGAATCCCAGCCAGACCGACGCAGTCGTGGCGCAAGCAGTTGCTCTATATTTGTGTGACTCATTGTTCTTTTTAGACACGTGATTTCCAAAACAAAAAGGTTCAAACAGTCTCTGTTACGGTCACCTTGACTGTTTTACCCACTGTCTCATCCTAAATCAGGCAACCAGCCTCTGTGCAGAAAAATACCACTTATGTATTTGCTGCGCATTTCTGACATGAGTCCATTTTATCTCAGGTCCTCCAATCCCTGTTGGAGTGGACGTTCAGGTTGAAAGTCTGGACACCATCTCCGAGGTGGATATGGTAAGTATGAAACAGGAGAATCATGTATTACAGATTATAACAGATTAGAAACGAGACATCAGTGGTAGAAAGGTGCCTGAGTATGTTTACTCGAGCGCTGTACTTACAAGTATGATATGTTTCATTCCCATGTTAAAATGTCTAAAAACGATTAGACCTATGTTATATATTTTGTTGAGTTGTGTACTTACATCATCCCAAATGTTTCCAACAATGTTCAAACCAAGAGAAATCTGTAATTCTATGTTATATATGTATAAAGAAATCCTCCTTACCTCCTCTAGTTGCTCTAACTTGTGGGCAAACAGGAGAGAAAGGGTTAGCAAGCAAGCTAATGTTACATTAAATAATGTTACTGGTGGCCAGAGTGCAGGTAACCCACAAAAACTTTGGCAAAGGGAGAAAGATATATTTATATATATTTAAAATGGGCCCACATGTATGGCCTACATGCATGTATGTAGGTGTGGGCACGGGTAAAAATGAACTATGTGTGTGTGGGCAGTGAGTAGGAACAAAAATGATCAGGTGCCCAAACTGGTCATGTGGACACTCAGCAGCTTTTGCGTAATCGAACACCTGTATCTCATGGCAGACTGACAAAATGTGCACATTTGATGAAACAATATTCTGGAGCTGAGGATGCAGCTGACTTAACAGTTTCATTTCATTTTCATTTACTTAAAAGTAACCTTGTGTGTTACAGTTAAAACTGGCCTGACTCAGTTAAAAACTGGTTGTCAGCAGGTCCCTGTTATGCAACAAAAGCACATTACAATACAGAATAAAAAAACAAAAACAATCAGCAGAGGCAAAACAACCAAATGTAGGCAGCTACACTGACACTGCAGAGTAGAGGACTGAAGTGGAGGGAGTATAAGGGGATATGAGATTTAAATCAGTGGCTGCAGGTCTGTCCTTCCATCAGATAGTGTTTATATGTGTGTTTGAAATGTGTAACAGAGGTTATTGCTCTAATGTAGTGTGGTATCTCTCACCATAATTGTCTCTGTAAGGTGGTACAGGAATAAGTGCATGTGAAATTGTTACTTTGGATATGTGGGAAGATAATAAACACAAAATCCGTTATTTATGTCACTTAGCATTACAATGGCAACGAGTGGGAGCTGACTGAGCAGGCGCTTTGCACATGTGAATGAGACAGTGCATTGTGTGAAATGGCATAATCACAAAATGGTGTGTTTATTCATGGGTCAAGTTTTGGGACTTATATTATCAGGTCAGGCTGGGTCCAGATTTGACTTTGGATCGTTTCAGAGTTTGGTGTTTTTGCAGGCCTCTGCTCGTGGCTGTTTCATTAGAATTAAATAACATAACTTGAATAAAACTTTAATACATTCCCTTATCCATGAACACGATTGCTGTCACATCAGATAGATATTCATCGACAATGGTAGCTGTTAAACTATGAACACAGCTACTCCCATGATCCCATGTTACTACACAACATCATCAAAGTCTGTCTTTTGTTACCGTTTTGAATGAGAGACCCCTTGCATCAGAAATTGCATGCTGCGCATTTAAGTACAGTTTTGTGGTACTTTTCTGGATTATTTCCATTTTCTGCTTCTTTCCACGTCCACACTAATATTTCATTCATCTAACAGCTGGAGTTTATAAGTACAATATAACATTTAAACACATAATACGTTTATAAAACACAATGTGTTGTTCAAGATAAATAAAGAGAATAAGTGGCTTAGCTTTTGTTTTGGCTCGTGACTAAATCATTGTCTGGTTGAGACACATAATGGTTTACTTCTAAAACAGATATCTTAGTTTTCATTTATTTTCCTAAATCTTGTGTGTGTGTGTGTGTGTGTGTGTGTGTGTGTGTGTGTGTGTGTGTGTGTGTGTGTGTGTGTGTGTGTGTGTGTGTGTGTGTGTGCGCGCGCGCAAGCCAAGGAATATTAGTCAAACTAATAATGGTTGTTTTGATAAGACATCTCAGAGTTTAGACATTTTAATGAATCATTTTTTATTGTAAGAGAAACTGCTTGTTTATTCATTTTAAAAATGGCTCTTCTGAGTTTGTAAATGAACTCTCAGTCAGTTTTTAGACGTCCATGAGTTAGTTTGCAGTTTGATCAAACAAATTATGTAATTGTTCACAAAAAGAAGAACAAGATTAAATAATGCTCTAAAAAATAAGTACAAAGTTGTGTATCAGAACTTCATCTCTTGACCGCACAGATTTATCCTAAGACCCTCTGGAGGGCTGTATATGGTATATAAACTAGCTCCAGCTCAACAAGCTACAGCCGTAAAATGCTCCTTACACATTGTTGCATAAGTATTAATACTCTAACAATGTCTTATGTAATAATATATCAGTCACAGGGGCCATTTTACTGCACAACCACCAGATTTACTTAGATACTTTAAGTACATGTATGTAACTGATGATACTGTACTTTTATCTTAGTAACATTCTGAATGCATGACTTTTACTTGTAATAGAATATTTTTACATTGTTGTATTGATACTTTTACTTACGTAAGACATGTCAGTACCAGTTTCTTGTCTTCCTATAGGACTTTACCATGACACTGTACCTGCGTCACTACTGGAAAGACGAGCGGCTGTCGTTCCCGAGCACCAACAACCAGAGCATGACCTTTGACAGTCGCCTGGTGAAGAAGATTTGGGTTCCTGACATGTTCTTCGTCCACTCTAAGCGCTCTTTTATTCACGACACCACGACTGATAACGTCATGCTGAGGGTTTACCCAGATGGCAACGTCCTCTACAGTCTCAGGTAAACAAGAGGACAAACTCACACTAAGATGACAAGTGTCTTTTTAAAAATACTGCAAAAATGCTTTCACAAGCAGTTTGTATGTTTGAAAAAAAGACAAAGACTAAGAGGTTGGTGATTCATCACTAGAAAAGAAGAGAGGTTATTCTCCTGTATTGTATAAAAAAAACAAGGAAAACATTATAATAAAAAAGCTTTTTACAACAGCTGCATTTAAAAATTAAGCACTGTCACATACTCAAACACCAGAACACGCCACATGAAAAGATCACATAGACGTCACTCCTGATTTTGCTGATTTACTGTAATGATTTTCGCAGCAGTTGGTGCATTTTTTGGAACAACATTTCTGTGTCATTTGGTAATTTATAATCAGTGCAGCTGATGAATGTGAAAGTGTCAGGTTTCGAGGGGAGATTGCAAAATGCTTGTGACGTCTGTCACTGCAGGGACTTTTTAATTTTTATTTAATCGTCAGGCAGTTAATTTATGAACATGTTCATATTCACAACGACAGTGTGAAATGAGGCCACTTGATGAGAAACTGGGGGGAAGAGGGAGAAGACGGGAAGCAAGACCGCAGGAAGAAAACACAGCAGGACAACTGAGAAAAACATTTAAAGGAACAGATAACCCAAAATCAAAAACACCTATTTTTCTCTTATCTGTAGTGCTATTTATTAATCTAGATTATTTTGCTGTAAGTTGCAGAGTGTTGGAGATACCGGCCGTAGAGATGTCTGCCTTCTCTCAAATATAATGGAAGTACATAGCACTTGGCTCGTGGTGCTCAAAGAGCATTATACAGAGTGTCGGAACTATTTTCTTTCTACCGAACTACACCCTGCGCAGAAGGACGCATCTCCTCATGGACGAGAGGTTCATTCTTGTGACACTGCGAGATGTAAACATTAATGGCTACCACCACTAATGGTTCCTGCTGTTTTCCCTGTAGAGTCACCGTCACTGCCATGTGCAACATGGACCTCAGCCGCTTCCCTCTGGACACCCAAACCTGCTCGCTGGAGATCGAGAGCTGTGAGTGAATTTATCAAAGATATGAACAGATATTTCAGAAAGATGGTAGCTTTTTTTTTCACTTCTAACATGTTGATTCATCCATACCACCATCAGGTTAAAGTTTCCTCTTGAAAAATTAATGTCCATGAAATCTGGTGTTATATTTATGGTGCCCTGGCCTGGCCTTGCTCTGCCCCAGGTCAAGGGCCACTGCAGTGCTTTACTCTTTTCATCTTTGTCCTTGTCTCTTAGTCCTCTTAGTCCCCAGTTCCCAATAAAGCAGTGCACATGCATATGTTAAATTCAAATGTGCAAGTTCTTCATAGCTCTTTATCAATTTACAGTTAAATTGAACTTGAACTGACTTGTTGCAACATTTGCATGAAGCATCTTTACTACTTTACTTTTTTACTCAGGTTTTTAAACTTACTTCTGTTTTTGCTATTTTTATTTATATGTCTTAAATCTAACTTAAATTCAATTTTTTTTTTTTACTGTTGTCTTGTGTGAAGGGAGACTGGCAGTTAAGAATTTCATTGTACGGTGCAAACCGCTGAGTTTTCTACTGGGCATATGACAAACCTCTTGAATCTTGAATTAACTTCAAGGTCCTTTTTGGAGGAATTCTGACATCAGTCACTGCATCTCCTCAAACTCTGGCAAGGTCACACAACGAATTAAAGATCAAAAGATCTCCTACCCTTTTTTATGTGGCTACAATGTGCTCCTCGCAAACTGGATGTCGTTTCCTGGGCCATCCTGCCGACAACGCCAAAAATATGTTGCAGCATAAATGAGACATAAAATAAGAGAGGCTCAGACAGCTGCACATTTGAGGGTTTACTAACAAGAAAGCCAAAGAATTAGTTCATCGTGACAAGTTATAGTGCCTGACAAACAAGCAGTATCAGTTGATACACCTACAGCTTTTCAATACACATTAAAAGGCGTTTCCTGTCACGTAGGCACTGATTTCTCCTGCTCCAAGATCAATTGCTTCTCATCACATAACCAGACTTTGGCCTGAATAAATGCCAGATCATTTAGCTGAAGTCACATCAGGATAATAAGTTTATGTCAGGGTCACATAGACAATAAATCCAACCTCTCTGACCGTTCTTCTTGCGCCATCACTGTGTTTGACCTATGCACAGGAAATATCAACAGTCACTGAACACATTCACACCTCTTTTTCATTTCCATTTTCAACACTATGTCGGCTTTCCTCTTGTGCTCGCCTCTGGCCAAAATGTCACGTTTGCTTACCAGATATCTCCTGAAATCTCAGATATATCATGCCATGATATGCCTCTAGCATCAACCCTATTTAGCTCCTCTGCTAGTGAGGCTCAAAGACTCAGAGTGTAGTGAACGTTGCAGTCTTCTTGGACTGCTTGTGCTGCTTCAGAATTGCAGTGTTGTCTTGTGAAACCCATGTTTTGTTCACATTAACATGCAGCATTGTTTGTGCTAAATCTATCCAGATTTGGTTTGTTACAGATGTGCTCACTTCTACTTCTCTCTCCTCCAGATGCGTACACAGATGATGACCTGATGCTGTACTGGAAGAAAGGCAACGAGTCCCTGAACACGGACGACAGAATATCTCTGTCCCAGTTCCTCATCCAGAAATTTCACACCACCACCAAGCTGGCTTTCTACAGCAGCACAGGTAATCCACAACACAACAAGCAGCTCTAATACATACAGTAAACTGCACTGATTATGCAAATGAGCCAAATGTGTGAATCATGCACGTGAAAAGTAGATCACAATTGAATTACAACTTCAATGAATCTCATTTTACTTTATAAGCCTTTTCCGACTAAAGGATGGAGCCTTCCTTACATGTCCTTTGAATGTCACGCCAACAAGAATGCACTAATATTTAATCCTTACAGTGAAACGAAATGAATCAAACTGCTGCCAACCACTTGTACGCTGCTGGAAAGCCACTGTGACAGCCCTGCAGCCTTCTTATAACCACATGTCACTTTATAGCTCTCAAGAGCAACCTGAAGCACAAAAAGGATTTTGCGTCCTATCTCTGCCTGCCACAATAGCTGGGAACCTCTGCTCGGAGTGTTTGCACGGTGTATCGGCAGCTAACACATGACAACGTAATGGTGATGTTTCTTTTTCTCAGGCTGGTACAATCGTTTGTACATCCACTTCACCCTGCGGCGCCACATCTTCTTCTTCCTGCTGCAGACCTACTTCCCTGCTACTCTCATGGTCATGCTGTCATGGGTGTCCTTCTGGATTGACCGCAGGGCCGTCCCCGCCAGGGTGCCACTAGGTAGGATAGAGTTTCCTTCACAGGGCAGAGCTGTAGCAAAGAGCCCCGGCTCTACTAAAAGATTATTTAGTTTGAGAAATGAAGGCTTATTCCTAAAAAGTAACGGTCGGGAAGCAGGTTAGCAGAGTGTAGTGGTTTTTACCCTCATGGCCTAAAATTTTAGGAAATACACTCATTGATTTCTTGCTGAGCGTTAAATGAGAAGATCGATACCAATCTCACATCTGTACCGTAATTATGTACAGTAGTGTCACTGGCCCCAGGCAAAGAAACACAGGCACAAATTGTTGTAGGCAACCTGCAGCTCTGGAGGTGCATGTATCTCTTTAGCCTGTCTCCAGTAGCTTCCTGTTGCTTTGACAAAAAATTACATAGAAATACAGTTTAGTTTTTTAACATTTCATTTTCATATATCATTGTTGTAGGCCTAAAGTGGTTCTTACATTCTCCAGCTGTATACATATGTGCCTTATAAACGGTTTGTCACAGGTCATGCAGCCCTGCGTCTTTTCCTGTAAATTTTGCTGAACCTCAGTAACGGTGGTTCTTGAGTTTCCCTAGCGAGGCTAGCTCTGGATATCAAATCCAAAAAGTGAAAGTCTCAGAGTAAAATAGATCCTTTAAAAGGACGTAAACAGATTTGTTTGCTCTCACTGCCAACCCTGCAAAGTTAAAGTAGTACTAGATAATTATAAATAGCCCACTGCTGAGCCCACCACCTCGTGTCAGAACATATTAATAAATGCTCACATCACAGGCTATGTTACCTTCATTATAAGGCTTGAATATGTTTTATGGCTCCAGAACTATGTTTTGTTCTGGGGTTTATTTGTTGTTTGTTAATCCAAAAATGGCTCTTGTGATAGTAAAGGTCATCGACCCCCGTAATCAGACAAACAAGCTCTAACATGTTAACCAGTGAGCTTTAGAAGGTAGGCAGATTTTTCCAGGAGGTGGTTAGCTTAGTCTGTCACATGATGCCATGGGGCCCAAATTTTTTTTTTCCCCATAGAATTACATTGTGAAAGAGACGTCTGTAAATCAATGGATGCTTTTTTTTTTTTTTTGAGCATCACAACCACCGTTAAATGACTTGTTCAACTACCAGAATTTAATCCATTTGGTCCAATAACACTTCAAATGTCTAGAGGAGTTGCATGAATAAATTATTTTATCCCCATTCAAGTTAGCAAAACCAGAGGGCTAATCCAGAAGTTGCCACACTCGGCAGGTGGAAGTTTTTGGTGTGCTTGTTCTGTCGGCCCATCGGGTAATCTTATACCCAAGAGGTCAAGCATTTTCACACTTGATTTTTGTAAGAATTAAACAGAAAGGATATAAAGTGTTTATTAATGAGCTTTAGAGGTGCTAGGCTTTTTTTTTTACTTTAAGGCAGAACCAGGCTGGCTTTTCCCCCAGTTTACAGTCGTTATGCTAAGTTAAGCTAACCGGCTACTGGCTGTAGCTGCATATTTACTGCACAGATGTGAAAGTGGAATTGATCTTCTCATCCAACTCTCTGCAAGAAAGCAAATCAGCGCATTTCCCAAAATGTTTAACTATTTCTTCAAATAAAAATCAGTGTCAACTTGCAGCACCTTGAGTCAGGTTATCTGTGAGCTCTTAGCAGTTTATTGATTAATTTCCCATCCTTGGTTGAAGCATTTCTTATGGGAAGTAAATTAAATTGTGATTTCACAAGAATAAAGCAGTGGTTAAAGGAAAATCTGCAGCCCAGATGCCAGAAGAAAATGTTGGCAATGCACGTTTCTGCACACCACAGATATGTTACATTACATTCAGATTACATGTATATCAGCTAATATAGGCAAGACAGCTGCCAAGCTGCAGACTACTGTTAAAACCAACTAATAACAAAACCAGTTGTGTTCAAGTGAGTCAGCTGCTGCATTTCTACCTGTGATTGCGCCACCAAAAATGGGTATTTTAAGCCAGAACATGATATTTTCTGAACTACAACCAAATGATTGTATGCCAAACATCCCCACATGTTAACCACAGCATTGCTGAAACATAAAGAAATGTAAAGTTTCAACAAATGTGCAACATAACAATGTACGAGTGTTACACCTCTGTGTTTTGCAGAAACGTATATATGCCAACATATGTTCTGGCGATTTGGTTGAAATCTGAGAAATTAATTCTACAGCAGAAAAATTGTATATTTCTTTTATCTTTTTTTTATCTGTTAAATCATCTCATGACCCCTCATATTTTTCCTTTAACCCTTTCAGGGGTTCCCGACCTGTAGGTTGGGTACAGGTGGCAGAAATAATGAGTAGGGAGTCTGCTCTGCTCTCTCACATTCTGGATAATATTATGGCTCTCATATTTGCAGAAGTGTACAGAGGAAGTTTCTCAATAAGTCAGTCATTTTTTGTTCTGCAGCTGAGACTGACCTCTGACCCTCCTGTGAAGGTGGAAGAGCAACTACAGAATATTCCCACAGTGACTTATAAGATATTGTAACAGACTAACAAACAGGTACACAAATTAAAATGTATAACAGCAGCACAGAATGAAACAACACTAGTGTCTCCTGTACGGCCCTTTCTATGATATTTAGCATTTAATTTTAGCTTCCCCGCCTGGTGATACAGTACGTAAGCGCTCTGATGTGACGAAACTGTGTGTTCCACTCCAGGCATCACCACAGTGCTGACCATGTCCACCATCATCACCGGGGTCAACGCCTCCATGCCGCGGGTCTCCTACATCAAGGCAGTGGACATTTACCTCTGGGTCAGTTTTGTCTTTGTCTTCCTGTCGGTGATAGAGTACGCGGCGGTCAACTACCTCTCCACCGTACAGGAGAGGAAAGAGAGGAAGCTGAGGGAGAGAGTAAGTGTTATCTCATATGACTTCTCTGTGCAGTTGTTCGTCGCCTGCGGTTAAAAACACGATTAACCTATGAAATGTTGATCTTTAAATGATTCACATAGGCACTTTAACATTACCAGACTCATGCCATAATCTCTCTGCTTTACTGCACTTAAAGAAGAGTGCTTAAAAATTAAACACCTAAAAATATGTAAATCACAGCAGCTCTCGGAAGCTTGAAAGTGCTGATGTCCTGGTTTCTCTTAAGTTTAAGTGCAGCATTGCCAAGCCTAATTTTAGGGGGAAAATGATCCAAAGACAAGGTAAATAAACAGCTGTATTTTTATCAAGTGATGGAATCATATTTCTTTTCATACAGGGTTTGAATAATGAATGAGTGACCACCAGCTCATTCTCTTTTTTTCTTTTTTTTTTCATGTTGTAAGTAAAAATGAGGAGGAAAATGCTCTGATGTTCTCATAAATGATTAATTAAGACAGTTTGACAGTGCAGCAAACATTTTCTTCTTCTCTGATGCTGTTTTTCTGTGCAGAGGACATCATGACCTTTAGAGCTCCAACAGTTGTAGTTTAACACCCACTCTGCGCCATATGATTAAAGGGTAACTTCAGTATTTTCAGCCTGGACTTTATGTTTTCATGCTGCTGTTGGCATGTATGTGTTTGTTTTTTACGATAGGATAGGATAAGTTAGGATAGGATACGATACAATACAATACTATACAATACAGTAAAATTCGATATACTTTATTGACCTCGTAGGGAAATTTGTCTTGGACTCAGGAGCTGCACAAGTATCGCTGCCTTACAATAATAGTCCAGAAGAAATGAAGCATACACCATATTAAAAAAAAAAAACATAAAAACACATACAACACATAACAGCATTGTACATCAGTCACTCATGTATTGCACATAACACAAGCACACAACAGAGCACCATAAGCACCTAAGCATCAAGCGACATTTTTGAAAATCATAATTGAGGTCGGCATAAATTAATATTAACAGTAATAATAATAATGATGAATAATGGGAACAACGATTTTGAAACTGGTCCATTATTAAGCTAAAGGCTGCAGCCAGCAGCCGCAATACAGACAACATTGTTTAAAGGATCCTATTTGTTTAACCAGAAACAGCCCTGAAGTCGCTATCATCAAACCCACCAGACTCCATTTAAATAAACAGTAATTTTAGCGTGTATAGATCCAGCATATTTTCATATCTAACTGAGTAAAGTAGGTGTTTATTTCAACCAAACCAGAGTTGGTGATTGTTGGAACAGCGGAAAGACAAACCAAAACGTTTTTTGTGAGTTTTATTTTGTTTCTGTTGACTTAAAATTAAGTTTGTTTTACGATTATAAAATTACTGTTGATTCAAATGGAGTCTGGTGGGTTTAGCGATTGTTAGGGTTTCTTAATCTTTAACAAAAAGGTCTATCTTTGTAGGAATCTTTTTATAATGTTGCCAGACACTCATAATAACATTTTGAGCCTGTCAGTAGCAAAAACAAGCACTTTCAGTGGAGGTAAATTGAAGGTGCCAACATGCACTAAGTAGTTACATTATAGCTTGTATTGCTTGGTACCAGGACGATTTCAAAAATCTTTCCCATTTCCCATTATTCCCATCACTTAGATACAAAAACATCCTGGTTGAAAAATACTGAAGTTACCCTTTAAGTTTTAGCTGCATATTCTGCTCTGCATTGCACCTGAATTATTTTTCTTGGGAGCTTGCAGATGTCAGTGCGCAGACAGCCTTGTGCTTTTCCTCGAGGATGCTCTTTTGAAACATGACTGCCGTGATTAAAACATACGACAGTCTAAATTATCAATGTTCCACAGGTGCAACAGCAGGTGTAAAAGGTTAGAAGTCAAATGAAAATACTAAATTCACAAAAATCAGATCAAACCCACATTTACTCTGAAGCTTAAATGATTTTTAAGCTGTCTACAGGCTGATTGGAATTCACTGAAGGTTAAATGGCCACTTGATAAAATTCTCATTGCATTGTGCAGATAAAGTTTTTCTCATTAAAAGCAAGAAAAACAGCTGAAATGAAATGAAACAGACACATTATTGGATCTCTGTGAGTCAACACAGGATAAACCTGACCTGATTTTATATTGAAATATTTTACAAATTAAAATATTTTTTAACTGTTTGAAACATAAATTAATACTTAATGTGCATTTCCAATAAACAGATAAATATTTTCTAAATTGGCTCACTTTAAGCTGCTCTCGGGGCTACGGCAAATTATTTCTGGGACTACAGCTTGTGTACTATATTGCTATTCTTCATCTGCCAAATGCTGCAGCATATGGAGCCAAATTGCCCACGTACCCCGAGGAACATTTCCAGCACAAACATCCTTCTATAAATGTTTCATGCCAAAGTTATTTAAAGGCCCTGAGTGTGCAGAAAAATGATAAACATTTAACAAACTAATGTATTTTTTTCTCTTTTAAGTCCATGACTTTACAGAAAGTTGCGTTCACAACAAACAGAAGTGTCAAAATGACTTCATGGTAACTTTTTTATCTCTTTAGCTGCCGTGTACGTGCGGCATCGGCAACCCTGACGAGATGATGATCGACCCCCAGATCACTGGCTACGGGTCGATGGATGTCAACACCACGGGGAATTATGGGATGCCAGAGAACGGCGGCCGCCAGGATCGAATGTTGGCCCAGGTGTCACTGAATGACCCGCAGATCGCAAGCCAGGTGAAGCCATCAAGAGGCTACGTGAACATTTGGATAGACACCCACGCCATAGACAAGTACTCGAGGGTTGTGTTTCCTGGAGCGTACATCCTCTTTAACATCATCTATTGGTCCATCTACTCGTAACCCGGGATGCAGAAGTAGATCCTCTTTAGGAGTCGTCCATGATGAGACTCCAGGAGCTTGGCTCCTTTGCGAAAGAGCAGGAAACGAACATCGCGTTTGATGCTTTTCAGACAGAGAAACTGCACTTCAGATGCATGGGGACCATTGACAGATTGGTGACCATTGCCTTCACGACCCAGCCACTTAAAACTGAAGAGTTTATAAATGAGCTACTGTACTGACAAGCAGGACAGTCGTCGTCACTGGTTTTGTCACTCCATCAAATCTATGTGGTTTCATGTTGTAACTATAGTGCTGTTGGTGGAAAGACCGTTCTTGTTGTCGCCTGAGGACTTCACTGCGCAGAGAGACGCACAAACACGGACCTGTGTGACTGCAGTTTGACTCGGCCACACTTCAGTTCTTGATGCAGTGACTCTTTTTCAAACTGAAAACGTGACCTGAAAACTGACATTGCCAGCGTATGGACAGATTCCTTCCTCTTTGCATATGAACTCAACTTGACAATCAATGGCAAACTAAAAATATTTTAAGGAATAGTTCGGCTGATTCGTTTTCTGGTGGAAAGTTGGACAAGAAGATTGATACCACTCTTATGTCTGTACAGTAAATATGAAGCTACAGCCGGGGGATGGTTAGCTTAGCTTAGCACCAACACTGTCAACATGGGGCTCTGTAAACAGCTACACCACCTCTAAAACAAAAAGTAATATCCCCTTTGTTTAATCTGTAGCCCACTAAAAAAAGACCCACAGGAAAAATTAATATCAGTTTAAATATACAGCATATTCATATTTCCACTGCATTACCTTACTTTCACACAGCCCTTTTCACAGGGAACTGAAGACATCTCAAAGCCACCGGACTCCTTTGACAAAAAACAGTAGTTTAATGAAGCAGAATACAGGAATTGCTGATCTCCTGCTGCCTCGATTAGTTATGTTTATCAGGATCCCCATTAACTAATGCCCAGACGTCAGTTTTCCCAGGGTCCAACACATAAATCATACGACTTAACAAACAATTTTGTACATTACATACACATTCAAATATCACATTACATAGCCTACAAAAAAAATACCTATCAAATGTTAGACACTTCAAACAAAACACATGAATTGTGTATATGAATGTGTGTGTGAATGGATGAATGTAACTCATAGTGTAAAAAGCACTTTGAGTGGTCAGACGACAAGACAGGCGCTATACAAGTGCAGGTCCATTTACATTACTTAGCTTCCATGCGGGTAAATTTGGTCAATCAAAGAGGCTAGCAAAACAACACAATACGACAACATAAGCACAGCAGATGTGTCATGTTTATCTTCATTCATTCATTTTCAAGAACTGCTTATCCTGTTGAGGGTCGCAGTGGAGCTGGAGCCTATCCCAGCTGACATTGGGTGGCAGATCACCAGACTATCACAGGGCAGACACATAGAGACAGACAACCATTCACACTCACATTCACACCGACGGGCAATTCAGAGTCACAAATTAACCTGCATGTCTTTGGACTGTGGGAGGAAGCTGGAGTACCCGGAGAAAACCCACGCTGACACGGGGAGAACATGCAAACTCCGCACAGAAGGGCTCCCCCACCCTGGGCTTTGAACCCCCCATACCAGATTCGAATCAGGAACCCTCTTGCCACCATGCCACCTATATATCTTTAAACATTACACTGTAATTTCGCATATCTCCGCTGTTTAAATCAATCGATAGTTGTCTACTTAGATCAGATTAGATCTGCTTCTTTGCTGGGACCAGTTACTTCCTGGAGTCTGCATTGGTTGCCTGGCAACTGCACAGATGCAAGAAACAATCCAGGACGTAACCCCCTGTAATAGAGAATGTACCTCGCTTTCACACTTCAGTTTTGTACAGATTAAACAAACAAAAGAGAACCAGTTACTTAGTGAGCTGTCTTTGTGCTGGCAGGCAGACATGTTGTCTTTGGACAGAGGCTAGCTGTTTCCCTCTGTTTACACTCTTTGTGCTAAGCTAAGCTAACTGTCTCCTTGCCTTGTCAACTTGAAACTGGTATCAATCTTCTTATTAAACTTATGGCGAATAAATGAATAAGCCCCATTTCCCAAAATGTGGAACTATTTCGCTCACTATTTTCTTTTGCAGCACGTTAGTATGATTCAGTATGTGTTACATTTTCTTGTGATCTTTGTATCGACGCAGTTATTTTGCTGTCGAGCTACTTACTGCGTTGCATTTGTGTGATTTGATAAAGTTTAGTAAAAAGGCAGAATAATGCAGCCTATTAAAATCACAAATGTAAAAATATATGTTTAGTAACTCCCAAACACTGATCATGGTACTGACTTTTTTTTTTAAATGTCCTTATTTCTTCTTTTTTTTAATACAACTGAAGCTCATCTCCTCTGTTTGGTGTTGTGAGGCTTTGAGGTTCACTGTGACCTGTTAGTTGCTAGTTTTATCGTCTTTTTCAGCTTAAAACAACTTTATACTTTACTAGGCAAAAGATATATTAAAAATATCTTTTGGTGGTTCATGACAGTTTACTGACCAAACGTACAGATATTAAATCAAACTTTGGAAAAATGTTATATATGAGAAAAAAAAATGTTTAATAAATGTTTTGTTTTCTGACATTGTGAAATGATTTGAGCAGAGCTTTGGTGCTGACCCACACAGTCACAGTACTGTACATCTTAAATCTCCATGTAATACATTCAGTAAGTACAAATGTGAATGTAAAACGAATATTGCTTCGGCAGACATCAATTAAAATCAGCTAAAAACACAAACAACAGACACAGTTGAAGGATTTGGCAACATTTTTCTGGTGCAACCTCACAAGTCTCGGTCCCAAATTTTTGATCCTATTTTCCTGCTCTCTTATACAGTATATTTAAACAGTGCCGGAGGATAAGCTTTCACACTTATTAGACATTGGATTGCCACCAGCTCCAGGTCTGATTACTGATGAGCTTTCATACCAAATCATATAAACTGCATATTCTGTAATACTATTAACTGCTCACATGTGACGTAAAGGGATATACTGTATATTTATATATTACATTAAGCCAATGTTCTGATTTCTTTCAGGCAAAGTGTGGGTTATGTTGAAGTATGCTTCTTTCCTTTTTTATTCTAGTAACGTCCCAGAGGGAAATTTAACAATTCAAACTTTGTGCAATGTCATTCTTCATAAAGCTTCAACAAAGGCATCACTGCAGCAGAGAAACATGAAAAGAATAAAGCATCAAAAAGATGTGGAGAACCCGATTTGCCAGCACATCTGTGACCACTCAAAGACGGCCAAGGTTTTGAATCGACCTGTGTGCTGGAGGAAGCATGCCTAGAAATCTCAATGAGTGAATGGGGTATTAGGATTGCTTTAAGATGCAGAACTAAAAGCAGTACCACTTCCTGATCTGGGGTCTCATTTATAGAACAATGCATAGGATCTATACTAAAAAAGTACATACGGACAAAAGCCAAAAATGGTATGTGCCAAAAAATATTTGACAATATCTACAATCAATCTCCAAAATGTTTGTAAGCATGGGTCAGAGTTTCTCCCATCAAGTCTTTGTGTTTTTATAGCTTTTGCGTGGGAAGTGGCATACACCTCTTTCAGGCCTTGTTTTGTGTGTACGCAATGTTTATAAATGAGACCCCAGGTCATATAGGAAATATGGTCGAGAGTAGAAATCAGTCCATCAATTCACAAGAATAATAAAGTGTTCTTTATTGTGGTTCTCGATGTGAGGATAGCAGAGATGTAAGAGTCGAGGTGAATGGGCGACATCATGCTACCAACACAATAAATACCTACATCATCATCATCATCAATAAAACAATTTCTAATCATATATCTAAAAACAAAGTTAAGTCTCAAGCCAGGCCAGGAACTCTGTGAGACTGTAGTAGCATTAGACAAAATCAAATTTTGACCAGAAATCATCCATAGTTATCAGGAGATAAAACTCTCCAACTGTCAGGTTATCACCAGAGAGAGGTTTCATAATCTGAGCACCATGAATATTTATACAAAATGTCATATTAATTCATCCCATAGTTTAAATGTTTTAGTCTGGACAAAAGCAGTGGATCAACATACCAACACACTAACCATTCCTAAAGCCATAACTAAAAACAATGACTATATATAAAGATGGGCGATGGTCTCCACTTCCTCCTGCTGTACAAAAATGAAGCTAAAAGTCATTTGGAGCTGGAGTCTGCTTTAGCCATCTTCATGATATTAAGTTCCTGCTGATCAACCAATCATGAGCAGCGCTGTTGATTAGCACACACAGCTGTCTATCATGGTGTCAACCCCAAAGAGTGCTCAAGGAATGATGTTTTTCTGAAGGTTGGGGCAGACGTTAGCATCACCCTGGTTCCCTCGTCAAAAAGCCTATGGGATTTTTCTTTTGGATTCTGGATTATTGCAGAACATAAATTAGTAGCAAGTTTTGTTTGTTGCAAGATAACCTTCACAAATAAAAATCACTTTTAGGATTTTTGAAGTTTAAATGCAATTGCCAGAAGTAAAAAGCTAATGTTAAGCCATAAACAAACTACACCATCGTAGCGTGTCTGAACGTCGCCCCCACAGCACTGCTGTAAAGCCGTAGTTGGCGTGATGACGCTCTGTGGTATCATTTAGCCACTTGTTATCAACCACCTTTTTTAAGATGCATTAAAGTTTCAGAATTCACAAGTGGAGTATTTACTGATGTATTTAATGTCATATGAAAACCTCTTAAGCTTGTGTTAAGCACAGACCTTATTTCAGACATCTTACCAAAAACCCACTGATTCTGAGACGAGGGAACCAGGAGTGCTAAAATGCTAACTCATTTCAGGGTTTTATTACTCATTCCTGGAGCACTCCATGGAGCTGTACACATGCCGCGTTGTTTGCACCCTCAAATTCATTGTTTTCAATGTACACTTGTGGCAGGCGCACTCAAATGGCAAAGCAACGCCGTCGCAGTGCACATGTATTCCATAGCGCCCATTTTTCAGGGCACAATGGCTGTGCTCCGAGATAAACCAAGTTCAACTTTTGGAATGCAGCAGCGCGCACCGCATGTCATGTGACGAGGACCTACCAATCATAGCCGGCAGATATCTTTCCTTTTTCCCGTAAATATTAGCCTGTGATAAAAATGGAGAAGTTGATCATTTTGGTGCAGGGCTACCAGAGCTTTACATCTGTCCCATAGACGATAGGCCCACACACTTATAAACAGCGCCTGGAAGAAGATCAGCTCTGCATTTAGGATTTTAGGTAAACAGGCTATGATACCACTCTTGTTAAGGCTGCTTGGCATCCTCAGACACAACCTGCTGCTGTGCTTTTGACAGCTTGCTCAAAAAAGGCACAAAAGTAGCACCCAGCACCTGACCTTGTGTTTTCCAGACAGTTAAAGACACAGTATATGTGCGGCCTCTATAGCATCAAATAAGCAATTAAAACAAAATTTAATTGACATGTACTTTGAGTTTTTATTTTGGCCCATCCACTAACAGCGGGGGTTTATGACCTGTACTGCAGCCAGCCACCAGGGGGCGATTGAGACATTTTGGCTTCATCTTTTGAGCGCTGTTGTGTCTTCCTCTTTATGATACAGTCTATGCTAAAAACTATTAAAAAATAAGCAAAATTAATACCAAGACTTTAGCCTTACTCTCCTAAGTGTCACATAAGCTATACTTTTTCCTGCTATTTAAAATTGTGGTGTTATTTACTTTACTATCACTTCAAAATGCAAAGGTAACGCTGTCCAGTTCCTGGCACCACACAACTCACGTTGATTCTAAACTGCAAGCAACAGCTGGTAAAACCAGCTCTAGTATGGTGGGAATTAACTTGTCCCACCTAATGAAGGTGGTATTTGAGATACTCATAGGCCCTGTTGTCAGAAATATTATAAACCACACTGAGTGTAGATTTACAGCTCTATCCATCAAAGGTACAAACTGTTTAGTTTAAGCCTGAAAACCCTGAAGTCACTGTATTTATGGAGCTGTCAAAGCTGTGTCGCTGCCTTCTTGTAATATCTCCTGTGTCAGTTTGGCCTGGCTGAAGTCGTCTCTCACTTGCTTCAGCAGAACAGGGCTGCACAGCACATCCACAGCTGTCATAGCCAGGGCTTTGGCTGTCCTCAGGGTGAACAACTGGGCCTTTTCAGCTCCTGGCACAGAGAAAAAAAAAAAGCAAGAGACGGGAAAATAAAGCATCTCAGCAAATGCAAACTCCCAGTGACCTGGAAAGACGAGGATGACTGAAAGCGTCTGATCGTAGCGCAATTCACTTTCATCACAGGAAACAACATCTGCTCCCGACAGACACGTGCAGCTGTACCTGCTGCTACGGTGTATTCCTCAGTGTGGTTGAACGCGTCGGTGCAGATGTAGAAGAAAGGATGGATACCGGGAACTACGAATGATACGTTGCCAAAGTCTGTGGAACCTGCCAGATAATTATAAATACACTGTGATAATGATTCTTTGTTGATAGGGTAAACAACAACAAAGACAATCTGTAAAAAAAGAAACAAAAAAACCTAGACTGCTGTACGGCTGTTACACTTTTTTTTTTACATTTCTATTGCACAAACCAGGAAAAGAAAAAGATAATTTGTTTCTATGTTTTGTTTTGTTTTTTCACATACCAGCGAAGTTGGGCGGCTGCTCTGGAAACTGAACCCCCAGAGCTTTTCCATTGTTTTCATACAGGTTTGCCAGGGTGGCATTAGGCAGAATGTTATAGTAGGCATGAGTTGGGTAGATTATCTCCACCTGAGGGAAACACAAGTACACCCTCATTCATAAACTGTGGCATAAAAAAAAGAGATTACAATCATATATCAACAGAATATGGAGACCCGTGCATCTGTAATGTGAACTGCCTGAAGCAAGTGCAGATGTCGGAGAAAAGCAGCCTGAAGATAAAGGTGAATTATGTAACAGCAGAACAACACTCAGAGCATAATTACAGGAATATGTTAAAAAGGGCGACGTTATATAACAGCAGAGTCATCTCCAACGTTGCATTCCTCAGCTATTATATATTGACACACACTGTTTGTTCTTAAATCTGTGCCAGAGGGGAGCAAATGGAAGACAACGTTTTTAGGTTAAGCTTACTTGGCAGCCAGTGGCAACAGCAGCTGCCCTGAAGCAAGCCTCAGCTTTGGCCCTTAGGTCACAAAGATCCTTAACCAGCGGCGTGCGCAGATAATAGTGTAGCTCAGTGTAGGCAGGGATAATGTTGGGCTTCACCCCTCCATGTTTGATGATGCCTGTAGAGGGACAAATGGACACAATGGAGGACGAGAAAAAATAAGTATTTTTGATTTTGGGGTGAACTGTCCTTTTAAATCTCAATTCCTCTGTGCACAAGGACTTCTAATGCACGTCGGCTTAAACATTAAATGACTTTCAGGTGAGCTTGTTTAAAATTAACTATGAAGCTCAGGCGATCACAGATTCTTCCTCTTCCTCACCATGAAGCCTCCAGTCTGGTTTGAGTTGCTGTCTGAGTGCAGAGAGGTTATTGTAGGCCAGCACAGCAGCATCCAGGGCGTTGATTCCCTCCCAAGGGTAAGCAGAGGCGTGAGATTCCTTCCCATGGTACTTCACTATCACCCTATTTAACATCAATATAGCGGGTTAAGGGTTTCCTGAAATATGTAGAGATGAGAGGACACAGAGGAAGTTGTGAATCCATGAGGGCTGTGAACAGGAACTTACTCATCAATTGCAATACAGGGCAGGAATGAAGCATCCTGCTGAGCTGGGTGAGCCATGAAGACGAGGTCGACGTCAGCGAAGGCTCCAGCCTTGATCAGGTTAATCTTTCCTCCTATATCCTCCTCCGCAGGAGTTCCCAGAACTGTTATCTGGTATGAAAAGGGTTTAATTGAGTCATTTGACAGCATCATATCAGCTCTGGTCGAAGAAGTCAACCGTTTTAAACTTCTTGACCTAAGAAACAGTGGTTTTAACTCAAGGTCATGATGTTTTGTTATTTTGGGCAATTTTTCCTTATCGTTTATGTAATAGGCTAAACATCAAGTCTTTTTTTGTTTTTTTGTGTTTTTAAATTAATTTGTGTTTCTTTTTTGTATGTGGGTCGAGTGTGTTTGTTAGTCTGTTTGTATATGTAATGTTGTTTTTGAGATGAAAATTAAATATAATATGAAAAAAAGGGAATAACTTCAAAAAATGATAATCACGTTAGAAAACCTCCTGTAGCCAAGATGCATCAACACAACTTGTTCTTGACTGGTCATCTATATCTGAGAAAAACTGCATTCTCCTACTCTGCACCATGGACATGGAACAATCTCCAAAAGATCTAGAAACACTTACATCCATCAGTAAGTTTAAGGGCATCATGACAAATGTGGTGACAGAGACAGGTGCTTGTTTTTCTTGAGAGGCCACTATATTTGAATAGTTGTTGTTTTAATGTGGATTTTTGTGTTATATGTTGTATTTGTTGCATCTTAAATGTGTTTTGATTGGCTGCTACCTCGGCCAGGTCTCTCTTGTAAAAATGGGACTTCGTTGTTAACCCTTTGAAACCTGAGCAACTGGCTTCATTTCTTTTAAAAACATGGGAGGAAGGCAATGAGCAACAAAAGAAGAAATGACCCACAAAATAGCAAGAAATAGCTTTTTTTTGCCTTTACATCCTGAACTTCCCAGCTACGATGGGCTTGAGACATGCTCTCATTCAGGACTTGGCTCAGATTAATGTATTCCCTTTTGATTCAGCAGCCGCATGCCTTTGCTGATGTCAACACCAGCAGGATTTTAACCCTGGTCCTTCCGCATGGAGGACAGGTACACTAGGGAGACCACTTTGGCAGTGCCCAGGAAGTGAACTGGCCCCGCTCCAGCCACCAGTCCACACTCCATATTTTGGTCCGGTCGGGGACTTGAATCAGAGACCCTCCGGTTCCCAAGCCAAGTCCCTATGGACTGAGCTACTGCTGCCCCAAAATAGAAAAAAAGATGAAAAAAGAAAAAAGAAATTAGTAAAGAGAGAAAATTGAAAAAAAAAAAAATTAGAAAAAAAGAAAGAAAGAAAGTTAAAAAGAAACAAACACGGAAATGACCTGAAAAGAGTGCTTAAAAATATAAAAAAAACATAGTAATTTTATATTTTATCAATATATAAAATAAAATATATACAAATAAATAAAATATATCATATAATTAAACAATGATAATAACTTTGCAACATAATTTAAAAATGCAACAACAACAACATTAATAATAATAATAATAATAATAATTAAACCTGCAAGCAGCATTGTGCGGGACCTCGCACCCACGCCCGTTGCCCGTTGCCTGTGGCCCTTAGCTCGTTGCCCATTGCCCCTAGCCCCTTGCCCGTTGCCCGTTTCGACTTGAGGCTCCAGCTGTGTGTTTGTGGTTATGTGTGTTGCTCCACTGTTGACCTAACAGATGTTTGTAACCATCAAATAGCCTGTAAATATGTAGATCCTGTTGCCAGTAGGTGGCGCTATGTGTAATTGCAAGTATTGACACATGGCTGTGTTCAGTGCTGGACTTTCATCAATCCTGAGAAGTTTGGGGAAGATTGGAGCATGTATTCTGGAGTTATAAACTACTTCCTGTTTTGTGGCGGTACAGGTAAGTGTGACGCCTGACATGTGAAAGTTTTAATGTACACGAGGTACAGACCACAGTATGTAAATTTTGGGTAAATCCAAGGAAAAGTGTGTGACAAGAGGTACTTCCTTCTGCCAGTAGGTGGCGCTATGTGTAATAGCAAGTACTGACACATGGATGTGTTCAGTGCTGGACTGTTGTCAATGCTGTGAAGTTTGGCGAAGATTGGAGCATGTATGCTGGAGTTACAAACTACTTCCTGTTTGAGGGCGGGACTAATATGAGAGAAGCCCTGGTGTAGCCAATAGACATTAGACTGTATCCAATCCACAGTGTGATGCTTGATGAGCAGCTGTCAATCAAAGGCAGTGGTCGTCATAGCAACACAGAGCAGAGGAGAGACACACAGGTGCAGCTGATAGTACGTCAGTGACACAGCATTTTCTTCAGTCAGTGGCCAAAAAGCGACACGTCGAGCAAATGGCTCTGGTGCCCACACCGTTTCAGCTACGAATGAAAGAAAGGTATGGTAACGACCGGAAGAATGTGGGGATCACTGTGATGTGCTTATTTTCCACGTAAATGCAGAAATATGGAAATTGTAGCGAGTTAAACATGAAGGAAGTTGAGCTTTTCTCCTGAGATCAGCAGACAAAAATTGTATGGGGGCGGATGGGAGACATGGAGGGTACTCATTGTCTTTGGAGGCGCACAGTTCAAATTCTGTTCCCGTCAGTGTGAAAAGGAGACACTTTTATGAATCAGGACAAAAATCTCTACTACTTTAGAAAAAATGGTGTGTCTAGCTCAAAGTATGTGCCCGTAGGAGCAGTTTCCAAAAGTTTTTTGGACAGTTTTCACAGCACCTCCGCACTAGCGGCAAACATTCCGTCTCATAGACACCCATTATAAACTCCAAATTTCTCATGATTTACTCATGGTACTTTTGGAGGCACTGAGCAAAAACCGTAACAGCTACAAAAAAATGAGAACATGTGTGAATAGACGAGAACTGCGGCAACATTTTACAGTTTTAATGGAGTCTGTAGGTGAAAGCATGCCAATGTTATTAAGCGTTGTTTAACACCGAGTGTTGGTGATTTTCTCCCTCGATCCCATTCATTTCCTATGGGAGAAATTTTGAAGATTTTCAAAATGTGTGTGCGTCGGGCGCTTTGAGAGCGTATAAAATTAAAACCGGGCCAGTAATGAAAAAGTTACGTATAACTTTTTTCAGAAGGGTGTGAACTCTCACCTGTGCGACATTCAGGTGGGTACGATAAACGGCCTCGGAGGAGATAGTTTTTGAAAAAGACACATTTTCAAGCGAAATCTTATTTTGAAAGGGCAAATAACTCACTTCCTGTTGGATTTAGGTCAGGGGCATAGACATATATACATAGACGCCGCATTGACTGCTGCTGCCGATTGGAGCGACGTGCCTACGCGGCGGCCATCTTGGTACAGTGCCGCTGGCTCCTACAGTGCATTACGTCTATAGAGGAATGACATGTTTGCACTATAAAAGTGATCATAAATCGATAAATTGTCAACATATATTCACGCGGGTTGTTTGTTACAAACGTGAGACATGGAGGACAGACAGGCAGACATAAATAGAACAAAAGGAACCCAGAAAACGTTCAGGTGTATTCAGGTCTTTATTCAGAGAATTGCTTGTAGGGTATATATTGCATTTGATTATTATTATCATTAATGTTATTGTTGTTATTATTATTATTATTATTATTAGTAGTAGTAGTAGTAGTAGTAGTAGTAGTAGTAGTAGTAGTAATAATAATAATAGCCTAATATTGCTATTGTCATTGTATTATTATAATTATCATCACTACCATTATAATTATATTGCTATTATCATTATCATTTTATTATTATAAATATTATTATAATTAATGTTGTTATTATCATGATCATTTTATTATTTTATATATATATATATATGTGTATATATTATATATATAATATATATATATATATATATATATATATATATATATATATATATATATATATATATATATAATATAAATATATATTTAATATATAAATATATATATAATATAAATATATATTTAATATATAAATATATATATAATATAATATATATATATATATATATATATATATATATATATAATATATATATTATATATAATATATATTATATATTATATATAATATATATATATATATATATATATTATATATAATATATACGTATATATGTCTATGGTCAGGGGTATCAGCGCGTGATTTGTAGGTCTTGATGAGACGAACAAGCCGGTTTTTGTCTGATCTTTCTACGCCATTCCTACGGGCCGTAGTGGGCGATTTTGTATGCCTAGGGGGCACTAGAGAGCCCATTTTTTCATTTTTGAGGTTCATTTTTGCATTTTATCAAATTTTTCGCCAGTCTGGATATGTGTGCCAATTTTGGTTGAGTTCTTGTTTAGGGGGTCAAATTTGGGTTTAAAGTGGCGGCGGGAGAAAGAAGAATAAACTTAGCAATAACAGTAGGGTCCTTGCCTCTGGCATGGCTCGGTCCCTAATAATAATACCTAGTTTTAAAATATATATATTTTCTAAAATCTTTTTTTTTTTTGCAATTTGTGGAACATTTCTTTACAAGTTGCTAATTGCCTTTTTTCCCCATGTTTTTTTTTTTTTTTTTTTTTAAAGAAAGTCCAATGTGCTCAGCGTTAAAAGCTTTAAATATTTGCAAAAGGAGTCTGAAAGCAGCACAAGAAAAGTGAGGTTGCTCCAGGTTTGCAAGGGTTAAATAACGGTTAAATAAATATGTAATTACATACATTTATGTAGAGTAAAAAAAATCCTATATCATCTAGGCTATTGAGTCATATCTTTTTCAGAGGGGTTGACTTACAGATTTATGGACATTATAAGTGACCATAACAGAGAGCTGTAACTTGCTTTCTGGCTGTTTACTAATAATGAACCCAACATGTCCCAGGTTACCTTCACTGGTCCAGGGAGCTCAGTCTGGCTCTCTAGAGCAGCTTTCAGCCCCACCGCGGCAGCAGCTCCCGCCTCTGCTATCAGGTTGTGCCCGCACGCATGCCCGATACCCGGAAGTGCGTCGTACTCGCACAGGAACGCCACATTCAGCCCCTGTCCTCCACACCGCCGCTACCGACCGGACCCCAGCTGGCCCGGAAAGCTGTCGGTAACTTGTAGTGAGTCTCCACCGTCCATGTCTGGTCCTGAGAGAAGAAGCGGACCAGCCTGTCGTGCGCGTACGTCTCATTTCCGGCGAGTTCTGGTCGGCTCCAAATGTCCCGACTCAAACTGTGCAGCTCGTCTTTGTGTGTGTCTATGCACCGCTGTAGGGTGTCTTTCATCTGCTGTGGTCTGTCCATGTGTCCGGACTGTCCGTGTGTCTCCTCAGCACACTGCAGTTAGCGGAATTTAATAACCTTATATAAAACACGTGACTCTGATCTGGACAATCATTGATAATGTCCAAAGACCTGTTGTCAGAGTTTGTCAGCTGTCCTGCTCAAACCTTGTCCCCATCAGACAGAGAGTAGGCGAGACCGGAAGTAGTTTAACCACTGTAAATTTGCATTTGACAGCCTAGTTTGTATAATGTGGTCACAGAAAATTGTGATTAAATAAATAAAAGGGAATTATAAGAGCCTGAAATAGACATATGCAATTATATAGCATCAAAATAAAAGAGAAATGAAAAAGTGCATTAAAATAAAGATAGAATGTGCATTACAGTGCCATAGTGTTTAACACTAGTGCTTAAGATGTGAAAATATTGTAATAAAATATTTATCGTCACTGTGCTGAGGCTGTAAGTGTGAAAACTTAACTACAATATATACATCAATAAAATAAACAAGAATAAAATAAAGGTAAACAGCAGAAATATGTACAGTTATGTGCATGACTAAGTTGTATATTAAAAAATATTGCATCAGTCGAATTATTGCACCCAGTAGATTATGAATTATAAATGCAGAGGGTGAATTAAGTCTGCTGACTCAGAGCGGTGTTATACGGGTTGATGGCCACAGCAGGGATGACTTCCTGTGGCGCTCTGTGGTGCATCTTGAGGGAATGAGTCTTTCACTGTCTGATCAGCACATCGTAGAGTGGATGGGAGACATTGTCCAAGATGACATGTATCTCAGACAGCATCCTCCTCTCTGACACTGCCACCAGAGAGAACAGCTTCACCCCCACGATGTTACAGGCCTTGCGAATCAGTTTATTGAGTCTGATGGCGTCTGCTATCCTCAACCTGCTGCCCCAGCTCACAGCAGCAAACAGGATAGCACTGGCAACCACAGATTTATAAAACAGCCTCAGCAGTGTGTGGCAGATGTTGATGGACCTCAGCCTCCTCTGGAAATAGAGGCGCTCTGGCCCTTCTTGTAGAGAGCTTCAGTGTTCTTGGACCAGTCCAGTTTATTGTCTGTATGCACTCACAGGTACCTGTAGTCTTTCACAATGTCAACACTGACCCCATGATTGGCATCACCACTATAATACAATATTATCATTATTATTATTATTACAGTATGATATTATCTGATATAATATCTTGGTTTTGGATATCAAGGGGCAAAGGGGCAGTTGCTTTAACACCCTGAGCTTCCCTTCTGCACATGCCTGTACTCAAGTAAAGTAGCCTACAAGTACCTCAAAACTGTACCTCATCACAGCATACAGGAGTAAATGTATTTACAGGTATTCACTCTCCACCTCTGGCTAAAACTAATGCAGTCTAATATAACAGTTATACAATAAATCCTTGTCTTTGTTAATGTTGAGCTTGCACATCGTTCTGCTTCTGTGTTTCATGTTTTACCTTGAACAATTGAGTGAGCTGAGAATGAAAAAGAAAAGAAAACCTTGACAATTATCGAGAGAGTTTATTCATTTTATCTATTTATGTATTGCCTGTAGCTACTCAGATGACTAAACACACACTGCAAGTAAACAACACTGGTGTTAAAACTGTTTTATATAACTGTATGGTCATTTTGACAGGCTGCAGTTTCTGCAGGTGTTTCTATTATTTTGTCCACCCTATTTGTATCAGTGAGGGAGCGGCCTATTTACATTACTGTGTGACTGCATTAGTTGTAGTGAGATAATAAAGTGGGAGATGAGTGTGTAGTGTTTAATTTGAAGGACTGTTTTAGGAAACAGATTTACAATTTGACTTTGAACCTGGAATCTGCTGAGTTCAGTGTTTTCAGTCGTTTACAGCTGAGTGTCGTCACACTCGAAAGAGGTGATTGTGTCCCCAGTTGGCCTCAGTGTGTAGGCCTTTGTTTTGCTACACTATAAATCAATCAATCATTTATTAAGGACCACACGGCCAAAGGTGGAATTTGTTTTCAGTACAGCATGGTGGCATGATGTAGTACAGAAGAAGAAGAGTAAGATATACTTGATTAATCCCTGAGGGAAAATTAAATTTTTTAACTTTTTACATTTGTGAGCTTTTGCGGCCATAGCACCTAAATTTTGGAATTTTGCCCCCTTACAATCTACTGACTCCCAGGTTTCTTTCCAAAGCCATCTAAATACACACCTGTCTTGCTGTATATACCCTAAGATTTTGTGTATCGTTGTTGTGTACTGTGTTTGCTTCCTTTTTTCTTGTGTGTGCCAATACTTGCTAGCTATGCACTTTTCACTACGTGGCTCACGGAGTCACTTTGTCTTTATGATTTCTTTCTTGCTGTATGATGCCCTTGTGAAGCACTTTGTGACTTACTTACTTACTTAATAAGCATCACAAAATCACCTGTTTCTGTTCTTCTTTTCTAGAATATTATTTCAACAGATGAAGACCATCCTGATGGCTGCACCCACCGTATAATATTCGAAGCACTTCCATCTTGCTGATGGTGGTGATGTGCTGCTGTGCTCCCAGTTCTACTGTCATCAAACTAAAAATGAGCCCAGGTAATATTTTCAGATAGATAGTGTGAGATTGATGCTGCAATACTTTTCTTTACATTTTGTGACTCATACAGAAAATATGTTGTCTGTGCTTTTGTAAATCTTTGCTAAATGCAACACTGCCTTCTTCCTCTTAAATGCACTAAAATGAGCACAACAGAAATAGAGAAAAACATAGACTCTAAATGAGTCTCTTTGCAGCTGGATCTCTATCTGCTGGCCACAGTCACACTCCATGAATTTTTATCTGTTTACATGTTTGTAATAGTGGCCAACAGCGTGCTGTGGGGATGATTTTTTTCTTAGACCAACCCAGAGGTTTGTATCATCAGGTTCCCTCTTTAAACAGCCAGCAGGATTCTTTAATTGGATTTTGATTGTTGCAGAAAGTATGTGGCTCTGAAGGTAGAGCAGGTCGTCCACTAATCAGAAGACCAGGGGTTTGATCCCGGCTCCTATATTGTCCCTATATCGAAGTGTTGAACAAGACACTGAACCCCAAATAGCTTCAGATGGCTGTTCCACCGGTGTGTGAGTGTGCTAAAAAGTGAGTAGCAGGTGGCACCTTGTACGGCAGCCTCAGCCACCAGCGTGTGAATGTGTGTGTGAATGGCTGAATGTAACTTGTAGCTGCGTTTTAAAATTCACTATTGCAAACAGAAGTTTATGATACTCCGTTGTATTGTTCAGCAAGATAATCTTTGCGCATGAACACTACTTTATGTTTTTTGAAGCGTCAATGCAAATGCCAGAAGTAAAAAGCTAAGTTCTTTATTCCCACTGCTATCAGGCCTCTGAATGCCAACAGGAGTCGTTTTAAGTAAATTATGTGAATTGTTTTGGTCCACTTATATATTTATATTGTGTTATTAACGTGTATACAGATATTTAAAATGACTGTTACACTTTCTAAATGCAACGGGGTCCAGATTTCTCCTTAGTCATTACTTCAAGGTTCACAGAGTTAAACATATTCAGCATCATACCTGCGTTTGGCCATGTCATCAAGCTGCTTTGCTGTCTCTGTCAAATAGCTCCCCATTAGTCACTCACTCTACAGCAGGAAATGGCACTTCAAAATAAAAGCTCTGTGCTGGAAATTCACTGTACTTCAAAATAATTTATGCTTTTTTTACAACTTAACACATTTGTGAGTCACTTGTGGTCCATTCAGAATGTACCCGTGACCCACCAGCTGGGAACCACTGATCTATGGATCCTAAGTTGACATGTATTCTCGACATATAAGTGCCTCACTGTGAGAGTCTTTTGAGACTGCAAATGAATCGCCGTGTGGGATCAATTAAGGTGTCTGAACTGAAGTGAACTGAACTACACCACGGTCGCATGACTTAAACATCACCACCACAGTGAGGATGTAAAGCCGTGTTTGCTGTGATGACGTTCAGTGTCCCCGACGACCCCTGTGGCCTCATTTACCCACTTGTTAACAACCCCCTCTTTACAGACGCCTAAAAGCTTCATGAGTAGGTATTTACTGATGTGTTTAAGGTTAAAAAACAAAACATAATAATCTCTTAAGCTTCGTTAACCACAGACTTTATTCAGGCATCTAATCAAAAACGCAGTGACTTCAAGACGAGGGAACTGGAGGTGCAAACATGCTAACTCATTCCTGCAGCACTCTATAACTACATGGCTGCATCTAAATGTGCAATTCAATTTAATTTAAATCTGGAACTTTGCAAAGAGCAATCAAGTCATATACAAAAACAATGCCTGTTCATGAAACTCCAAAGCTCCAGAATCATAATCCCAGACAAACCAATGCATATTGTTGCATGTTAGTAATATGCTTGCATCAAGCTGATGCTTCTCCAAAGTGCCTGACTTCATCAAGATGAATCACAAGCCTTCCATCAGGCCTTTATGGCACTGTGCTGTATTGAATGACAGTAAATGGAGGCTGGGACTAAAATCCTTCTCCCATCTGTCCGTTACCACACTAGAGGGACCCAGAGTGACATACTTAGGTAGAAGGCTCCTTCTGCACATGGCGCTGCATTTCATTAGCAGTGGAAATAAATCAGTATTCTGCTTCGCTTCGTGTTTTACCTTGAACATTTGAATGGACTGAGAATGAATAGAAAAACCTTGACAATTATTTAGAGGGTGTTATTAATTAATTTATTTATCGCTTGTAGCACTCAGATGACTGTGCTCAGGCAGCAGGCAAACAATGCTCTCCCTGGCTGAGGATGAACTGAGAGCCCTGTGAAACAAGGTCAATTAGTGCTGAATGAATAAAGACGAAGCGCCACAGCTGTCACACACCCAGTGAGTGTGAGTGTGTGTGCGAGTGTGAATGTGTGTGTGTGAGTGTGAGAGAGTGAGAGCAGGTGTACTTGTGTATGTTTTCTGTCTGTATTTTGAGTTGGAGGTTAATTGGGGGCGGTTGTCAGTCACAGGAGGAGACATGTTGAACAGCGCTCAGCAAGCTGACATCTGACATGGCCTGTCTGTCAGCTTACTTTACGCCCCGCCAGTGACGCCAACACTCACCATTGTGTATCAATTAAGTGACATGGAAGGGAGGCATCCATGTGTCACCCCATTGTCTTATTCAGGGATTTTCCCCTTGAGCATGTTTAAGTTCACATGATTACATGTGTTTGTGGCCTCACACATTGGCCAGTCCTCAAAATGGAAGATTTTTGTGTGAATGTTGATTTTAATTTATTACAAGAATAATTATTTCAAATAGCACATCACCCAAAGGCTCTGGTGATAAAATAGAGGTGCCGCTGATAAAGCCCACATCAGCTCAGAGGAGGATGAAAACCAACTGCACTACAGACAAAAGTGAAAGGATCCACTGAGTGATGCAACAATAAAACCTCCCATGACACTCTGAACACACACTGTATGTTAACAAGCGCTCAATATTCCAAGCAGCGTTGATATTTCGGGTTGAGCCAGTAGTCATCACACCCCGCTGGAGTGATGCACGAGTTGTGATATATGCACACAGGCTTCACAGCAGCAGGACGCCCCAGAGGAAGGCTGGTTTGACAGCCACAATGAATGGAAGTGCTCCTGATGACAGCGTGTCTCTGAAATGGGAGATGAAACAAACAACAGAGTTTGCTTGAGTGTGTGTTGTGTGTGTGTGTGTGTGTGTGTGTGTCTGTGGCCACAGCGCAGAGTGTGGTCCACATACTAATGTGTTTGTGCCTCTACTCTACTCCAGCCTCAATCTATGGAAGCCCATAACAACCAGTGAAAAAAAGTCATGATGAAAATAAGAATAAAAAATGCTTACTAAATCATTGTAAGAGAGTGGCGATAAAATAAATCAGGGATGTGTTTATTGCATTTTAGGACATCTACAAGTGCATGAAGTTTTTTTTTTTTCCTTTCCAAGTAGGCAAGAGAGTTTGTTTGTATTCAGCTCCAGCTCAACCTGCCAATTTTAAAAGCACAGCGGTGAGCAGGAGAAGGGTGACTGGTGCCATCTTGGCACATTGATTTTACCTATGTATGAAATGTGATGCACAAATAAAACTGACTTGACTTGAGCATCAGAATAATTATAAAAGCACCAGTAATAGGCTGCGCCATCAAGTGGGATGAATGCGAGGTAACAAGCTGCCAGATTTAATGCTTTGCTTCTTGAAAATAAAATTATACATTCTCTAAAACCCAGCTCAAGTCAGTGAGATTGCTCCTTGCCGTCTTCACCGTCATTATGTGCAATATTTATTGTTCTCCTGTGCTCAACTTAGAAACTGAGAGCTGAATTAACTGCCAGATATATGCACATGATTAATTGTACTTCAACACTTTCAGCCTAGTACTGACAGTCTGAGATTGGGCATCATGGCACGACAACCCCCAATTCAATATCATTGCACCAAGCTAATGTTTGTTTACTGAAGATTCCTTTGCCATGGCCCATAAAGTTGTCCAAGACAGCTTGTTCAAGACAGAAGTTGTCATTTGACTGTTGGGTTATTAATACATAATTCTCCATTTTGTGCTTTGTAGGGATGCTGTAGATTTTTTGGATGTCAACAAGCAGTTGAATAAGTCCTTTGGAGCCTGTTCTACCTGGTGGTCAAGCACTTGCCCCTTCTGGCCTCTGATGAGGTAAGTGCCCTTTTTGCAAGACATTTTTTTCTATTTCTTTTTCTATTTTTTTACTTAGTTTTTTTAAATCAGGCCCATGGTATGAAAGCATGTTGTAAAATCCAAGTGGATTTGAGTTCTATATCTGCGAGACCACACAAGCCCTTCCTTGTCCCTCCTCAGCCAGACAGATATTGATATTATTTGCCCAAAGCCTTGGCATTGTTTGCCACTGTCAAGAAATTAAACCATAGTGAGTGTATGGGTAAGTTGGTCATATGTAGGTAAAATTGTGCTACTATATGTAACTTTATTTTGTATAAATAGTTATAAGAGGGTTGCCCATTTTTTTTGCTTGAGCACCTGCTCCCCCCAAATGTCTGTGCGTGGCCCTGAATGTGCCAGTTAGCCCAAAGATGGAACAAAACCTAAGTAGGCTTTAATCTCATAGTAAATTTTAAAACAAATCAAAATATTTTTGCAACTCCTCATCACTGATTTCATTCTTTTCTTTTTTTTAAACAGGCCAGTATTTATTTTTTTTAAAGTGCAGCACTAGAGAAAAGTCAGAAAAAATTATTTTGTTTGTATTACAAAAAAAAAAAAGTATTGTTCATATTCTGTTAAACATCTGACAACCCCTCTGATTCATCTAAGGGTCACTGATAGGTGTCCCAAAACCCAAGTTGGGAACCACTGTTACAGCCAAATACAAATGACATATACGTGAATTCATATACAGCCAGGGTTGAGTAGAGATGGATTACATGTAATTGGGATTACGTAATACAGTAAGATTACAAAAAATCGGTAACTATAATCAACCCAGATTACATTATTTAAAAAAAGTGTGATTAAATTATAGTTACAGTGTCAAGGATTACTTGATTACATTATGATTATGCCTTTAAAATATGGCAATTTTAAAATTATGAAACTTTTCACTTAACAAATGCTCAATAACTCATGAAAAGCATGTCTGACACACGAGGTTTAAACAAGTTGTAGTCAATCTGGCAGCTAAAAAAGAAAGATGTTAAGTCAAGATGGTTCAATCAGCAGCAGTATTTGTATTTGTGGAACTCAAATATTTGTAGCTGCGACCATTTTTTTAGTATAAGGTGCCATATTTTCAGTGTTTGATTTGAAGTAACCTGACTGAGGTCTGATGAGAGCTAACCAGTTTGCAAACCATGCTGCCATGTTTACAACTCATTTATTTCAGTATGATACGACTGACAGATTCCTGAGCCTGTTTCATGTTATATCACAACTTTGACTTTTTATCTCGCTTAATAATGACACATTATGATGCACCATGATCATTTTAACTTTTTTAATGACCACCTTGTCATAATTTATTTTTCCCTTTTCCTGGCATAAGTGGGCCACCATATGATCCTCAACTCCACTAGTTCGTTTTTTTCCCAACAGACAAATGTGAACCTTGACAAGTCGTTGATGAGCCTGATTTTAAACATGAGGTTCCAGCTGACTGAAGGAAACTGACAACGTGTCAGTCGTGCTTGCTCTGTCCTGTCAGCATCACTATCAAACAAAAAGCACCCTTAGAGGAGTCCCCCGGAAATCCAGCCTGCAATGTTCGATATCGCACAGCAAGCTGCTTGGTTGTTGGAAAAATATCACCCGAGGGCCTCCGAAATGTGACTGTGCATGTGTGTGGGTGCATGTGCAACTTGACAGTCCTGTTTCTGTCATTAATGTCACATCAGTGCACACAGTGTGCCTCTGCGTTCTCCGAGCTGGAATACATTAACACCTCGGTTTATCAAGTCGTCCTGCATCTTCAGGCGGTGGAGTGGGGGTGGGATGGTGCTGTACAACATTTGTTCTTGTTTTTGTGATGGTTTACGATGGAGCGGAGCTTCAGCCTGGTCTCTAAATAATGTAAATCCACAAAACCAATATTTTTTACACTGTCAGGAACGATGTTTGTGAATCCTGTGAAACATAATCCACATTTTACATTAGTGTCTTTGTATCACTGACTGAAATTAGGACAGTTTGTCACTTCTTTAAGTCATTTCCAGTAAATGAAAGCTTTCACATTTGCTGTTCCTAACACCCTTGTAAAAAAAATCCTCTGGCACACAGATAGTGACACATTTTCTCATCTTGGGTTGCAGCAGACAGGAAGTGATTTGGTTGTAATGGATAGAGGAAGAACTTGATAGTCTGCACATGCTCGTAAAGCCATTATCGCTGTGCAGAAACAAAATAGAACGACAGATATGGGAACAGAGATGTCATGGTAATATTCACACAGTGCAACAACATCGCAGTGCAAAATGAGAATGTCTCACCGAACTACAAAACCTAAATTGCTGTTTGAACACAACACATTTTCCTGTCTTCAGTCTGTGTATTTTCTTGTCTGTCCGCACAGCTGCCCTCGCTGCTTCAGAGGCAGTCCTGCTGTAGCAGTGCCCTTTCTTTGTCTGACACGCTGAAAAGGCTGCTGTCTGCACCCATAACATCACCCTTTGTGGGCAGTGTGTTGAACAGTGGGAGTACGAGTAGTCCCTCCAACCACAGGCGAGCTGCAATCAGCGGGGTGTGTGCAAAGTGGAGGTGAAGTGCAGTTCTGAACTCTCACTGAGTTGTTGTGCTGGATGATCTTTTATGATTACCACAACAAATAAATCAGTGAATGATAACAAAAGGTAGCTAAGAAAGCTGAACGCTTTGTTCCTCACATGCATTATCCCATTGTTCAGCAACAATAATGACGCTGATAACTCTATATTAAAGTTTTCTTGTAGATTACATCTCTTTTTACTTTGGTAAGCTGCAGCTGAAAAGGAGGAGACTTGTTCAAAACAATTGCTAAGCTCAGAGACAGTTGACACATTGATTGTGCAAAACAGACCACAGCTTAGCCTGATTTTAATACGACCCACATGTATTGCAACTGAAAGGTTGATACTCTCCTCGGTGCACTGTAAGCTTAATTTGTAGTCTTCAAAATTCACTGGGTGAGTTCCTGAGGGGGCAGGATTAATTTCGGTTTTCTGCTCCAGAGGAGGGAAGAAACACCTCCTTCTCTTTAGAGGATCTCCCAGCTCTGATAATTGCCACAAGCAGAAACCGTTTAAATAAAACATAGACCGGGGTGATGTCAGGCGGCTGGAGGGGGGGCAAAAAGTCTGCAGGGAGAACTGAGGGATCAATTAGGGTTCAGTGTTTGTCTCTAATAGTGGAGAGATCTGAGAAGACAACACAAGAGAAATGTCAGTTTCAAGTTTTTCAAAGTGGCAGCGAGGAAACTGCTGCGTCAGAATAAACCTGCCAAACATTAGTCAGTCTTTGTGACCCAAAAACACAGGGAGAGCTGCTGATGCTTAGATAAAACTACAACTTATTATTCTTTTCCTGTAAAATATATCAGTCATCATACAACAGTTAGTTCCAACCAAGCAATGTGATTGGACAAGAGGCACCATGGGTGCTAATATACAGTATAACAGCACTGGGACTTTACGATGCACATAACACTCCGCTTTACAGGAGTTCTGAGCTGTTAATTATTCTAATTGTTAATTAGCTGACTTTAAGTGTTGTTGTAACAAACTATGCTCATATGATATCAGACGATGACTCAGCGTGCTGTTGAAGCAACACACAGATGTAGCCTACATGATACAGTAGCAGCTGACCTGTGGTAAAGTGTAGACCTAGAGGCAGCCCTGTCTGAGTGCCCCTTGCAACCGCAGACCCTCACCTCTGACCAAGATGGCTGGGGGTCGAGCAAGAGGGATCCCACACAACTGTGTCCTGGATGGTGGAGGTGAGCGAGGCAATCCGTTCGGACTGCCCCGTGTCTATCTCCATGAAGCTGGATAAAAGGGAAGAGTCACCCTATGTCCTCCTCAAGGCCAATAATCTTTGGTTTTCATTAAATAAACTAAACGAATCATAACCTGTTGCAGCTTTTTGCTGTTGATAAATGATGCTTGTAGAACTGTTGTATAAAAGCAATACCACTCTCCAGGTTGTGCTGTTGTACTGTATACCAGCACGGCTGTGATTTAGTCGTGGTGCTTAAGCCGGTGCTTAAGTGTTACACTTACCCACATGATGGTGAAATTACAGCCTCACAGACTTTGTTTCTAATATTTGTCACTGAAATAATGTCTCAGTGATTGACTGTGTTTGTTATCAAGACTCAAGACTGTTTGCAGAGTCTACAGCCATGCCAGCAGCGGTGCTTTGTGCTAATGCTAACATGCTCACGACAGTGCTAATATGCTGATGCTCAGTAGGTGGGCCAATGGTAACTATTTTAGTATAGAGCGCTAGCAAGCGCTGAACACATGCTTATTTTTGCAGGTATCTGGTCATAAACCAAAGGGTTGGTTAAACTAAAACTGTCACTTGGTGATAGCGCTAGACTAAAGGCCTTGACACACGTGGGGTAGTTTTTATCATCCGACTAATTCATGTCATATATTTTTGACAGCAGACATATTAACCTATGCTTCAAAAAAGTGACGCAGATTTTTCTGAGCCTTCGCACTACAAATTAAAGGCATCACATTCACATAGTGTGGAGCAGACATTTTCTTGTCATGACAATGGCAGACTTGATGCAACTGTGGAAATCTGCCTCGCTGCCTCCAGTGTGTAAAAACTTTTAAAGTTAAAGAAGTAGAAAACAAACAACTACCAGAATGCACTGCGCCACATAGCACCAATTAGCACTCCCCCTGGCGGGTGATGTAATGCAAGTTTGTCTGTTTTAAACCATGAAACAACATGACAACTTGCTGGTAACATACAATCTTGAACCACAGTTAATCAGTAAGCCAAGATATGTTTCTGAAACAGGCAATACAATAACAGAATCTTCATATTTGATCAGCACTGCTTAATTTTACTGTTTGATCTCAGTTTTTTCAGCCTCCATTATTACAATAAAGGAAACAGTATGGCTTCACATTTGCTGTTCTCAAATGCTGGTATTATAGCCAAACAGTGTACTACAATATGTATCTGAAGACATTTTAGGCCCTTAGAGATATGATATGATACGATACGATACGATGCGATGCGATGCGATACCATACGATAGGATAGGGTACGATACGATACGATACGACACGACACAATTCGATACTCTTATTTAATTTCCAGTTGCTTATGTGCTTTCTATGTAGGGTAGAGCAGTGTGTCATGATTTATGAAGTGAATAAATGAGCTAAAGAAACACTTAATGATTACCAACTGCAGTTTGAAAATGTGACATTAACCAATGCCAAAGATCTGATTTTGTTAAGATACTAATTTCACTATTATATACCTGGATATTCCTTGTCTGAGTCCTCTCTGAAAAGACTGCACTTAACTCTGTGTGTGTGTCAGGGGTCTGGATGCTGAGGCGTTTCCCTCCTCCTCACTTCTTTTCAGTTGCAGCTCCAAGTTCTCCTGGTTTTTTCCTCTTTCATTAAGCCATCACTGCTTTTATGCGTCAGCTTAAACTAGTCAGGGTGCACGCCGCAGTGTGTTGTGCATGTGCAACGCAGTTGTTGTTTGAGTGCAGATAGCACAAAGGCAGTGGAGAAGCAAACAGTACATGCACGAGATGTGTTCACAACAGGTATAGTGTAGAGGATAGAAAGTAGTCCTTTTTGGTATTGAGCGTATAAACACACACTGATCTTCAAAACAAAAATGTAGTATCTATAGTGTTGATATTTTGGTATCGATCTGCCCAACCCTACTCCTTGTGTCTGTGGTGGCATACGAAGATGCAGAAGTACAGCCTGTAGTTCAAGCAGCAATCCTAGAGTCAGTGAAAAACGCCATGGAGTGAGGTTTACCACAGTATTTGCACATACTACACACATTATTAGGATGTAAAGCCAGTTGAAAATCAGCAGTATTCCTTTAAGGAATCATTGCAATCACTTAAAACCACAAATGTCAACCTGATGATGAGACCAGCAGAGAAATCAAATTACAAAACGACAGGAAAAAACCCTGTAAACATAAAAACAGTAACTGGGATTTACTATCTGGGCACAATCAATGTGTGTACAAATTTTTCATTGCAATCCATCCAATAGTTGTTGAGATATTTCAGTCTGCACCAAAGTGGTGGGCAGACATTACCGTCCCTAGAGCCATGCTGCTAGCAAGGCTAAAGACAGAAAAAAAAACACCTATAAAAAACATTTTAAAGGGTAATCAGACCATGTAATTAGTTCTTGTTTATTTCAAAGAGAAAAGATTAAATTAACAGTGTCTTCGGTGCCTTTACTTTGTACATAAATACCGTAATTCTCACATACTTCACATATTTCACCTTTAGAAATGAACGCTTCTCCTCCTTGTGTATGTTTGTGCACTCTCTCCCTCTCTCTCTGCCTGTCCTTCCATCTCCTCACATCCTCGAGCCTGCCGTCATGTCAGGGAGAAAGCTTGAGTGTTAATTGGAAGCTCTCCCACGGGAACTCGTAGGCGTCTTCCTTGTCCTCTGTGTTTATCGGCTAATGTGATTGCCACGGCTCTCTCGGATTCATAGCTACTCCTGAATAATGAACATGCTTAGTATTCCTTTCAGACTCTTGTGACCTGTTGTGCGTGAATGATACTTTAAGCGTTCAAAAAATTAAACCCCAGCTGACACAACTGGATTTATTGTAGTGCAGCAGACACAGTGGTGTGTTGTGTTTCTGATGGTTGCTGTGTTGCAGTGGTAAATGGAACCAGCTTTGATGCATGACCTGTTCTGACACTTGTGGAGTAATGTTTTCAAAAATTACTTAAGGATTATCTTTAATATTAAGTAGTGGGTTGGGTGATATCATAAAAGACGACACCACACCCAGTTGGCTTTTTGACCTGAATGTCATCGATTAAGCTCCTCTGCTCAGCTCAGTGGTGTGATTTTAATTTGTATTACACTCTACAAAGATTTAACTTACAATATGTCCAGCTTCGACTATGCTGCCTGCAGGCACTGAGGTCACGTTTCCGAAGCTGAGAAGTGAAATCTTTGCATGAGTGAGATAATGTGTGCTCATGAAATTACTTTTGTCTAATTTGATTTCGTCTAAGATAGTCTCACAGGAAGCTAATCCTCCTCATAAGGCTTTTCTATTTGTTTTGATATCATGTTTGATGGAGATTAAACGCGGCCTAATGTGTCTGAGTGATATTGTGTTTCAACTTAGAAATTAATCTCATTATTATTCCTCAGCCGGCTATTCACTCAAACATCACGAATCAATAATCAAACAGTTTTTAATATGCGCTCCACACCGCTGGCATTGATTCTCACTTAACATGCATACACTGAATGGATTTTAACCCCTGCTAGGATTACAGTTACGTAATGTCCGCTGGTCAGAGAATAAGTCGGTATCATAATGGCTTTAATTGTTAATAGTTCTGTTTCAATAGCAATAGATTATCTGTATCAGTGTAATAAAGATGAATACAATAATAATTAAATTGTGAGTTGCCGCAGCTGTAATTTTTACACAAAGACTCACTCAACGGCCGTTTGATTACTATCATAGACTCAGCCTTAAACAATGAGACAATCATCAGACAGGATGTGAAGACAGGGTTACTCACCGCGGGGTGCCATTCACAGCCTGATTAAAATGGGAAGCAGCAGTGTCAGATGTGGAGCCTATTGTGAAAAATGTTTCCTGCTTTTGGGTAATCACTGCTCATCCCTCCACACACAAAAAAAGTAGAGTAATAACAGCTTGATTAAATAAAAAAAAAGTGTCCAGTGAAGACCATCAGCTTTGTATCTATTTTCTTCTTGGCTCATTTATCTTCCAGATACTTCCTTTTTATGTTCTCTCTGTGTTTATTCATCTCTGCTTTGTTTTAGTGGGATTTTCTGACAGTTTTTCTTGGTGGTTCTCCTGTATTAATTATAGATGTGTGCAAAGTCAGGAAATTACACGCACCCCAGACACCTTTTTTGTTGTGACACATATGTTTTGTTGGTATGTGTGTGTAGACATCAGTAATTAAACCATTAGTATGTGTGATATTGCCTGACGTGTGCATTAATTGTGACAGTTTTCTGTTGTATTTATCAGTTCACAGTGAAATATAATAACAACTGCTGTCAGATTCACATGAAAGCTGGCACGGATATTCATCACTTGTAATTATTTCAATGAATCTATTGTTTAGCTCAACTGTGAGATCATATTTATCTTGACCTAAACTCTTATTAAATGTACATTAATTACGGCAGTATGTCATTGTTTGAATTGGTCCATTTGTCCAACATTTCGTAGCACACAGGCTTGTGTACTAACAAATTACATGTTATTGGGATTATGTAATCAGATTACAAAGAATAAGTAACTATAATTATCTTAGATTATCATGACTTTTTAAAAATATAAAACTTTTTTTTTTTTTAAAGATATCCAATGCTCTGAGCAAAATGCATTTCATTTATTTTTAGTATAAGGTGCAATTTTTTCAACGTTTGATTTTGAAGTAAACCAAAAATTCATACTAGATTACTTTTTTTTTTGTAGTAATCCAGTAACAGCAATTTCTATTTAATTTGTGTTCAGTAGCTGACTGCATTTCAAAATAATCTGACCCCAAAATATATTAACAACAGCTGGTCAGATTCTCATGAAACTTGGCATTAATATTCATGAATTTCAGAAAAATCATTTCTGATTATTTCAGTGGCCCCTTTTGTTTTGTCACACCATGAGGTCATATTTACCTTTTAACCAACACTCTAGTTAGTGGAAAATATTTTAAAACCTCAAGCCAAATTTTTATAAAATTTACTGAGCACCTTCACAGTCCTTGGGTTTGAATCATTTAGATTATTGACACTTTATTACCTTTCCTCTATTGCCGTCCTTAGTACAGTAAAAATCTGCCTTTTGTCTCACAATAAATAACAGATGGCCATTTACAGGGCACATTCATACTCCCAAGGAGATTAAGCCTTTTGCTTTTTTAAGCAAAGGATAGTGCTGTTTATCACTCTACATTGTTTGATGTGAGTTGCTGACTGTTGAAGATATTGGCCACAGAGATATCTGCATTCTCACCAGTATAATGGAACTAGATAACCCGGTCTCACTCATAAGTTGTCAAAAATCCGTCACTTGGGTGGTGACGTCCAGCGTCAGACACAGACGAAAAAAGCCTTCCTGTAATGTCAGCATGATGGTTGCTGTTATAGTTTCTGTTGGATGGGTTCAACAAACACCGACTTTTACCTGGGAGAGTGATATTCGCCTCCCGTAAGATTGTAAAGCCAAACCCTGTCCTTTTTTCCTAAACCCAACCATGTGCATTAGTTCTTGAAGGAAAAAAAAAGTAAATTTGTGGTGTTGTACCGATGTAGTGCATTTATTTTGAAAGAGACTGTATGTAAACAGTACATTTCCTGTGTGCATTTTAAAAGAAGACAATGCATGTAACAGACAGAACTTGACACAGCGTCCCAGAACGTCAACAACCAACACAAGCAGGGTACCTTGCACATTGTATCTGGACATGAAAAGTCCTTGGCCAAAGGTCAATATGTGACGAGGCCGGAGTGAGAATGTGTTGACCTAGATGGCGCACACCCTTTGAAAAACTCATCGGCAATGTCTCTTTCCAGAGATCAGGATAATCCGCAGACCTTGTTGTGAGCAGTTTCACGTAGGAACTATTTTCTTTATACCGAGCCACACCCGCCAACCGTATTACCCTGCAGAAGGAGGTGTGCATCTACTCATGGGCTTGGGCTCATGACAGCACAAGATTGAACATTAGTGGCGTCCTCCTCTGTTGACCTGTGCCTGAGCTAGCAGTAGATACACGCTTCCTCCTGCGTGTTGATACAGTTAGTGGGTGTTGTTCGGTAGAGAGAAAATAGTTCCTACATGAAACTGCTCACAACAAGGTCTGTAGATTATCTTGAGTAACCGGGTCGTGATTTCTGGAAAGAGACATTGCTGTTGAGTTTTTTGAGAGCGAAGGCAGACATCTCTACAGCCAATATCTCCAACACTCTGCAACTCACACCAAAACAATCTGAATTTATAAATATGTGATTTATGATTTTAGAGTGAACTGTCCCTTTAATGATTCCACAGTGTTGCACAATGCTCAGGATAAACCTCTCAATCTGAGTCTGTCACAGCTTGTATAATAGAAAAATCATGTTCTCTTTGTATGCTGGTGAGGAATGAACAGGCTTGTGTGGTTTATTTTCTCTTGTTTTTTTCCCCTCGATGATTGCCTGCATTTTTTGCATTTTTAGGACGCTGTCTCGCTTTTCTTGTTTGCTTTCAGCTTCAAGGTAAAACAACTTAGAAAACAAAAGAAGGACAAACAGAACAAAACGGTGATGCTTTCAAACTCCATTTCATTCAACCACTACATCCAACCTCCTGCCACTCTGTTTCCAGCTCTGCTGTGTTTATCTCTTTTCACCAACGCTGCGGCTATTTTTCAGGACTGAAAGATAGGTGTCCTCTTTTTTGGAGGTCATGCTGTTGGCATCTCTGTTGGTTTTGCTGACACACAAAAACCTCTCTGGGAATAAATAAAATGTAATTTTGATACAAATAGGAGGCTGATGTTAGCAGACTGAGCATACACGCCACAGATAAAATGACAATGATAGGAATTTTTAAAGCTTTTTTGTAGATGCAATAATTATGCCTCTGATATTTGATAAAAATGACAGGCATACTTTAGCTTTTATTTTGTAAACAGTGCTAATGCAAGCTTTATAAAACAGAACCAGATGGCTGTTCGGACAGTAATGACACCTCAAAGACAAGATGAAGAACAAATCCCCGCTAATACATTTACAGCACTCATTAAGAAGGCACATGAATTCCTTCTTCTAATGATTATAGCCAAAACCTGTCGGCTTTAATAATGTAATATAAGGCTGTCTGTCCCAAACTCCCAGGGCTCATACATCAAAGAAATAATTTAGACACCTCCTCTGACGCCACAGACCCTTCTACCACCAGCTCTCTCACACACACTCTCGGCAAAGCAAACTGTGAAATGAACAGAAAGCCTCACGTTCAGTGAATCTGACTTTAGGAGCCACTAAAAGATGAAATAAAATGCTGATTTCATCGTAGGAACAGGTGTTGTCGCGTGACATGTCATTAATCAATCAGAACTTAACAATGAACTCCTGACTCTGGGGGGCACGACCTTTGACCTCAGCCACAAACATGTATTTGAGAGAGACGGATGAGGGTTGAACCTGCGTGAACCCAAAACTGGGTTAAACCGCTGAGCCGAAACTGATATAGCACACATCTCCTGACATGACTCATGTTGTGCAGAGGCTGAAACATCCTGCAGATACAACAGAGCTACAGTGTATTTATATCTGTGTTGTGACTTATAAACAAAATGAATAAATGTCTGGTGAGGTCTTACATTGCTCTTGTCAACAAACACCACAAAAAGACCAACTAAACCAGCAATGAATTGATCCTGCGAACAAATACTGACTGTGTATCCGAATCTGATCGCCTATAACTTACTCCTCTGTGCCATAAAGCTCTACTGTTGATCATTGTTGTACTTCACCAGCCGTCTGTCTGACAGTGTGTTTTAAGAGTTTTGTCATAAAAATGTCACTATTAGAGCAGTGACAGTAAAGTTGTGCACCAGAAATTAAAGCTGAGGTAGGCAGAAAATCTGGAAAAGGCACAAAGGAATAGAATTTAAAAATCTACCCTCCTCCTGCTCTCCCCTCTCTGTCCTAAGCCCCTCCCACCAGACGACCACAGGCATACACACGCACTGATTTATTTTATCTTCCAGCTAGCTAATAATTGTAGACAATAATAAGCTAGCTAGCCACCCCACGGCCACTGTGGACTGCTTTGCCAAGAGAGATGCAGCTCCGCAGACAGACCTTGAGTTAATGGCTGTGGCGACTCAAAATCGGCCAGCGCCAACCCCCCTAGTGCCGGGTGTCATAGCAGGCTGGTGGCCTGCGGCGGGACCAGATTTTACTTGTGTAACGGCAGAAACAGAAAGTTTGCTGATGCAGCAGGGAGTCAGGGTTGTCCTGTTTCCCAGAGCTGGGGTTTGCACTGGCTGGATTTTGGGCGCTGCGGCCACTCGCTGGGGTCCATCTGTGGAGCTATTGCCAGCTCACCCCCAAGCGACGAAAGAAATGTGCATAGACTTCCCTGGGTGTGTGTGACCTTTCCTAACAAGTGTCGTTTTGTCGGACCAGTCGGCCAGCTCGCTCTTTTTTGTGGTTGCCCAGAGTGAATGTATATTTACATGGATAGTTTTAGGTGGCGTGTTAAACGCTTTCTCAGTCTCTTTTGTCTTCAGAATGTCTTGCCTTTGTCGTCTCCCTTGGGCGTGCCCGCTCAGCTCAAAAGCTTCCTCAGCTCTCTTCAGGTGCAGCTAATAACGGCTAATGAGTCAGTACCATCAACCCCCAATGTGACGTCAGTGCTGACCCCCTAAACCACACCCACATCTCCAAGACATTCAAAGCTATCATAACACACACCGGGATTCGAGGCTCTTGCCAGTGTTACCTGCATATACGTAAACTTGACACACAGCCGTTAACCGTTGGCCTTTAGCTCCGGTTAGCAGCAGGTTAAACTATAAGCAACATTTTCTCTTCATGTCTGAAAAGCTTTGCTGATACTGACATGTGTTTTATTTCATCTATTTTCTGACTCTCTTTTCAAAAGGTTCATCTTTCTTTTTGGGTTTCTTCACAGCCTAGGCAGTTGTTGCCATGCTGAAATAGCAGTTTTCTCTGCACAATTTTCAACAATTCAGTCAGGCTGTCACTATCTAAATGGACGTGCAGGCACATCTGCATTAGTAGAACAGCCAATAAGAACACCCACTGTCTGAAATAGCCTGTGATTGGCCAAGTCTTACATCATGGGCTAGATTCTCTAAAGCCTGAAAGCAGAGCCAAGAGGAGCCGCAGAAGTCTTCACTCAGACTACTTGAATTACAAGTTTATTAAAGTTTATTATGGGAAGTTTTCACCAAAATAAAACTGTCTATCCTATTTTTTAAACTGCTAATTGAAAGATGCTAAAATGCTCTACAGAGCTGGCGTGAACTGCAGAGTAACAATAACGCTCTGTGTTTCTTTCAGTTTCAGTAATTGAATCCAGTGTTAGTGTGAAATAGATTATAGCATCTTAAAAAATGACAGTGGGGATGAGAGACACAGACAAGCTGAAAAGTACCAAGAGAGGGATGAGCATATTGTTGGTTTGTTCTGTTTATCTCAAGAGATTTGTTGACAATAACAAATGTAGGCTGTTAAAGTGTAAATGTCATCTGAAACAAAGAACAATATAAATGCAAACCAACCACTGCTCTAGACTTGTAATGGTTTTCCTCAGAAGTTCACACTGAGATATTGGGATACATTTCTAACCGAGCACGATTTTAAAGCAGTGGGTCACCGTGACCTTGAACAGTGACCCTTTGATGAAACACAGTCAATACGGTGGCAGGCATAATAATTTGATCTGTCACTCTAGAGTGTTCCTAAAAAGAGTGCTGGCAACTGGCACACTGCATCAATAAGCAAAGAAAAAGCGATGTCGCCTGAGGGATCACAACAGTCCTGACGTGATGATAGACCCAAATAATGACAGAACCTGAACGCGACACATTCAATACACCATCATCAAACCCGACTGCGGATTACTTCTTTTGTGGCGTCTCAGAGTCTCTGCAGAGTTAAACACACACTCAGAAGTACACACACACACTCATGTAAGCCAGGTGACCTTGTGTAGTTGTGGCGCAGCAGTGTCTCCATGGTGATGCACCTGAAATGCTCACAAAGACACGGTACAGCTTTTATAATCTTCTCAGCTTGTAAATCAGACATGAGATTGATAATTGTTCTAGACGAACAGTTTTCTGCAGGGTTGGATGAGAAATAAATACAAATAGTGATGCAAGCAACAAAGAAATCAGCGAAAGGGAAGAGAAAATGTAGAAACAATATTTATTCCATTTGGCAAAATTCACAGCAGACAAATGACAGCTTAGAGGAGAAAAGTGAAAAGGTAAAAAGTTTAAAGAAAGACCTCTAAAACACACCTAGGAGTTTCTTTACTTTATTTCATATACTGCCACTTGCTCTGTAATACAGTGCTGTCTGAGTGAGTAATATCTCCACAGATGATTCGAAGTTTAGCCCACATACGTGTAAGCCTGAAGTCAATTAGGCCACAAGCTGTGAAGTGATAAGAAGTGGGGGGTTATAGGTATAAAGTGAAGGGAATCGTCTCTGCACGCCAAGTTCAGCATGATGGCTGGTGGCTGGCTGCCAGCAGGCTTGTTTATGCTCTGTAGCCATCAATCTATTTTCCAGCCCAGATGGCAGTGATTGCTGTAGGAGGGGGAGATATGAGCTCTACCTGACAAGGATTATAATCAAATCTGTCTTTATGTGCTTCTCAAAATCGACTTCTTCACGGACACTTTGCTGATGTACACAGATATCATGTGTTGGTCATTATCAGCTCATGTCCAACTGGTGACCCTGTGATACGCCGGGATGTGTGAAAATGACAACAATACACAATAAACAATCTTACATCAGCGATCTTACAGTTCTGCATGTGTCAGCTGCACCGCTGACACTTGCAATGATTAACACACAATGAATCAAACACAGCCTGTTTGTATTCAAAGTATTAGCCTACTACAAACATGTTTCTTTCTTTTTTTTATTTGGGAGTGGAACCAAGAGCCTCCCACGATTCTCCTGGTTTATTTGTGAACGTTGATGATCTTGTGGGCAACAACAAAATAGCATTATTTCAAGGGTCTGTAAATTCCTGAAGTTTCCTGGAGAGAGCTACATGCAGTGGTGGAGGATGCAGCAGAGCCTTAACTTAAGTAAAAGTATTAATACCACACTGTAGCTCAGATTTTACACTGTACAAACAGATTTATAAGCAACCCTACTTTATATATCAGCCATGCTGGTAACCTGTCCATCGCTGTATGTATTGGATCGCACATTATTTGAACCTATCTGTTGTCTAGTCTTGCTAGTTGCTCTATATTTTATGTTATATTTGCTATGTAATTGCTTTTACTGCTTTTTTAGTCCCTGAATATTGCACTTTTTGTATCTGCAATCCTCCAGGTTTGTACAGCAATTTCCCTTAACATAAATTAAGTTCTACCTTATCTTATCTCGTCTCGTCTCGTCTCGTCTCACCTCACCTCACGTAATCTTACCTTACCTTATCTTACCTTATCTTCTTAAAATACTCTGTTACTAAAGGTCCTGCATTGAAAATGTTACTTAAGTATAAGTGACAGTCAGGAACTTAAAAAAATAGAAGTCTTCAATGCAGAATAAAATTAATTAAATTCAGCCTTTATTAAGGACACAACTCGTGTGTGTCCATAGCACAATAAAATTAGATAAAATAAAATAAAATAAAATAAAATTAAATTAAAAAATAAGATAGTATTAAATAAAATATCACAAAGTAAAATAAAATAGAATAAAATTACGATAAAGATAAAATAAAGTAAAATAAAGATAAAATAAGTACATGAAAGACATTCATGAATGATTATACATTTACATACAGGCTGTAACATCAATGATTTCACATAAGTAAATTTAATAAATCAAAATAATTGAAAGGAAGCTGGAACCATTAAATGTTTTTGCATGAAAAATTATTATAAAGATAGCTGCCAGATAATTTTTTTTCATCAATCAATTCATTGTGTTAGTTGCACTTGTGTGTTTTTATACAGTGTGTGTATAAAAATTTTTGTTTATAAAGCAACTAGTAACTGTAGTTATGAAATAATTGTAGTGGATATGACATGAGATTAAAATACTCAAGTAAGTTAAAGTACCTCAAATGTGAGCTTTAGTACAGTTCAGTAATGTACTTAAATTCCACTTAATGTTTGTAACCTAGAACTGAGTGAAATAGAAAAAAAATACACTTCTAATTATGTTATTCCAATGCAGTATGTATATGAGTATTTTAGCAGGTCAACTGAATGAACAGGCAAACATAAAAATCAACATAGATATGGACTTAAGTTTCCAGTAATGATTAAAAATATGATGAATAAAACATTTTGGGGGGTTTAAATGGAGCAGCCCTTTCCTCTGGAAATCAGTAATGTTTAAAATCAACATTTAACTAAAATGACAGTCTTTCAGATTTGTCTCTATACTTCCTCTTCATTTAGCACCATTACATTTTACATCATAATTTACTCTTATAATTACACTTAATTATCCACTTCATGCATTTACAGAAGTTCACTCTGGTTTAAAAGCTGCATAATTCACACCCTGCTTACAAAATGAGAACAACAAATCAGTTAGTAAGATTTGCTGCAGTTGTTCTGTGATTGTGTACCAGATATTTTTCTGACCTGGTTTGGATGATTTGACTCGCACAAGACGTCACAGCGGTTCAGTGTCATTGGGAGTTTAAATGTAATCTGCCATTAATGTTCATCTTTGACCCCGCCCTTTTATTAAGAAGGTCTTGGTATGCAGTGTATGTGATATCATGACCCTGAGACTTTATTCTGTGTCTCGTGGCTCTGCTGCACTGCCGAAAAGCCTGTGCTTGAATAAAGTGTTCATGGATTATTGGATGAAAGAGTTTTCTCATAATTGAGTGCACAATAAATCTAAATTTATCTGATTGCCAGACATGCTTTTATCCACCAACGTGGGGAGACGTTAATAGAAAGTCTAAGGGAAAATGACAAATATTAAAAGGAGAGAAGAGAAACTTTTATCAGCATCAGATGGAGCTTTTTTTTTTCCTTTCATGAGTCAATTTTGGTTTTGTGTTCTTAGCGCTGATGAGTTCACACACAACCCACATCTGACCAACAGTCAAGACTAATGCTTCATGAGCAGCTGAAGGCAAAACACTTGCCAAGACAAACCAGCAAAGTCAAGCTGCTCTTTACTGCTTACCACAAATGCATTTAGACTGATGGACAAAACTAGACTTGGAGTATTTTGTTTTTCCTGCTACATGCAAGCAAGTGCATGCTTGCACCGGTGCAGAGGCATATTTGACACAGTTTTTTTGTGACAAACCTTTACGTTGCATGTAAATTAATGACAGCAGTGAACAAATTTAAATAAAAGCAAGTACGGACTTGAGTAACTCTAACTTTCTGCACTGACCAAGAAAGACAAGACACATATCTCCGACCAATTTGACACTCTTTGTTCTTTAATGTCAGCTTGTTTGTTGTGGAGTCTCTTCATCTTGTGATAAAGCTAAAAGCTGATGCACAAAGTATCTCTGTGATGAAAGAACCTCCTCCGGGATGTGAGCGCGCTCTGAAATTGTTTGCTGGATGCATTTGCCAGTAATGGGTGAATAAACGTGATGGAGTGAGCAGAATGAGAATGGATGAGTGCTGTGGTGGGTATGAAATATTTTCAAGGACGTGCTAGGTGGGAATCAAGCTCAAGCTGTGAATATGATGTAAAATATGAGCGTTAACTAACCACTGCACTGCAGTGTGCGCTGCCACATATCTCAGCTTCAGTTACTCTCTAAAAATACACATATGCTCTGTAACACATGTTTTTTATTTTTGTACAATAAATCTTTACCTGTATTTCATTTTTTTGTGATTGTTTCATTGATAATGGATCAGCAATGTTTTGTAACAGGAGCCAATAATCATGTCTATGTGTTTAGGTCTGCTTTTTTATTTTATTTCATTTTTATAGGCTATATAAAGCTAACAACAGGTGGCTATGTAGGTTAGTGTGGCAGGTAAAGTGTATACGGGGCACAGGTGCAACAGATGGCCTCATCATGCATGGGTGACGGAGAGGTCACACTTTTTTTTTTTTAGCTCTCACGCGCCATGCCAGAAAGCCAAGCCAGTCGTTATATCATCACACAGGTATGAATTGTAATTTAAAAAATAAATAAAATAAAGTAAATAATAATAATAATAATAAACTTAATTTATATAACACCTTTCATACAAGAAATGCAGCACAAAGTGCTATACAATAAGGGCAGTATAAGCACTGAGAGCTTCACATGAAAATGGACAAAATGAACACAAAATAGAACTGATTCATAAAAATCATAGAGTTGTAAAACTATATATCATCAAATCAAGTAAGATTTTAAAAGAATTGCAGCAGTGTGAAGCGTAAATAGAAAGTAAAAGTGTAAAAAAAGAGAATTTCAGACCTGTATCAGGAAGTCAGAGCTAGTTAAAGGCTAAAGTGAACAGATGTGTTTTTAGCTTTCTTTTAAAAATACTTAGCAAGCTAGCTTCCCTGATATCTATAGGTAGGGTGTTCCATAACTTTGGGGGGTAACTGACAAAGGCTGCGTCCCCAATCTTCTTCTGGCTGTTGCTGGGAACCTCCAATAAACCAGAAGCAGATGATCACAGTGTCACAGGGAGTTAGCAATGTTGCTTGGTCCCAGCCCATGTAGGACTTTGTATACAAGGAGGAGGAGCTTAAAATCAATTCTTAGTTTAAGTGTTGTGAAACTTCATTTTGATGTAGAGTACATTTACAATAACGGAGTGTCACAAGAAACTGATACCGTACTTTGCAAAAAGTACCAAAACTTTTTATGCATTTTAGGGTGCTTTCACAACTGCCTTGTTTGGTTCGGTTCAATCGAACTTGTTTGTTTGTTTGCCCCCTAAGTGCGGTTCGTTTGGGCAGGTGTGAACACAGCAATCACACTCAGGTGCGCACCAAAACAACCAGACTGAGACCTTCTTGAAGAGGTGGTCTCGGTCCGGTTACTCTGGTGCAGTTTGTTTGTGGTGAGAACGTGTCCCGACCTGGATCTGAACCAACTGCAGTCACATGACACATTGTTTGGGTTAAACATGAGCATGTTACAGTCCTGGAGGATTATTAATGTTCGCCTCCTCCTGTACTGCCTTAATATGCACATTCAGCACATCCAGTGCATCAAAACATTGTTTTCTAGTTGGAGCCGCGCCTCGTTTTCAAACTGTATGGTTTGCCTCAAATGAACAATGACAGCAATATAGTCCACGATGAGCAGCGCTAAAATCAACCTGCGCAGTTGTCCCTCCATTGTGACATTAGAAAGTGTCACATTTATCTTGCAAGTGTACTCTTCTTCAGCGTTTTGTTTACTTCCTGGATTTTTCCCACATGGAAATTCTGACCAATCAAGAGTAGCTTTCTCGCACAAGGCATTTGATCTGGTAAATGCTGCTGTGAGAACACAAACCAACTCTAGGCAATTATACAACTTTGTGACAAAATGAGTCCCTGATTCAGACCAAAGCAAGACAACTCTAGGTCTGAAAGCACCCTTAATGTATCAACTTAAAGGACCTGGTAATGTTAAAAGAATTGGTTTGCCCATCATTAGTGGCCATAAGATCAGTTAATGCAGCTTTAATCACTTTTTACACCACTGCTGTTAAAATACTGCAAACACTGAATGCTAGCACAAAGTGAGACGTGTATGAAAAGGTTAACAGCTAAAAATAAATTCAATTTCACAACTCTTCCTCCTCCTGACAGATACGGGCCATGTGATTACAGGTGACTGTTAGTCTCATGGCAGTCAGGTCCATTCGTGGTTCTTGTCAGTCTGTGCAGCTCTGCAGCTGGGTGCGGGGCAAATGAATTATTCTCTGGCTCTGAATCAGCCAATGGCACTGAAAGCCAACTCCAGATCATGCTCTTGCTGTTCTGGGTTACGGTTTCCTCTGGAGCCGCGGGGCTACTACTGTAGGTACTGAATCACTCTTCCTCCTGAAAAACCACGAGAAACAACACCGAGAGAAACAGTTCATCTGAGCTGTGATTTGAAGCTCTGCTGCCTGAGTAATTCATCTGTGCCTGTAGCATTCATTTGCATAGTGTTTGCGCAAGTGAGCACTCACTGAACCACCTGCTAAATCTTTGTGATTACCACTGTGTTCTGGTGAGATAAAAAAGGTCTTTATGTGACTAAATGGTGCATGAAGGGGATTCTACCCACTGACCATTATGCTGTTAGTCTGTCTGTTCTGCAGAAAGAAAAATAACCACTTTTACGACACAAGTTCATGCAATGCAACTGATTAAACTGTTTACCAGGAATAAAAGAAGTGCAATGAAATACACTGAAAACTTGTATTTATTTACTGTCTGTCTGTACTAGTATTTTTTGGTGTTCAGATAGTTGAAAGAAATTCGGTCACAGAAGGCGTTAAGTCGCAACTTTCTCATCCTCTCTGCTGTGCTGTCATCCCCTGCGAGGAAGATCTGTCCTGAAAATCTGATGCAGGAGAGAAACATGATGGGGAACTTCCGCACTTCACTTACTCCCTGTTTATTTCTCTGATGTCGTTTCCTGGGTTGGGAGTCGTTTGAATTAATCAGTTAAAACTCTTTGGGAAAAAAAAATGCATCAACGAACACCTTTGATTTGCCTAATGAGGCCAGGTTGACACATATAATTGTTTAATGAAGTGATTAATGAGGATGCAGACGGCTGATGACAGGTGATGACACGTGAAGCTTGTACATGTGAAACGATGTTGAATGCATTTATTATGTTTGGGTCTTTTTTTGTTCGCTGAATGATTTGAATCGAACTCCGTTTCATTCTGCTGTGCCACCGTGGCTACAGTATGAAGTGTCTCCAGCTGGGGAGGAACACAATATAGAAGTGGCAGATTAGGAAACTGTTAAGAGCTGTCAGTGTTCAGCCACAACCTCCTCCCCTTCTCTATTTATGCATCTTTTCCTCCTCACCCTCCCGCCCCCCCCCTCCCTCTTTCTCTCCCCACTCTCTCCCATCTTCCAACCCCTCGACACAAACACATCAGAGACAGACAGCCTGCTTTAGAGTCTTGTCTAGCAACATACTGTGTGTGTAAAATGCTCCTCTGATCTCACAATATAATTTATTTTTCCCCTCAGAACGGTTTTGTGCAATAAAGAAAATCAGATAAAAATGTACTGTAATTCACATGTTCTTGCATGTAAGTGTGTTGCTCGAATGTGTTGGAGGATCCGAGCCTGTGTGGACTAAAAGTAATGATTTCATAACGTGGGCAGCCACTAAAATAACAATTGACTGTAAATGGAGAAGGATCAATATGAAATGAGATGCATTATGGTGCTTTTTCGTGAGGAATCCTGCAAAAAATCAATCACTGTAAATCACTTGCAATATCCACCACCAAAGACAGATGGACGTGAAACAATAGCAGCAGCAGCCTCCCATAACTGCACGGCCCACATGGTGGAAGAGGATTTAGAAAAATTGAACTTCTACAAATCGCTGTTACAGTCGTGTTGAAGCCTTTTGTCATCGCAGACAGCTTTGTCTTTGAAAATCTCTCCCTCGCCCGCTGATGCTTTGGTGAGAATGACACTGAAATATTGATGATAATTATTATGATGGATGTGGATCACAATACCCTCCCCCTTGCTTTGAGAGATAATAAATGCTGCTTTCAAGCCAAAACCACATTAAAACTTTATCCTGATGAAAAAGGAAACACCATGAGCAATGAAACACAAGCCGCTTTACATATATTTGAATTAATTATAGCCGAATTCCACAATCAGCAGTCATTAACAAGATGTTTCACTTACACTGACTGTGTAAACTATCTTCATATTGGATATACTGTTCTGCCACAAGTGATCAATAGCTGCTTGAATCTGCTTCAAGCGCAGCATAACAAGTGTTCAGTAATTAGTTGGATGACTCCTCAGCCTCTTCTGTTCTGCCAAAACTGGAAGCACTGGCATCATGTGCACAGTCTTTCATTGTTTTCCCATGATGTTGCATCGCCAAATGTCATGTATTTTCCACAACAAGATACATGTAATTTGGGAGATAGCTCTGCTGGGAGTGCATAGTGGAAATAATTGCGCAGCTGCGCAGGACAGGAAAAGAACTCTTAATAGTGTGTGCATGTGACCCCCCAACTGCAGTAAATAAATAGATAAATAGTGGAGGATATTCAGAATGGACTTTCAGTAGGCTGTACGTGACATTAAAATGACTCTGTATGGTGTCCTTTTTTAATTTTACCATCAGCATGAGACTACAGTAACATTCATGTTACAACAGCAGTAGTGGAAGAAGTGTTCACATCTTTCATTTAGCCTAATTAAAGGTCCAGTGTGCAGGAATTAGGGGGGTCTATTAGCATAAATTGAATATAATATGATAAGTGTGTTTTCTTTAGTGTATAATCACCTGGAACTAAGAATCGTTGTGTTTTCGTTACCTAAAAATAAGGCATTTACACTCACCGGCCACTTTAGTAGGTGCACCTGTTCAACTACTCATTAACGCAAATAGCTAATCAGCCAATCACGTGGCAGCAACTCAATGCATTTAGGCATGTAGACATGGTGAAGATGACCTGCTGAAGTTCAAACCGAGCATCAGAATGGGGAAGAAAGGTGATTTAAGTGACTTTGAACGTGGCATGGTATGGTGCCAGATGGGCTGGTCTGAGTGTCCAGAAACTTTACGCACAACCATCTCTAGGGTTTACAGAGGATGGTTCAAAAAAGAGAAAATATCCAGTGCACAGCAGTTGATGCCAGAGGTCAGAGGAGAATGGCCAGACTGGATCAAGATGATAGAAAGGCAACGGTAACTCAAATAACCACTGGTTACAACCAAGGTATGCAGAAGACCATCTCTGAACCAACAACACGTCCAACCTTGAAGCAGATGGGCTACAGCAGCAGAAGACCACACCAGGTGCCACTCCTGTCAACTAACAACAGGAAACTGAGGCTACAATTCACACAGGCTCACCAAAACTGGACAATAGAAGATTGGAAAACGTTGCCTGGTCTGATGAGTCTCGATTTCTGCTGCAACATTCAGATGGTAGGGTCAACAGCATGAAAGCATGGATCCATCCTGCCTTGTATCAACGGTTCAGGCTGGTGGTGGTGGTGTAATGGTGTGGGGGATATTTTCTTGGCACACTTTGGGCCCCTTAGTACCAACTGAGCATGGTTTGAAAACCACAGCCCACCTGAGTATTGTTGCTGACCGTGTCCATCCCTTTATGACCACAGTGTACCCATCTTCTGATGGCTACTTCCAGCAGGATAACGCTCCATGTCACAAAGCTCAAATAACCTCAAACTGGTTTTGTGAACATGACGATGAGTTCACTGTACTCCAATGGCCTCCACAGTCACCAGATCTCAGTCCAATAGAGCACCTTTGGGATGTGGTGGAACGGAAGATTCTCATTGTGGACTGTGTGATGCTGTCATGTCAATATGGACCAAAATCTCTGAGGAATGTCTCCAGCACCTTGTTGAATCTATACCATGAAGAATTAAGGCAGTTCTGAAGGCAAAAGGGGTCCAACCCAGTACGAGTAAGGTGTACCTAATAAAGTGGCTAGTGAGTGTATATCTACTTATGGAGCAGGTCCTCCTCCAATATGATCACATTAATGTCACCACCTCAGCGAGGCTGTAAAATTGTGTTGAGCTTGATGACGTTTGTTGGTTTCATTCAGCTGGTTGTTAGCAGCTACCTTTTTGAAGACACATAAAAGCTTCAGAATCCACAAATGGGTTGTTTACTGATGTAGAACAAAATGTGAAAGTCTCATTATTTCAGGCATCTAACCAAAAACCCATTCAAAAACCTACTGATTTGCTGAGGGAACCAGGTGCGCTAAAATGCAAACTCATCTCTGGGTTTTAGGACTCATTTCTGCAGCACTCTATGGCATGTCATATAAATATAGTGGAGTAGTATAAAATAGCATAAAATGGAAATACTCAAGTTAAAAGAAAGTACCTCAAAATTGTACCTAAAGGTCTGGTGTGTAGGATTTCTAGCATTAATGTTGTAGAACTGAAATTTCTGTCATTCTAAACATATAGGAGAATTATTGTAGCCAGCCAAACCCAGTCTCACCCCAAAGTCTTCGAATACCAGTGCTGTACTTTCACGTCAAGATGATACGCAGCCACATCAGGGGGAAGTGTGGCAGAACAACTACGTAACTTAAGGGGGCGAAAGTCCAGGTAGGGTGGAAGGGGTAGTGGACGGGTCCGACAGCAACCAACTTTCACCAGGAGGCTGGTGTTCGCCTCCCATATGATTGTAAAGCCAAACCCTGTTATTTCTTTCTAAACCCAACTTTATGCTTTTGTTGCCTAAACCCAACCATGTGGCCAAACGTAACCAAGTGTGTTTGTTATTGAGGAGAAAATAACATCAATTTGTGGCGCTGTACCAACGTAGTACATGTATTTTGAAAGAGACTGTATGCAAATGGTACATTTCCTGTGAGAGCAGAGGTGTATTTTTAAAACAGACAATGCATGTAACAGGCTGAAGTTGACACGGCGTCCCAGAACGTCAACAACCAACACACCCAGGGTACCTTGCACATCTTATGTCAGCATGAAAGTCCACGACCAATTGTTGATATGTGACGAGACTGGAGTGAGAATGTGTTGGGAACATGAAAACGCAAATGGCCTTTTCTAGAGCCAGTGTTTGATTTGTCCATTCTAGGGTTCTGCAGAAACAACATGGCTGACTCTGTGGAAGAGGACCCACTCTGTGTGCAGATATTAACAGCTCATTCTAAGGTAACAAAAAATGTGATTCTTATCTTCAAATGAAAACAAAGTTATGAATATTATTTTCTATTTCTGCTAAAAAAAACCCTCTAAATCCCACACGCTGGACCTTTAAGTACACACTTGATTACATGTACTTAATTGGGTTCCACCATTGTCCTAAAGGGGATTGTTGTTTTGCTGTATTATTTGTGTAATATATTTGAATTTATTGTTATATTATCATCTTAATTTCTTGAATTACAGCCCTTGAGTCTTTGAACAGAAAATCCCAACACTGCTCTTGCCCAGCATCACAATATAGTGGTAAAACTAATGTTTCGATCCTACTGGGCCTTCGTCAAGAGTGTCTTCATCAATGGAACACTCTTGATGGAGGTCCAGTAGGACCGAAATGTTAGTGTTACTAATAAATTGTGATGCTGAGCAAGAGCAGTGTTGGGATTTTCTGTCAAAGACTCAAGTGATATACTCCAACACACCTGCATCTGAGACAGTTGGATGCATGAGTACCTTTCTTTGAATTTCTTTTACAGCCCCAAAACATACATAACATTGTGTTATCATAGTGATATTTTCATTGTTATTTCTGTTTGTGACTCCAGCTGTAAAACAAGATTAAAAACAACCTATTTTCAAATGCTCTCCATCTGTGATTGATGCTGACAGAAAGTTTATTTGTATCTTTGTCACTGGCGTTTTGTAAGTTTGTTCACAAGAGATCTAACAGAGAGTTAAACTGTATTTCTTAGTCTGTCACTTTTTCAGAACATCTCACCAAAGGACTGCAGTTGAAAAGGAACCAGCTGGCTAACACTGGCTCACTTACAGAAATGTTGACTCATGTGTGATGTCCTTCTAGATGAAAAGATGAGATGAAACTGACGTCTAATTGACCCAAAACATTAATAATGTGACTGTGTGGGATAACATACTGTACATCTCTTTGACTGAGGACGACAAAATGGATATATATTTCACCATGCATTGCCCATTTAACATATAAAAGGTGTCCTTATTTACTGTAAAAACATTGACTTATGTGGCAAATAGAAGGCTTAGTACTTGAATATTTTCCTGCACACTGGTTAGATCAGGACAGAAGACAAGCAGAAAAGCATTTAAAGAGAAAAAAATGAATTTTGCAGTGTTGATTATTATAATTAGACTGTTATTGTTGTTATAATTGGGACAGAGAACAATGAAAACACACGGGTTAAAGGCTGGTTTTCATGTCTTGCCTGCAGCAGCTGTTTTGTCCTTGTATAAATAGGTGTGGATGATGCTCAGAGATAAACTTCCTCCTGCGCTCAAACACCTCAGACCACGTGACCAGCAGGCGCACAAAAAGGAGCCTTAACGCCGCCCGCTCCTACAAACACACACACACACGCACACACTCTGCCTCCACCGGCTGCCTGCCCGGCTTTACTGTATTTGACATTGACAGTATCTGGGGAGTCATCACACGACAATTCCCCCGGCACATCATCCAAACAACAACACTTGTAATTCCACACTGGCTTCCAGTTCTTTGTGGAGTTGCTGCAACTGTTGGAGAAGAAAGTGAAGACGGCAGACTGGTTTACTCCCAGTTTAGTTGAATTCATATTTTTTGCGTTATGGATCGGGACAAGATGTTTGTGCTGAGAAAATCAAGGTACGTTTTTTTTATTATTATTATTAGCTTTAAATGTCTGTGATAGTTAAATAATTTACTCGTGCGTAATTTGTTCTGATTGCTCATTATATTTGCACAGCTTTGATCCAAACAACATTAAAGATGTTCTTTTAATATATTTTACTCGCAGCGGGTCATTTGTTTAATTGGCAACACTGTTTCTGCTCTTTAAGAAACATCTTATTCCAAAACCTTCATGCAAACTTAACTGTAAATAATTAATATCATCATTACTGGCATCAAATCGTAAATGGATCATTGGACAGATCTGTGCACTCTTTATCTTGTGTCTCTCCCTTGATGCCTAATTAATCCAATGATTATTGAGGAAAAAAAACAAGCTTAATGCCTAATGACCTGCTTTAATTAATAAGAAAGCCTGTCTGTCCTACATACTTAATGCCATGATTTCCCCTGAGGCTGCACAGGTTTGTCATCAACTGTTCAGTTTCCCACTATTGTCTGGGATGCATCTGCTCTGGAGTCAGCTGGCTGATGCACAAATTCCCCCAATATCTCCCAGCAACAAATTCATTTTCTGCTATATTAACCTCTCGTGTTTCTGCATGGATTTAAATATTTTAAGAAATAAATGTAATAGATAATATTTTTTATTAAATTATTGCGTTCTTTATGTAAAAAAATAATCTCCTTTTTTTCTTCATAGATGTCTTTTTGCATGGATCTAATGCGGTTACATCTCACTCCTCTCCACTGAGCATCTCCACAACCACAAACCAGCCATGAAGTTGGCTTTGCACAGAATAGCAGGCACCACAATGAGCACATTAACGACAGGTGTCCAGTATCTCGGCTCCAATGATGCCAGCTATGATGACCCCTCCATTGACTCGACTCTAATCAAGAACCGATTCCACTTCGAGAAGCCGCACTCTGCCTCCATTAGTAACTCCCTCCCCGGACTCGTCCCTGGAAATAAGGAGGTCATTTATGGCGGCCTGTCTCCCATTTTCCCCACCAATGTTTCAGACTTTCTGCTGAGTAATGGCACATCTGTGGAGAGCGGAGGAGCACCGCAGTGTGGGGAGGACTTTGTGGACAATATGGAGTGTTTTATGATCCTCACTCCTGCTCAGCAGCTCGCAGTCGCCATCTTGGCGCTCACCCTGGGTACATTTACAGTGCTTGAGAACCTCATGGTGCTGTGTGTGATCCTACACTCCCAGACGCTTCGATCTCGGCCTTCCTATCACTTCATAGGCAGCCTGGCTGTGGCTGATCTGATAGGCAGCATCATTTTTGTCTACAGCTTTCTGGATTTCCACGTCCTCCACAGAAGGACAGCCCTAATGTTTTCCTCTTCAAGCTGGCGGGGGTCATCGCCTCCTTCACCGCCTCTGTGGGCAGTCTGTTTCTCACCGCGATCGACCGCTACATCTCCATCCACAGGCCCATGGCGTACAAAAGCATCGTCACAAAGACGAAAGCAGTCATTGCCTTCAGTTTGATGTGGACAATCTCTATTGTCTTCTCGCTGCTGCCGCTGCTGGGGTGGAACTGCAAGCGTCTCAACTCTGTCTGCTCGGACATTTTTCCTCTAATCGACCAGAAGTACCTGATGTTCTGGATTGGGATGACAAGCATCCTGGTCCTGTTCATCATCTACGCCTACATGTTCATCCTCTGGAAGTCCCACCACCATGCTGTCCGGATGCTGAGCCGCAGCTCCCAGAGGAGCGTGATTGTCTACACAGCAGAGGGGACCAAAGTGCAGACGGTGAGGCCCGAGCAGGCCCGCATGGACCTCCGCCTGGCTAAAACCCTGGTTCTGATCCTGGTGGCCCTCATCATCTGCTGGGGCCCACTTCTAGCCATCATGGTTTACGACCTCTTTGGGAAGGTGAACGACTTCATCAAGACTGTGTTTGCCTTTTGCAGCATGCTCACCCTGCTCAACTCCACCGTGAACCCTGTGATCTACGCCATGAGGAGCAAAGACCTGCGCAGGGCCTTCCTCAACATCTGCCATATGTGCCGGGGAGCGTCGCAGTCTCTGGACAACAGCGGTGAGAGTGACTGGCTCAGGAGGAGTGTGAGAGCCGCAGCAGGCAGGGCGGGGAAAAACGGTGCCAGCTGTGGAAAGACTCGAATAAAAGTAGCCCAGGTTACCGTTTCTGGAGTGACTGAGAGTTCTACTGCAGAGCCGGTCTAAAAAACAAGCTCTGGTACAACTGTGAAGTTATTGTAGAATAGCCCCTCCTAGTGCACTGCTCTGTTACTGTGAAGTGTGCCAAAAAATGACTTAGATCTACAACTGAAGAACAAGCTTTTATTACTTTCAAGCTGAAATCTGTAACATTTATATGTTATTATAACCAACTGTACGATGGAGTATGACAAGACTGTTCATTATATCTTTACTCTCTTATTGTCAGGCTGCACATGTCTGATTGACTTAATTTAATTCAGTAAATGATATAGTTGCGTTCACAGGAAACATTTCTCTCTGCAACAACTGGTACAAACCCAACACTCTGTCACCTTCACTGTGGTTTGAATGTGCATAAAGTTACAGATTTCAGCTTCAAGGTAGAAAATTATGACGTTCCCTTTTGTTCCTTCTGTTTTCACATCACATCATAGCAATATTGTGGCAGTAATGCGAGGTGAAACTGTGTCTACCTTCATGCAACATGTCAGTTTTGAACGACAGCACACTGCTTGTAAGTAAAAGTTCAGCATCCCATCAGTGATTTGAAATCAGCTACTGTTGATCTTGTAAGACCATGATATTGTGAACTTTGGCACTATAATGTAAATTTACTTTATTTATTGTATATTTTTTTTAACTTGTACTTTGCAAAGCAAAATGGTGAGTCATTCTTTGAAACATGAACGGCTTTTTGATCAAATCAAAACTTTAGTCTGTAGTGATTTGGGAATGTTACATAGCTGCTTATTACACATGTGCTTATGGAACAGTTCGCATTTTGTGAGAAGCTACACTTTGGTATTTCTGTGAAGCATCCATTGTGCCATTGTGTCTCATAATGGTGTGTATAAGCAAGGACATGAGTTCAATAAATATATGAAATTTGTCTATTTTTATCATAATTTTGTCAACATACCTGGTGTCTTTTTTTTGTCAATGAAATGATTAAATCTCAGCAAACAATCACATCAGGATCTGCAGCTTAAAGTGTGTGTGATGAGATAAGATTAGACTTTAATATGAGCACACAGAGTACAAGTACTGAGACAAACACATGTGGTTTGGCATTTGCATATGTTTAGTGGTAAGTAGATATGTATACACTATGATATGTATATACAATAAGGACAGCATGAAGATATGGAGCAGTTACAGGCAAAAATATACAGTGCATGTTTGAGTACAAGTAATGGCAATTACTTGTGACCCCCTGTAGCAATGTCTACTTGTCAGGGGTGTATTACTGAACAGGCCTACTGGGCCCAACGGCTCAGGGGGCCCTTAAGAAAAAGCCTTTGTGTGAATCGCTGTTATTAACTTTTCATTTCTTGTCAGAGGGCTCAGTCATCATGTCAGTGACATCGCCCCAAAAGTCCTAAGAAAAGAAAAACTGAAGGAATAGCCTAATTATTAACTTTGAAGATGTCACAAAAAAGAAACTATCATGACAGAGTTTAAATTAGTGCTTTTTATCCCCTCAGGTTTTCTACAGGACTTGACATGTGCTTCTGTGCAATATGGGACCTTCAAACCTTATAGGATGAAAACAACCGCATGTTATACCTGCCCAAAGAGGGCTTGGGGAGCTTATATGCATCAAGGCCAAGGGGTCCACTGTGTCATAATTCATCTATGCTACTTGTTAACCCTCCTCACACGCTACTGTCTTGATGTGCACATAAAACAATTAACAGTTTGAGCAGTAGGGGATTTTTCAATTGTTTAACTTGAGGCCTTTAGGGCCTTAAGAGATTAAAATATTTCTTATAACAAAAAAACACAACTTTAAAAAAGGTACTGCGAAAAAAGCATACTTTCGTATCACATAAATATAGACTTTTAAGTCACTCATCTTGTGAGCCTTACACTTTTGCTTCATGAATTGTTAAAGTTAAGGTAAAGTAAATGCAGAATTTTGTTTCTCAACATAGTATACATGTTAGGAAATGTGACAAGAGTGAATTAAATAGTGCTGAACTGTGGAGTTAGACCGTTAAGGTCTGTTTTCTTTTGTATAACACTGCCCTCCTGTGTAGATAAAAGGGATAATCTATTTATTGTCCGTTATTTTCCATGGATTGAGCATACTGGTTAATGGAGTTGTAGTTTATCAAATAGCATAAATAGGCTATAATTTAACTAAAATAAATTGAAAAAGAAATTGGGCGTGGTAGACCATAATTAGGACGATATCAACCTTTAATTTCTCATCTATTGCCGTGTCTCACTACATGACCCAGAATGCATTGCGGCGCAGTTCGCACGTGACGTCACGAGCCGGAGAAGCCGACAGCCCCATATCAAAAACAAGCAGCTAAGTTGCGTTAGCTAGCTCCCTGTCTAACAGCAGACAGTTGGCCCGCAGCCGGCTGATCGTCACTTCAACTTTTGGGAAGCAACTTTCAGAGCAACACGAGTTGTTGACCGCGGTTGGACAAACCGACTTCCCCCTCAAAAGGTAAGAAACTGTTTTATTCAAACGTACACTCGAGCGCACTGTTCTGCCAGCGGCAGCCAAAGCTAACGTTAGCTTTGTTTTCTTTTTGATTATTGGCTAGCAAGCGCAGCTAGCGTTAGCTTGCTAGCAAATATTTAAAGCCTCAGCTGCGCAGTATGCTTAGCATGTATCCCTCAGCGCAGGAAGCTGGTTTTAGCAGAACAAGTCACACTGTAAAGAGCAAGTCGTGTTAAAGAATGCCACGGTTAGCTGTTATCTGAAATAACTGATGTTATCGCTTCATTATTGTCTTGTTTCGGCATTTTTGCACCCCCCTCCTCTTCCTTTAACTAACTGAAGTCATGGCGTGTGGAGCCACCCTGAAGAGGACCATGGATTTCGATCCGCTGATGAGCCCTACGTCCCCTAAAAGACGAAGATGCATCCCCGTGTCCCCATCGTCCTCCTCCTCATCCCCTAGGAAGTATCTTAGCATGGAGCCCTCGCCATTTGGGGAGTCGTCGTCAAGGCTTAGTGCAGGTAATGTTACTAATGTTGGCCAAGTTGGCCTGCTTGGTGACCAGCCAGGGGCTTGGGAGGCATTAGCAACACCTTGAACCACACTGAAATAAACAGGAAAACAAATATGCTTATGAGTGTGAACGTTTAGCAGTGGGGTCCTGACATGGCAGCAGTTTCTCACTGTTCCTTTTTGTACTTTCTTTTGTCTCCTCCCCCCCCAGAACAAATCCTCAACAGCATTAAGCAGGAGTACAAACGCATTCAAAAGAGGAAGCATCTAGATGGAGGCTACCAACAGTCAGAGTGCTGCTATTCTCCAGAGTCCCCATCCCAGTCGTCTACTATGAATGTTTCCAGCATGCCAGGTTGGTTGAGTAACACACTGCCTACAGGAGAGACTGCTCCAGAATTACCCTGACAGGCACCCAGAAATACCTCCAGAAATACCACATGCGCCATGATTCTTAGGTTTCTTTTTGATTTGTACAGGAACGTCCTCCGGAGGCGTTTCTCCCACTAGAAAAGAACAGCCATTATTCACCCTCAGACAAGTTGGAATGATCTGTGAACGCCTGCTGACAGAAAGGGAAGAGAAGGTGCGGGAGGAGTATGAGGAGACTATGACTTCAAAACTGGCAGGTTGGTACACATTGAGCGAGTTGTTGTGACTCAGGAGAACATAAATCAACCTGAACCTGTAGGTATCCAGTTTCAAATCATTGCATTTGAGAAGCAGATCACAGCAGATGTTTGCTATTTTTGCTGTGAGTTGACTGATGTTAGCTAATGTGAATGCACTTATGTTGGCGGCACTATTACAGTCGTTTATTTTGATTGTCAATAATGAGTTTTGTGCTGAATTCCTAAGTTCCCAAGGTGCCAGAGCCCAAAAATTATGTCCTAAAGTGCTTTAATTGTCTGACCAGCTGTCAACAAACGTATGAAATTAATTGTGTTCACAACGCAAACAAATCCTCAAACTTGTGACACTGTAGCAGCAAGTGTGCCATATACTTCTTACTTCTCAAAGCCTGATTGAGAAGTTCCTGACCATAGTAAATAATATCAGTGACTGTGTGTGATCTGTACCACAGGCGTAGATTTCGGGAGGGACGCATTGGACACGTCCCCCTCAATATTTTAAGCATGAACGTTTGTCTCTCCACCTTAATAACCAATGAAAGTAGCAGATGACTTGTATTTTGACAAAATTATCGACATTTTCACCATAAAGTTGGTGCATAAAAATTCACCAGATTCCTGTGAGAGGACCCCAAACCCCCAGTTTCACGTGTCCCCCCTTCCACTGTTGAAATGAAACCTACACCCTTGATCTGTACCATAGCTAAAAGTCTGTGGGAAATGACAATATACAAGACAAATTCCAATAAAGCACACAAGGCTTCACATTCAGTTGTACAGTACTAATTCTGATTTCCTGTCCTGTAAATTCCAGAACAATATGACACCTTTGTGAAGTTCACACATGATCAGTTAATGCGACGATTTGGGGAGCAACCTGCAAGCTGTGAGTCCCTTCATCTCATCTTAAATTATTTCCACATTCCTGTCTCAAATACTGGATGTGAGAAAGTCTTGGATCTTGGCTCGCGCTCCGCCTTTTGAAGTTTAAAGTAACAAGTCTGGTTTCTGTATTTCGTTTCATCTCCCTCTTCTCCAGATGTTTCCTGAGTGTGGCCCAGAAATCTTTGCAAGACGGCCTTCTCTTGCTGCAAGCTATCATGTGATATCTCAAGTAAGACGAAGACGAAGAAAAATAAAAAAGCTCATCATTGTAAGAGATTCAGTTTAGCAAGTTTAAATGAAACTTTTCTTACTGTGCCATATTTCTGTCTTTGGGCAAAAGGTTTATATGAAGCTGTTGTCGGTTGTTACCACTCTGTTGTAAGCAACTAGGTGCTTCCTTATGTAAATTAATGGACCCTATCTCTACCAGTGGCCTATGTTCCTCCTGCTGTACGTGTATCTACAGTTATCTCACTTTTGTAATGATTCCCAGCATTCCAGGCTTTGTCACTTGTTTTCTGTTTGTTACATGTAAATAAGATAAAGCAGCGCAAGAGTTTTACTTAAGGTTTGCTGGTCAATCTGAGAGGAAGTGGAAGAAACGCAGCAGAACAGAGAGGATATGTTTGCAGTTTGTCCTCTGTTCATTGCTTTTTAAATTGAGCATAAAGTGGGCAAGTTTTTTTTTTTTTTTTTGTTCTCCCTACCAGTGTTTTATTTATTTTGACTTTTGTTTTGCTGGTATCACTTTGAAACCAATGTACTTATTGGACAAAAACAATAAAAAGTCTTTTAAAGAGTTGAGAATTGTTTTGATATGTTAGACATTTCTATGGCACAGTCATACTCTGAATAGTATCAAAAATATTGGCTCAAGTAGAGTCTGTTACACAGAGAAATCCTTATCTTCTCATATAAAGTTGTCAGAATCAGGCTTTTTCCTCAAGAGGATACTCTGTGAAGGACGACTCTTTCAAAGCATGTCCACCCTGTAACTTTTACTCCTTGCTTTTTATGATAAAGAACTCCTTTCTTTTAATTAACTAAACAATGCATCAGCTCTGTTTCAACACACACTTATCACTGAGTTCCCTGGAACATCCTGTACCTGATGACAGAGAGGTACAATGTGTTCTGCTTAATACACAGCTATGAATAAAAATAAACATGCACAGCACCGCAGGTTATCAGAAACTACTCCCATATATTTTATTAGAGGGAAAAATACAAAATACAAATCCAAGATAATAAGAGCTTAACTGAGGTCGACAGCAGCCACAGATCAGATGTACATAAAAAAGTGCGTGTGGTGTCTCTGAGTGTTTCATCAGCAGCCTCCCCAGGTGAGTCGAGCCACGTGGTCAGTCTTCTGCTTGGTGGACTTAATGAAGCCCAAAAATTCGAGCTCAGACACGGCTCGGATGAAGCGAGCGCTGGAGAGCAAGCTAAGGAACAACATGTCTCAACTGGGGGTTATGCTTGTGGTCGTTATCGTCCACAGCGATTAGCCACGACATTAAAGCCACTAACAGGTGACGCAACATTGATCATGTTACAGTGCGACACTCTGGGAAACCTTTTGGTCCTGGTATTCATATGGATGCCGCTTGACACACACCAGCCCACACAACAATGTTCCAGAGCCAGTACACCCCCTCATGGCAACAACACTTCCAGATGGCAGTGGACTGCAGGATTAAGCAGCTATAGGACGTGTCAGTACCTCCAGAGTTTCTGCGTCCATGCCCCACGCCAAGTTCAATCCACAGTGGGACCTCTGACCTGTGGAGCTCTGGGTGTGTCCTGTGGTGTGTGGCACCAGGACATTGGTGGTGGATCTTTTGAGACCTGTGGGCTGCAATGTGTAACACGGCACATGCCATTGATGCTCAATCTAATTGGAATCTGGGGAATTTGAAGGCCAGGTCGACACATTGAGCTCTTTGTCTCATTCCTTGTGCCATTCCTGAGCAGTGTTTGCAGTGTGGCATGGCGCATCAGCTGCTGCCACCATGGAGGCGCTGCGATGAGGAGGTGTACTTAATCTGAAACGGTATTAGGGTGGTGGCATCCACATGAATGCCAGGACCCAAGGTTTCCCAGCAGAACACTGCACTGTAGTAAGATAATCAATGTTTTTCACCTTACCTGTCAGTGGTCTTAATACTGTGGCTGATTGGTGTGCATAAAACCACCACATCTACCATGAAACATCATCATAAGAACTAACTTGTGTTACATGTCCTACATGATGATAGTGATCTCTGGTCAAAAAAAAAAAAAATCACCACAACATTAATCGAGAATTAAAACAGTGGGATAGCGTGATAGGGAAAAACATGATTGCAAACAGAGTAACAGAAGGATACTGTTTGACCTCATCCACTTTCCCGTAGCTGTCAGAGTCTGGATTGTTTCCCTCAGCCGCAGAGACCACAGTGGCATAGGCCTGAAAACAAACAAACACAGGTTTCATGTCAGTGTCAGGTCCATTCTGGGCTGATAGTCGACTTTCAGATCAATAACGTGACACATTGATCCCTCAGGATCAATAAAGCCTCCTCTAGAGAAGGAAAAACAAACTTTCAACCATCAAACTTTGCAGGGCAAAGGTGCTGTTGTTGTTTAGAGTTAAAATCAAATGCTGTGTAAACATCATCTCACTTTTCCTTAAAGACGCTGGTCGGTGTAGGTGAATTACATTATTGGACACATATCAAATTATTCAGTGTATAAACTCACTTCCAGCCAGTCGTAGAGGTTGATCAGCCTGCCGCACTCAAGATGGAGTTTGTATGCGATGCAGATGTCAGGAGCAGCGTTAGAGACGCTCCCGTCCTCAGTCTTCAGGCTTTCATTCTGGAAGAAGGGTCAAAGTGGGAAGAGACAACAGTGAAGGTCTGAGTACTTCAAATGCTTTCAATTTCTCTCAGGGTTCCCACACAGTTAACATTTAAATCATAACACTTTTCCAGACTTCTCTGTAGATTTTTCAGACCACACTTGACATCTGAGTACAAATACGAAGCCTTGAGACAACTTGCATTTACCTATTGTGGCTGTTCCGTCCACACTCATACTCAGAAAGTTGGATGACTTTTCACAACCAAAATGCCCCAAGAGTGAGTAAACTAACTCTGCTACCTATACTATAACAGATAACTGCAACACTGCATAACGTATAAATGCACCGACAAGTGTCATATTTGTTTAGTTTTAATGCTATGTATATATGTAATGTCAGTGTGCAAGGACACTAATATCTTGTGATACATTTTTTACAACATCAAGTGCAATATTTTTTCTTCAATATCATGTTCACTTGTAAATGTAGTGCAATATCACTTTCGTAGTCATGTGCAATACTATTTGTCGTTGTTACATTCAAAATAACATTGATTATCACGAGCACTCTCACTTTTTTCTACAGTTTTAGTTCATTTTCAGTAACTCTTGTACTTATCTTACTCCTGTTGTTACTCTATTAGGCACTGGTTTTTGCTTCTGCTTTTTGAAAACACTTCTATCTTGTATACTGTTTCTAAAACTTGGCCCAGTGAGTGACCCTGACCCTGGGAACCCACTGGTTGTTCTGGTTGTTACTGGCTGTAATCGTTAACTTGTGATTACAGTACTTAGTGTTACTGTAATTCGAAGCATTCTCTGGCAGAAGAATTTCCTTCGGGATAAATAAAGTTCTATTGAATTGAATTCAATTGAAACAAGTTGCATGCCACACTTTCCGCCTGGCTTTCAACAACATCGAGCTCAATCTGGTCTGACTCTCTCACACAGCGGTAAACATTTTGGCTGTGCTGGCTGCTCCAAATGCCATAAAAACATTCGTGTGTGTGATTGATTTATTTTTAGAAATTAGGAATTTTATATTTTACAAAACAGAATTGAAGCAGTAGTCGGGAAACACAATATTTTCCATACTCTCGTGTCTTTTTGAAATGACCTAAATCAATTTCCATGCTATGTAGGAACACTGTTAGACAGTTATACACTTGATAAGAAGAAGAAGAGGCACATGTACCTGGAGATAATAGTAGGGACTGCTGAGTGCAGCCTGAATGGAGGTGCGAGGTGTTGCGTTGAGGTGGCGTCTCACAGTGGCAGAAGAAGTGTAGTAGCAAACTTCATACAGTGTCTGAGACTCTGGAGGAGACAGGTGACTCCTGAGTGGGAGAGAGATGTTAGTCAAAGAGGAGTTTCTACAGTATTTATGTCATCAATTGTAAAAATGTATATATTGAATAGGGAATGTGTCTCACTTCACTAAGCTGTCGATAAACTCAAGAGCTTCATTTCGCAGAACCTCGAACGGACTCAGCTTCTTGGACCTCCGAGACTCATTCATCTCCAGCAGCGTCTAGAATACGTGACAATGTACAGCTCAAACACATCAGCAAGGAGGAGAATCTCCTCACAGAAAAGCTGTAAAGATATCATTCTTCATAAAACTATAATAACCTTCTGCAGCTGGAACAGGTCGGTTTTCTTTTGAAGATGTTTCACTGGAGAGGTGAGACTCTCCTCCTGCGCTGGGGGGAGGTTCAGCAGCTACTGCTGTTAAGAACAAGACGAAAGAATGTCAAGGAATGTTGCGTGTTCACTACCTATAGTTGTAATTATTTGAGAAAGGGGTGAACACAAAATTCTGGAGAGTAAGAATCTCTAAACAGAAAACTGTCATGTGTGTGCTCGCCTTCATTTTTTCTACTCACTGTCCAACTGCTTAAATTTGGCGAGCATGTCTTCCAGCTGGACAAGAGCGCTCTTCATCTTCTTTGGTTTGGCAGCCTGCAGAATCTCCACACACTTCTGTAGCAAAGCGATCAGCTCGTCTTTAGCCAGCATCCTGCAGGGAAAGCACAGGAGCTGTACAATTGAATGGCAAAGCGGCACCCCAAGTGGCTAACTTCAGACTGGGTTGTTTTTGGACTAACATGTGGTGAGTTCACAATGAAAAGCCAGTGTCAAACAACAAAAAGGACAATGCTGCCTCACTGTATACTAAAGGCTACGTGGCCACCAGGAGGAGCAGTAGTCATTAAATTCCCTTGAGTGTGCTGCCATCTAGTGGTAAAATGTGTCAATAAGGTTGGCTGGAAGGGAAGAAGTACTGACTATCACTACAAATAAGACATGTTTATGACAACACATCAAACCTGGAGGACTTAGGGACCGTCTTTAAACTGTGGGCATGAATCAAACTGCCTACAGTCTACAACGAACACCGATTATCGTCCATTTTTTTGGTCTCACTTGTTAACAGGTTTATTTTTGTGTCATGCACACCAAGGTCCCGACTCACACGGGTTTACCTGACACCAAAAGTGCAGCTGCAGTGGTCGTTGCATAATTACAGGTTATTTAATAGCTCGGTCTTAAAGAAAATATGCTGCCTTCTCTCCCAAGCTTGGCAAATAAAATCTGCTATAAAGCGTTCCCTCCCTGGAGCACAACTCGGGTTTTTTATAGTCATCCAGCCAAAAGAGATCAACATAAATGGATGTCATTTTACTAAAAAAAAGACATCCCTTATGTCCTTGTTGACAGGACAGTAAAACAAAAAACAAATCTCTTTCCCAGTTTCACCTAGCTCACACACTGAAAAACCTGTCCTCCTCTAGAGACGCATTAAACTTGCCGCTCTCTTGGGCTGATGGTTATGTTCTTGAGCTTGACTGTGCACACAGGGATCTTTGTCTTTTGTTTAAATTACACTTCACATAAAGTTCCACACCGCAGCTCTTCTTTATGCGACAGTAAGTTCGTCATTTTGGTCTCTGCCATATATCAACAGACCATTCCCTCTATACACGAGAAGTACTTTGCTCCTAATCACCTGGATATCATGAAGTAACCTGTTCTGGAAAATGAGCGACAAATTGTGTTATTGAAATAGAGATTTTGACTCATCAGCTCAGGGATGACCATGCCCCGAGCGAGGGAGTTCAAGTATCTTGGGGTCTTGAGTAGGAGTCGAATGTAGCGTGAGATGGACTGGCGGTTTGGCGCCGTGTCTACAGTGCTGCGGTCGCTGTGCCAGACCCTCGTGGTGAAGAGAGAGCTGAGCCAGAGGGCGAAGCTTTCGATTTACTGGTCCATCTACGTCCCAAACATCACCTTTGGTAATGAGCTATGGGCAGTGACCGAAAGCATGAGGTCGCCGACACAAGCGGCTGAAATGAGGAGTAGCTGAGCTCAGCCTTAGAGATAGGGTAAAGAGTTGAGGTGGTTTAAGCATCTGATCAGGATGCCTCCTGGGCGCCTCCCGTTAGAGGCATTCCAGGCACGGTAGGAGGCCCCAGGGCAGACCATGCAAAATGTCCCAATTAAATATCTTTTTACAGTCAAATATCCAGACTTACTTTACGAGTTTCATGGCTGACTGGTAATCCTCGTTCTCCCATACGTTCTTCTCGAGACATATTAAATGCAGCTCTCTTATCTGTAACACACACATAAGTCAGTGTTAAATCAAACCAGTTTAGGAACAAACAACTGACACTATTAATTCACACTACAAGTTTTATTTTGCACAATTACACAGCAGCACTGTCTTGCCTGTTTTCCCAGGGGGTAACGAGGTAACGACGAGGTCAGAGTGTGGAGACACTTCAGGACAGGATAATAGCTTTTGTGGTATTTGTGAAGGTCTTTTATCAGCTTCTGACACACCTCCTAATAACAGAAGAAACCTGAAGCATGAGATTCTGTCCAAGTATGTGCACCCATTATTGGCCACCAGAGAACGTACCTTTAAATGAGCGTCATCTGTGAACAGATTCACTTGTTCCTGAGCTTCCTGCTTCTCTACATACCTGAAAAAAAACAAACAAAACAAAACAAAAAAACACACGTCAGACTTGATTTAAAGGCTTAGTTTCACATTTGAAAAGGTAAACCAAACCCTACAGGAAGCTGCTAAACCACATGAAATGGCACAAGTCACCTGTGTGTTCACTGCCTGCTGACACAGTTTAAAGTTTTGTCTTGCCAGAGTCCTCTCAGTTATTGCACATGTAAAAAAACAAATTGTGTGTACCTCTTGAACGACGGCAGCTGCCTGATCCTCTCCAAGTCGAGGTGACTGAGCTGCATCACATTAAGCCGAGCCTCCTTCTTCTTACAGCACAGTACGCTGAGAGGCTGACTGTGAAAGTGCTCCAACAGGGCCAGCTACACAGAGACGAGGCACAAAGTTTGTTTACATTACGTACACATCTGAATTAGACCTACAGACACAGAGACGACCGGTACAGAGGACACACTGATCAGACACATACTGGATAAACTATTTAAAAGCAACTCTGTACCTGAATGCCCTTGATGAAGTTCCTCACTGAGAAATCGTGGTAGAGGAAGATGCTGATCAGCACCTGCATCACTTTACCGTTGAGCTTGAAAGGGAACTGAGATGTCAGGATCAACTGGAAACAAAGACAACATAAAAAAATAAATGTCCTGGGATTTAATTTCACAATGAGTGCTACTCATTGTGAATATTATATTGTTTGCTTTTTTTGACCTCTGTGCACACTGAGGGACCTATATGCCCATATATGACTCTCTGGTGGCTGGCCTGTCTGATTGCTGATTCACCACAGATGTGTGTTGTTACCAGGCCTTTAACCTACATATATACCTGCTACCTGCCACAAAATTTCTCTATAGTTGCCTGAGGAAGACCAGTTTGGTTGAAACGTTGCTTAACTTATCAAAGATTTTGGGAGCCTTAATTCAGTGTGCGGATATGCCTCTCTTTTTTTTCTCTGTTTGGTTCTCCTGATTATCCGGCACCTGACCTGAAACAGGATTGGATGTGCGCACAACTACTCTGCTTTTTGAGAATGTTAATGCAGAACAGCAGCAAAGATGTACTTTTATTTTTGCTCCATGAAGTTAAAAAAAAGTGAAAAACCTGCATGAATATGGAGTTCTTTTTCAAAAATTAGACATGAGAAACACTCAAAGTCACAGATAATGGGCTGATAGGGCTGTCTGTTTGGGAAGTACTGAGCTGTGTGAGAGTTTGTATACAGATGGTTATATATATCATGAATTTTATCTGTTTTTGGATTTTTCTTTCAATGGAGGCATGCTAGAAAATTCAACGTAACACTGGGTGAGTAACTGATATACAAAAGGTCATTTGGGGGGTGAAGTATTCATTTAGGAATAAAACTAGTGTGATCTCACAGTTAAGACAAATTTCTGGAAGCTCCTAACATGATATGACTGCCCACCATATCCCTTGAATATAATTCTTCTGTATCTGAGAGTGAAAAACTACCTTGTCTATGACTGTGGCCAGGTGCTGTGTACAGGAGAGGGACTGGAAGAGCTCTATACACAGCAGGGAGGACACCGAGTGGGGCAGCATGTGTTGGATGGTGCTGGGTGATGTGGCGATACCAAAGATGAACATCAGAGGAAGACGTTCGATGTACCGGCTGTGGAGAGGAGAATATGTCCATGGAGATACTGATGTTACATTTCAAGACCAAACATTCTGAACAAGGTGATAGATGAACTTTTCCCTCAGTGGGTCACTTGGTATAACACTAGTTTAGGTATATGGGAAGGGGACTGTAAAAGCAGACTTGTTTACAAATTATTATATTTCCGTAAACAGGAAGAGGATGATGCAATCATATAATCACAAGGACACAGTTAAATTGTTCAGCTCAAATTTTCTAATTACCTGCAGATGAGTATGAAGTCCTGAAGAACTCTTGGATTGAAAGCCTCCAAATCTTTGAAAATAATCACAATGGGGGGCTGCTGAAGATCATCACTGCCAGAGGAGCTACGCTTTTTTCCAGGACTACCAGCTTTCTGAAACACAGGGAAACACTCCTTCAGGTGATCACACTCTTTTTATGCACCTAGCTGCAAATGTAAAACAATGTACACTAGTTGTGCTTCATGATCCAACCCACCTTTGTTTTCGTACTGTACCAATCACAGAGTGTACTGAGGGAGCAGTGCACACTTTTGTGAAGCTGAGCGCTGGTGGGCTCAGTCTCCTCTTCCTCATCGTCCACAGTCACAACAGTGCCCATTACCCTCTCTAGGACCCTCTTCATCAAATGCTTCAGTGCTGAAATGATGAAGCAAACAATATTAAGACTTGAACCTGCAATGGTGTTACATGACAATATAATAATTAAGCTGCTACCGTTACTATTCTAGGATACAAAGATGCATTTCTTCAGAATCAAGGACAACACGATCCCCTGAGTCCCTCACCTCCGCACTCCTTGGCCTGTACAGAGGCCACATGAGGAGTGACAGACTGCTGAAGCAGCTCAGACAGACTCTGAAAGGTCATGTCATGATCCGGGACATTCACACCTGTGGAGAATATTAAAGGAGAAGAAAAAATGTATGACTCTGTGTTAGACTGGGCGTCAAGAAACCCTCAAACGAAATAACACAAGCCAGGTGAAACTAAAGTGCATGGCAATGATTATTTTGCATTGTGCTCTAAAATGGCTACTGTTTAGGTGATCAACCAGCAAATGTCATGTGTGACTGCCTCGTCAACAACGTACCGAGCACAAGAGCCGCTGTGGGAATCTCACTCGCCCTCATCTGTGATGCCCAGTCACTGTGTAGGCGAGTGGAAGAGCACTTCCTCGTGAAGTCGAGCAAGCTGTCCAAGATGTTCCTGTTGAGCTCATCCTGTAAAACCTTACAGGCAGCAAAAAAAACATGTTTAAGGTCCAGTGTGCAGGATTTAGTGGCATCTTGCGGTGAGGCTGCAGAGCTGAAACTTCTCCACTGTGCCAAGTGTGTGAGAGAATTACAGTGGCCAACATATACCGCTTATTTACCTATCTAGAGCCAGTGTTTGATTTGTAAGTTCTGGGTTACTGTACAACAACATGGCGGATTCTGTGAGAGAGGACCCGATCCATATGTAGATTTAAAATCCTCATTCTGAGGTAACAAAACCACAGTGACGCTTAATTCCAGGTGAGTATTTACTGATGAAAACGTAGTTATGAATACTATATTCTGCTACTGTCAATAGATGCCTCCAAACACACATTGAACCTTTAAATGTTTTGTAAGCAAATTTAAATGCATAACTTAATTATGAGACCCTGATTGGGTCTAATATTTTAAGGTCATGTTTACCATCTCCTTTAGAAGGTTTTGTTAAAAAAAAAAGATGAACTGTTAACATTGAATCTCCTCTTTCTGCCGCATCTGGTCACCCTGCGTCCTCATACAAGGACATCACATCTTGGCTTTGCTGCACCGTATAATTCATTCTGCTTAACTCAGACCTGTTGTCCTTGTTTGTGGATGCTTTTTGGTGCGAGTGGTAGTAAGAGCACAATCACTAAGCCATGTAAAAACAAGATGGCAGCCATCTCTGCCAAGTCAGACTGCAGCTAATCTTGACACGAAAGTGGAAAAGGTCCAAAACCTGATCACAAGTCATGGTTGAAACTTGTTTATTTATGTTTAATAATGTTTGTAGTTTGATATTGCATAAAAATTTGATCTATTTCAGCAACAGTAACAAGCTAAGACACTGTTAACTAGATTTAGACTTGAGCAATGACCTCTAACACATAGAGCTGCAAAAGATTGAAGAAAAGTTGCATTGTTTGTAATTCTGTTTGTTGCACAATAATGTTCGGCATTGAAATGAACAGTTTCATACTTTATTAAACACTTGTAGCTATTTAAAATGAATCTAATATCCCCATATGAGGACATCATTTAATTCAAAAACTACTTTCTGTTCAAAGATAATGCTTAGTTTTTACTCTTATCAGATCCTACTGATCCCAAATAGCTAGGAGAGGAAGGTATAAGCTATGCTGCTGAGATACAATTTATGGGTATTGCAAAGTTTCAAATCATTTCACATCAGTTAAATGTTTCTAATGTATAGAAATGTGAAACAAATTTGTTACCTTGATTAAATTCACACAGTCTGACTAACTTTACATCATAAGTTCTGTTGGATGGGCAACAGGTTGAATATTCTTACCTCTGTGTCTGTTTTGATTTTGTCCCACAGATCCTGACAAAGTTTAAATCGCAGGCCACTGTTCTCAGCAGCTCCACAGCCATGGATGAAATGATCCTCTGAGGAGAAATGACACACAGGTTAGTGTAACTTTAGGACTCCTGACAGCTGACAGCTCCAGTGATGATACTCTCTTATAAACATTAGCCAAACTCACCTAGACTGAGCGTCTTTTTCTTCTTAGCACTTGGCTTGAAAACAAAGCAGCCCTGAAATATCAACAGCCACACGTTACTAAACACTACCAGCTAACTATAAAGAAAGAGACAAAACATTAACGTGGCCATGTTGTGTCAACTGCCGAGCTAGTTTCATGAGATTTATCGTAACATAATGTTAAAATATGACGTTACCTTGGACACAGATGACGTAGACATCTTAGCATTAGCGACACGCAACGGCTGTTTAATGTTTAGGATATTTTAGTCAGTGACTTTAGCTGCTTTCTGGATAAAAGTAAATTATTTCTTTAAAATGTCGCTTGTGCTGCATTTAACAAACCAGCTACTACTTCCCGCCAATATGACGTTTACGGAAACGGTTGTGTTCAGCTAACAAACGGTTACGCGCCTGTTCATAGCTTCGACAGCTTTAATGTAATCAAGCGTCATAAAAACTGTCATAATAACCAAAATTAAAACAATAAATGCGACTTCTAAGTTTTTACCCTCAGTTAAATTTAATTATGTCATTCCTCTGCCTAGTTATAACTGCGCAGGACTTTTTGAAACGTTGCTGATCTTGAACACCCCCGACCCTTTACAGCATCCCTGTTGTCCCTGCCTCTCTGCAGCTCCAGGTCTATTTCCTGTTGCAGTGTTCATGTAATGATGATGCCACTCATACAGTTATTATAATAAATATAAAATACTAGTAATGTAAGTAGTAGTAGAAGTGAGGAGCAGTATTAGTTTTATTACATTAGTCTTAGTTTACTTTCAAATGTAAAGGTCAGGGACTGTTTGTTACCTATGAGGGTGGAGAGGGTGCTGCAAAATGGGAGAGGTTTTTCGAATAACTTTAAGAACTGAGGAGGGACTTATCATTTTTGTTTTGGCTTAAGGGAGGGGCATAAAAATTGAAATGGCTGCATTAATTTCACCACTGATTTTAAAAGAAATTTGACTTCTAAGGCATGTTTTCTTTCAAACTCACCAAAATGACACCACTTATGAAATCTAAAAACTTTGAAAAACAGAAATTATAATTGGATTTTCAAATTTCTGATGGTCCCTGGACATATCATGTGCAATGAATGCTTCTGTCAGGATAAAAACACATAACCAAATCTGAGCTTAAAGTAGGTATATTGTAGTATTTCATCAAAATCACTTTATTTTATGTCTTGTTTAAAATTTGGCCAAAAAAAAAAAACAAAAAAAAAACATTGGCTCTAAATAACCAGCATGCCCGACAAGAGTGAGAAGCCAAGGCTTTTTTCAACTCCAGGATTCATCCTCAACCTAAACCATTCATACATCAAGGGGTACATTTTAAAAATCTAATAACAAATTTATGGCAGAGGAAGGGTCATGCATTTCACTCATGTCACTCATGCAGGGAGGCTCAAAGAGAAATATTTAAGGATGTCATGCCCAAGCCAACTCCCCTCCTCTGATAAGTACAGATTACTAGTTACCTCGAAAAAATGTAATGAGTGACTACTTACATACTCGACACTACACTGTCAAACATTTATTAAAACTTCTTCAATAAAATGAAAAACAAGCCTTTTCCAAAAAGAATACTTAAGGGTGTCACCATCATTTTGACCAGTAACTGTAATTTAACTACATATTTTTTTCTCAATAACTGGACCGTATTATATTTGTTTTTGCAATGCCATTACTTAATTCTGTTAACTTATCTAGTTACTCCTCAACAGTGGTCATTTATGGGGCATATTTAAATATGTAGCTATATTTGTCAAGTGTTAATTATATATTATTATATAGGCCAAAAGAAAAACAAGGTACCTGACCTTTTTATTATTTACTGTCTTTAGTTAAACTTAAGTTAGCACTGTGCATATCATATACTGTCAGGTGTGTATACAAGCTTGCTAGAACATGTGCTACAATTATGTCTTGGTATAGATTTCTGTTGGTTCCTATGCAGATGGCGTTACATGTGTCCTTTGACTTTAGACTGCTGCAGAAAGTTATATAAAAATGTAATTAATTTCAATGCAAATTAAGTTTTGTAAATGGGTATTCTGTGTGTTAAAAAACTCAATAGACATGAGAATTATTGTAAGAGATTTAGTGTCACTGTTTTATCAGACATTCAACAATGGTTGACTAAAGAGACAACATACTGGATATTATGCCTTTGGTTTCCATATGAAAAGCTGTGGATTAATTCAGGAAGCCTGAGGAACAAATGTGCTCTACAGTGAAATAATCCTGTAAACAAGTAAAATATAAAAACTGCACACAAAAAGATCTGCAGACAATATTTTACAAAAAGAACCAGTAACATTTTATTGAACACTTTGTGGAAGACATGTAAATATTACAGATAGGTCTACTAGTGTTTAAAAAGGATGAAATAAATACAAACAGAACTTGAAATCCCATAGGGATATATAAAAACATAGTTTTTCTTTAAAAGTCTCCATTTAGCAAAAGAAAAAAAAACATCTTCAGTACTAAGCATAAATACAAACATGTTTCTAAAATCTATGCCCTATGGATTACCTGGTTATTATAACTAACATACATACTTAAAATCATCCAAGACATTTTTTCATTAGGTACAAAATAGGCCATTTCATCGTTAACTGTGACCATTAATGTTAACAGTTGGAAATCTGATGCATTAACAAACAAACCATTCTGCAGCATAACTTCTCAAATCCTGAGTGAGGTCGAGTTGAAAACAAAATATCGGGCTATGATCCGCTATAAAGCCACTTTTTTATTATGACCATGGGCTTCATGTCTTGTAGCTGCTTTAGCAAAAGATCAGCACCGTCTGAAAATGTTTTATCCATGACAATCTTGACATTGCTCACTGATTTGAGATTAAGTGGATTTCTGAAGTCTACCAGATTTTCACAACCTCTGATTTCATCTTTTAATTTACTTTTCGTTGCAGATTTCTGTTTTTGAGTTTGTTGTCTCTTGGACGGCAGTTCAGCACTAGATTTTTCATTTAATTTGCGTTTGGAAGTGTGGGTCGACTCTGAGGTTTCCAAGAACTTAAGGAAAGAGTCCTCAAGTCCTAAAGGCTTGAAAGACCCTGGCGTGACCCCGTCGTCACGTTGTTCTTGGGCTGTGGGGGTCCCAGGATTTGAGTTCTCTCTTGAACTGTTAACAGTCGAACGATTCCTAAGGGTCTGCATCCTCTCCGGACAAGCTGGTGTGGGTTGTGCAGGCTTTCTGGGACGGCCTCTTTTAATTCCTGCTTCTGTCCCAGTGGAAGCTTGAGATTCTGCACTATCGTCGTTGGACAGCTTGCTGTCTTCTTGGCCTACTATTCGTTCCACCAACTCATCTGTTTTCTGATCACTGGGCTTTTCGCCGTCATCTGGCTCCGTCTCCTCAGAGGAGCTGGACGCTCCCTCTGTTTTGCTTGACTCTTTGAATCTGGCGCGCGAGTACTTTTTGCAGAAAATGAACTGGCTCCTGTGGTCTTCAATGTATCTTTCTGTGAGGCCATGAGTGGTGTAATGCTTAAATATACTTCTTTCAGCCCGCTCCACTGCATCGCAGCCTATTATCATGCATGGGTACTGCAGAGCAGACTTCTTGGTGCACATGGCTGATGCCTCTTCGTGTGATTTTAGTGTAGGCTTTCCAAAACTGGTCCAGTGTTCAATGGACTTCCCGTCTTTCTTTTTAGTGTTTTTCTTCTTCACTTTGAGTTTGTTTTCCACATTCTCTTTCCCGTTAATTCCCGGGAAGAGCCCTACTGATTTAGTCCGTCTTCCGTCGCTTGCTTTGGGATCATAAACATAATCGTGCTTTTTTATCAGGTGGCGGAGGAGGTTTGATTTCGTAGTGTAAACGCGATCACATCCCTCATACTCGCATCTGAAAGTTGGATCAACTGAGCCACTCTCAGAGATGGCGATTTCCTTGTGGAAATTTTTGATGTGCTCGATGTACTTTTCCACAGAGTTGAAGGGGAGCGCGCACTCCGGCCGGTCACAGTTGAAAGTCCCCATGGTCATGCTGGCCATCATGGCGGTGGCTTTGTCACGGGTGAACTTGTGAAGTAAGAGGTAATGCTGCACTAACCTTGTGATTCCCATGAACACTCTCGAACAGTTTTTCACTTGACACCTGACTTCATCACCTTTGTCTATCCTCGGATGGCTCTCCTGTACAGTTTTAACACTTGTCTTTTCAGTCTCAGGTTCAGGTTTGCTGGGGGGCAGAGATGCCTGATGCATTGCCCTGTAATGGAGAATCAAGTTCTGCTGGATGGTGAATGCAGCGGTGCATCCTTCATGAACACAGCGATATGGTCTGTATGGACTGTAGGCGTTGTCTGTATCACACATTTTGAGACTCAACCTTTTCTCTTTTTTGTCTCGTTTCTCTTTCCTCTGTGGTTCGTCCTTTGTTGGTGTGCTTTTGGAGCTGCCGGGTTTCTCTGGGGAAGATGAGGCAGATGCAGTTGGGCTGTACACTGGCTCCTTTACTTTGCTAAATGATGCATCTGATCGTCCTTGCTGCTCCTTCGCTTTGCCAACCGGACTGAGCTTCTCTTGTAAACTGGATTTCTGTTTCACTTCCGGACTCTTGTTTACAACAGCCACTTTAGGTTGCTCTGGGGCTTTTTCGGTAACTGATGTTACCACCTCAGTTGACGACCTATCTGTCATATAGTTTTGAGGTGGTGGTGGTGGTGGTGGTGGCAGTTGTGCGACAATTGATACCTCAGGCATGGAGCCCTGTTCAACTGCATCTCCTGGTGAAGTGATTTCAGTAACTTCTGGATTGTTCTCATTGTCTGTTTGAGGTGCAATTGCAATGTCAAGCGGTTCTTGTTTAATGGCAGGTAATACAGCCGCAGATTGTGTCGTGCGATTGGAATCAGCGGTTGCGCGGCCTATTACACCGTCATCCTTGTTTAGCCTAAATGCACGCCTGTTTCGAGCACTGATCCTTAGCTTCTGCATTTCTGCCTTTGACAATCTGTGGACTTTTTCGTAGTGAATTCTCAAACCTGTCGTTCTTGTGAATGTTTTGGGGCAAATCTGACAAGGGTATGGAGACAGTTTGGATGGGGTTTTTTTAAGCTCTTCTATCATCTCATTGGAGTAATCATGCATTTTACTCAAGTGTTTGAATAACGCCTCCTTTGTCATGAATGAGTACTCACACTCATCCTGGTCACATTTAAAAGGTTTCGGTACCTTTTCAGTGGGCTTGTCATCACTTTTACTCAGTGTTTTACTAGTTTCAATGTCACGGGCTGTTTCACAATGACTGACATTTTGTTCTAATGACAGAGCACTCCGCATCTTCCCTTGTGCGGCCTCAATTAAATCTAACCTTTGGAAGGCATGTGATATTTCCATCAAATGATCCTCTTGATAGGGTACAGCAAGGGCTGGATTAGCCAGCTCTCTGGCCTTTTGTTGCTGGTTTTCAGGGGGAAAAGGTACGGAGTCTGAATAGTCCATTATATTTGTATATTGGGGCTCCTGTTTCAACACCATGGGTGAAGTTAAAGTGGTCAAGCTACAAGATTCCTGTGAGAAATCACCATTTGACATGTTGTATATTGCTCCATTAGTCTCCGGGACATGGGGGTCATTGAGGAAATCAAGAAAAGATGTCGGCAGATCGGCTGTTAGGTCGATTTCATCTACAGGCCTGCACTGGGAGCGTTTAGATAAGTGACCTCCGAGAGACTTGGTGCTTGTGAACTCTCTGAAGCATCTCCTGCAGATGACTTTGCCATCCTTAATAATAGCTGGCCATTTGGTTCTCTTGCTCAACCTGCTACGTTTTCCTTTCTGCGAGTCAGGTTCAGAGGGGGTGGCCTCACAGTCAGCATTTGGACAGTCCTCTTCGTAAGGGAAATCAGTGTGAATGACGCTGTTTGGACTGATCATGCCATCCACTGCGTTGTCCATCTGTTCGTAACAAGGAGCAGACACATTTTCTGTTTTAATTATTTCATGTGTAGCTTTTAATGCAACCTGGGCCTCTGGGCTCAGACATTTCATGGGAACATCGACTAACGAGCCTTGAGTGAGACAAGAGTTTTCACTTTGAGCATATGGAGTGTGGTAACTTCCCTCAGGGAGGCTATCAATTGTTGAGATACTGTTTCGTTTATCCAACTGGCCTGTCACACTTGCACTGCTTTTTCCCACATCTACGCTGTCTGCACTATCCTCTGGATGCATTAGTCCATACTGATGCCCTCCATTATGCATTTGCCCACCATTATCAAGCATTAGAGAACTGGACACATACTGAGACATCAAACTTGAATCTGAAGGAGGTTGTGACACAGAGGGACCATGTATAGCTGCCATTGAATGATCTCTATCAGACGGGAGAGACGCTGTGGTTTGATAAGGGTCTGCCTGCCACTGAGGATAACCCCGAGGGGGGTACTCATTCATGTTGAAGGCATCTGGATAACAGTTATTCATGGGAGGTGAAGACCAGGACTGAGACATATCTGACTGCATCATTCCACTAGGATTATTTCCCCATGACGGGTACAGTGTGGGGTTCACCATTGGAGTGATGGGCACAGGCTCCATTGATCCAGGATAACACTGGGCAGGTGAGGTTGAAGATCCCATTGGGTAATCCATTTGCTGCATCCCAGGTTTGTTGCATAGTATTCCTGGCTGATATGGCCTGTTCCCTTGGTTCTGAGACTGATTAGGTGAGGCTGGCCCACTCGGTGCCTTTTTTGCTGTAATTTTGGCCACTTTGTTATATTTCTTTGCCAATTTCCAATCTTCAAATATTTCAGGGTGCTGCTTCTTCACATGCCTTGACAGACTTTTGTTTGTACTGTATGCCCTTGTGCAGTCACTATATGGGCAGCAATGCAGGTTCTCCTCACTGCCAGCAGTAGCAGCAGGTGTGCTGGAAGGATATCCTTGCAGCGAACAAGGAATTTCTACCTTTATTTGATTTGGAGAGATTATTTGTGGAACTGCTTTTGGAAGTTCATTGCCTTGAACATTATTAAGCTCTTCTCCCTGTTGATTTGCCACAGGGTTTGCTGCAATCGGTACAGGATTTACTGGAGGGACCTCACCTTGCCCAGCCACATAATGGTGTGCATGATGAGCCTCGGGTGCTGGTGCTGGCGCTGGCGCTGGAGCTGGAGCTTGAGCTGGAGTGGGGTTTGTCAGCGGAGTGTAGCATTTCTCTGGTTCTTTCATTTCAGGATTTCCTGCAGAATTCAGCATGCTTTCAATCGAGTGTTTCACTCTCACAGGAATGGGTTCTTTAGCAAACTCTGGTAATGTGCAAGGTGATGTGTTCGCCTTTGATGCCTCCTTCATATACACGTCTGTACTGATCCTTTCAATACAGACTTCATTGCTTGGGGTGCTCTCTGGTGGTGGTTCTACTTTTGGAGTCTCAGGAGGGTTTTGATTTGTAATGGGCAAACTGTTTACTGCATCACTTGTGCCATGATTCTCTTGGTGAGACACGAATTGAGACTGAGAGTAGAATATTTTGCCGCAGTTATCAGTTTGGCAGGTGTACGTAAGGTAATGCTGAGCCTCGTGATCGTACAACAGGTAGGCCTCACTGAAAACTTGGCCACAGTTAGGGAACATGCACTGGGCCTTGAATTCAGGATGTGTTTTTCTATGCATGAGAAGCTCGGAATTGGAGTTAAAGTTGGCCTTGCAATCCAGCTGTATGCAGATGTACGGTTTGCTGCCGCAGTGCATCTGCAAATGATCATTAAGATGTCTGACATTAACAAACTGCCGTCTGCAATACTGGCACACCACTTTCTGCTTTTGTATCTCTAAAAACCTCATGGCCTCTTCGTCGTTCTTGTGAGATCTGACGTGAGCCATGAGGTTGCGGAAAAACTTGAAAGCCTTGGAACAGTTTTTGACAGGACAGAAACAGTCTTGACTTATATGTGTGTCTGATGTGGTTTGTTCTGTCTTAACAGGAGACGCCAACTGGTCGCCAACTTGAGAGTCAATTTTAACAGGACTAATGCTCACCTTGGCAGCAACTTTTGAATTTTTTGATGGACTTTTAGGGGACTGAGGTGGTTTGGTTACCTTCCTAGCAGCTTTCATTGCAGCTAGTCTCTCTTTGCAAGATTGCTTTACATGTGATGCTACATGTGGCTCTAAAACCTCCCTACTTTCAAAACTGTCAGCACAAATTGGACAAAGATACACTCCGTCTTTGAAGTGCTTCTGAGCGTGGCGAACAATTCTGTGACCTAGGAACTCCTTGTCACACAAAACACAATACTGCATGTACGCTCGCCAATTTCTGAACCGAGCAGACACAAAACCCTGCTCCCGAAGTTTCTTAGCCTCTCTGTTCTTTTCTCTTTCATCTGTGATTTCATTGAGTTCATTTGTAGTGGTTAACAGAAAATCCTCCAGGTCTCTGTATTCAGGGAGTTTGCCAAGTGCACTTTCCACCTCCTGTTCGTCTGTGTCATTGAGTGTGTCAATAGATGACACAATAGCTGCCTCCTCGCCCATCAGTGCCAAGCAGTTGCGTTTCAGTGTTTTCCAGTCCCAGAACTCTGGATCAAAAGGCCACTGTGTCTTGAAGGCCAGCAGTAACTCGCAGCGTAAAGAATTGGGCACCGGCAGACTCCCGTCCTCCTCAGGCTTTTGGTCAGGTTCGTTGTACAGTGACTCCACAGCATAATATGAGTCAACGGTAGGCTGGAGGAGGAACTCTGTCAGCTGGCATGCACGCTTAACCTCTAGATCAGTTGGCAAGAGGCAAGAAATTGTCTTGCAGATGGTGGACTTGCTATCTTTATGGTCACTGGATGTCATTTTCAGAGCTTGAATGCACATTTCCACACAAACTGGAAGCCCCACCTCTCCAACCTACGGAAATAAAAAAGTAACATAAATACCAAACCTTTCCTTTTGAAGCCCCTTTAACAGATGTAGTATCATATGAGTCATTGTTGGTGTGAATGGTTGTATGGAACAAAATTTGTAGCCCATTTTTCTTACCTCGTTTTGGATTACTTTGATTAGAAACAGAATATGACAGACGCTCCTACAGAGAAGAGCCATCTCTTTGCTGTGTCCAAGAAATGCATCAGCTGACGACTCTAAACGCATGAGTAGCTTACTCCAGAACAGTGTGAGTTCCCTGCAAAACATCACAAACACAATTGTTAAAAACAACCAACAATTATTTTACATATATTCAGATTACAGATGACGCCTAATCTACAAGAACACTGCATTGTTTTAACTTCAACTGTTGCTGAGTCATTCATTCACAGTTGTCCTATCCTCCCTCAAGTACTAAGCCAGGTTGTCCAAACATTTTTGAATGGGGGCCAGATTAGATAATGTGAAAATAACTGTGGGCCAGCTGCTTCTCGCATCATCTGGGTTACAAAAAAAAATCATGTACAAATGAAACAAACATTACAGTTGTATCTTTAAGTCCTGAAAGCTTCAGCCCTCGCTGTCAACTTAACACTTCTTCGCTGTGGCCATGTTTGCTACCTAGCAGGAAGTCTTTACTGTTAGATAACCGTTCTTTTGCTTGTTTACGGTCTGTTTATGAAAACCCAGTACTTCCACCTGCATGTTCTGACTTGGTGCATGCCTACAAACTGTATGATAGTCCTGCTACCATGAACGTAAAAAATGCAAAGTGATTTTGCTTGATTAACCAACACTGTGTAGAGGGCCAATATTTATATTCTGAAAGTCAAGCCGCGGGCCGCTTAAAATTGGTCCGTGGGCCACAATTGGCCCCCAGGCTGGACTTTGGACATGCCTGTATCAAGCTATTAAGAGACATGGACCTTCAAACACACAGTCACCGAGGGTATCTTTGTGCACAATATTACAGAGATTGCTTCAAGCTGGATAAAAGTCAATTTCATAATATATTTGTTCCATGACTGCTGTATTCCTGGGGGTAATTTTGTAAGTGTTCTAAGAGTATTTATCTGAAACAAACAGCAACACTTACCAGGCACAATAAACGTCTCCTTGGAGAAGCTGTCGCTTGAGAAAGGCAGAACATAAGCAGAGAGCTCCTTTCTCATCTCCCTCCGACTCCAAGTTGCAGATCATTTCAAGAGCATCTTTACAGTCTATCGACGCAATCTATTAGAAAGAAAGAGAGAAATAATCAAAGGAACAGTTAATTTAAATGAAGTTAATTAGGCCTACAACACTGTCGGAACATTTTGTTATTAAACATCAGACAAGTGCTTAGTGATGGGTTTTGCTTGTTAGATTTGATTTTAGTTGGTGAGCACTTATTCGAGCATTAAATGCAATGACTTTGGGCCTTATCTTACGCTCAGTGCAAAACAGCACACAGTACAGAGCAACTGTCATTGCAAGTTTCAGACCGCTGTCATTTTAACGAATTGCGCCCATGTTGTGTAAGTAGCAAATGTACTTGCACCCATCTGTGTAGGACTTAAAATGAGGTGTGTTACGGCGCATTGTTGGCGTATTGATACTTTGAAACAGCAGAAAGTGATCGCATCACTGACAACAAAAATGCGTTGCTTAGTGGCATATGCAATGCACACAATGTGCCTACATAGGAGTGTTCACATTAGACGTACACTCTGCTTGTTAAACCCACAGGATGTGTGGATGGATTGCGAGTGAGTAACCTAATACATCATTAATGATGAAAATATTAATTACATTCTCTACTATGTGTTCATAGCACAGAGCTATAGAGAGTGTGCTGTCAGACTCCCCATTAAAAAAGACACTGTGCCCATTTATGTTTGAGGAGCAGTGTTATTTGAGAAGCTGAAACTTTAGTTCTGTTTCCTCTTTCAAGTTTGTAACTACAGTTTTTAGTTCGCTGCTTAAATGTCTCACAATATTTGCTGCAGTGACATTACTGCTCTTACTGCATTACTCTCAGCTTCTCCAATTTGCCAAATCCACAATGCAGATAGCAGTGGGTGCAGGCACACCTGGCTTTAAAGGGAATGGGAGATGACACTCTGATTGTTTGATTTCATTTTATCCTCAAAACACACCTATGATTAATGAAGGAACTGAATACAACCCCATTTTCCCTTGCACCAGACTTTGCGCCCAGATTTTGGGCTGCTTAACCTGCAAAAGTAGTGCTGGCCCTTTAGACCATGCACTATAGATCCTTTAGATCAAGGAACTATGTTGCTGTGTGTCATTTCTTACCTCCTCCATTAGCTGCTCTTGACTTTTTGTCATGCAGATGCAAAGCAAGTAGGTTTGTTTGAAGTTTCCTTTTCCTTCATATCCCGGATACTCCGAGCACATCTTTGCGAGGACAGCAGCTTTATCAACGCTGTCCACTTTGATTAGGTGCTTTATTCTCATGTTCAGAAGTGTGGCACCTTCCAGCTCGAGAAACTCATGAACTAAAAAACAAAAAAGAAAAGGAAAAGAGAAGAAAGGGAGAAAAGGTAAGGAGCTGCAGATGAAATGAAATTCAGATGTGTAGTGCATCTTCAAACCCAGTGAGAACTAACCTTGCTCAGTTTGAGGGATCTGATTGGACAGGATGCTGCTTAGTGTGGTGTTGGACCAGACGCCATCCTGTTGCGCCAGAACTGAGAGCAGGCGAAGCTGTGTGCTCCCACTTTCTTGCAAAAGGCTGTGTGCCAACTGCAACAGAAGATAAATAAAGATATAGTAACCCAATTACTAAAACTTCTGTGAGTCATACTTATAGCGTTAGACAGCCGAGAGTCTAAAATAAGTATTATGACAATGTTACTGTAGGGAATGTGTCACCGTTCAACAGTTTACATTTCTTCAAAAGCAGCAGTGAAGAGAACATTTCATGAAATGTTGTCTTTTAAAAAGAACCCACAGATCCAGGCTCACATGTAGTTATTTCATTTCAATGATGAGCTAAACCAAATGTATTCTAATTACTAACAACTTTTCATAGCTTATCACCGCAAAGATAAGCCTCAGAAAAAGTCCCTGGGAGTACTGACCTTCATGGAGGACTGAAACTCCTCCCATAAGGCACCAGGGACATGCTGGGGCAGTAAGAGCAGCAGCTCCGCACAGCTCCTGTGAATCCAACACAGTCATTTGTTAAAGCCACATTTAGGTCAAGGCTGTGCACACACACTCCACAAATTAAGGGTACCAGAATAACTATTCACAAAGTATGGCGCTGTAAAGTCGGTGTGGCATTTTGGAAATATAATAAAGATGACAAAGAGGACAAACGGGGCGTGTAAATCAGCAGCAGTGAGACACTTTAGCTACATGGATCGATATAGGTGTACATGTCGGTGTTATTAAAAAGTCCCTGTTGTTTTTCATGTGGCAGAAATGAGTGTAACTCAGTAACTGTGATCAAGGGTTTGCAGACAAAAAATTACATCTTAGACATTAATAACTCTCTGATTCTCTTCAGTTATTTGTGCACTGCGTCTCCATGTGCAAAGTATACTCTGCAGCTCATCCCAAATATGTCGAAGCTCCCCAAGAGGTAGCCTACATTTCTATTCCGATTACAGCCTCAAGGACTTTGCCTTCATGGGTACTTCAAGAGCACATAATAGTTCCTCAATACTGTTTGCAAAGTATTTCAAAACTTTTCATATCTAAATTTCCTTTGGGATTTAGGAGGGTTTGGTTTTATTTTTATTGTCAAATACTTAGCATCTTTCATGTAAGATCCCTGTCTGCCTCTGCAATCACTAGTGTTGAGCCAGCAAGAGACAAAACTACATCAGGGAAACTGCAAAATGAACTAATGTTAGGTCTAGTAGAGCTGCAACAATTATTCCATCAACAGAAGATGAAAACTTAATCATTTAAGTCATTTTGCAAGCCCCAAATGCCCAAAATGGGATGTTTCCAGGTTCTCAGATATGAGGATTTGCTGTTTTTCTTGGTAGTACATTCAAGTAACTATAATATTTTTGGTTTGGAAATGTTGGTGGGACAAAAAAAAGACAACTGATGAAGTGATTTCAGGTTCTAGAATATTGTAACAGGCTTTTTTCACTGTTTTCTGATGTTTTGTAGACAGAGTTATTAATTGATTAATCAAGAAAACAACAATGTCACAAACATTATCATTATTTACAGCCCCTGTCTACTGTCATGTGCACATCCAACACCTGTAACCCATTCTTTGCTGCATCAACTTTACACAACTACACAAAAGTTGAGACTTCCTAAAGATGCTTTCACCAACAAACAACTTGAGCATTATGTGTCATGAATGTATAACAAAAATTATGGGTAAAGTTCATGAGGAAAATGCTGTTACAAAGAATAAGAAAAGCAATGCAGGATTTTGAGAATCTTGTTTTCACAGACACCTGTGTCAGAGTTTTTACTCACAGTGCTAACTTTTCAAGTAGGAGTGGCACGTTTTCACATTCGGAGGAGAGACAGGAGGCGGCCTTGGCAAAGCTGAGGATGGCCACAGTGTAGACCTCGAGCAAAGGCAGTGGATCCTCATCAGTTTTCCAACGGCCGGCATGTTCCACAAGGACCTGAAAAAAAACATAAAAATAGAGCAGTTAGACTAAAAACATAGATGGATTGATTGTTTTTAAAGCATCCTAAAAATCCATGATTGTAAAAACAAATGCTGTGTGTAAAAATAACAAAAATATTCTGTAGCACTAAATCAATCAGTCCTTTTTTGGGCAAAAATGCATTCTCTGTTTCGAGCTTCTCAAATGTGAGGATTTGCTGTTTTTTCCTTTATTATTGTAAATGTATTTTTAACTGCCTGGATAGAAAAAAAATTGTAATCAATTACGGATTTTTATTTTATTTTATAGGCTTGATGAATAATCTATTAATTTTAAAGTCAGTGGCTGATAACTGAAGAAGAAATAGCAACTGCTGCACTGGGGCAAGAAAGTAGGTGTTGGTGACAATAAAAAACTCCTCTGTTCTTCAAGGAAAGGGAACAGAGTCGAGTAAGAAAAGAAAACAATGACTGTCCAGCTTAGTTAATATAGAAGTTCATTGTAAAGGCTGGCAGTCTGAAAAGCATCAGAGGCACTCAGATTCTGTGTCCTGTAAAACTTCAATTAATAACCATGGCTTTTATTTACTTAAATCACTGAGAAACTCTTGATTCTTTTGATCTGAGGACCCTTACAAACTAAAGGAATAAGAAAAACGTACAGGATAATCAAGGAACGGACGCGTAATTTGAGGTAGCCAACAAACTGGTTTTATACATCCAGAAAACAAACTGCTTGGCAACCAGACCAGGTGTCTAATTGAGACAGGCCTTTATTTGTCAAAATGTGTAGCTACACCACACTAGTAAAAGGGACTGAGCGTTCAATTATGACCAGGCTTTTAATTGAAGTTTTACCGTGCATATAAAAACTTTTTAAACCCTGATTAAGGCTGTTTAGGTCAAAATGTGTCGGTCATCCATGTCTGAATAAAGGACTTTTACTTACAATCAAATCAAGTTTATCTATGAAGCACATTTATGTTATTTTAATTCATTTTACAACACTTTGGTCAACTTTGGTTGTTGGAATCAATCAGAGCTTTTCAGACTGCCAACCTATACCATGGACTTTTACATCCTTTATCTAAAAACTTACAGATTGATCAACAACGGAAATGATAGTTATGATTTTAGCCTTATTTTGTCCCTTTTTTTAGCTCAGCAGTTGTATAGGTGTTATTACACACAGGCAAAATAAGCTTATTAATGCCCCTCAAACTGTAATATCACGCAAAGAAAAGTTTCGCCTTGGTAGTAAAAGACAAAATGTAGGTTTTGTAGTTATAACAGTATTAAAATAAAACATATTTAGTGACAAAAAAGATCTCAAACCTCTGTACTAGGACTCAATATGAAGAAGTGATCGCAATTTACATTGAATGTAAACAATAAAACTTTTAATTTGTGGTTTGCTTTGATTTCAAAAAGCCACAGATAACTTTTAGATGAATAAAAAAAGTCATACTCTCATTATATAGCAAAATTAGGATAAAAATACACACAGATTAAAATTAACTGTTATTATACTGATCACATAATTCACCCCAGATGTAGACACCTAACTCAACAAAGCACCAAAGTTATGTGTGGCCCTGCAGAAAAAAATCCTCCCTCTTTTTCCCCCCTTATCACCCAGCTCCAGTAACGCCTAACCTTCATCAATAAAACCCCCTGCTTCATTTCTTCCACACACACAAACATATTCATACAGATCCATTTCATCCTGAATGACTCCATTATCCCTGTAGTTGTACTCTTAGCAGATAAACCTCCATGATGACTTAACTGCACACAGCCACAGCCTGCAGCCCGGAGGCTCGTCCCCCCCTTTTTTTCTTAAATAACTTTAAAGTTGAATGAATCCTTCACCGCGCGTTAATGTGGCACAGAAACAAACCCAATGATCAAAACTCGTTTGGTGCAATGACAGTAATCCTTGCAGTATCGGTGGGCATATCAGCTAAATGGAGACCTCGCATCATATTTTCGTGGTCAGGGCAAATTAATGAGGAGGGATGTGTAATGGAGTCAGTGACCACTGCCACACTTTCCCTTTTAAATCACTGTGTGAGCCAGCTGCAGGCAGATCGGCTGCTTTAACATTGACATCAATCTAACATCTTTATCTGGTGCTGGCTATAAGGCTGTAATACACACCTCCGCTGATGTGCTTAGCTGGATTAATTAGTGCAAAAGGCCTGGGCTAGCACCTTGGAAAAAATCATTGATCTTTCCGTACAATACAACAGCTTCACAAAAGTAGCCCCTTTTTACACCAAGCTAAAACCTAACCCAGCGTGGAGATGCAGCGTTATAGCGCCTGAATGGTATTTTCCACGGGGTACACAAGCGCACAATTGAGTGCATATCAATGCAATCGCTGTGTAAAATCTCGCTAACGTAGCTACCCATTTTTTGCACAGCATGACCACTGCACAGGACAGGGGGACCCTGCATACCAGCTAGCAACATTCATCTGCTATTAGCTATCTGGCCTGGAAAATACGAGTAATACATGCACGGCGCGCACACACTGGTGTGACTTCTCGCCGCATGGATGGTCAGACTTTGCGTATAAGTTCACGCCACGGACAAACATCATTGAGAGAATAGCTGAAAACCGCCGAGGAGTTTTTTTCCCCATCTTGAAATGCCAGGCTGCTAGCTAGGCAGCATAGCTCCTTAGCTACATTGTTGTAGCAAACGTAGACGCGCATCCTCGGCCAGGAAGCCAGAGGGGCTGCAGGCTGCCCGGGATGAGCAGCAGGGGAACGGGCTAACCTGGCAAAACTCCTGGCAGAAATGCAGCGAGGCCTCCAACGGAGACTGCGAGCTCTCTTTCAAAGCTGTGGTCAAACCCTGGAACCGCTCTCGGAGCTCCTCGATAGCTTTCCGTGTGTCATATTCCTTCTCTGTCTCCCCCTCCGCCATCTTCACAACAATCACGACCGCGTACGCACAGATGTTACGCTGCCAGACTAGCACACGCACGCGCACGCAGAGGGGGAAGGGAGAGCACACTGTGTGCTCCACATACACATACCCCTGATGTCAACAAAGCGGTGACACAAAATGACACTCTGCACACAGACTGGACGTGAAATGTTTGCTCATCAGCTAATCTCAGAATGATTGGACTGCTGGATTCCCCTGATGCTATTATCATCCCTGCAAAGATACTGCAGGTCAGCAATGACCTCCAGGCGCTGTGCATCATTAGACAAACAACCTCCAACATGAAGGAAAATCTATTATATTTTCGCTAACGTTTTAATCAACCTTCAAAATTCACCAGGCACCATATTTTTGTTGTTCTTGTCCCTCCAGAGCATGGATAGATTACTGAATGGGCCTGCCGGGCACAGGCCCAGGGGCCCACAGTGTCACGGTCCCCCCCCGGCCTTCACCTGCAAAATCTCACTCAAGATAACGCGTACTGACAAGGAAAAGACTCAAAATGGCCCCAAAGAGATGCAGAGAGACCACAAAGACATACAAGAGTTCTGCAAAAAGACACAAAATAACTACAAGACCCGACAATACAACCACAAAGAGACTCAAAATGGCTGCAAAGCAACACAAAACAACCAAAAAAAATCACACAAATTATTTCAAAGAGATACAAAACAACCACAAAGACACAAAAAAAGACAACAAAGAGATGCAAAGGATCTGCAAAGAGACAGAAATTAACTACAAAAATGGACAATACAACCACAAAAATACACAAGATGACTACAATGCCACACAAAACAACTGAACAGACATAGTATCATGCCTAAATCAAAAATACACAACATTTTGTTAAAGAGATGCAAAGGATCTGCAAAGAGACACAAAATAATGACAAATATGGGCAATACAACCACTAAGGGACACAAAATGATTACAAAGCAACACAAAACACCCAAAAAAGACACAAAATTAGGCCTACATAAGAAAGACACAAAATTACCCCAAAGAGAAACAAAACATCCGCAAAGGAACATCCAAAACACAAAATAACTACAAAAACACAATTCAACCACAAAAAGACACAAAATGACTACAAAGCAACACAAACCAACCAAAAAAGACACAAAATTAAATCATGGAGACACAAAATTACCCCAAAAAGACACAAAACAACCACAAAGACAAAAAAAGATGACTAAGAGATGCAAAGGATCTGAAAAGAGACAGGTGATAACTACAAAAATGAGCAAGACAACCACAAAGAGACACAAAAAGAATACAAAGAGACACAAAACAACCACAATGAGACACTAAATGAATACAATGCAACATGAAATGGCCAAAAAAACCCACAAAATTATACCAAAGTGACACCAAATTACCCAAAAAAGGGACAAAACAACCACAAGGAGCCTCAAATGGCTACAAAGCAACACAAAACACCCAAAATACACAAAATTATCTCAAATAGATACAAAACAACCACAGACACAAAAAAGACAACAAAGAGATGCAAAGAGATAGGAAATAACTACAAAATGGGCAATACAATCACAAAAAGACACAAGGTGACTACAAAGCCACACAGAACAACTGAAAAACACATAATATTATGCCTACATCAAAAAGACACAATATTACGTCAAAGAGACACAAACTTTGTCAAAGAGATACAATTTCTCAAAGAGACACTAAACAATGACAAAAACAGGCAATACAACCATGAAGAGACACAAAATTCATACAAAGCAACACACAACAACCAAAAAACCCACAAAATGACAGCAAAGTGACACAAAACAACCACAAAGACACAAAAAAGACAGCAAAGAGATGTAAAGACACACCGAATAAAGCTAGAAATGGGCAATACAACCACAAAGAGACACACAATGACTACAAAGCAGCACAAAACAAAAAAAAAACACACAAAGTAAAATCAAAGAGACACAAAATTATCTCAAAGAGACACAAAACTACCACAAAGATACAAAAAAGATAACAAAGAGATGCAAAGGATCTGCATGGAGACACAAAATAACTACAAGAATGGGCAAAACAACCACAAAGAGATAAAAGGGGACTGCAAAGAGACACAACATGACTACAAAATAGGCAATACAACTACAAGGAGACACAAATTACCAAATAAAACCCCACAAATTCCACCAAAGTGACACCAAATTATCCAAAAGAGACTCAAAACAACCACAAGGAGAAACAAAATGGCTGCAAAATGACACACAACAACCAAAAACACAAACATTACATCAAAGAAACACAAAACAAACAGAAGGAGACACAAAATGGCTACGACATGACACGAAACAACCAAAAAAATACACAAAATTACCCCAAATGGACAAAAAGACCACAGAAGGACAAACCAATCATAGGGAGACACAAAATGACCACAAAGAGACACACAGCCACAAAAAAAGAAGCATAACAACTACAAAGATACACAAAGGCACCACAAAGTATGTTTTGTTTCCTTGCAGGAGAGGTGATGGGGCCTTTTGCATATCTGCACCCAGGGGCCCACTGTCTCATAATCCACCTATGCTCCAGAATAGTGAGAGTGCACACCAGGGTCAGGTCAAAAAACATCCCTGATCCAGTGTGAAATGGTTGGGGACACATCAGCAGGGCTCAGTCAGCTGAAAGACTCCTTGTTAATCACGTGGCCCAAAAGGCAACACAGCATGTGACCATAAGTGTCATAAAAGTGTTGTGTTTGTGTTTGTAAATTATGAGGAGCATAAAAAAAGACTAAAAAGTGTGACTCTCTTATTGTGTAGTACTTACTATGACTTCTTGAAGTTTTGTATTACCCTCAAAATGTGGCTAAATTAATTTCCACAAATAGACTGATGGGTTTTCCCTACATTTCCACACAGCACCATCTACACACACTCAAAATTAATTTCCACAATTTCCCCCCTTTTTTTTTAAAGCATTACAATGACTTCTCTCCTACGTTAGCTTCTATTTCAGCTCTGTTGTTTACTGGCTGTTTAACATATATGTTGGCTGCCAGTTGTGATTGAAGAGTCAGATTTGTCCTGGTACAAACCTGTTATTATAAATCCATTTTCTCTTTCAGTTACTTTTGTACTTATTCCTTACATTACACATTTATCCAAAGCAATTTGGTGATTTGCAACATTCCCAACACACTCGCACCACAATCCAATGCATTTCATTTTAAGACACAATCACGAAAACTTCACATCTGGGTTGCACATTTTAATTGCTTTTCAGTCTACAATTACTCCTGAACTACATCTATCTAAATGTAGGCTAAGTACACAGACACAGAACTGCTACAAAAATATCATCTGGCAACACGTGAACATAAACTTTAAAACAGAGAGCTTGTGCAAATTAAAAGAAGCACAGTTTGTCGCCAAGTCGAGCGCTGCAGAATGGTCTCCGGTTCTTGTCTTCATATCTTATGAAAATAGCAGGTGCTGCAGTGGCAGTCTGTGTGGTTTCTCACCCTTATGCCGGCCACCTCTGTCTGAAAGAGACACAGATGAGGAGGAAGACACGTGAGTGATTGTTAAGAGTCACATCAGTCTACAGCAGCACGTACTGTATGTTCAAATGCTACTTTTAGCAGTGTGAAATTATACAGAAGTAGTCAGATTCTTTATTTAAGTAAAAGGTAAGAATACCATGGTGTAAAAAAAATACTCCAATACAAGTATAATTACTGCATTTAAAGTCATACTTTAGTAAAAGTAGATGAGTATCTTCAGCTAGCTGTTTTATCCTAATAACAAACAGGGATCTGTCCAGTATGACCAGTATAAACAGGATTACAGAAAGCAAAACCTGTTTCAGTGATCACATGGGCACCTGCGTATTGTCTTAAGACAGACTTAAGCAGTTGTGTCCCTATCCTTCTGCTGAACACTGGCCCCTGAGACTGACCAGATATTATGCTATTACATGGTTCCCAGTCTAGAGGATGGGCCCCTCTACCAGGCGTCTGTGAGATGATCGATGGAGAGAAGAAAAAAGTTCTCTAACACAAATCTGCATCTTTGCTTTTTGTTAAATATTGGGTAATCTGACCTCTTTGGACCTTCAACAGTCACTTAAGTGAAACCAGCTGAGAGGTTTGAGGGGAACTTTGGTAAAACTGCAAACAACTAATAGATATCTGAAACATATCAAGGAGCCCCAAGAAGACACTGTTTTTCTGTAACCAAAAAGGGTGGGGAACCATTGTTTAATCTTTAACAGTGCATTGTAAGCTGTTATGTTGCACAATATTTTCCTCAGAACTGCAGTGAAGTAGATTTCCAAAGTAGTATAACACTGAATTATTAAAGATCCAGTATGTAGGATTTAGGTGCATCTATAGGCAGAAATAGCTAATAATATTCCTTACTGTATTTTCATTAGTTTATAATCACCTGAAAATAAGAATTGTTTTGTTTCTGTTACCTTAAAATGACCCATTTATATCTACATATGGAGCAGCTCCTCTTCCCTGGAGTCTGCCATGTTGTTTTACAGTAGCCCATAGAGGACAAATGAAACACTGGCTCTAGATAGGGTCATATGGTCATAGATAGGGTGAGCCACTGTAGTTCTCCCCACATTTGGCACATGAGAGAGGTTTCAATTCTACAACCTCGTTGCAAGACGCCACTAAATCCTTCACACTGGACCTTTATGTTAAATATAAGGACCTCAAAACTGTACTTAAATGAATGAACTCAGTTTATTTCCACTCCGGCTAACCTAACCAGTGCTGGGCCTAACACACCTGCTACAAAATAGTTCTCTTTTAAAAGCAAGCTAAAAACTTTAGTTAAGTTTTTAAGTGTATTTTTATTTGTTTTAGGAATTAGTATTATAGTATTATATAAATAAAATTGACTTGACTTGATGTTCAGCTCCCTAGGCAAGCTCCCTTCCTACACACACACAAACAAATGTTTCATTATCATTACTGTCATTACTATTATCATCTTTTAAATCTATTGTATGTCATACAAACAAGAACAAGAGCTAATAAGAAGTCAACACAAATAAACAACTTTGCTAACAAACAATAATAAGAAATAACTAACAATAAGAGAATACAGTATGTGCAAATTTTCTTCTTCTTGTTTTTGTGCTGTGCCCCAGATGGCATTTTTATTTTCATTTTCTTTAATGACTATAACCTATAGAAAGAGACGCCACCAGACCTGACATGACCAAATCCACTGACTTTAAACTAATCTGAACATTTAATAAGTAGTATTGAGTATTTTATCTGCAGATATTGAGAAATATTAATTTTTTGTGTTTAAAGAAAAGTTTGCCCGGCGTGTCATTTCCTTCCTGTACCTCGTAGCTGTGTTTTGCGACACAGCATGTGGCCTCCGAGGTGATGTTCTTTGGGATCGTCATTGTCTTCATGGCCCTGAGAGGCGTTGGATATGCTCTGGAGAAGCAGCAGCCCATACACTGGTAGACCGGACGATCCCTTGAGAAAACACTGTTCTTTCTCAGTGTGCACTCCTCGCAGCCCACTGGAGAAAGATGATACTATTGATCATGGACAGCTTGTGATACAGTGCCAGGGACATTTGAGATCTTGAGATTCAGATTAAAAGCACAGTGAATAATCTTTGTGAATAGAGACAAATAAAAGCAGACGGTGAAGTAAAGAGTACTTAACAATCTTACTGTTTGGTAAGTCAATGTTGGGGTAAGAATCAGCTATGTAAAGTAGAAAAGACAACAGGAGAAGATTCAGTCCCGCTGATCTCACTGAGCCCATCGTGGTTGCAGCAGTAACCTAATGAAACAGAGACAAAGGAAAATGGTCAATCAGAAATCTGTTGATACAAAGAAAGAGTAAGTCTGAGATAGACAGAGTATTACCATGTTGAGAGAGAGTTCACTCTTCATTGTGCCTCTGTGCAGGACAGCTTTTTATTGAGGATGTCCGTCCCCTCACGTCGTTTTATACCCGTGTCCCTCAGTCTGTGGCCTCTTCCTGAATCAGGTGGAACCTATGAACTTTATCAATCATCTCAGTGACTCACTGGCCACTTTGTTACCTTTCTCATAATCCCTTTAAAGGACAAAATGATTAGAACAAATCCTGGAAAGTCAAAGCATACTTCATCATCCTTTCATCCTGACTATGGATGCTACATTTAAGCCCTGGGTTTTTGTTACTTGGCAACTGTGGGTTATTATTTGTCAGGTCACAGCAATGGCAAGGTCATTGTTTTTTGTTTTTCTTGGGCATTTTGTTTAGCTGCAGAAGAACATTTGTAGACTGTAATTGGCACTTAAGTGTTTTATTTTCTAATTAGGAAGAGTCAAAGTGTGAAGCTGAAATTTCCCTTTTAAAACAATGTCCTCAATTTAGGTACAGAAGCACACTCAGACAAAAGAAAGGAGGAACTTTTTTTTTAATGTTTGTCTTGGATTACGAGAATTAAGTTGAAATATTGAAAATAAAGTTTGTGAAAATAGTGGAGATGTTGAGCATAAATAAAACTACTTGTGTTGGCACCTATGGCTGCCTCTACAAAATGCATTGTGTTGATGAAGTGCTAAAATTATTTCTCTTTTTGTGCCTAACACAATGTGGTAATAAGCATTAGGACTTTGAAGAGATTGTGCTGAAATTATGTCAGTTCAGAGGAAGAAACCATAAACATTTGGAAATGGTGGCAGCACTCTTGGTTACACCTGCGTGCAATAGTTAAAGGATTGTATCACAAGACACAATTTGATGGACCGGAGGAGTTGACTTTATTGTCGACATTCTGACTTAATTCTCAAAACGTAAATTAAAAAATAATATAATAAACCTTCCTCCTCTCATTTTTTCCTTTATGCAATATTCCTTGGTACACTAGGTGTCACAGACTTGCTGAAACACTTCTTGAAATGTATGTCTCTTGATATTCTTCAGCATTTAAACCTGTAGACTTGAGATGTTTTCTCTTGACAATGACAAGATCTTTTTTTTCTTTCCAAAAAAGAAAAAACAACACAAAAACTGTACAATCTAATGTAACTGGGGTGAAATTTCCATTGATTTCCAGTCATACATACCCAAAATTTTGAGTTCTGATCCCCCATAACTACATTGACTATGGATATGTCATTTTTACATTTTTGAAATACAAAAAAAAGTGAAAAATGTCAAACCTTCTGTGGTTCTAGCTTCACAAATGACCAATTAGCCAAATGTCTTTGTCATATATGATTGTATTTTAAGACAAAACAAGTCATTTAATGATGTGATGGCCATTTTTTCCACTTTTTAAAAATATTTCATAGACTAAACAATTTAACGGAGCTTTAAATTATATTTAGAGCATATATATGTTTCAGAGTCTGAGCCGTGATTGTCTGCACATGTCTCTCAACATGGAGGTGGCTGAACCAACGGCTAGCAGCTAACGTCGCTAACAGCATGAACAGTGCTAACAATGGCAACAGTGCTGACAGAACTAATAGTGTTAACAGGGAACCGACAACGCTATTCTGTCACTGTGGGTCAGAGCAGCATTATCAGTAGATTGTGGTGTTTGGCTAGACTGTGGGATACACACACACAGGGACACACATGTGGCTAACACAACTAAGAACAGAGAAGCAAGATTACAACACACAGAGTGAGCGTGACTTCACACTTTGCTCAGGACGCCATTACTCCGCCGTATCTTTACATATCAAATGCTTGTTTCCTGCTGTAATGATGCTCTGCATGTCGTACAGCTCCCTCAATAAATTATTTGGAAAACACTAATCGCAGTAAAAGTAATTGGACATCAATCAATGTATGCAGTTTTGATGTTCGATAGGTCAACTGTGCATATACTGTGTAATACATACTGGTGCCTTGTGTTAGAGCAGTGATTTTGAACTCTGAATGCTGCCGTATGTTTTTCCTTTAAAGATAACAAATTTCAATTACAAAAATAAATGATGAATACACTAACTAAACAAATAATAACAATTAAGCATTACAGCAATGGGGTGTATTCTTTTTACCCATAATTTTTACACTATAGTATATCGAGGCAAAGCTCATTTTAGTGCCGTGGCGTCTTGAAAACTGGGGAGTTGATGGATGGAATAAGTTATGAATAATTGGGGATATCTGATCGTTGTTAAGGAGTATCCATCTGCCCGCCTCCAACATCCAAAATGTCAAGGATGAATATGAATTTATTTTGCTCTTCATCTGTCTGTTTACCTAAGCACCCATGTCCTGTGTCCTTGGTTGTGATGGTGATAAATCCTTGGCCTAAGACTCGCAATTCACTAAATGTGGAAAATGTTTTAAATCACAGAGATGTTTAAAAGCTATTTTTTTGGCTTCTATCATAGTATTTGTAACGTATTAATCCTATTATAAGTGGTACATGTTATTTAAGCTGATAATACTGGCTGCTGCATTGTTTGCTGTTGCTTTGGCTATGGCACATGCAATCAAATATAATTAACACAACATTATTTCATCAGACGTGGCTATTTGCAGCACTTTCTAAAATAATTGCTTGAAATCATTATGCAGTTCATTGACAAAGAAAGGCAGCCAGGTGAGCGTGAAAGCACAGACGATTAGTTTGAGGACATGCACAGCTTCCTACTCTCTATATTTATGTTCTCTCATTAACCTGCTTAACAGCCTCCTGATTTATGAAACAAGAAGCGGCGCTGAGTTTCTTATGTTCTGCAGGTAGCTCAGATTCTCTCTTTGTATGCTACATTGATCCGGCTGGATGCGTATGAGAGCCACAGAGATGCGGAAAGCCCCAGGAGCAGAGTAAATTGTGTAGCCTACACGGTCACGCTTGGTGAAACACTAGTCAGATATATTTGCAGGGGCTCTGGTGTCGGCACTGCCACTGTTGCTGCAGAGGAGAGAGCACAGAGAGGTTAGCAGGTCATGTCTGTACTCAGCCAAGCTCAGTTCAAAGCCAAGGTGCTCTGGGTGGCATCAATATGTCAGTGACACCAACAACAAATCAAGTCATTAGCTGAGCTCTGTACTTTTCTTGGCTGTGAAGCTAATGGGAATATTTAGAGAGGGAGTTAAGAGAATGATAATTGAAAATGAACATGAAACCCATCAAGTTGGAGGATATTTATAATCCTGGCTCCAGTGGCGGCATCAGAAAGTTTTCATAGGGGTGGCCATCTGGGGAAAATCTTGGGGTGGCACGCCAAAACCAAAAGCCATGACTGAATTCCAGGAATTCTATGATGGTGTTGTAGTATATATTGTGATTGAAAACTATGAGAGTTTGATGATTTAGGTACCCCTCCAGTTTTAGACGCTCAGGGATGGCCTGTCAATTTACCCTCACTATGTGTCTCTTTAAAATATACTTCTATCTTTCACAGGAGACTAATGTCATGCAACGTCATGTGACATACTTTACATACGTCACTAGCGTAGTATGCTACACATACTATCAAACTACTTTGTTTTTAAAATAGTTTGACTGCCTTTTGGTTTCACACGTGATATGAACAGTGGTCTCAAGGCTGAAAGTCCGGAGTTTGTTTGACCCACCCACCCCATGCATACGTCCTCATGCTTCATACTACAGCAGTTGCTGGGACTGTCAAAGAATGCCTTGCCGGCTGCGCCTCATACGACTAAAGGGTGCCTTGTGTGTCAGTATCTTATCAATCCTGATTTACTTTGCTATGTAGGTCATCTCTGTATGTGCGTGTGTGTATGTGTTGGTCAGTTTTTCAAATGGGCTAGTTTTCCATTTTACTCAAAAAGACAAATACACAGCTTTAATTTGAAGGAGGACTTTGATTGGGACAAAACATTTATTGGGAATAAACCTACTCAAGTTCAAAAATACCAACTAAACACCATCCTGGCTCAGAGGCAAGACAACTCTGTCCCCCTATTTTATGATTGTACCTTTTATACAGAGCAGTCAGGTGTTATAATGGCGTAATATTTCTGCCTTGGACAGAAAGTGTCAGCCCTGTGATAGTCTGGCGACCTGTCCAGGGTGTACCCCACCTCTCTTGCCCAATGTCAGCTGGGCTAGACTCCAGCCCTCCTGTGACCCTGAACAGGATAAGCACTTACAGATAATGAATGAGTGAATTTTCAATAGGGGCAGCAATTGCATCAGGGTGGTCTTGGCCCCCCTTGGCAGCACCACTGACTGGCTCAATCCGCAAACTGAAGACTGCCTAAAAATACTCATTAAATTAAAGTTTTTAAACCATCTGACATCTCACACGAGCTGATTTTGGCTTAATTAACGTATATTCGGTATGAATATATGTTCTGGTATTTTCCTAAAAGCAAAGCACCATTTTGATGGGACACAACTGTGACACTTTATGTAGGCTAAGTAATTTCACACCATGCATGCAGGCATACACTTATCCTAATGTATCTTAGACAATGGTACAACAGTGGTGCATTGCAAAAAGGAAAGTTTTGTGAACTTTTCAGGAAATGATTTTGCTTGGGTTGAATACACAGTGACACTCTCTCCCCACAGAAGCATGAGAGTTGCTTAAACCTGAATCATGTCCTGGAGCTCTTTTGTACCTCATTGTATCTTGGAAATACCTCCATGAACATGATGCTGATTTCAGAACCTGGATCGTCATTTGACTTTTTATGGCCCAAAATATTTTTGTTTCATAGTTCTTGCAGTTCAAAATCACAAATTCTGCAGACAGAGCCTTGGCTCATACCTGAAAACTACTGACAACCTCTTTTACGGTCCTGGCACCTGCTACCTATTAGTTTTAAAGCGGAATGCAAAACTTTCTGAATCGATTGCTTTGTACTTGAAGATCTGTCTTGGCTGCTAAACGTCTGTTCTCTGAGGAACATTCACAGTCATAAGCAACAGACTTATTGTAGTGGCATAAATTCCAAACAGACATCATTATGAACTCCACCTGTAGAGTTTTGTGGGGGCTCCAACCGTCTGGGGATGATTAGAAAAGGAAGACAAAGCTTATTGCAAAGCTTTTACAAAGCCAGAAGTATTTGTTTATGTAATATTTATTGATTCGTTTTGATAATATTTACCTTTAGTATATTCTTTCTTAATCCTCGTGATATGCTTTGCCATTGCTTGTTTTTGTCTTGTGTCATTTAGATGTCTATGTTTGCTACATTTCCTTGTAAAACATTACTGTTTGGGAAAATGCACTGTTGCTCGATTCCTCAACAGCTGTGCAAGTTCTTCCTCAAAATTATTCCAGCTGTCATCATCCAGCTGTTAGTGCTCTATACCTGTGGGGATTGTTGGAGTCAGTTACCTGCTAAAGTTTTATTATTTCAGCCATGAGCCAAACATGCAGCCCATCATTCATTCTAGCTGTGATGAAAATAGCAGATAGCCCAAAACAGAAATCATACTGTGCATTTTATTGTCACTGCAACACTTGTATTCTAAGTATTGTCAAGGATCAACACTGATCAGCTAATTTTCACATGATGATTACTGATAACGAGTCAAGTATTAACCTTGGACTGTCCAAATATGTGAACCCAGAAACTGTCATTTAAAAAGATACCACCTAAACTTGGGATATTGCAGTGACACTCACTTTCAAGTCATTGTAAGATATTGAGATTAAATTTATTTTAATTAACCCTTATTTAACCAGGAGAAAAAGAAAGGCCTTAGCCATGGTGTCATCAATGGGGGAGGGACAAGCTTTGACTTCAAAATTCAAAGTAATATTATATTATATATTGCAATAAATGAAAGCTACTAGGCCTGGTGTCTACATAAATTACACAAGCAATGCAACATAAATGATTGAAACTTCACTCAGGGCTATCTGACAAATATAACGTAGGCTAATTAAGACATTAATGTTAGTTTAATATGCCTGTGAGCACCATTGTTGGTCGCTGGGTGAATGTGTGGCTAATAACTGCAGGTCACTTAACTGTGTTAGTTAAAATTAGTGATGATTGATTGATTCGTTTTCACCAAAAAGCTTATTTCCACTCCATGCAATTACTGACACTTTTTTTTAGCAAAATATTACTTTACAAAATATTACTTTACATGTTTTATCACAAATGCAACATCACTTACTCATCACTGCATCCTTTATGATTTGGTGGGGTGGACATCACTGACCATTCACAGACAACAGCACAGGTATATTTTTATCTATAAAGCAATATTGGGCAAACATCCGGCCTACCTCTGCACCCTTCTGTGTCTCAGCTCTGGTAGTAGAAACACTTTTATCCACTGATGAATTTAAGGGCATCATAAAGAATGTGGTGACAGAGAAATGTGCTTGTTTTTCTTGAGAAGCCACTATGTTTGAATAGTTGTTGTTTTATTGTGGATTTCCGTATGATATCTTGTATATGTGGCATTTTAAATGTGTTTTGATTGGCTGCTACCTTGGCCAGGTCTCTAGTGTAAAAGAGATTTTCAATCTCAATGGGACTTCCTGGGTTACTAAAGGTTAAATAAATAAAATGATCTATTTCCACCATTTTTATTTGTGTGTGTGTGTGTGTGTCTCCCCAGTATATATTGCTGCCTTGTCTTGAGAAAAATACACATTGAGATTAAAAATCAATCAAGAGTATCCTGACCAACACAGCAGCACAAACAACAGGGTTGCAGACACGAAACAAGCAAGATAACAACAAACAACTTGGTAAAGTGAACCAGATTTCTGCAGCACACATAGACACAAGTAACATTTTTTAATCTGATACAGTCTGTATTGCATAGATGCAACTTTTCTTTCCTAATGTTACCTCATATTGCAGAAACTCTTTCACAAAATCAGCAAAAATTGCTAGTTTTGCATAACATATATAAAAAACTCTTCAGAAGTGCCAACATTTGCCTCCTGTGTTTCTGTATTTGTATGTGTGGCATCAAATAAATGATCATATAGGCCTAGTTTTCTACACACATACACTCTGACCTGTATTCTTTTGTTCATGCAGCAGATGAATGTTAAATCAATGAGAAGAGTGACACCGTGTGGTGGAAAGTGGGACCTGCATCACTGCTTCCAGTCCAGCTTTCTGCTAAATACTGTAAGGTATAAAGTACAAGCGTTGGTCTGTTAAGGTCCCACACATAGTATATAGCTTTACATTTGAATATATGTGGGCTAAAGTTTAAAAACATTTTGTCTGAGCTCAACTTTAAAATAATGATATTAATATTATTAAAGGTGGTGGTGGATTATGTGTAAATTATTCATAATAGGCTAATTTATGTCATTGTTATTCTAGTTTATTTTAATTCGTTTGTGTTAAGTTTCTATTTAAGTTCAAGTCAAGCTGTTGGTGTTTTATGTTTCTTTACCGAGGAGTTTAACTGCTCTATTAGCCAGCATTTGTTTCCGTCTTATAAACGGTGCTGTTGTTGTGAAATTACTCATCGATAGTAATGATGATGGATGCTTTGAGTGACCTGCTGCTCCTCTGTAAAATGCATACAAGGCAAGCCCGTGCAGGGCTGTCCAAGAAACCCCATCGACGAGACAAAACTCGAGGCGTGAACGTGGCAGCCATTTTACATCATCAAGAGTGAATGACTGAAGCCGGATCAGTGCCGGGAGTTTTACACTTTTTCTGTCTTTTAAATATCACATTTATCTTCCTAAATAATCAACACCATACACGTTGGTGATCCAGCGGCAGGTAGGGCGAATGCTACTATTTGGTCACGTGATTGTTGCTTAATTGATTGCTAAAAAGTCTGAATCGTGCGGTGCTGTTTCAAACAATGTGGAAACTGGTGGTGGTTGGGAACGAGTTCTCCAGACCGGCTTTTTGAAAATGGACTCTTCCTATATGGCGGCACGTTGACAAACCACGCATCTAGCAGGCTAAACCTCTAGCTTTCAAGGCCTCGTTGAATCTAATTAATTTTAAAAGCCATACTTTGTCAATTGGCGAAGCCCTTACCGACAGATGACGTTGTAACAATGGCCTCACTGAAATTCCGTCCGAATTAGCATGCTAGCTGAAGCTAGCCTATTTTGACAGATCATGGAATTGACATGCTCATTGTCATCGTATGCTAACAGCAGCTAGCTGGTAAAAGCCAGCTATCTAGCAACAATTTGCGATCATGCGTTACCGCTGTACAAACCGTCACACTCCTCGCTTACTCCAATACTAAATGCAGATGCACTCATAGAAAATGCACACCGACGCGTCATGTTATTGTCCCGATGAAGGTCCCAAGTTGGTTTGCTTGCTGTAACATTAGCTGTGCAAACTAGCCCGCTAGCTAGCTAGCCTCAACGTGTGCGAGTCAGACTCTCCCCGCTAAATCCAGCGTTACCATTAACATCGGTTAAAAATAATTTATTCCCATATATTTGTCAACGTCACATATTTAAAAATCCAAAATGAGTCTGCACGAGGGCTTTCCAGTTACTTTGATCGTTGCAGAAATGTTTTTAACCTCAGAGTAAGCACGTGCTTACCGATATAATGGTATTGATTAACAGACATTAAAAGATATCGGCTGCATGGTGTCTTTGAGCTAATATTAGCGAGGGGTAACGTTAGCTAAGTTAACGTTAGGCCAAAACACAAGATTGCCGTCCACGTTTTGCTTAGTCCAGTGGTGCCGGATACAGTAATGTGATCAGAGAGCAGTTAGATTGCTGTTTGGACAAGTTCATGCCTCACTATGTGCCTGATACAAACTACTGGGGAGTAATGGTTGGACTGGTCATAAAAGTGGCGATTGGGAGTAGTTTCCGTAGTGACACAATATGTGCTGCCAAAGTGTCAAAATCAAAATGCAATAGGGTGCATAGTTGTTCATTGGTCAGCTACCGGAAACCGGGGCTCACTCTCTGATGGAACACGTGTATCGGCTATCTAGCCTGTGCTGAAGTCAGCAGTGAGAAGGTAAGTTAACATGTAATTTAGAGACCAAAGCGGACAAGGCGTTTACACCAGCAGCGACCAAGAGGACTGTGATACAGGCGTTAGCAAGTCAACTTGGCACCATTTGCACAAACTTCTCAACCCAGAGCAAACCAGAATGGAAAATACTGCCACATGGACACAAACCCAGTAGTTTTTACAAGATATCAGTCGATTGATTTCTGTGGGGAATTTGGTATGTGCATTATCTGTCTTGCGTGCAATGTTCAAACATCTGTCAACTGCCTATATACAGGTTTCTGGGCTTCTACCTCATGCAAGCTGAGAGCTGCAAGTGTTATGTCAGGATAGTGAAAAGTCTCCAGACTGTACAGGAACACACAACAGTGATAACTTGTTTTGCACACAGTGACGCCCCCTGTTTATTGATAATTTGTGCATATGGATACAAAAGTCACTCTGTACCCAAGATCATAAATGGTCAACCCATTTTATATGCTTTCTTAAATTATTTTCCTGACAAGCCTGAGACTTTGCACTCTTCTGAATACATCCCAAGTCTTGCCCTTGACCCAGGATTAATTTGGCTCATTGCATTTACACAGATTTCTGGAGACATGGCCACAGAACATATTAATGGAAATGGTCCAGAAGAACCAATGGACACCTCTGCTGCAGTTACCCATTCTGAGCACTTCCAGACTTTATTAGAAGCTGGTTTACCACAGAAAGTTGCTGAAAAACTAGATGAAATTTACATAGCAGGTAAGGCACAATGAATATACTTGCATATTCAAATATGCAATTTTTTATGTTTATCAACTTCTTGCATGTACTGTCATTTTATCACCTTTTTGAATGGGGGAATTGGGATCATGAAGCAACTTTTTGTGGTTTCCTACCAAAATGGGTACTGCAGTGCTACAAAATATTAAATTACACATTACCAATGTGAAAATGTGTAAATGATTGCAGCATTTGCATTCCCAACATGGTTGCATGATCACTGGTGTCAGGGCGAATGAATTGTCCTCTCCCTGGGAGTGTCTTGGTTAGCCTGTCCAGTCTCTCCATTCATTTCTATTAAGTTTCTCCACATCCCATAAAATAATTTAGAGGGATGAGCTGGTGTAAGTATGACATCAGTCACAGCTTAGGTCATCTGTTGCTTTGGTCACATCTTTATCAGTTTGTAGTGAGGGAGCTGCAGTGGCAAAGTCTGGGGGTCATTTTAGGACTTGTTTGGTCAGTCAGATCTACAAAAGTACTGGTCTGGCCTTTTTAGCCAGATGGGGCCGAGACAGAAACAATGGCAGCAGCTGTCTGGTGTGTGGCTGCCTGGGACAGGTGACGGCCCCTCCATAGAGGAGAATGCAGACCGGCTCATTAGAAACTCCCAGCCACAGTATAGAGGGGCACTGGCATATCGAGTTGCACTGTCACATCTGTTGTGATTAGTTCTGCAAAAACTTGCCGGTTGGAGAGCAAAGTGCAGCCTGACCACTGAATACAGCTCCATTAGAATTAGACTGGTCCCACTCCTTCCTCCAAATTGTAGTGCTCATTACATATCCATTACACAACTTAAAATATATTTGTCATGCTAAATGACTCGCATGCAAATGTTTCAGTTGTACTTAAATTTCTGTGCGTGAATGGTGACGTAGCAATGCAAATTTTCTCAGTCTTCTTTATTAGTAGCTCATTGTTTCTCTCTGTGTCTTTTCCCCCTCCTTCAGGTTTGGTGTCACACAGTGACTTAGATGATCGAGCGATCGAGGCTCTGAAAGAATTCAACGAAGAAGGTGCTCTGCAAGTCCTTTTGCAATTTAAGGACAGCGACCTCTCACATGTTCAGGTATGCTTTTGGCACTGTTGGTGTATTATTTAGATGACTTGGACCCATTTGTTTCTGATGCCTTGATATAAAGTGGATAATTGTCCAATGTGCAGTGTGATGTAAAGTGGCACTATGGGGTTGAATTGTGGTTGCACAATAGCTCTTAGCTGTTACTGATTTTATCTGAAAGACAGACTTTTTCTATCTTGTGTAACAGCCTACTCATTTTGTGTGAAACCAAGAATCAAAAGTTGGCCTATTGATACATTTTATTTACATAATTATTGTTTGATGGTACTTAGTCGTTGTGTTTTTTTTTTCCCTTTCAGAACAAAAGTGCCTTTCTTTGTGGCGTGATGAAGACGTACAGACAGAGAGAGAAACAAGGGACCAAAGTGTCAGACACCAATAAAGGACCAGATGAAGCCAAAATCAAAGTGAGAACTAATTCTCTGTCCAGAAAGTTGTAACTAATTTCATGCTCGGGACAAAATGTGTGAATGCTGATGCAATGCTTTTGAGTGTGAAAATATTTCATCTCTGTAACCAGGATGCTGTTTGAATGTGAGACACATTCAGATAGGATTTTTTTTTTGTCATTTTTTGCATGCTTTTAATGTGCTTTTTCTCATTTTTAAAAAATTACCTGTAGCGTTTTTGTTAACAAACTTTCTGCTAAAGTGAGACACATTCAGATAGGATTTTTTTTTGTCATTTTTTGCATGCTTTTAATGTGCTTTTTCTCATTTTTAAAAAATTACCTGTAGCGTTTTTGTTAACAAACTTTCTGCTAAAGTGAGACACATTCAGATAGGATTTTTTTTTTGTCATTTTTTGCATGCTTTTAATGTGCTTTTTCTCCTTTTTAAAAAATTACCTGTAGCGTTTTTGTTAACAAACTTTCTGCTAAACTTCTGTAAAGAGGATCCGACATTGCACTTTGCTTTTTTACAGTGAACCAAACAACACTGTCAAAATTGCTGCCCCAGTTTGTGATTTTTTTATTAATTTATTTTTTTAAATGACATGCTGATGTGACGTAACACAACAGCATTGGCGACACCAGTGTTCTGCTGGCTCCCCCATTTTACACAGATGTCAATTCAGATTCTGTTACTACCTCCGCTGCCAGCTTAACGGCAGAACAACAATGCTCCTCCGTTCCTTGTTTGTTTTATCCATAATGGCGCAACATTCCCGTATTGAACAGACTGTATTAAATGGGCTTGTGATTGTCAATTAAACCAGTGGCTCCCAACTGGTCCAGTCACAGGGTCCAGATTTCTCCTTAGTCATTAGTTTAAGGTCCACACAGTTTAATATATTCAGCGTCATACTTGAGTTTGGCCATGTTGTCGAGCTGGTTTGCTGTTTTTGTGAAGTAGCTGTCTGTTAGTCACTCACTCTTAATCAGGAAATGGCACTTCAGAATAAAACCTCTGTGCCAGAAATGTATTGTTCTTCAATATAAGGTGTTTTTACAAACTTGGCATGTTCGTAAGTCACTTGCAATTCATTCAGAATGGACCTGCAACAGGACCCACCAGTTAAAAACCACTGAATTTAAGTTTATCCTCCTTTCTTTTCCATGTTTTCTTGTGATCAGGCTTTGCTGGAGAGGACTGGCTACACACTTGATGTGACAACAGGCCAGAGGAAGTATGGAGGTCCCCCACCAGAGTCTGCTCACTCAGGGGCACAGCCCACCATCGGTACAGAGGTACAGAACACGCCACCTTGAAGTTACACCACTCATTAAGCCTGGAGACGCAAGAACGATGCGCTTTTATTTACTCACTCTGTTGAGTCAGTTGTTTGAAGCTGTGGGCTAAGTGCATTCAGGTTTCATACGGTGTCCAAATGATGAACGTTTTATTGTGTGCTGTAGTAACCATGGTTACACTGATAGTTTACCGCTAAGAGCTGACTGGATACCTTTTTCCTAAATGCCATCTATCCCTCGTCTTTACCGCTGATGTCAAGTTAAAGAGTTGCTCTCGTGAACCATATTTTCCTTTCCTCTCAACCTGGCAGATATTTGTAGGCAAAATCCCCAGAGATCTCTTTGAGGATGAGCTGGTTCCGCTGTTTGAGAAAGCTGGCCCCATCTGGGACTTGCGCCTGATGATGGATCCTCTCAGTGGCCTGAACAGAGGCTACGCCTTTGTCACTTTCTGCACTAAAGAAGCTGCACAGCAGGCTGTCAAATTGGTAGGTTTATTGTACTGCAAGTATGCGCAGATAAAGAGAGGGTCTGATTGAATTGTTAGTTAAATCGCAGACAGTAGAATGAGTCAACAAGCAGGCTATGTTTTTTTTCCCCTCTGACTTACAATCTCCTACATCCTTCTGCAGTGCAACAACAATGAAATTCGACCGGGTAAACACATCGGCGTGTGCATCTCTGTGGCCAATAATAGACTGTTTGTTGGCTCCATCCCCAAGAGTAAAACAAAAGAGCAGATTGTTGAGGAATTTGCAAAAGTCACAGGTGAGTCAGCAGCATCCTTTTGATTTCTCTTTCTGTATAATAGTCAGTGTAACATTAATTCAGCAGCTTCATTCCTACATGTTCATAATATTTATGTTTTGCTTGTTGGACAGTTGTGATCAGACTTGCTCTGCATTTAAGATTTGTGATGAAAGAATCAGTGGGTGAAGCTTTGACTGCATTAGTGTGTCCAAATGATGACCTCATTACTATGCTGGAGTGACTCATGTTACCATGATAGCTTACCGCTAAGATCTGACTGGGCACTTTATGTAGTTAATTTGACTTTTCTGCGCTCAAGGTTAAAGTGAAAGTGAAAATATTCCTTTCACACTTGTAAATATAATGAAACCATTTTCATTGTTAGTTTTTGATTAAGCGTTTAATTTATAGAATTTGTTTTGTTTCTAAATGCAGATTTGATGTCGCTGGTTTGTTAGTAGGTCGTTGATTTAATGGTGATTTCTGTCGAACAAATCCAGTTAACCCCCTGCTGCCTTTTCTCCTCCTCTCTCCCCCTGTTACAGAGGGTCTAAATGATGTCATATTGTACCACCAGCCAGACGACAAGAAGAAAAACCGGGGCTTTTGCTTCCTGGAGTATGAAGACCACAAGACAGCAGCTCAGGCCCGCCGCCGGCTCATGAGCGGCAAGGTGAAGGTGTGGGGGAATGTGGTCACCGTGGAGTGGGCTGATCCCATTGAGGACCCAGATCCAGAGGTCATGGCCAAGGTAAGGCACAGGGCCAGAGGTCATTAGTAGCATACTGTCAAGTGTGTATGGGACCAGAATAAGTTTCTCTCTGACTGTTTCCTGCTGCTGTGTTTGTTCCTTTTTCTGCATAAAAAGAAACCTGAACTCCGTGTTTTCATCTCCAGGTCAAGGTGCTGTTTGTGAGGAACTTGGCGAGCACTGTTACAGAAGAGATACTTGAAAAGGCCTTCAGTCAGTTTGGCAAGCTGGAGCGGGTGAAAAAATTGAAAGACTATGCCTTCATCCACTTTGAGGAAAGAGATGGTGCTGTGAAGGTATGGGTGAAAAAAACCTTTGTCACTGGACTGCACTCATGAGCTTTAACTTAAGTTTGTTATGATTTCATTGAAATTTTTTATCTTAAATTTTACAGGCTTTGGCTGATCTCAACGGCAAAGACCTGGAGGGTGAGCACATTGAAATCGTCTTCGCCAAACCCCCTGACCAGAAGAGGAAAGAGCGCAAAGCCCAGAGACAAGCCGCTAAAACACAAATGTAAGAGCGAACAATGCAGCTCAAAGCTGCGACCTTTTAGTCATGCAGTTAGCAAACTAGAATTTTAATATAAATCAGGATGCCATGCTAACGTCGAGTCTGTGTTATCATCTTTCAGGTATGATGAATACTATTATTACGGGCCTCCCCACATGCCACCACCCACAAGAGGCAGAGGCCGAGGTGGGCGGGGAGGTTATTCGTACCCCCCTGACTATTATGGCTATGAAGACTATTACGATTACTATGGATACGACTACCACAACTACCGGGGCGGCTACGAGGACCCATACTATGGCTATGACGACTTCCAGGGGTCTGGGAGAGTACGAGGAGCGAGGGGAGGAGTCCGTGGAGGTGCCAGTCAGACCAGGGGCCGCGGTGGCGTCACACCGAGGGGCCGAGTGGGCTTCTCCCAGCGAGGAGGCCCTGGAACAAGCAGAGGTAAAGAACATTTTTTGTGTGACACTGTTAGTTTCAGAGCGGGTGACATCATAGTAGTCTCGCTGTGGTGACTGATAAAGCTTCAGTTTCAGATAATTACCGCAAAAGAACATGCCACATGGTTCACTTTATTTGAGTCGGTGCTTTTCAGGGGTCTCTAATAAGAGAAAATACAACTAGTGAGCTCAGTCTTGGTGTCTGCATATTTTTTGTCTGTGCACAGCTATCAAAACATCCACTTAAGCAAACGATGGAGATGGAAGGGGTGTGGCAGATTAGCAAATGAGTGCAGCTGTAGAGAGGGAAAATTGAGTTGAGTGCAGGTATTGATTGCCTTAAAATGCTGTTTGTAGTAATTATAAGGCTGCACTTAAACTGAAGTTACACCTGCTTATTGGCCTCATAACTAATCCCTGACAGGTGTCATCTTACAGAGCAGCCAGTCGGTTTGTTTGGCAGCAGACAAAGGTCATTGACAACATACTGTATTTTTGAGATGGCCGGCCTAGTGACAGCAGTCTTCAGTCTAAATTTTTGTGGAATTTTATTAATCTGTTAGTATGCTGATTGATTGGGAATGTGTGCAACATGAGGGTTGACGTCATCCTTTTCAAAATTCTGTACTCATTTTATGTTTCCTGTCCAGCAGGGAAACGGGGCCGAGGGCGGTCCTGACCTGTCACAGTGGATACTGACTTGATGTGTGGGGTTACACCGTAAGCTGCAATGGATGTTGAAACAAAAAAAAAGAAAAAAAGAGCACGACAAAAAGGTCCAATGATATTCCAGCCTTACAGAAGAAGCATCTCCCCCTCCCCCCATGTTTTTTATTTTTATTTTCATTTGTTTCTGAAACTGCCACCTTAAAAAAAAAAAAAAAAAAAAAAAAAAGAAAGAAAAAAAGATGACCGGAGGATTTTAAATACTCGCCACAGCCTCTTTGCCCCAGCCCTGAATTACAGGGCTCTATGTATTGCCCTTACAATCTCCCCCTTCCCTGTCCCTGAACATGCCATTTTTAAATAATTATTGAAAAATTGCACTTTTTAAGTTCGTGGGTTTGAAGTGGCTCAAAGGAGCTTGATGCTATTGTATATTTTTGTGCTAATCGCAATTTTTATTGTCGGAATATCCATGTTCTTAATCGTTTGATCTGGATGTTTGACAGAGAACATTTGCAGGTTTTTAGGGTGTACCCACCTGGCATGGATAAGTCAGGCATTCCAGGAAAGTGGTTCTTTTCAGAACTTGTCTTTAAAGGGTTGGTTGACTACCTCAGTACAGAGGACTAAACTACCCGGCCTGTACTGTAAATAGGGAAACTATATTGATGAAAGCAGGGCTTGTTTTCATACAAAATATGCACAAGAGCTGCAGCGCAAAAACAATGTACTTAATGTAATATAGTCATTTTAGCTGCAGCTCTGACACTGCAAACAGTCAAACTGGGCATGCAAAACAATCTCATATGATGAGTCTGAACAAGCCCTGCTTTTATCCTATTTTGAACTGAATTAGCCGCCTTGCTTCTTCAGAGTATGTAGTTACTGGTTGTATAGTTTTTCGAATAAAATGTTACTTTTGTAAAGGCTTCAACATCAGAGGCATCCAACTGCCTTTGATTAAAAAAATAAAAAACAAAAATAAAGCCCTGCAGTGTCCCTTTTGTGCCACTGAATTATTCCAGTGGGTTTGTTTTTATATTGATACCAATACATTTTCAAACATCAGATCATGTAAAACAACCTAATCCAATCCTTCATAATGTAAGATCATATTAATCTTGAGTGATCCCTTCCCAGCTCCCAAGACAGCAACTATGAGAAAGATTTTTCCGAGTTAATCTTGACGGATGACTGAATTGCCATATTGCCCAGCCAGTGAGCATGTGTGCCTAATGTTAGCTGCTATGATTTGGTGAGGGATCATAGTCACATATAGTGGTAGAAGGGATACTGCAGTGAAGGATTTCTATTTCCGGGTATAGCAAAAAGGAAACTGCTCTTCAATCCCAGTTTTCTATACAGTTAACTCCCTCAATAAAATCATAACAACCACCTTTTGAAAAAAGATGTTAGCAGTTTTAAACTATTGTTGGTGGCCAACAACGTTTTTTGCATTCCTGCAAATAAATTGTTTTATACTGTAAAATGGAGGTGAGTGTAACTTATTTTTGTAATAAAGTTTTTGATTTCTATCTGTGTCTTAGTCTTTGGATAAAATCTTCATGCGGTGCAAACGCTCTGCTCTTAATTGGCTGGTGTTTGATTCAATTTTACATCAGGTCTGTCCTTGAAACGATGTAGTTGTCAGTGATGTTAATTTCTCTTCATGTGATGGTAAGATAAATCTTAACGGTTAAAAAATGATGCACTTTGTTTCTATTTAAGCATGACAGATGAAGGCATACAAACATCACTGAGAATGAAATATAAATCAAAATCAAGTTTTAACTTAAAAAGACAACTGTGTGTTCCTTTTATATGTTTATTAAATGTTGCAGATGTCAGAGCAGACATTTCTATCAATTAACAATAGCTTAGCTCCATAGTTAAGTGTCCCAGGAACAGCTATGCATAATAGTGGGTCGGCCCAGGCCCCCATTGTCACTTGGATATCGAGTAATGAGTTGTAAATGTGGCTGTCTGGACCTTCAAATGTTTTTTATTCTCTCAATACATCATGGAGCGAAGAGAAACTTTGGCCTCCATGGACTCGGGGTTCTTCAGGGTGTCTGCAGGTCCTTAAAAAGTCCTAAATTTTATACATATTCGGCCTTGAATGTCTTTAAATAGTCATACATTTGAGTTTGTGATGTCTTATTTGTCACAAACCTCTAATTTGTCCATCTTCTCTTTGTGCCAAAATGTATTAAATGTACCACTGAACGTTACACTCTTCTTTTTTTTTTACACTGCAGATTGACCTAACTCACACCAATAACCATATTCCTACATAATGTCTACCGCTGCACCCCATATATACAAAGCTTCATACATTATGCTTTAGTAAGAAAAAGATTTGCCCAAATGTCTCAGATTTGATTAAAAAATAGTCCTGAAAGTGTCTTCATAAGTGTTTGATACCTGTAGACACCCTTAAATCATAGAAGTGAACAATCTGGGGCCCTACAACTAGCAAAACTGAACTGACTATTGCTATTAGTAATACACATGCATTTCCTGTGATGACATTTTTAAAAAAGACTGCACTGAAAAGGTCTATTTATAGAACCTGAAGGCAATATAGGTCAGTTGTTGGTTATTGGGCTTCCGTTTTCATCTGCTGAAGCAACGAGTGGGAAGCATGGCTGCTCTAAAGGATACAGTTAGGACCCTAAAATGATATGCAGTTCATTCATAGAGAGGAGAGCAACTCAGGGCCTTCATCAGGCACGTGCAGAGAGGGAGGCTGAGGCTGCTCACCTGCACCTCTTGATGCCCAAAACCAAGACATTATATTGGATAATATATCAAATCCAATTATGTTATTGTATTACACTGTTTTTTTTATTTAAAAATGTGTAAAAATATTAAAAATTCATCTTTGACCTGTCATAAACACCTTTCCTTGATACGTTTGCTCAGATTTTCAATGGATTCCTCTTGTGGATGATGCTGATTATGGCCATGATCGTACCTGCAATTGTCAATGTTCTGTATAACTTCTGAGAAATATTCCTTTCCTTTCTATATTTCTCAAAAAAGGAAAGTCCCCTACTTTACAGACTTGGAAAGAAGTGATGAGATAGTATTTGACCATAGAAAAGACACTGTCTGAGGACAACAATTAAACAAAGTAATATAATGAGGTCCATTTATGAGGCCCTAAAAGACTAATAAAAAAATAAAAATACAAAAATGTATATAATAATAATAATAATAATGATTATTATTATTATTATAAAATAAAAGAAAGAAAGAAAGCAGAATACACGACAAGATGCCCAGTTTAAGAAAAGAGGTCGAGGTGGGGGGATGTACACTATGTAAAATGAATGTGGTTTAAATGTATATATTACTTATGTCTTATGTGTAGTGTATAAAACATACTGATGTTCTCATGTTAGCCTAACACCTCCCTAAATTAGTAAATTACATGTAATCTTATACACCAAAGTACCAAATACATAATTGTCATATTGAAATTGTGAGCAAAACCTCATGGCGGAAAGCATTAAATCAAATAAAGATAATTAATAAAGAAAAAAAAGGAAAATCCCCTCAGATTATATTAAAATATCTGTGAGAATGTCAAAGGATTCCTGTTCATGATTACCCTGATTATGACCATGGCATTTTTTTTATTTTTTTGTATAGTTTTGGGGAAATTTAAAGTGAAATTCAGCTCAAATAACATTAAAACATTCAGGATTTCCTTATATTTATTTCTCATAATCAGCCTCAAATTTCATCACATGGGGGACAGTGAAATACTGATGTAGCTTCTGTTTAAGTATGGGTCAGTATCACAGGTTATGCCTTAAATTATGATGGTGTGTGGTGTTTTGAAATATTGTTCCCTGCCCCCCTTTTTAACTTGGAGCACCTGGCCCCCTAAAGGTCTCTGCCCGGCCCTGGCATCATTGAAGGACTTCAGTTTCTTCCACTTCACAGTTAATTAGGCTTTTTCTAACCATAATTAAAATGATTGACCATGACTTTGATGTTTGGTTGATTTAAACAGGCCTCTGGTGGCATTTAAGTCTATCAGATTTGTATACTGTGCAAAAATCTGTCCAGTAGAGTCATAATTAGTGGACCTGGTGTCGCTAATATTGTCTTCCTGGACTATTTGAACACACCAGGTACCGTGTTGCTTAATCAGGTAACCATAGCAACAGCACTGATGTGGCTGCTACAGCGGAACTAATTAGCTAACCTCAGCAGAAGCTAGCTAATTGGCGGTTAACCCTATTGTTACCAGGTAAAATGAAATTTTTAGCTTTCATTTGTAGTTTTCACGGGTATATTGTCGTGGTAAATCATTGACCACACGTTGATATTAGCGCTAACGCACCTCAAATCCGTTATTTAAGAAAATGTTTGCTAAATATCGCCATGACAGAGGAACGTCATCGCCGCGTCGACCTCTTCTCTCAAACTGGGGCACCTCGTCGTGTATTCTGCTTGTTTATTTGAGGTAATATGTCGTTATTACACTTGTTTTTGTGAAAACTACAGTAGCCAGTGTGCTACGAGCTGCCGCTGTGAGCGCAGCGGAGGTGACATCACGCTCCAGCGCTGACAACCAGGCAGCACCCGTTGCCCCCTCAATGGACAGTAATGACAGCCGGAGCACCGCAGCCATTAGCCAAACAGCATCGGAGTTTCGGGACAGTCTATGCACAGATCATGCTGTGTAATTACCTCTAATCCCGCTGTGGTTTACAGCTGTGCGCGGCTGTCTCGCCTCTGCTACGCTGATCCTATAAACAGGCAACCTGCGCATTTATTCTGCAAATTCATGATGGTGTCGCAGCTGGACTACAGTGAAAAATGGCCCTTAACATCCACCGTACACTTGCAGTAAGTGCTGGAGTCGATAAATTAAAAAGTCACTGGTGTGGAGCAGCTCAGATGAAATGATTTTTAAGTGAAGCTGTTGTGTGTTGCTGCAGCACGCCCTTGTTTATTCCCAGTTGCTCCATGAGGTCTTATTTATGTCACAGCAATATGCAGTAGGCTACATGTAAACAAGCTCTCCAGGGCGATCAAGATGGGATGCATCAGGGCTTGTCTGCAGAAAATAAGGCGCACGGTGAAGCTCGAGCGGTTCAGAGAGCTGGGCCGACAGTATCCAGTCTTCTGCTTTCTGCTTCTGCTCCTGCTGCTGTCCACTGTGCTTTTAAACAGGTAACTACACACTCATTACTCAATCAGTGCTACCTCATTTATGACATCCCATTTCCTTCATATGCTGAAATGTTTTTACCTTGTTAATGGCCATATATATCTTATATTTTCACAGATATATTCACATTATGATGGTGTTTTGGTCCTTCCTGGCTGGAGTCGTCACTTTCTACTGCTCTTTGGGGCCTGAGTCTCTGCTGCCCAATGTCTTAGTCTCCATCAAACCAAAAACCAAGGTACCTCAGCATTAAATTTCCCAGTATTTGTGACTCTGTGCCTTGATCATTACAGTTTGACAACATTTCTGTTATGTCACTTGATGCTTTTTACATAAAACATCTAATGTCCGTAGTGGTGTCTGAAAACACTTCCACTATCTGAAAGTCTGCATCTCTGCAGTTGCAGTGAATGGTGGGTATGATCCCTGTAAAAGCTGTTTATCCACAGTATGTTAACTTTCTCTTGCAGTTGTACCAACAGGAGCTGTTTCCACTGGGCCACAGCTGTGCTGTTTGTGGAAAGATCAAATGCAAAAGGCACAGGTGAGACACCTGGTTATGTTGTGGTGTAGTTGTCATTGAGGACGTGGCTGTAGTGTGTTATATCACGGCCTTATCATTTGTGTTAACACTTGTTGTGCTGATAAGGTGAACTCTCAATGCCTGCAGACACAAGAGGGCACTCCATAGACCTGGATATTCCCTCTGACTGTGTATATAACCACGCTAGTGCATATTCTGGTTGTATTGTGCTAGGAAAAGACAGGGTTAAAATCAAACAAAGTGAGTGCTAAACTGGAGAAAAGAGTCATCTTGATCAATTAAGGAGAGACATAATTCTGCTTTAATCTTATTGTACTGGGTTTGTCAACATACATTTAATGTGCTCAGTAATACACTGTTGTTTATCTAGGTATAGGAGATGTTACTCTGCCCTCTAGTGGTCAGAATGGATTCTTATATTTTGCCTTTGTGTGACACTGATATTTTTGTTTTTCAAATTTACTGATAGACCGACTTTATTACTGGAAAACTATCAGCCATGGCTTGACTTGAAAATTCCCTCTAAGGTGGATGCTTCTCTTTCAGAGGTAACACGTGCATAGATGAAACATATTTCTAAAGATATAATTAAATAAATAGACCAAATTACCTCACAGTCCAGGTCTGTTTTCATGTTTTTTTTTTCCAGATTCTAGAGCTGGTTCTGGAAAATTTTGTGTATCCTTGGTATAGGTAAGCCATTTTTTGGTATTTTTTTGCATGTCATATTACAAAGGAACGTGGTATAATGTGTTATATGAAGTGACATGTGATTATAAGGTGTTTCTTTTCAGGGACATCACGGATGATGAGGCCGTTTGTTGATGAGCTGAGAGTGACTTTGCGCTTTTTTGCAGCTGTGTTGGTCCGCCGTACTCAGAAGGTGACAAATAAGACTATATGGAGATGTTTGGATGCTGACTAACTGAACATGATTTTTTTTTAATCCATTGTTATTGGTCTCAGGTTGATGTGGCATCGCTCATCACACAGAAGCTTCTAAAAGTCTCCATGAAGCACATTGAAATAATAAGCAAAGCAAGGCAGAAAGGTATTGCCGATATGCATCACCCACTGAGTCTTTTCCTTTTGTTCACCATATAAAACAAACAACAAACCTCTCTTTATCCCCTCTGTGTCCCCCCTCTGTAGTAAAGAACGCAGAGTATCTTCAACAAGCTGCCCTGGACGAATACGGTCCTGACCTCCATGTCGCCCTTCGCAGCCGCAGAGATGAGCTCCTGTACCTCAGGAAGCTGACTGAGATGCTCTTCCCCTACATCCTGCCACCCAAGGCTACAGACTGCAGGTAACTCAGCGCTGTGACAATAAAGACAGTGCCTCTATATATTTGTCACAGTGCGGCAGGAAACATCATAGCATCACTGCACTTTATTGTCCCTCGAGTAGAAAGTCTGACAGCAGTGACGCCATACAACCGCAGATAAGGATCATTCTTCACTCTCTTATTTCTTATTTCCTGCCGCCTTATCTCTTCACTCCTCTCAGATCTCTTACTCTCCTGATAAGAGAAGTCTTGGCTGGTTCTGTCTTCCTTCCTTCAATGGACTACTTGGCTGATCCTGTGAGTGTAGACACATTAAGGGCAGATTTTCTGAATCCAAAGGATGTCACTTGAGGCCCTCTGCTGTCTAAACCCTGATTTGTATTTAGTATTGTAGCATGTCAATAAATGTTATTTACCATGAGCATGCAAATGGAGGACAAACGTTTATCTGTCAGAACATCTACGCAAGTTTTATGAATTTACTGACTGTTGTTTTTTTTATTCCAGGACACAGTCAATCATTTACTTTTGATATTCATCGACAACTCCCCTGTAAGTATATATTGAACTTTAATCTCATGTGCACAGGCAGATCCATTAACATTCTGTGTCTTTAAAAATAATGCTGCAGAGTGTGTGTAATTCATGGGTGAATTAGATAAACATGTTTTCCATCTACTTTTGTCCCTCCAGCCTGAGGAAGCCACAGAGCCCACTTCAACATTGGTTCCTTTCTTGCAAAAGTACTCTGACATTCGCAACAAAAAGCCCTCTGTGAGTGTTTCCTCAAATAAAAACATACAAGTATCATCCCCCAAACAAGCCACCAAATACTGTACGTAATAATATTTACTGAGTTTTAGCTCAGTGTATCAGGTCTCAAAGATCTAAACAAGAAGTTGTGAGAACATATTTTTGAACTTCTTAAAGAGCACTCTCTTTGTTAACTCTGATCTCATTTCTCTCTTTCACTACTGTTCTCTCTCTGCAGGTGCTGAAGCTGGAGCTGAAGGAAATTAGAGAACAGCAAGACCTTCTCTTCCGTTTTATGAACTTCCTGAAGCAAGAAGGGGCAGTCCATGTGCTCCAGTTCTGCCTTGCAGTCGGTAAGCGAGTCCTGAACATACTGAATGGTTTTAAAAGCATGGAGTAACCAAGCCATCAGTCAGTCAAGCCACATCACTGGAACAGACATCAGTTGGGACTCAGGTTTTAAATTCTAAGTTTTAAAGGCACAGTTCACCTCCAAATCAAACATACATACTTTTCCTTCCACCTGTAGTGCTATTTATCAGTCTGGATTGTTTTGGTGTGGTGTGTAGGAGCTATTTTCTTTATACCGAACTACACCCGCCAATCGTATCACCTCGCAGACGGATGCTTGCTTCTACTCATGGACGAGAGGCTTGTGTCTATGACAGTGCAGGATGTACACTATAATGGCGTCCTCCTCGGCTGAGCTGTAGCATTAGCTAGCTCAGTGGTGCAAGGTGAGCTAGCAGTAGATGCACGCTTCCTTCTGCACGTTGTTACGGCTGGCGGATGTAGTTTGGAAGAAAAAAATAGTTCCTACATGAAACTGCTCACAACAAGGTCTGTGGATTATCTTGAGTAACCGGGTCATGATTTTTGGAAAGAGACATTGCTGCTGAGTTTTTTTTAAATGTGTTTTGGCGCCTTGAGCACCACAAGCTGAGTGCCATCCAAGTCCATTATATTAGCGAGAAGGCAGACATCTCTAAATCTCTTTTTGTTTCTTTACTTTTAATTTGTAGTAGTTGTAATATTAAGCATTGACTGAACTGAACTGAAATAGAAGCAGCCCTTCTCTGACCTCTCAGCCACACACAGTCAGTCTGAAAGCATCAGCAAAACCCACTAAACACTGTCCCTAGTCCTGACACTCATAGATACCACAGTGATGCATTCTTAAACGTCCTTACACAATGAGACGGAGCTGTCTGACTCTTTTAACTTCTCAGAGGAGTTCAACGACAAGATACTGTGCCCAGAGCTGTCTGACTCAGAGAAGATGATGCTTCACGAGGAGGTGAAGAAGATCTATGAGACGTACTGTTTGGACGAAAGCGTCGACAAGATCCGCTTCGACCCCTTCATAGTGGAGGAAATACGCAACAGTATGTCAGTCACTGAAATTACAATTGCATTAAGAGCTGCGTATAATTACCTAATGCTATCAACATGAATCTGTTTTTTGTCAAACTTTCCAGTCGCAGAGGGCCCGTATGCAGAGGTGGTGAAACTGCAGACCATGAGGTGTTTGTTTGAAGCCTACGAGCACGTTCTGTCCCTGCTGGAGAATGTTTTCACCCCCATGTTCTGTCACAGTGATGAGGTTAGTGTCTACACCACGAAATGAATCACTCAACTTGCTGTCACCCAGCTTGACAACACATGCCTGAGGCTAAACCCAATTAATGAATCCTCCTCTTTATAGCTGCATTGCATCTGTCGGTCATGCTCTGATTTCTTAATATGGTTGTTTTAGCCCGGACTGATGTTAATATCCTCTATCATTTGAGTTGTGTATGTATCAGATTTAACAAAACTATATCTGCCAAATGCTGGAATTAGAGTTGATTTAGAATTCACAGACTCTCTTGCGCTACCCTCTTCCGATCTCTCAGCCACCAACCACTATTGGCCGTGTCATCAATACCAGACGCGCAACTGGCCAATGAGCCTGACACTGGAATTATGCCAAGCTGCCAAGCCGAATTTCACCCCTCAGAGGCTGTTTCATTGAATACAGCTGGGTGGACCAGTGCTCAGCCATTGTCCACAGCAGGCCACTGTCCTGCTTGAATAGTGTGTCTGGAAAATAATATTAGTATTTGATTTTTTTTTTTTTGCCACTCCTGTTGCTGCTCTAAAATGAACAGTGCAGTCATGATTATTATTATGAAGGCATAAAGAGGTCACTCGATACATGCAGCAGCATGTGCCTTTAATGTTGCTTGTATACTGTCACAGAATTTGCACATTAACCGTGAAATTTACATACCATTATTTGCTCTTTCCATGTCATTCTCCAGTACTTTCGCCAGCTTCTGAGAGGGGCAGAGTCCCCTGCCAGGAATTCCAGGATGAGCAGGTAGGATTCACTTTACCAGTTTTTTTTTTATAAGCTTAACAGTAACGTACACCAGTATATAGATTCATTAGTTATTATTTGACAGATGGTACAGATGACTTAAAACAGTGCCTCACTGGTTGTTGTTTATTTTTTTTCAACAGAAAATTGATGGCTAATCTGCAACCCAAATTTCTTTAATCAGTTTGCATTTCCTCAATAAGTTATCAGACTTTTTTTAATGTTCACACCTCTCTGTATTGCGGGAGCTACTACAGTGTAAGGGCAGAATACAGTACGTGCCAGCTGCATTAAATACAAATCAAATATATGAATTCACTTAAAGTTTTGTCTTTGGCTCAAAAATCCCTCTGGTTTATGAACCAGGAAGGCCCCTCAGATCCTCCGGTTCTTCTATTTGAGTTGTTCCACACACTAAACAAAAGCATTTGGTGATGCTGCTTTCAGCCGTTACGCCCCAAGCTGCTGGAACAGCCTTTTGGAGAATCTGAGAGGGGCTGAAAATATACCTGTTACCTTATATTTTTAGACTCAAGCTAAAAAACTATCTATTTAGTCTTGCGTTTTTGTTGTGTTTTATAGTTTTGTGGTGTTATTCTTTCAGTTTCTCCTAAATAATCATTATTGGTTTAATCAACATTTTATTGTCGATCATTGTGTTTTACTTTATTTGATCAACATTTTACTGTTTTTAACATGTTAAGTTTTGTCAGTCACTTGCAAAGCACTTTGAAGAGCATTTGATTCGTTTGAAAGGTGCTGTAGAAAAAGTGTTTGATTGATTTGTTAATACAGCCTAAAAAAAGCTGTAAAGCAGCAGAAAAAAATAGTTTTTTTACTTTGCAGTGTAATGAAACTTAAGTAAGAAGTGCAGGGATCAACTGTCATGTTTCTATCACGGGGTGTGGTGTGTATGCGGCCATGGGGCCCTGCCACTAACTCCTTGTGCATATTGTTCCAGAAATAGCCTCAGTTTGGATGACATTCGGTGAGTATAAGGCATCAGTGTGCTGATCAAAACAGTGGCTGGCTGAGCAGTGCTGCTGCACGCAAGATACAAACGACACTTCATTTTTGCCTGACTGGTCTACAGTGAAACATGTGCTGCCTTTTTAACAAATTCACTGTGCTCTGGGCCCGCTGCAATCAGGGCTTCACTTCAATGAGCACTAGTCAGTGATATGATAATGATATATAATTTTTATTGCTAATCTAATTTCACCCATAAAAACATGTTTTATTTGGTGCCTGTGCTATAAACACAAATGAAAGAAGAGTGGGAAAAGTGACCTTAATCAGCTAATCGTGTTAATCATAGCATGAGTCATCATAATCATATGTTAATCAAGCCAATCCAGAGTGATGCTGCTGAACACATGCAATATAATATCTTAGTTTTGGAGGTTTTAGGCTGTATTTATAATGACTTGCTTGCTAAATTTTTCAAACTTAGCTTTGCTCGCTTCAGAAATGAAATAATTATACGTCCGGTCACCAGAATAAAATGTTGGCATTGTACATTTTTGCAGACCACGGACATGTTGCATTTCTGTTTCATATACATCATATCAACATCTCTGGGTATTTTAAATTAGATGTTGGGACATTTCCAGCCGTGTTTTTGGCGACCAAACAGGGTATCTTTAACGAGACATCAGTGCATTTCCAGCTGTGTTTGTGGTGACCAAACCAGTTATTTACAACAAGATGTAGGGACATTTCCAGCCATGTTTATGGTGACCAAACCGGTTATTTTCAACAAGATGTAGGGACATTTCCAGCTGCGTTTGTGGTGACCAAACCGATTATTTTCAACAAGATGTAGGGACATTTCCAGCCATGTTTGTGGTGACCAAACCAGTTATTTTCAACAAGATGTAGGGACATTTCCAGCCATGTTTGTGGTGACCAAACAAGTTATTTTCAAAAAGATGTAGGGACATTTCCAGCTGTGTTTGTGGTGACCAAACCAGTTATTTTCAACAAGATGTAGGGACATTTCCAGCTGTGTTTGTGGTGACCAAACCGGTTATTTTAAACAAGATGTAGGGACAATTCCAGCCGTGTTTTTGGTGACCAAACAGATTATCTTTAATGAGACATCAGTGCATTTCCAGCTGTGTTTGTGGTGACCAAACCGGTTATTTTAAACAAGATGTAGGGACATTTCCAGCCATGTTTGTGGTGACCAAACCAGTTATTTTCAACAAGATGTAGGGACATTTCCAGCCATGTTTGTGGTGACCAAACCGGGTATTTTCACCAAGGTGTAGGGACATTTCCAGCCGTGTTTGTGGCGACCAAACTGGGTATCTTTAATGATGCATCAGGGCATTTCCAGCCGTGTTTGTGGTGACAAACCTGGTATTTTTAATGTGACATCACTGCATTTCCAGCAGTGTTTGTGGTCACCAAACCAGTTATTTTCAGCAAGATGCAGGGACATTTCCAGCCATGTTTGTGGCGACCAAACAGGGTATCTTTAACGAGAAGTTGGGACATTACCATTGGTGTTTGTGGCGCGCAACTAGGTATTTTAGGCCCTTACCAAGTGGTTTTGTGCTTAGTCTTTACCACACATTAACCACAGTATTGTCACAACATTACATTCAAAACTGAAACGTTAAGTTTTGACATATCCACTACATATGAAACAGACAAATTTAACATATGAAACGTACATATGTACGAATGTAACATATCCTTGGTGTGCAGAAATGTACAATGACAGCACTTATTTTGGCAGTGGGGTTGGAATAAAACATCAGGGGAACTTCAGGAGGGATACTGGTTAATTTTATGCTTCAGTTTTTCCACCCGGTTAAGAAAGCAATCTTGTTATGAAGGCAGTTTTCAAAGCAGCATGAATTATGCCACTCAAAGGAAATAGATGAGATAGCAGATATTGGCTCTCACTGGCACTTCATTCGTAATCGCTGACCAACTACGAGCCTCAGCTCCCTCCATGTCTGCAATTCAGTAACCCCCCCTTCCACTCTGCCCATCTGTCCGCCTGTTACTCCATATTATGTATTGCCACCACCGTGCTGTGTCTGTGACTGTATGTCCACTCTGATTCTGTAACCACTACACTGCCTGCCCCGGTATGATCCACGGTCCTCTCCCTCCTCTTGCCCGTGGGGACGTGACCCTGTTCTGCTTATAGTTCCTGGGACTGGAGCCCCGAGTCCCCGTCCTCACTGTTCACCGCCTCTGGCAGCTCTTCACCTGCATCTTTTAACTCCCTCCATGCCCAGTCCACGTTCACAACTTTCCCATATGGCTCGCTATCCCACCGCCACTCATCACCCAAGTAAGTCAGGGTCCATCTGTGTGTCACAGGTCGCTCAGTGTGATGTCATGCTGTCCACTTCCCCCCTACGTGACCCCAGGTCCCAGCCAGACGCCTGCATGGTGGGGCCTGTGCATGGGATCCTGTTTTTATTTGTCATGTGTCTTTCCTCTAACTTTGTTGTGTTGTTTAGGCTGAAGACTCGCCTGTTGTTTTGACAATGCAGTGACTTTTCAATGTTCAGTTTCTCGTGTATTTGGTATATCACCATGCATATTATGGTGAGTTTTATTTCACTTATACTACTAGGCACGCACACAGAACACCTGTGATGTTGTGTGCCCTTTCTGGTCGACTGGTAACTGATCATATAATTTTTGTAGACATCTGTTCATGAAATCACTGCTGTGTGTTGTGTCTGCTTTTGGCCCCGCAGCGCTTTAAGAACAAACCAGGCATTTCATTGCGAGATGGCTGTGAAGTGACATTTTGGCTTTGGGTTTGGCTACCTTAGCTTTTTTTCTCCCCATTGTACAGTCACGATACCGATGCAGTATGCTGCTCCTTGTTTCCCCTCTTGTCCTCCGCGGTTCCTTCCCTGTCACCTCTCTCAAGCTGCATGCGCTTTGCCAAAGCCATGCGCGTCTCCTCCATTACGCATTGTTTAATAATCTCCCTGTTTGGCCTGCAGGAACACGTCAAAGAGGGGCGAGTCCTTTGGGATCAGCCGCATTGGCAGTAAGATCAAAGGAGTGTTCAAGAGCACAACCATGGAGGGAGCCATGCTGCCATCCTATGGGCTGGTGGAGGGAGAGGATGATATGGTGAGGCTGAGCTAAAAATATGACAGATAGGCTATTAATTTTTAGATGATTTAAAGCAGTGGTTCCCAACTGGTCCAGCTATGGGGTCCAGATTTCTCCCTAGTCATTACTTCAAGGTCCACACAGTTTAATATATTCAGCGTCATACTTGTGTTTGGCCATGCTGTCGAGCTAGTTTTCTGTCTCCTTCAATAGCTATCAGTAGTCACTCAATCTACAGTGGGAAACAATACTTCAAAATAAAAGCTCTGTGCCAGAAATTCACTGTACTTAAAAATTAAGTGTGTTTTTTACAAACTTGCGGCCCATTCAGAATGGACCCAAGACCCACTCTTGGCCTGTGAGCCACCAGTTGGGAACTGCTGATTTAAAGTGTTTGTTATAATGCAGATAGGACAATAGTTTCCTTTAGAGCAGTGATACTCAACTTCTGGCCTAAATCTGGTCCTCGATAGGATGCCAGGTGGCCCGCTGTTCCATTTTCTAATCACAGTGACGATAAATCAATTCACAATAAGGTGCCAGAATGCATAGAAAAGCATCAAAATAGAGCTTGTTTATAAAAAATTTAAGTGCTAGGGGAGGATCCCTCTGACCCCCTGACAGAGGTCCAGGCTAAGCCCAGAGTGTCCTCAAATCCAAGGAATGCCCCTTTGTACACCTGAACTGCTTGGGGCTGCTGCGACTGGATTTGCCTCTTGGCAAAGATGAGCGAGAACAACAAAGACTGACAGTAAATCTGTTTGTTTATTAACTGCCCCCAGCCTCCTGTCATTTTGCAAAGGCACCTTGAGTTTCCCTGCCTCAGAGTCTGGGTTTAAAACACAAATCAAATTGTCCTATGTGTGTTTCTCATTTTTACAGACATCTCTGACTCATGTAAATTTTAAAGCAATAAAGTAATCACAAAAAGGGAAGAAAAAGTAAAATTCAAAGTCCTACACACTATGACTGTAGTTGCCACTTGGCGGCGTTGGTGAGTAAAGAACGGAAAGTCTAACTGTTCATTAGGTCTGCCTCCCATGTGTACATTCCAGAGATTTCCGTTTTGATGATTTCACAGGTTGTAGTCTTAGATCGCTGCTGTCTGGATTCCCAAAAAACGAGTTGAACTTCACTTCCCAGATTTGATGAACGTGTGTGTGACCTAGTTTGACAAACATTTTCTCCACATAATCAAGTACATGAAGTATATCTTGTTGTCCAAAGCTCCACTGAACCTTTTTTATTATGTTCAGTCCAACATTAAAATCAATTTTCTATGGTTGCACAAATACTGTAATAGAAAACAAATGACATTGTTGTAGCTGTGCTCGTCTGTGTAGTGTGAGTTTACACGCTCAGCTGACAGAGGGATGTGTGTGGTTCATATGAAAACACATGAGACTTATAAACAGGACTAAACATCTGCTGCTGTGGCCGAGAGCAGTGTAAGTGGTCTGTTTCCTGACTTTAGGACTTTTTCTTTTTCTGTACAGAAGTGTTTGGGATTGTTTTAGAAATAATGTGTGTAGGAAAATAAATCACATGTACAGTTATAATGACCTGTCTCCCATAGCTGGTGCAATAAATCCTGTTAGCTGAGTATCTGGAAATGTTTTTTAATTGACCTTGATGTATCGAGTGCAGAGGGATATGCTTTGTTTGCCTTTGTGTTTCCCTTGTTTGAGTCTCAGGCAGCGTTTTTGTAAGACTTAGTTCCTTCATAGTAAATTCGATAGATGTACGTTGTATGTTAAAGCTGCAGAGACGAGACTGATGAATATACTTGAATTGTAACTCACTACAAACTAAACAGAACTCGAAAGAACAAAAGAAATCCAAGAATTGAGAAGTCAGCCCTGCAGCCAGCACTGCTCTTGAGATTGTACCTTAACAGCAGCAGTTTTGACAATGACCTATTTCTTCTGAGGAGCTGTGCTCTACTTCACCTTAAACTCTCACTTCCTTCCATTCAAGGTGGAGGAAGCCATGATGGTGCTGGAGGACGACTCTCCCATGGAAGCAGCCTCCACCCCCAGCACCCCCCGAAACCTTTCAGCCTGGAACATCACCATCCCGTACATTGATTTCTATGACGATGACGTGAAGAGGGAGAGGATTCCTGTGTTCTGCATCGATGTAGAGCGCAATGACCGGAAGGCAGGTGAGCCTTCGCGGCCCGGTCCCTCTGTTTCACTTACTGTCATCTCAGAGGGGTCATTGTGCTTTGCTGCATGATGTTATAGAGTTGTATAAGTTCTTGCTCACATAATTGTTTAAAGCCTCTCAAATATTTATGTCTAACTAAGTTATAATCAAAAGTCAAGTTTGGATTAAAAAAGAAAACTCCTTAATGATTCTACATGACTCTGAATGTCATAAATACTTCCTTTAAGATTTCAAGGAGCAGTAAAGTCACAACTTGTTTTTTCACACTTTTTACACTTACTAGTTTCTTATGTATAAAGTAAACAGCACACTTATTAGGAAACTTTAGAATTATTAGAAGGTAAGATTATGTTTTCTATGGACAGAGCCAGGCCAGCTGTTTCCCTCTGATTCCAGACTTTATGCTAAGCTACGCTTACCCCCTGCTAGCTAGAGCTTCATATTTACAATCCACTCATCTAACTCTCAGCAAGTTAGAAAATAATCATGCGTCCAAAAATATATAACTAAATGAAATGAAAAATGTAGAGCTTTGACAGACAAGAACATTCTACTGCCAGTTTACCCTTTGAAACCTGAGCAGATTGGCTTGGTTTCTTTTAAAATTTTGGGAAAAAGGCAACGAGCAATGAAAGAATGAATGACCGCTCAAATTTGCAGGAAATTAGTAAAAAGAGAAAATTAAAGACAAGAAAATTTGTAACATAAAAAAAGAAAAAAGAAATGACCGGAAAAAAAGAGCTTAAAAATTCTAATAATTCTGTAACATAATTTTAAAATATAAAATAATGATAACTATAAATATAGTTTAAAAAATGATTTTCTAAAACTTAATTTTCTGCAATTTCTGGGATATTTCTTACCAAAGTGCTCATTGCTTCTTTCCCCTTGCTTAAAAAAAAGAAATTGCACAATTTGCTCAGGGTTAAAAGGTTTAAATACTTGCAAAAGGCATCTGAAAGCAGCATAATAAAATTGATATCACTCCAGGCTTCAAAGGGTTAATGAGACCTCATGGACTCACATTCAGATTAATTCTTTATTTGCTTCCTCAGTCTGTACACAATCAAACAAGTTACACTCAGAAACACGGTGCAAAAACATCACAACAACACAAGTAAATTTTCCCAGAGTGACATTCTGGGGCTAAAAACAGTCACTTGTTGTTCAAATAAATTGGCACATACAAGTAACAGTTACTTCTCTCTGCTTCTCTAACTTATTAATTGTATTGTTTGTTTTCCCTGTCTGTGTTTGTCTGCAGTGGGACACGAGACTGAGCACTGGTCTGTGTACAGAAGATATCTGGAGTTCTACGTCCTTGAATCAAAGCTCACTGAGTTTCATGGTAAGGTTTCTGTTTGCATTAGAGGGTTTGTGCATGGTCCTTTTTTATTTATTGTCTTATGGAAAGAATTTCCCACCAAAACGGTCTCACTGAGTCCAGCGGATTCACAGAACATTACTTTCAAGTGAACCTTAACTTTGGGAGTCAAGTGTTGCATAATTTTGGGAGTCGTTTCGGAAACTACGCAGCTTTTATTTTCCTGTCAAAGTAAAAGGAAGCTTGTTTTTTTTTAGTGATTTTATTTCTTGTATATTTTTGTAGGCTCGTTTCCAGATGCGCAGTTGCCTTCTAAGAGAATCATCGGTCCCAAGAACTATGAGTTCCTCACATCAAAGCGGGAGGAGTTTCAGGAGTACCTTCAGGTAGATGTCTGAGAAGATACAACACTTGAGGCCCTCTGTACATGTATACAGATATTTTAAAAAAAGACCTTTGTTTACACAATATCTCTGTCCACTCTAGAGCGAAAGAATGACTCAAAGCACTTGCTGGCATTAGCTGTCGTCCACAGTCTTTCCTCATTGCAAAGGTTGTAAAGAGTACAGCCACCTTTTTCAAAACACCTACTGGAGATCTTGTCACTGTTGATTCCCCTGATATAAGGATGAAGGAGCTTAACATGCAAGTGATGCTCTTGACATGTAAAAGTTTTCTTTCCACTCCTTATCTACAGCAACCCCACTTTCAAAATTTTCCCACTTCCTGCTGGTTCGACCGGCTGAAGCAGACTAGAAAACACTGGGCGCAGCAGACGCCTCTGTTTGTGCTAACAAAACGTTAACGAACTGGCAGTCCACCGTAGTTGTTATTGTTTCTGGTTCATTTCAATCAGGAGAGACAGAAGAATGAGAAAAGATAATATTTAATACAGAGTGTACAGATGAAGAGATGATTTGTGCTGATGAAGATTTAACAGAAGTCTTTGGCACTAGGAAACCAGAGGGAGATATTTTGTGATCGAGGGACATCTGAGCAGCAGCAGGATAAATCCCCCCATGGAGTCCAGACAGACACTGGTGGTGGTGGTGGTGGCTGATGACTCTGAGGCTGATGACTGCTGAGGTGTATGAGGCTGATGAATCCGTAAAGATTAAGTGGTGATGGAGGTGGAGGGTGTGCACGATGGCAGCAAGAAATAACTACAGCAGAGAAAGAACCATATTTAAAACGAGTAGAAGTAAGATGATAGGCTGCCAGAGAAGTTGTGACGCTGTGCTGTTTGTTGATTGTGAATCAGCTGATGACTTAAGGGACCTACCCAGATGATGACACCTAGAGATAGCGAGTGAGCATACATGCAGGGTGTGAAAGAAACTTACAGCTTGAGCATGAAAAGTATTTTCTTCCTGACTGAATCTTCACAAAGCAACAATGGGCATGTGCATACAGAGGAGATGACATCATCGTTCCCCAAACACTCCATTTTACAAGTCCACACAGATACGAAGTAACCACAGTTATGAAAACTTTGCACCTTAGAAGGCGTTTTAAAAAGTCTGTTGTAGTGACCTAAAATTCTCTTTTTGTGTAAACAAGAGGCCCAAGTGTCAAGAAAAATAACCATTCTCAAAAATGTGTGTATACGTGTAGACAGACAGTCTTTTCTACTGAATTATTATTAGCCGCATATACTCAAGACATGTTGATGGATTTGGAGATGAGCCAGAATTTCACAACAAACTTCTAGTTATGTGCAGACAGATGAAGATTATTAAAGCACACAGCTGTGACAGTAATCTCTCTTTGATGAAAGTATAATTGTCACATTTGAACATGTGCCGTTTTTTACACTAAACACTAGTCAGTTCAAATGTGAAGTCAAGTCTTCTGCATTTGTAAGTAGAATAGGACGCCTACAAACTGAAGTCCATGTAGTATTTTGATCAGAGTGCTGTTACAGTATTGACATACCACCGTAACAGTGAAGGTTAAGTGTGCATTCACCTCTGTAATTACTCTTATTTTCACTTCTCCTCAGGCTCAGAGTGAGCACACACACACACACACACACACACACACACACACACACACACACACACACACACACACACACACATACTCACACACATACTCACACCCACAAACCCACACAAATCTCTGCACTCGAATGACCATCAAGATTAAACTGGAACGGTCTCAGTTTTGGAGTATTTCTTCCAGGAACACACTGCGTTCACTTTCAGACAATAACCCTTTTGAAGTAATCATGATTCAATTGTGAAGAACAAATGTCAGGACAGGTTAAATCACTGCTCTAAATGAATAAAATGCATTGGGCTGTGACAAGGGCGGCTGCAGCTTTTCAAAACACAGTTCAGCAGCTGTGTTTCAGGTCCACTTTTTTTTTTTTTTAGCAATGCACTCAAGGATGCTCTAACAAGATTTGCCTGTCAAACATTACTGCAGGAAAATGACCAAAGTCACATCCTTTGATTGTTTGTCTAATGAGATTTATTTTTCAAAGCATCACTCATGAATTCATGGAAGTTTCGGCAGACTCCGAAATCCCAGATGTGTAGGAACTGGAACGCCCTTGAACGCTACAACAAGAAAGATTCTTAAATAGTCCCTGCTCAGGGGTGCATCACCACACGATGATAAATGACAAAATAACAAGACAAACTTCAACTTCAGTTTATTTTAAAATGCACATCGCCTAGAGAGTCTCTGTACACTTTAAAAATCAGTGAAAACACCCACAAATAAAACACACACAATATTACATGTGAAAGTACACGCACATACACATGTACTCAGACACATATACACATGTAATAATGTTAACATGGCAACAAGGTTGAGGTTAGCAATTTGAAAAACCATGCTAGCGGCTCTGTGATGCTGTATGCTAACATCAACATGCTAACATTTACAGTTACAATGCTAACAGTCTGATGTTTAGCAGGTAATGTTTACCATGTTTAGCATCTTAGCTCAGTGTGTTAGCATGCTAATTAGCGTAAAACCCAAAGTACAGCTGAGGTTAATAGGAATGTCATTAGTTTTGCAGCAATTTAGTTATTAACCAAAGTATTAAGACAAATTAAAAGTTTTGACCCCATGGTGGCCCTTGATGAAAAAAAAAAACGGATTGCTAAAGTAATTACAACTCATCCGGAGGGAACATAAATGTCTAAATTTAATGACAGCACATCCAATAATTGTTAAGACCGACAGACCGACATTGCCATCCCTAGAGCCATGCTGCTAGCATGGCTAAAAAGCAGTCTGATAGATAACAAGCTTTTGCATGTTGATTTTTACAGCCTGCTGAAATGAATGGACAGAAAGGCCACTTTGAAGGTTGGAAATACATTTAAAAGGCTGTTATATTCTATGGAAGAAGGTCAGCAATAATTTAACTCTGTCGATAGGCTACAAAACAAACAAAACCACACGTATGCTCGTTAAAAAACTACAGTGTGTTTCTTTCCAGAAGGAATAAAACATCTGGGATTAAATGTGTCCACATGGCAACCACAGTCAAATACTTGTCGGTGAAGATTCTCAGTCATCCAGGTCATGGTAATCATAAGTGCTATATCGTAGGCAACTGAACTGGAGTCGTTTAAACAAACACCAAATCCCTGTGCACTTCAAACCCAGCAACAGTCTGAGACAGAGGCTTGTCCACCCCAAGGACAAAACACCCAGGCATAAGCAGAGTAATGTAGTGTATGCAGTTCAGTGCAGTTCTGCCAGAGAAGAAAAATGGTTTGAAAGAGGTCTAACTACTCTGCCAGGGTTCACACCCACACAGAGTTTAAAGCCTGCAACTCCGTACCAGTCAGTTAGACCTGAAGAAGCTTCTTGGATGAGAGGCGAAACGTCTTCTAGAAACGCAAGCAAGTCCAGTTGACTACGATATAGCACTTATGAGAGTCAAATACTGTTATGCTTCCAGTCAGAATTGCTTTAATGCCTAATATATTGAAAAGCCACATCAATTATTCAAGGTTCTCTGTTGTTCCACTATATAAAAACACCACTCATAACAGAGGGTAGTTAGTTCTTTTAAATACTTTTTAATCATTTTAGGACCTCTCCAGAGAAAAAAGACTATCGCAGGGCTGACACATAGAGACAGACAACCATTCATGCTCACATTCACACCTACGGCCAATTTAGAGTCACAAGTTCACCTAGCCTGCATGTCTTTGGATTGTGGGAGGAAGCTGGAGTATCCAGAGAAAACCCACGCTGACATGGGGAGAGCATACAAACCAGGAACCCTCTTGTTGTAAGGGGGCAATGCTTACCACTGCATCACAGTGCCAAAAAAAAAAAAAGGAGAAAGGAAGTATCAGTCTGTAAAATAGCTGCAGTGTATCCCTCTCATCCCGATAGTAGCAATAATAAGAAAAAATAAAAATAAAATAACATAATATAAAATAGTAAATAAATAAACAAAAAATAATTGGTAACAATATTAAAAAATAACGGTAAATAAAAATAGGTTTGGTTAAGGGAATATCCCCTTTGTTTTCTTTGTGTTTTCTATACAGAGACTCCTGCAGCATCCGGAGCTGAGCAACAGTCAGCTCCTCGCCGACTTCCTGTCTCCTCACAGCATGGAGTCCCAGTTCCTGGACAAGATGTTACCTGACGTAAATCTGGGTACAGTATGACTGTGACAATGACCAGCGAGACAGATTATGTTTGAACAGCAGAGCATGTCAAACACACTGTGAAAATGTTTGAACAGCCTGACCTTGGCCTGCAGTGAAAAGATATTTGTGTTTCAGAGGCAAAAATGTGACAGAACCATACATCACTGAGATAAAGTATTTATGTTTCACAGGGAAAATCATTAAGTCAGTTCCCAGCAAACTGATAAAGGAGGTAAGACGTGCCTTCTTTGTGTGTGTGTGTGTGTGGTCTGGTTTATTCTCTCGATTTTGTCTTTGTCTTTCGTCACAGCAAATTCAAGCAGTCACTTTGTATTTTTTAGATCCTTAACAGTGCTTTAAACATTCTGATATCACAAATACATCTGTAGGAGAAATAATACTGTCATTGTCACTTATACATATTGTGTCTTGTGTTTTCTCTGTCAGAAAGGGCAGCATCTGGAGCCTTTCATCCAGTCCTTCTTCAACTCCTGCGAATCTCCCAAACCCAAACCCAGCCGCCCTGAGCTCACCATCCTGAGCCCCACCTCGGAAAATGACAAAAAGGTTGGGGAATGAAATTGTGTAACTCCCGTAGTTAATAATATCTCACTTTCTTTGAGCAAGCCAAGGCATGTGATCCTATGAGTACAGTTGGAGTCCTCGCTGATGCTCAGATGTCGTGTCGTAGTTGTTTACACTGAAGTGCACCCAGTTACCACTTCCTGGTCTAAAAACCCACAATCCGACTGAGCTTTAGGGTTTAATGTTTTAGAAATAGTCCTCAGAGCAAAGTTATGGTTTGCATCTGCAGGGATTTGTTTTTATGTTGTCATTAAATGCATTCCAGTCACCCAGCTGTCTCTTAAATTAAAAGACTGAACTGTAAAGAAGTACAGAGAGACATTTCAACATCACAGCCAGTGGTTGTTTCAGACATCTTGCCACTTGAGCTTAACACACTCGGTATTCTGTCCTATTTACACTGTGTGGAGAAAAATCATGTCAATGCATACAGTTTCTGGGTCACCAAATTTTGACCCATGTATTTAAAATAGTTCACAAAAATTGTTATCCGCTCTGACGTGCAGTGATATTCTCACCTTTTTTGGCCAGAAGAAGCTTTGAGCATTTAATGTGAAAACTTGCCAGAGGCTGAATCGGTGAGATCATAAAGTGTTTCATAAGTCTTGACCCGTTTGAACACAATTTAGCCCATTTCTGGCTGATTTAATATAAACGTCCCCTCTTCTAAAGCTCTGGGACAAATGTGTCATTGCCTTGAAATGCAGGGACAAATGCAATTAACCTCTCGTCATGCAGTTTAAAATGAAAATTGCATATTTACCTGAGCAGAGTTCTGTCAGTCACTCAGATTAGAAAAGGTTCTTGAAACAGAGAAGTGGTGTTTTGGTTTTAAATAGGCCTCAGTTTGATGTAAATCCCTCTCTTCTAGCTCTTCAACGACCTCTTCAAAAACAATGCCAACCGATCAGAGATGACTGAGAAGAGACACAATCAGAATTACTTCATGGAGATGATCAATGTTGAAGGGCTGTATGACTACCTAATGTATGTGGGTAAGTGAGTTCTCCTCTCCCAGAGTTTATCACACTGACGTTATTATTTGTAAGCCATTAAAGTTGTGTATTGGGACCTTAAAGCAAGGAAACGTTTGTTTCTTTTGCTACAGCTCAGGAGATAGTGAGCAGTAGGTTTGATAGTTAGATCCTGTCCACATGTTGAAGTGTCCTTGAACAAGATTTTTTTATTTTATTCTCACCAAGAATACAAATTAGCTTGCATTTAGTGAATACAAAATTTTATTAAATATAAAATTATGTAATTTCATGTAGAAATGCCAAAACTGTGGAGCCCTTAAAGACCCATAGGGTGATTTTTTTTAGAGGTCTTGTGCAATTAATTCCTGTCATACATTCAATCATTTTCTATAAGTGCTTATCCTGTTGGGGGTCGCGGGGGGGCTGGAGACCATCCCAGCTGACATAAGGCGAGAGGCGGGTCACACCCTGGACAGGTCACCCGACTATCACAGGGCGTAACCCGCCTCTCGCCTTATGTCAGCTGGGATGGGCTGACATAAGGCGAGAGGCGGGTTACACCCTGGACAGGTCACCAGACTATCACAGGGCTGACACATAGAGACAGACAACCATTCACACTCATATTCACACCTACGGCCAATTTAGAGTCACCAGTTAATCTGCATGTCTTTGGACTGTGGGAGGAAGCTGGAGTACCCTAGAGAAAACCCACGCTGATGTGGGGAGGACATGCAAACTCCACACAGAAGGGCTCCCCCACCCCAAGGTTTGAACCAGGAACCCTCTTGCTAACAATGCTAACCACTGCACCACCGTACCTCTGTTAATGATTTTGTGCACACAAAATTTAAAAAATCACCTTACGGGACTTTAGGGGTTCTGTACCATTATATAGACCTCCTTCAAATTTACACCTTGTCCTCGTACCTGCGGTCTTCATCAGCAGGTCTACTGGCACTACCAGCCATCAACCTCAGCACAGTAGGTTCTAGGGTCTTCTCTTGTACCATTTCAGAATCCACAACTGGTCTTAAACCCATCTTTTTAAAAGTGCTGGATGTAACTCTGGAGAGAGATAGTTAATTGTCTCATTTCCAGGTCATCGAATCACAACGCTTTGGGTCGGTGCTTTGGTGTGATACCAGCCCAAAGCTTCAGCGCTTGACCACCTGAGAATGACACTCAACAATCTCTATTTTCTTCCAGTGTGGCACACAGCACCTTTAAAGCTGAGCTCCCTCACCTTAACTGCAACAGCTGCATTTCAGTCATACAGCTCACGTTTAAATGTTGATTTCAACAGCAGAACATAGTTAGTTTGGTGTCCAGACTCCAGCCTCATCGCTCCCCGCAGGTGTGTTTATATGAGATATTGGGGAGTGATGGTTAAATATTTTCCCCCTTAACCGGAGCCTGCAGGAGGATGCTGGGGTGGAGGTGGGGCTGAAAGAGCAAGCAGCAGTACTGCAGCAGCGGCACTGACAAGGCAAAGGGAGAGCTGGGAAAATTTTGCAGTTTAAATAGACCACCAAATTGGGAGGGTGTGTTTTGTAGATGACGTATGTGTATGAATCAGTGGAACTTGAATTGACCTGCCTGAACTAGCTCGCTCCATCTAATTTATGCTAATTGAAACTGATTGCTGACCTTTGCTCTGTCGCCCAGTGTAAGTTATATTGTTGATTTCATTGAGGTTTTATTGCTGGTGCTTTGTTGCTTATTATATGCTGTATTACTGATCTTATGAGATGTAAGGTGACCTTGAGTATTCTATTGTAAAAAGGCGGCATTAAATAAAATGGATTATTATTTATTATTGTTATTATGGGGGCTGTGTGCATATAAGGTCGTTAAAGACGCATATGAATTTATAGACTATTTCACTGGCATTGCATTGCTAGGCAACAGCTTAATGCAGCTCTACTGAGGATTTCGCCATGTATGTTTACATCTCGCGCTGTCACGAGCCTCTCGTTCATGAGCAGATGCATGCTTCCTGCTGCACAGTGATACAGTTGATGGGTGTGGTTTGGTAGAAAGAAAATAGTTCCTATATGAAACTGCTCACAACAAGGTGTGTGGTTTATCTTGAGATATAAATAGCAAGTAAGAGGGAAAAAAAAGTGTTTTTGATTTTGATTTAGCATCATATATAGCTGATAGATGCTGTTACAGCAAAAACAAAAGCAGATGTCACACACAGTGTTATGTTACAACCACTGACTTTATGATACATCTGCACTGGGATTATGTTTGAAAGGTGCAGTTTTATGTTACCATGAACAAATTTCAGTTAATTTGTCTGGTCTAGTAATAATAACAACTTTATTTATAAAGTATGTTTTAAAAGTTTTGCTTTACAGTAACACAAGGAAAAACAAGTAAATAAAATACATAATGTAAAAGGTATTATAAGAAGACAGTAACAAGGGATTGCTGCAGATTGTACTGAAAGCAGGGAGTTGGTGTTCCCTCATGAATCACCACCATGACAAGTACACCCCTGGACCACTGACACAGAGCCCATTACTCACCCACACACTCTCTCCTTCTTCCTCTTTCTCTTTCTCTCTGTGTTCGTCATTGTTGGTAGGCCGAGTCGTCTTCCACATCCCTGACTGGCTTCACCACCTGCTGATGGGTGGCAGGATCCTGTTCAAGAACACACTGGAGGCCTACACAGATTACTACCTGCAATGCAAACTAAACCAGGTGGTCCAGGAGCACCGACTAGTCTCGCTCATCACCCTGCTCAGAGGTATGTCAGGGAAATAAAGGAGATTCCCAGAATGTGAAGCTATTCCTTCAAACGTTATAATTTAATGAGGTGAAACGATCTCTGCCCCTCTAGACACAGTTTTCTGTGAGAGCAGCATCCCCCGTTCGACTCAAGACAAGCAGAGGAGGGCGAAGAAGACATTTGAGGAGATGATGGCCTACATTCCAGGTATTCATTCAGGTCTTTTAGGTAGTCTTTTGGAATTTGTAGATCAACTTACAGCCGACATTTCCAGTTACTGTACAAGATAAGTGCAGTGCAGATGTGAGAACAAGTGGATTAACAAGAAATTAATGAGCCCCTTCTCCTTAGACTTTCTAGGGAAATGTATCGGAGAAGAAGCCAAGTATGAGGGAGTGCGTCTCCTCTTCGATGGACTGCAGCAGCCAGTGCTCAACAAACAGGTGCGCACACACACACTCACACACAATGTAAAACACATTCACCGCTGGAAAACGTACCTGACCAAAAAGAAAGACCTACACTCAAGTTCACTGATAAAACATATCCGACTGTAGAAATATGATGACTCCATATCATAATCCACAGTAACAGGTACCAGCCATCCTTCTGTTTGACATTACTGTAATAGTTTAAGAAGTATAACCAGACATAGTGTTGCGCTTGGAGTTTTGCATGTCCTAGCAGACTGGACTATTGGCCTTAGTGAGATCTGTGCTCTCCAAGTGCCTTTCTAGATTCAAAATGTTTTTACAGTTTGTATTCAAAGATCGCTGCCGTTAATGCTTTTCCTCCTCTCTCTGCTTTTTGCTTTCCTCAGCTGACGTATGTGCTGCTGGACATTGCCATTCAAGAGCTTTTCCCTGAGCTAAACAAGGTAATCAGATGCTTGGTTTCTAAAGAAGTATAGAGTCTGAACATCCACCCATCCATCCGTTATCTGTACTGGCTTTTTCTGTGCTGGGTTGCCAGGGGACTCTGGTTAAATTTGGACACATTTTTTATATTTACTAATCTGTATCATATCTGTAAAGGTCATTATTACACCTGGTATTAATGAACACCGTAGAATTATAATAATAGTAATAATAATGCATTTTATTTATAGGTGCCTATCAAAGCACTCAAGGACACCTCACAAGACACAATTAAAAAACAAGCAGCAATATGTTCATAGATCATAAAGTCAAACAATTTAGTAATATACAATTAAAGCTAATAAAATGACTGGACAAAAAAAATCATGATTATAAATATTAGGTATAAAATTGTCACCATCAGTACAAGTCACCATATGTGTGTTACCACTAAATCAGACTGAATATGCCAGCTTGAAAAGGTGTGTTTTCAGACGGGTATGATCATGTCTGATGAATGACAGATAAGTAAAAGTAGATGGTGTTGGTGCTGTATCATGACATAAAATTGAATCTGTAAATGAATGCATTTTTGATAGTAGAATATAATAATACTATATATTTTTAAGGTATGCTTGATAATAAATATGCCAAAATCTTTATAACCCACTTAAGTGATTGGAACTCGCTGCATTTAATCACTGCTATTGTACTCTTTAAAGTGGCTTTGATTATACTGTACAAGGTGTTATATTGTAATAACCCAATTATCACCATATATCATAAATATCGCATCAATTTCAAGACCCTGCTTCTCGCCTTTAAGGCCCTTCATAATCAAGCCCCTTCCTACCTGTCTGAACTCCTTCATATCTACACACCCTCCCGTACTCTTAGATCCTCTTCTGCAATCCAGCTCACATCGCCATCTACCATGGGTTCTAGAGCCTTCGGTCGTTCTGCCCTCCACCTCTGGAACTCTCTACCAGACGACATTCGCAATATTGACTCCCTCTCCACTTTCAAATCCCGTCTGAAAACACGCCTTTTGAAGCTGGCATATTCAGTCTGATATAATGGAGACACAAGTATGGTGACCTGCACCAATGATGACTTTATACCTAATGTTTATAATTACAAAATGTGTCTAGCCATTCTACTAACTTTAATTGTGTATTACGGAATTGTTTGATTTTATGATCTATGGACACATTGCTGCTTGTTTTTCTTTTAACTGTGTCTTGTAAGGTGTCCTTTAAGGTGCTCTGATAGGCACATAGAAATAAAATGCGTTATGTATACGTTATATGTTTCAAGTGTCTTTCTGCTGTATAAATGAGGAGGAAATGACAAGCTTCTAGGCAACCTCAAGAGCTGAAATCTGATCTTCTTTAATATTTGATTGTCTTGGTTCTTTTGTGATACTTCAGGGATAAATTGTGGGTTATCATTAAGATAATTCAATGTATGTACATGGATTGAATGTATTTTGGGCTGAAATACTCCACTTTATGGTGTCCAGTATAAATATTTTCATTAATGACATACGTTTCTCCATGGATCAGTTTCATCTTAGTGTAATTAATAGCAGCGTAATGTTAACATGCATATTCAAATCAAATGTGAGTAATAACATAACTACATATTGCATTATATAATGAAACACCGATTTGACAACAAAGAAGATTTGTTTAGGTGCTCACGCTGTGTTTTTGTTTCCTCAGCAGGTACAGAAGGAAACCTCTGTGATGGCTCCATGGATGTAAAATGAACACTTTAATGGACATGAACTGACATGCTTTCTCAGCATGGCACCCAAACACTTGCATAGACTGTTGCCACTTCGGTATGAAAGCGAACGTGAAGATCTCATGTACAGTATCTGATCTGGATACATGCCACAGCAACAAGAGGAAACCCGAAGCTTCTCCTGCTGTGTGTGTCGTCTGCTTTGCAGAATAAATTATATAAATAAATAACAGCGCTGCTTTTGTAATAAGTCTTAACTATAAAGGCCAACATTGTGCATCTGTTCGACAGCTGCAGTTGATTATAGTAAAACTTAAGAATTACTTGTTTCTACTCTTTCACACGTCGACACAGTTGAGCTCACTGTGGCACAGCAACAGATGTGAACTGCTATAAACATATCACCTCACATTAACACCTTTGGCTTGAAAAGCGGTCCCTGTGGAGTTTGTTTAACAGAATCAAAATGGGAAATTTTCATTCTAACTGCAGCCAGAAGTCCAGTCAAAATATTTAATTGTTAATGATTTTAAGTTTTGAAAAGAAGAAAAAGACGAATTTGGACGTCCAAATCAAACTGCTCTCATTATGTAAGGCAGTTTGTCTTTATTGGTATTTTAAAATTGAAAGTAAAAATGGACCTCTCCCAAGCTATCCAAGCAATAGTAAAGGAACTGTTTTTTATTTAAAATAGGAATGTAAGATCAAAAACTAGTCAAGTGTAACTACATGAACTTCACTTTAAGTCTGGTATTTTGAATAAGTTTTATAAAAATAACTGAGGGACTCTTTTTGTAAACTGTTATTTAAAACAAACAAAAAACAATATTTTTAACCAGTAATTTTATAACATGACTATTTTTAAACTAATAGCCTGATATTATCATGTGACTCAGATTATCTGATCACAAGTGAACCTGCTACATGTCTCTCTGTTCACACCTGGCATTAGAATACGCCTAACCCTAACCCACATGTGTCTCAAGTGACCACTTGTGATCAGATCTCAGTTCCCCAATCTATATGCAAATAAACACATGAATCATTTCCATTTGCAAAAGCTAAATATGTTTCATCTATTACTCGTGTGATAAAAAAAAAAAGATCTGACTCTTAATTCTGAAGCTGTTCTGTAAATACTTTTCCCATAGGAAAGAAATATTGCAACTTCTGCTTAATCAATGTAAATTTCAGGTTCAAAATAACTTCTGATTAGACCCAACCCACTTTCAATTTAAACTCCGCCCACTCTGAGTACAGACACAGATAATTTAGTTGGCTGAAAAGATACCGATATAGATAATGGTGTACTCATTCATCCCCAGTTGTTTTGAATCTGCAGGAGGATTGTCTCACTACACACACTTACAGCCTTTGTTTAAAATGAGTAAAATCTTATTTCATTGTAGGGCTGCAGGCGGCGTATTAACAGCCCCCTCTTGCATCTCTCTGTCTCTTTCGCTCTTGCTCCAGCTCCAGAGACCGTCATTCAGCTTAGTATCCAATGGGTCGTCAGATAAATGAGGACGTCAGCTGAGTAGGCAGTCATTTAATGTGGCCCGGGACACTTTGCCACGTGCCACGTGTGGCCCAGACCACCACTGAATGCGCTCTGAGTGTTCGGATCTCAAGATGCATTTTGTGCATTCACATCCATACCCAAAGCATGACTCATTTTTATTAATTTTTGTCAGGATGCCATTTATTTCTTCACATAAAAACCGAATACCTGAGAAAATGCCTTCCATTTCCACTTTCAGTTAATTCCAACAAGTTTACAAAAGTGCTTTATGAAGGTGACTTTGGAGTAAACAAAGGATGCAATCGGACGTGATAACAAAAACAATGGCATTCAACAGATTTTAAACAAAAGTATTTGATTGTATCAGCTCTGGGTGTTTTTTCTCTGCGTAGATTAACATATCAACTATTGTAGACAGGGAGAAGCTAATGCACGGTCATGGAAACAAACAAAAACTTATTTACAGATCATATATATTTGCTGTCACAATATATTTGCTTCTGTAACTTAAACATACTCCAAAAGCAATAATTCTTTACAAATATTAAATCTGACGAGTGGTCACGCTGCTCATTATAAAATCTAAATAAGTGGTATCAAATGAAAAGGATCGCAGTGTCAGATAGAAGACAAAAATACCTATAGGCACATTAAGGTGCATAAATACATGGCAGGCTTTGGCTTGTTTCTATATGTTTCAATTAAATGACGGAAGGCAAAATTTAGCTGCCAGGCGGCCTTCTATCTGCTCATTGTCTCACTGCCTTGCAGTCTTTGGGCTCTTTCATACTCTCTTCGATTGCAGACCGCATAACACTTAAGTTCTTTCAGATACACAAGAAAAAATACATTCATATTAAACTCAACAATGTTAGTCTTATCCAATACATATTTACCATTTTCATACTGAAGTTAAACATTTTACACACGTGACAGATGCTCTTAAAGAACTCCTGTTTACAGCTGTTTAAATCACTGACTGAATCTACCCTCAGACTGAACCTGCAATCCTGTTGTCTTCTAGTTATCCTTGAAGGCAGTGAGATGGAAAGGCCGTTAACTAAGTCCCAGAGGAATTCACAAGCAGCTGAAAGTGCCCTTCAGTCTGTCACAGTTTCTCAAAGTGTACCAAGCCAATCAGAGGGTCAGGGACAGCCATAACCCCATCAGCATCAAACCAAGGCTGTGGGCTGCGAAGACAGCCGAGTTCCTGAATGTGATCCGGCCTTCCACTGCGGGGTAAACACGCTTCATTTCTGAGATGTAATTGGAGAAGACAGAGATGTCCATGTCACCTGCAGGAGGCGGGAGAATGACAGCTTGGTTAGTGTTTGATTGGTATTTTATACTTTAGTAATAAAACTGTATCTCCTTGCTGCCCATGCTTAAAACCACCTGTTCTGTGTTTTTACAGTGTTGTAAGATCTGTGAGAGACAGCTGCAGAGCAATTTGAAAAATATGCATCTGCATTAGATAAAACCAAGTTCATCAAGAGGGGAGCCTTTTAAAATGAGTGGACAGGGACTCTTTTCTAAGGCATGTGATCACTGATGGACAAACTTCACCCTGCAGAGTCTTGCTTATAGGACAACTGTAGCCATAATGTCCAGGCATCAATTTAAAGTGGGTGAAATACAGTGAGACATTCATACATTTATTTATAGATGAATAAGGGGAAGCCGACTGCACTGAAAGTATATACACACTAAAACATTTATGCTAACGGCTCTGTGAGGCTGGAGCAATGCTTTGTGGTAGCGCTAACATGCTACAATGATATGCTAATGTTAAGCAGGTGTGCACCATGCTCACTTGTGCTATGTCTCAATTCGCGTACTTCTGTACTTACACTTAATATTTTGAGTGCATAAGTGCGTTCACACTGAGAAGTATGGAAAAATGCAGTGCACTATGAGTACCAGGATGGTGCACTCAAAATGGTCAAGAAGCTGAGTGTGGAACTATGGACACTTCTCGCCCTCAATGATCGCCATCTTGGCTATGTAGCGGAAGGGGAGGGACCACTTTTCAAATTGGAAATGGCGGCCGAGGACTGTGCGACTGTGAACGTCGCTGTATTATACGTGTTTTTTAAGCACCACTATACTGTTGACAGATATAAGCCAGCAGTATGTTTATTGGGTTAATTTAGCAGTCTGTAATGATTTGGTACCGCGAACAATAACGTGAATGCTAATGCTAGTTTGCTAACTTAACTATGTTAATCACAGTATTTTAAAAATCTCATTATTCAGCAGTGGACGCATTGGAAAGTGTAAATTTTGAGGTTTCTGTTAGTATTTATTTGTCCTTGGATGATAAAAACTCCTGGAGATATTAATCCAAATACATGACGTATTTATCTAAACCCTGGGCAGCTTTCATTGAAGAGGCCCCGCCTTCACTTCAAATCTTGCGCAAAGAATTGTGGGTACATTTTACTGGATGAGGATACACACATGCATCCTTGAAAATCTTCTGCAGGAAGGACTCTGTCTTCTGTAGAATTTGAAGGATCCTTGACTTTGGAATAGTCCTCAGGTGGGATTTGATGACGTAGCATCCTTGAAATTCAGCTATTTAAGGATCCTTTCTTGACTTTGAGAAACACCCACTGTCTTTGATTAGTGTCTTAGCATGCTAACATTTGCTAAATAGTACTAAACCCCAGTTGAGACATTTCGATCAGGAGCAAAGAGGTAGGTCGCCTCAACAACCAACCAACAAACAGTCATCACAATCTATGGAGCCATGTGTATACAATAAATAAATAATGGAGCCATAGGTTGGGGTGGAAAATTGCTTGGGTGCAACATCTTTTCAAGCTTGGTCTCCTAAAGCAACATCCTGCCTTTCATAAATTTTCTGCGCTGAGCAGCTTCCCGTCTTTCTTCTGTGTACTCTTACTAATCTGTTTTTGAAACCTGACTTTTCCACTGTTTTTGCGCATAGACATTTGAATGCGACATGAGGTGCAAAGTTTGAGAAATCTGAGCCTGAGAACCGGCTTATTGCAGTGAAACAATGAAAGATCAGAGGTTAAACAGAGCTGGCAGGGTTCATTCAATATTGCTGGATTCTGAGTTTCCCATATGTTCTCCAGATGTTTCACAAGCAGCTGAAAGTGGGAAGAATTCATTCTAGATTCACATCTGGCGCTCATGCCACCTCTAAAACATATACGTCATATATGACACACCGATGTTTGAACTTTGACTTCATGCTCTAAATATGCTTCCAGAGAGTCCATTCAGAGACGTTTAAAAGTTGCCTGTGAGCACCACCCAACATGTTGGTCCATTAAAGACAACATTAAAGGACAGGGCTTACTTAGGGTGCAGCCCAACAGGAAGGAAAAGTAGGAGAAGAAAGACTTTGAGACATCAGAGACCTGGACTGAGCTTTTGTGCACTCAGCCAACTCTAAGGGAATTATTGTAATCAGAAACATTGGCACCTCTTATAGATTTTTCTTGTGAGTATTAAATGATGAAACTAGCTACAGCATTTTATCTAAAGTAAATCCTCATCTTATCCCATACACAAGTATTCAGTTACTCTGCTGCCCACCTGTGTTATGCTTCAGTAACTCCTCCTTGATCACGTCGAAGCCATCACCTCCATCCACCATGTACGAAGGCATGGCCACAGTGTACTTCTTCTCCAAGTCTAACGGTTCATACTTGGGCACACGGCACTCAGTGCAGAGCATCTGAATGGACACTACACGCTGGTTCACTGGTTCGGAGTGGTCGTACTGGACGTGAATGCCTGGAAATGTTAGAGAGAAAATGAGGAAATATTATGTTAAATATTTCACCTCCCAAATGACCATTTGTATATTGCTAAACTCGTGTTACGTTCAATTTGTGAAGAAAACATTGATGCTTCTGGTGAATCCAAAAACCAGAAAATTCTTGATGAAGACAGCCCTTTCCAACAGCAAACTGAACTAAGATTAAAACTTATCTATGCCCTCTTTCAAGCCAGACTTCATTAACAAAAACAGTAATTTTACCTTGCTGAACATGGGAGCTGCTGGTCTACCAGCATATGTATAGAGCACAGATGTCAGAAACATACATCTGTAGAGGAAGCACTAAGCATATGAATAGATAAATGAGACTTGGATTATATTTAGGGCTGTCAAGCAATTTAAAAAAAAAAAAATCGAATTCAGAAATTCAGAATTTCAATCAACAGTTCCATTTGGGTGTTTTTTAAATATAAATGTTTCATTCACGGGGCCAAGCAGTGTCGTCTCGTCTGCCTCCATCACGTGACAAAGCCACTGTGGCCTTAAATGATGCACCAAAGGGCACCGCGGAATGCGATAAATCACTGTTAATTTTTTAAATGTGTTATTTTTTCTGTGATTGATTGAACAAAATCAATGCATTATTTTGACAGCCCTAAATGTGTGAGTGTGCCAACAGGTGTTTTGATGTAGTTTTGCTGTTGTTAAACATGGTAACCTATCACTTTAATTTATAAAGAATTTTCTTTGTTTTTGGATTCTTCGTTCATCGGAGGCATGCGAGAAAAACAAAGTTTACTTCACAAATTCAGCGCTGGATGACTGGATGAGTAATTGGTATATGATTAATCATTTGCTGTCATCCAATTCTAAGCAAGACAGCGAGTATGCATATTTACCAACATGTTGAATTGTTCCTGTAATACAAAACCTGCCCAGGTAATATGATTCTAGGAGATGAAACAGGAGCACAGAGGCCAGAAGACTGACCTGAGACTTGAAGAAATTCTCCAGACAAGGTCCCATATCTGTGAACGGAATGTTCAAATGCCTTTTTCACTGTTGATCCCTTTATCTGGACCAAGTCGAAGGTCCCTCCAAATGGTAAGACAGTGAGGATCTCCTCCATCGTTATGGTACCTAAACGTAAGGGCAAATACAGGTACATTTTAAAAAGAAACTACAATTACAGCCAGTGCAATGAAGCCTTTGTAATGAAGCATTCAGTGAAGTACCATTCTTGTAGCGCTCGTTTATAGCTGACCGTATGGCCCCACTGTTCAGCATACATATCCCCACATGATTCCACTGCCGCTCACTTGAATACTTGATATTGTGATAGATCTGGCAACACAAAAGGGACGGAACATGTTAAACAGCAGTCAGACTCTACCTCTTGGAAAGAGTTAACTCTGTTTTCTCTCCTTTTGTCATCGTGTCACATGACTGGATAAGCGGTGTTGATGTCAGCGCCCTATAAACCCCTGCAGCCTTTTTAATTCTGAATACTGAACACGCACAGGCATGATCTGAGGGTATAACCACAATGAAGCTGGAGATCACTGTACGGGGAAAATAAGTTTAATGAGAATATTTTTCTGTGTGAAAAAAAATCATGTCCCTCCTCCTCCTACCTCCAGTGGCATTCACTAGAATCAGCTGCAGCACAACAAAAACAATCGAAACTTTCAAGATCACTGAATATCATAGGACAGAAACTCTACACCTTAGTTTATGTTTTCTGTAAGATACAGTTTAAGTAATCTGTTTTTTTATGTTTGTTATAGTATTTTTTCTCTTCTTTTCTTTATCCATTATTGATTCATTCCATTATTCTATTATAATGTTAGCTTGACTCCTGTCCACCCTTTTGCACCCTGACGAAGACCTTAGGGTCGAAACTGGTCGGTGTTTTAATGTAAGCGGCCATGTTTTGAAATAAAGGCTTTTTAACTTAATTCAAATGCATCTGTTCCTGCTCCACGCGTGAATGCCTGAAGTTTTTCTCCCCATGTGCTGTCTCTTTTCTTTATCATATGATAAAGACGGTCGTCGAGCACACTACTATATCGTTTTTTTAAAGCTGTAAATCATGTCACTGCTTGGGAACTGCGGTCAAACTGTAAAACTAGTCAGCGCTGATTAGGTTTGATTCAAGATTCTGTTACTGCTTTGTCATCTCAAATGTTTTCAGAAACATATTTTAGTGCAGTGGTTCCCAACTGGTGGGTCAGGGACCAAAAATGGGTCGCAGGTGCATTCTAAGTGGACAGCAAGTGATTTGTGGATGTGTCAAGTTTGTAAAAAACACACTTCATTTTAAAGTACGGTGAATTTCCAGCATAGAGCTTTATTTTGAAGTGAGTGAATAACAGTCAGCTACTTAACAGAGACAGCAAACTAGCTCGACGACATGAACAACCTCGAGTATGATGCTGAAGTTTTTGAACTCCGTGGACCTTGAACTAATGACTCAAGAGAAATATGGACCCTGTGGCTGGACCAGGTGGGAACCACTGGTTTAGTGTACTGTTTTGCTGTAAAATGAGAGTTTGGACCAACTTTCTGTGTGAGTATAGTGACAGTGTCAGCAAGCTCTTTTTTTTATAAAAGTTACCGACTACAGCTTTAATAAACTAAACAACAAAGCGAAGGAGCAACTATGGCTGCCTTATTATTAATAATAATAATTATTATTATTACCACAGCATCACAGATCAGGTTCCCGAGGTTACACTCCCGAAATCGGCACTCTTCAAACGTCCCGTTGAGGTAGACTAGGGTCTGTCCAACATACTTCGCGGAGTACTGAGCCAAATCTTTCTTCCACTCCTCAATGTCAGCAAGGATGTCTGGGTCTGTCACAAAACAAGTGAAGTTTGTATAAATGAAGGGTTTATGAAAACATGAGACAGGTTTGTTGTGTTTTGAACAAACCCTTGAAAAAGGAAAACAGATTATGTTTGCATCGAACTCTTACAGAATGTAATCAGAAGTAATCTACATGCATTTAGATGGATAATCTACGAGTAGTAGTCCAAGCTTTTGTTTCAACAGCTGTGTAAACACCAAAGCTATTACTAAAATTAGTCCAAGATGTACGCTAATTATTAATTAACGTGCAGACAGGCAGACATGTTGATTCAAGTCACTTCAATGTCACTTCCTTTTAACGTGCTGGAATCTTATTTTGTTCAATTAACTGTTCAAATCTTTTATCCAGTGAAACATAAACATGGGAAATGATAACCATTTATTGAAACCAGCGCTGTTATCGATTCTGCTTATCGGGCCAATTCTTTATAGATTTCCTAATTGATTCCTGATCAGTTTTCTGTGTGGAAAAAGGAAGGCTTACACAGGTTTTCAACATCAGCACAACTGTTTTATGAACTCTGAGTCTTAATACAGTGTAGAAAAAAGGCAGGCGCACCTTTTTTTCCATGAGCACTCTTAGCCGCGCTGATAAAGTCACGCCATGCCAATTTTTGTTATTGCCTGTTCAGACACACCATGCCACGCCAAGCCACACCAGAGATGGGCCTTCTCTGAAGTAGGTCAAAAAGCTGGGTAACAGTGACGTCTCGCTGACCGCAGCCAACCCCCGATGGCCCCCACCCCAACCCACCACCAAACAAGCGTGAGTTGCGACTCCACTCACCTCTGTCTCTGTGTGTTCAGCTCTCAGTATTTTGGAGCTTCTCACTGAATCTCTGTGGTTTGGAGTTTAGTTTCTCTCCTGCATCCTGTTTGTACTTTAGATATCTGCTTTATTTTACTGTTTCATTTTCGCTATCGTATTAGAGGTTGTGTGCAGTCGCTGCTCGATAACCCAACATTTCCTTATTTTGGTGCTTCACAATTGCAGTTTATATAACACATTAATGAGGGACTTTTATTGTGAAGAATCTGTAGGAGATGAAATGTGTTATCACTGAGTAAGCAGCACTTTGTTAGCATCTTTTCTTTAATAAAGGCAAGTCTAATAATACGGCAGGGAGGAAAGTGATAGCAGAAACAGCCACAGTGAGATGCTGATGAAGAGCTGCAGACAACAGGCTCTTACTGCACCTCTGCAAACAGCTCACCTCCAACAGGTAAACTTCCTTTACCTGCCCTGCTGTGGAAAAACACTTTAGCCGTGGATCAGCACTCTGCTTTTACATGTTACCACTCAAGACAAGCCGTCATGAGTTTAAGACACACCTTCAAGAGGGTAGCCCTGTTGTAATGATGGCTGATGGCAAAGCCTAGCCAAGCCAAGCCAAGCCAAGCCAAGCCAAGCCAAGCCAAGCCAGCCCATGCCTGTCGAAAAGGGGTAGACGTGACTAAGGTGTGCAAAAGCTTCACCCTTTAACCGTTCTTTTCATCACAGAAAAACCTGCTAAGCCTGCCTGCATTAAATCATATTATACCATAGTATATTTACCCTCGGTAACAGACATGCTGCTCTGTTGGGAAGCTGTGGCACGCATGCCTTGAGTGTCAGATACATGGCATCCCTGGAATTTAAGACCATGTTGATAAGATGTTTCAGTATATAGCTGGTGTTTCCACTCTCACTTGAAATTATAATTTTACAGATTACAAGCAGCACTGTTGTCGTCTTTCTTTAAGAAATGAAGCCTCATTTTGGACGGTTCCTTCCTCGCATGAGTTATACCCGAGTGAAACGTAATTGTTTTACAGTGTGCATCTACCAAGGAAACTTGCTAGCATCGATCAAAGGAATCAATAAAGCTGGAGGCAAATAACTCCAATGGATGAGACAAACTGCAACAGGTCTTCAGCTGGAACCACTTCTCGATTCCCATCCCTACTGAAACTAGAAAAGTACACTCAGCAGAGTGCAGATCTCCCCCAGACGGCCGCCCCAGCTGTTCACAAGCCACTCTGGACAATTCTTGTACTTTCAGTAGACGCACTGCAGCACGTTTCAGAAGGTGATAAAAATACACGTCTTGTCTATTTCTGACGAAGCCACAGAGCAGACAGAGCAGATCGAGGTTTCCTGGTTATCGAAACTGTATGAGAAATGTAGATATTATTATGAAGACGAATGTATTTTGAATAACTAAAACACAGCCAGAAATCTTTGATTCGTGTCATTCATACCTGGACTTTGAATGGTATTAACTTTATCTTTAGGCTTACAAACAACAAAGTACAAAATAACAATAAACACACTTAAAATAGACCAAAAATGAAACCAGTAACTGCCTACTTCCTTATTTATGGCAGAAGCACAAATATCAAATAATATTACCAAAACATCTGCAAGACTACAAAATCAGGAAGCCAGAATGCGCCACTTCTGAAACAATTTCAATGTGGTTTGACGCTGTGCAGTGGATGGTATAATACCTCTTCACAGCTAGGCCCGGTGGAATTGTCCCTCCTGGCTCCCTTACAGTCAAGATGGCGGCAAAAATAACAAAACGAGGACTTGGTCCCATCAACAACGCGTTTTCAGGTTGCAAACGTGAGGAGCACTGCACTTTTTTATTTGAATGCCACTAGTAAAAAATTCTTGCTGCGTCTTTTTATTGTTGCCAGGCAACCACTCCATCACCTCCTTACAATAACCTTCCCGTGTAATCAATCTACCTTTTTTTGAGAGAAGATGTGAAGCACTTTTCTGCTCTGAGTTGAAGTTTTTTTCAACTCGAGGAGTTCAGAGCACTCTGGCAAAACACCAGGCGCCCAGAGCGCAGAAATACGAGGCACATAGCAACGTGAACACAGCAAGCAATTAGCTTCATTCTCATTAAACCGATTACAAAAAGCCACCTCTAGCTGCTAAAACGCTTTCTGTGCGATCAGGGCCTTATTCATCTCAGATCGTGCCTAATTTGTTAGATCATAACATATCAGGTAGAGAAGTAATCTGCAGATGACACCATCCTTTTCTACAGGTGTCAGATTTTGCGCTGTGACAAAGGCGAACATGTGGCCTGAAATAGACTAGGTTAGGCTTGTTGTTTTTAGCAGAGCTGACTTCCTACCGGCCAGCTGAAAGGAGTGAAGAGTCAGCAGTCTATTATCATATAAAACAGTCAGGAAAAACAGTTGTGAATCACCACAACCACGGAAGATCCTTGAGCATACAGTTATACATGTGCATGCAAAATATGAGGCTGATTGGTCCAGAAGTTTGCAAGATTAGCTGTTGACAGATGGATACACACACACACACTAACTCACTCGTGCAAAATATGACTAAACGCATGACTAAACAACTGTAAAGACAAACAGTCACTTGCAGTCTACCTTGAGGTATGCTGCTGTCCATCAGGATGGGGTTTCCTTCAGCTTTCACCACATTCCCAGCCTCGTTAAAGGTGACTTTCAAGTATCCGAGGTACTTCCCAAAGGCAAAGGCCTGGACCACCGGCACGTCTCTCCCATCGTCAGACCTCACCATAAAAGGGTACGGACCTGCAGGTACTTCAGTGGATGGGGGTTTTCCTGGAGAGAAAGTTTGCGGTGCACTGTTTCTCACTTCCTGTTACTATAGAGGTAAAAGCATGCTTTTTGTTCATGCGGTTTTGAACTCATATCTTGCATCTACAAAGCACAGTTCACGTTTCTGAGCATAGTGGGAATGCCAAAGAAACAAAAAACAGACTTCCTGTTAAAAGATACAAGAGAGCTGATCTTTTGTAAACCTTATTAGACCTGAATGTGACAAAACAGGATAAAAATACCTGTGTAGAGGAACGTGTTGGTGTGTCCTCCGATAACGACATCAACTCCTTTCACACGTTTGGCAATGTCTTGATCTACATCAAAGCCAGAGTGTCCCAGGGCGATGATCTTATTATAACCCAATGCTTGCAGCTTATCGACCTGAATCTGAAGTGCCTTCACCTCATCCTCAAACTGTAGGTGTGGGCCTAACAGACAAAGGAAAAAACAGTGACTGAGAGTGAAAGTGAAACGTCTGTAGTGCATAGGAAAACAGAAGAGACAATAAATCCAACTTGAAGCTTCAGAGAGTGTTTTAAATGCAGGTTTTGGCAAGTGATGGCTCTGAGCTGCGTCCATGTGGAGGACTAACAAAAGCTTTATGTCACTTTACACATTAATTGTTGCATGCAACATTAAACACTTAAATTAAATACTTAAATACCTGACTGGGATAAGAAGGGGGTTTCTGCGGTGGTGTAGCCGACCACAGCCACTTTTTCTGAGCCAACATCTAGGATTGTGTAGGGCTGATAGTGGATACCGAAGGTTGCAGCCAGAGTCTGGTCAGGTTTTATGTTGGCACTCACCACACCGCAACTTAAATTTTGGAGGAAGGGATGTATCAGACCCTCCACTCCGTTGTCAAACTCATGGTTTCCAAAAGCCTTAAATGCAAAAAGAATATTGATTCTTATTAACAAAAAAATCCAGTGAGTTGATCTAATCAAAAACTAACTCTACAGGTCTTCTATCATTGCAGTTTCTTTTAGGAAAACGCCCCAAAAATCATAATTAAAAGAGCATTTACCATTGCGTCATAGCCGAGTTTGTTCATGAAGTGTGCTGCCTCGGCGCCTTTATAGTAGTTGAACCAGATAGTTCCCTGAAACTGATCTCCAGCATCCAGAAACAACACGTTCTTCTCCTTTTTGCGGATCTCCGACACTTTGGTGAACCTCCTGGCGACCCCAGCGAAGCAAGGACTGCCGTCTGGACACTTCCCCGAGTCCTCGCTGGTCTCCTCGATCCGTGCATGGTTGTCGTTGGTGTGAAGCAGCGTTACCTCGAAGGTCGACTCAGCACCTGCACGGATTAAAAGCAGAGAGAGGCAGAGGGGGGTCAGGAGAGCGCGAGGAGACGTCCACCCGCTCATCGTGTCGCTGTGCGTAAAGACGCGCCAGTGACCAAGAATGTATAGTACATGAAAAAAGGCGTGGGCTTTTCCTCAGTAGTAGGATGTGTTAAAGCACAGGGGGGAGACACTCGGGTGACGATATATAATTATTATAATGATAATCATAATATTATATATATTATATAAAATAAAAGAATGGAGGAAAAGTTAGAGCACTTGTTATGAATGTTTTTTTTAATAATCTGTAACAAATGAGCGTAAAAATGGTATTGAAAGTGCTTCCTAAAATCACGACTGCTTCATAGGTTATTCATTGATGATTACAAATATTTTTTAGCTTAATCATTACCAAATAGAAGAGATAAATACCAGACAAAGATATTTTTCACAAGCCTTAAAATATTTGTTTTTATTAGGGACTGTATGGAAATTATTGGTGTGGGGAGGAAGACTCCCCTGGGTTATTAATATTTGGTTCTTGACTTAAAAAAAACTGCAACACCCTCCTCCAAATATCTCAACCCAGCCATGCTTTTTACAAAACAAATTCACATGATGCAACTACGCAACTATTTCACAGTAAATAATGCAAGAAAAGGGTGAGGACACTCAGGTCCTCAAGAGTACATTGGGCACTCCTGAGGACCTTCTATGACTCTGTGGTGGCATCAGCCATCAACTATGGAGTAGTTTGCTTGGGCAGCAGCATCTCGACAGCTGACAGGAAGTGACACTGACTAATAAAGGAGGCCAGCTCTGTCCAGGGATGCTGCCTCGAAGTGGTGGAGGTGGTGGGAGAAAGGAGAATGATAGCCAAGCTATCATCCCTTTTGGACAACGTGTCCATAATAGACACTTTGTCAGCACTGGGCAGCTCCTCCAGTGACAGGCTGCCTTACCTGCGGTGCTTGAAGGAGAGATACTGCAGGTACTTCCTTCCCACTGCTGTCAGACTGTACAACCAGCACTGCTCCCAGTGGATCACACATACGAAAACACAGGACAATCAGTCATCACTCAGCTGCAATATTTGTAGCTGTATATTCCAACTGTGAAATATCTACATTTGATGCACGCAATAATTTAAATTCTGAAGCCACCTCCATTATTTTATACAGGTCTATGGGTTGCACTGTCCGTCCAGCTTCTGTCAAAGTCCTGTATGAGCACATGATGAAATACTGTGGCACAAAGTTACAGTAATCTCAGATTACTTGGCTTTGTATCAGTGTCTGTATTGTAATTTGGTCTATTACACATACTCACATGACATTTACTGCATGTGTGTCCATCCAGGAGAGGGTTGATCCCTCCTCAGTTGCTCTTCCTGAGGTTTCTTCCACATCCACTGTGAGCGTCTAAGGACAGAGGGTGTCATGTGCTGTACAGATTGTAAAGCATCCAAAAGCAAATTGTGATTTGTGATACTGAGCTGTATAAATAAACTTGACTTGACACTGTCAGGATCCATTCTCCCAAAGTACATGGACATGCATTGGCGCCCTATTTGCAGAAATAATTTTACATATGAAATGTGTTAAAACAGGTGCATAGTTTGGGAAAATAAAGAGACATTGCAGGACTTCACGGCTCTGCAGAGAGCTGAGCATGTCTTTACCTCATCGCTCGTTATAGTACATTCAACAACAGATTAAGAAAGAGAAACCAGAAAGACATTTTAGCAAACTAAAACACTTAAAGCATCAGTTATGTAGCGTTTGGATTTTTGCACTGTGAAACTACACCACTACGAGTGACAGTTCTGCATTCAAGTTTGTATGTTTTCTCTAGTGTGTAGTCACCTTAAAAAAGAATCATGTTTTGGTTACCTCAGGATGAGCCACTTATATCTACAAAGGGAGTGGGAATGGAATCAGCCATCTTGCCCCACCAGTAGCCCAGAATGGACACTCCAAACACTGGCTCATAGGGCCGTCATAGTTAGCAGCCCCTGCATGACAAAAGTGTCAGAAAGACCTGATTTTGTAACATAAAAATGGCTTTATTCAGTGTTTTTACCTGTTTAAATCAAAGGCTTTAATGTCTTTGTTGCATTTTACTGCTGTAGATGTTAAAGGTTGTGTTTATTTTAACTCCTTTATGTACTGTTGGGTAGTTCAATCTTCAGCCATGCATTATATTCTATAAGATCATCATGATGTTTGAAGTGTCGCAGTTTTGTTAGAACCACATGTTTCTAAAAAGTCAACTTTACATCATGTCAGAAAAACAGCCCTGTTCTCACCTTTGTGATCGTGAATTTACAAGTACCTCAAATTTGTGCTGTGGGCGGGCTGATCCCGACATGGGCACTGCACCTAGTTATAAGAAAGATAAGTCAGAGTTTTGACTCAATGAGTCCGAATATTGGCTTATTATCTCGTAAGTTAACAGTGATGTTGAAAGGTGAACTCCAGACTAAACAGTCCTCTCAGTGTCACTTTGAGATCTTTCTACACCTGCATGAGAAGGGATGTGAATACTGGAAAGAAAACATGAGATTCACTGTAAATCACGTTTAGTAGTTTTAGAAACATCACAAACAGATACAGGACAAATGATTCACAACATCATAACAACAAGGTCACACACAAAATATTAACTCTCTAGTATCTGAATTTCTGTGTGTTGCCTTCACTGGGGGAGTTTTACCTGTGTTGTAGACTTTCCTCTTTTTCCTGAATAAATAAACAATCACTGCACTCTACTGTCCTTACAGAGTAAAACCAGTCGCACTGATCTGTCTGTTCTGTTGAATAGTGACCTTCACCCAGCAGCACCCCTTAGTGGAGAGACTGAGGCTGGAACACTATAAGGTAGCTCACTCAGTGAGGAGCACAAATATTATTTTCTTCATAAATTAAACACTGTAAAGATAAATAACCTAACAGTATCAGGACACTAATTAAGTAAGGACTGAAATATTGTCATGGTTACTCACAGGAAGATTATGAGAAAATGGGCCCCTGGGTACAGACATGCATTAGGCGCCACCACCGCTCCTACATAGGAGCAAACCACACAGAGTTGTTGTTTAGCCTCTTTTTGTTGTTGTTTTGCTTCTCATTGTTGTTGTTTCATATCTTTTATGTGTAGTTAAGGTGATTCTGCGTCTCTTTGTTTTGTGTCTGTGGTAATTTTGCCCCTTTTGTAGTCATATTGTGTCCTCTTGCAGTGGTTTTGTGTCTCCTTGTGGTTGTGTTTTGTCTCTTCGTAGTCATATTGTGTCTGTTTGTGGTCGTTTTGCGTCTGTTTGTAGTCATATTGTGTCTCTGTGGTCACTTTGTGTCTCTTTGTTTTCGTATTGTGTCTCTCTGTGGTTGTTTTTTGTCTCTCTGTGGTCACTTTGTGTCTATTTGTTTTCGTATTGTGTGTCTCTGTGGTCATTTTATGTCTCTTTGTAGTCATATTGTGTCTCCTTGTGGTTGTTTTGCGTCTGTTTGTAGTTGCACTGTCTCTTTGTGGTCGTATTGTGTCACTTTGTGAAAAACCTTCTGAAACACGGGATAAAAGCACTGCCTGCACAAAGAGGTACTATGCAGAACTGTCTTTTGGGATTCTGCATGGAGCATGCTAGTTCAGTATCACAGGTTCCCTCGGTTACTGTGAAGGGAATCGTATAGGCCACGATAACGGAACGGATCTCTGACTTAAGACATATCAAAACAAGCCAGACATTTCCCTTATCCATCTTAATGTAATACCCCCCGGACAGTCCATGTCTCTTTGAGTGATATTTTTCAGGTGAAGGCCAGGGGGGCCCTGAGACTTTTGGACCCTTAGCCTGTGCTCAGTAGGTCCATCCATGTTAATGTGAACTGTGAACTCAACATCGTAATGAGTGGTAAAGAAGCCTCATTCACAACAAGGATTTAATGTCATTATTATGATTTAATGTAATGATTTTTGGACTCTGATAACAGTAACATATCTGTCACTTTTTGGATTTAATTTCAGTTCCCCTTAAACTGCTGTACAAGTGCAGACCATCTGGGCCCGGGAGCATCCAGCCACAGACATTTCTGGTAACAAAGATGCAGCTGAAAATGTCTTCTGTGTGAGAGACAGAATGAGAAACAAAAAGAGACACTTCTCAGCGATCAGGGGGCGAAGTCAACATCAACAAAACTTGACACAACAATATGAAAGAACCCAATGAGCCGTGAAAACTGAAAATACCCCTCTAAACAAGAAACGCCCGAGCATGATTGAAATTGGCGGGCATCATTGCACAAAGGTTTGAACTTTAATTCAGTAACAAATCTCATGAGGAATGCTGAGCACCCAACCAGTGTTCACTCAGAGGCTGCAGATCAGGACCACCAACTATTGCCAGGTTTATCTGTGTTGAAACTTTACAGCATCTAAATTCATGCATTACGTAACCATACACACATTGCACTGTGTTTGTCTTGAGATCCACAATGAACTGAATGTATTTCCTTTCTCATAAAACATTTGATCTGCTAATTCTCAACCTCAACTTAATTTTTTTTTATGAAGGAAATTTAGTTTGCGGCCTGCAATTAAATGCATAAATCACTGATATACACTGATGGCAATAAACAGCAACACTCTACAGTCAAAAACAAGGCTATATTTTCCTGTTTTGTTTTGTTATTCGCCTGTATCTCTAGTTTTAGGTACCTTACTGTTTTGCCCCCTGATTAGTTTCACGTGTCCCTCATTACGCTGCCTCCCTTGTGTATTTAATCTCTGTACTCCCCTTTGTCTGTGCCAGTTTGACCAGTTCACTCATTCCAGCCATTTTCCTGGTCCTCTGTATTTTAACTAAGTCTCTTGCTTAGTATTTTTTGCAATGCTTCGCCCTGGTGTTTTGGACTGACTCCTGTGTACCGCACTCTGACTATATGTAGACTAAATATAGACTTTAACTTTTCATTGTGTTTATCGTGTCATGCTTTTGAGGGCGCTATGCCATTGTTCTGACAGCCCAAAATTCCAAAGCCCCATTAGTCTTAAGAATGTCCTGATAGACCCAAAGCCCATTTCTCAAACAGCCTTTTATCCCCCCCAAAAAGTACACACTCCCTGCAGTTTCCAGCAACTTTTGTGCCACCAACCGTGGGTGTATTACACCAAAACATGATCTCTTCGTAACCATAACCATAACTTTCTGTAACAAGGGGATACTTAGATTTAGGTACAACTGGCCAATCAGGAGCAGAGCACCTTTGGCCTATCAGGAAGGGAGCACCTGAGTTGCTAAGAGGCCTATGAAGCACAGGTGTGTAAGCTTCACTTATGCTCCTGAGATCACTCCTGTGCACATGCTTCCTTGGTAAGCCAAACAAACTGTTTTATTCAAGATTACTTGTTTGTAAGGGTAATGTAGGGGTGCAAATGCACGAAAACTTGAAGCGATAGGTGTTGCCAGTGTATGCCGTAAGCCTACAGTACTTGAACATTTTTTTCTTTCCACCACCAAATGCAGGTCAACTAGATCAGAAAGCACTTGTCTTGTCTTTATATGACAGACGGGATTCTCAACAGTTCTTCTTATGCCTCCATGTTGGCAGCAGTAGTCATATTTAAAGCATTGTCAACTGTCATGGCTACATATGACTCTGGGCAGACATTGATGTAAACTGGCACGATGTAGGACATGCTCCTGGATCAACAGCCTACATCATGTTCCTGCAATCAACCATTCACAGTCCTCTGACATCATCAGTGTGCTGCTCCTGTTCTTCTTTCAAAATTCCTTTGAGCTTCTTCAGAGCTAAGCTAGCTTTCCAGTGTGATGATGATGATGATGATGATCCTGGATAAACCTCACCAAATCTATCCAGGATCAACATGGAAAAAAAGAGGGAAAATGTGTGAATTGCAGGAATTTGCAACTGAAAAAGCTATCATCCTTACTTGTTAGCATAGCATACCTACTTAGCAAGCTAGCTCGCTAACATTCTAGCCATTCTTCATAGCCAAACTTTGTGGCTTAATATAAGAAAAATAAAAGAATCTCCACAGTCCTCTGTGCAGTTTGGCCTGTGCCACCATCAGAAGGCCAGCAGCTCGCTAAGTGCCTTGACGTGCAACAGCTCGCACTGTTTGGACTATAACAGTTCACGAAACTGCTAAAGGTTGCATCTGGTGCAGTTTGACACAGGAGTTGACACAGTTAGACAGATGGCATCGTACTTGTGAAGCTAAAGTGTAAACACACACACACATACGCACATACACACAGTGATATTGGGTTTCTCCAGCCTTTGAGGAACGCCGAATCCCCCTGTCCCCTTCCTTCCGTGTTTACTGCTCCTCTGGGGCCTAAAAGCACTTTATTGCACACAACAAGAAAATCTTTTCCGTTGAATAAACTTTGAGCAAATGCAGCTGTGATGAAGTGGGTAAACGTTCTTATATCCTTGATAGAAGTCCTCATGGGAAGTGAGGTGAGAAGTGTTTACCCAATAAATCATCTGTTCCTGCACTCTCGCTCTTTAAATGAAGCAGGCAGCTGCGACCCCAACCCTGCACTTCTAACATTTACATGTACGTTACATACATGATGATATATTATGTTTCTCCAGGATTGTCCACGGCCTTGATTTTTTCACATATTGCTGACAGGGTGATGAATTTCAGTGACGCTTGTTCCTGACTTCCACCCCGTGCCCGTCCTGCTCAATAACCTCTCCTTTTCACGCTCCACGAGCCATCACCCACACCAGCACTGATGTGTGCTATTAGCACTTGTCTGCCCACTCAGGATTAGCCTGGTTGCCTCCTCCCGCTATCACCCTCTGTCTCCCTCTGCACTCAAACCTCACACGTACAGTATATAAGCAAACATACATGCATGCAGTCTGACAGTTTATACCTCCAGGAGGCGGTAAATCAATCTCATGGTCACGTAATAAAGTCCTATTCTCCTCATGTCTCAGAGCAGCATGTCAATTACAGTGTTTGCGATCTATACCGCCGGGTAATCTTCCTTTAATTGTTAAAATGAGGCCATCTGTGATACTGTAGCAGCACGCTGTGAATGTTTAGAGAGAGAGATATGCATTATGCAACAAAACCTCACTGACTGACACAATGGTATCACTGCAGCATCATTGCCATGGCTTAATAAATCAATTCTACGCTTCCTTTTCTCCTCCTCAACGTGTGGACTGATTCCAGCTCTTAAAAGTGCTGATAAAACTCATAACTGCCTGCAGTCAGTCTCCCATCTGACCACGCAGTCTCCAAATGGACTCGGCCACTTCCCATCAGGCCAAAATGAATCTGACCGCAGTAAAACAGGCCCGTTATCAATCCGTCAGTCATCACCACCACTTAGCTCATTTCCTGTCACATGCTTTCCTCCAGGGAACATAATTCTGCCCTATATAGTGCATTTAAGGCTCCACTTCCTCCCCTCTCCCTCCTGATAGCGGTGTGCTGAAATGCTCTAAAAGCGAGCAGCCCTTTACTTCAGTGACCCACACAATATTCACAGCGAGGGTCTCCCAGAAAATGGGGCACAAGCCCTCCGAATAAAGTGGCACAGACCCCTAAGTGGTGGCACCAGCTCCTTTATATGATCATCACATTTGGAAAGTTTGAACTCCAAAAAGCCTCCAGTTGTAAATAGAAGGCCACATCTCTCCCGATACATTTTTAGCAGCGGGCCTTGGAGGGCTGATTGGCGGAGCAGAAGGCGCCATATGCCATCAGACCAGGCTGAGGCACACTGCAACTCAACATGTGTCCTATATTTGATTCTGTCATTGTACTCAGACTTCAGATTATACGCAGTGGAGGGGGAAGTATTCAGATCCTGTACTGCAATAAAAGATACTCCAAAACAAGTAAAAGTCCTGCATTAAAAATTCACTCAGTCAGTAGAGGAACTAACGGCAAAATATATTTACGTATAGAGAGTAAAAGTAGTATTTTACTGGATCATCATTACAGTGCATTAAGTTGTAAGCTGCATTTTCAAAGAGTCCTACACTGATGTAGCATTGCACCCAATAACTTCAGGAACATTTTTATAGTTTTAAGAGCCGCCCTTTTTATTATGTCGACACAACAAGAACTAGGACTAAGGGACTTTTTAGCTTCTACTGTATGTCAGAGTACAGCAGGCCATTTTTTTTACATAGGATTGCAAAGGCATGACCCACCCTACTGTCCCTCTGACTGGCTAACACTTGTTGCCTTTGTTGGTTGGATTGGTCACGTTTAGGCAAGTGGAGTGAGATTGATTAGGGTCAGGGTAAGCCATTTACGGCAGAGTAAAGGAAAGTATTTGCCTGGCTGCCACCAGACTGCGTCAATCTCATTTGAGATTGAACTTTGGTCTAGGAAGCGCACACTCATTTCCTAGTTCTTGAGGCGGGACAAATGGCCGTCGAACCAAACACTATGTGCACTATTGGACAAACTTACATCCAATCAGACCAATGATCCCTGATGATGCATGCAGAGTGATGGAAAGCCTCACGGGATGTGTAGTCAGTTTATTGTCTAGGAGTCAGATTGAGAAGTGGTAGTTGTTTTAAAATGCGTCAGGGTGAAATGGCGTCCAGCAATTTTCGCCGGCTCTGCCAGGTAAATATGAGAGTGGCTGGCATATACAGCCACTCGACCAACATTTTTTGCTACGATTTTTATGTCGGAACGTCAACGAACACCACTGACCACTCGGTGAGTTTCATGGCTTTGAAAACCAACGTTTAAGGTGGTTTTAGGACAGATTTACACATGGCCATAGACAGCATTGTTAAGCCAGGCAGGGGAAAGACAAATTCTCTCAAATTGTCAGAGAAGGAGCAATCGTCAAGATTTTGGTCTTAACCACTCTATTTCATCATAAACAACCAGGAATAGGGCTAAAAGTGCAAAATACTGGACTTCTCCTTTAAGTCTCAAGCAGCTAAACTGTACTGTATATTCGCTGTAATCATACAATGGGAAAATACTGTATAAGAAGTGTTTAACTTTTTTTAAGTGTAAATGACCTCATACTAAATGGATTTGACCGATGGAGGGATGTTTGACATTATGAAGTGTTTTAATATGCAGCTTTCAGGTCAGCTCATAATGTGATAAACATGAAACTAAATCTGTATGTACAGGCTAAATGCTTTTTACACTTCCTACAGGTACACAGCTGTACACACAAGACACATGGCTGACCCAGCTGCTCAGCTTGGTCATTTTCTCATCTCATAAACACTTGGATAAGGAGGAGCCGTTCCCCACAGCGATGGTTCTGGGTAAGTGGAGAGGGAGGGTTGAATCTCAGAACAACAAGGGATCTGCCCTGATTTGGGTTTGTCCTATTTGGTCTCAGTCTCTACAGCTGTCAGTTAAGGATAGAAATAGATGACCACAATAACTAAAAGGTCACCCTCAAAAATGTGTCAAAAGTGCTCTTGATTAAACTTCAGTCGAAGAAAGTGTAACAGTGTAAAAGTGTCTGAAGTGTTTGTAGAAACACAGTCCACTCTTAAAGGGATAGTTCGGATGTTTTGAAGTGGGGTCATGTGAGGTACTTATCTATAGTCAGTGTATTACGTACAGTAGATGTCTGTCAGGGCGCCCCAAGTTTTGAAAAGCAGACAGTAGTACTGCCATGGAAGCTAAGTGATGTACTGCTGTGGAAGGGGGCAGCTGCAAAATGTATTTTAGCCAACTAAAACATCAGTACCAGTTTAGGTTTTTGCTATATTAAGAATATTTTCACCTCTTTACCTTGCTGTCAGACAGCCCTTTCTGACAGGGGGTAAAACTTATCTACGCTCGCTTCAAAGCCAGACTCCATTCACAAAAACTTTATCAGTTAGTTTGTTTGTGTTATTACTGTGTGACTTTGGTGTTTTAAAGGGTTATCTCTGATTCACCAAAGTCACACAGTAACACAAAAAACTAACCAATAGACCAGCAGCACCCCGAACAATCTCTCTTCCAGTTCTTATATCCTCGGCGTTTGCTCGCTCATGGGTGTGTGTGTGTGTGTGTGCTTGGGTCAAATTTTCTGGAAATCCCAAGTTCTCCTTGTTTTCCTGCTTATTCCTAAAACTGCGGTTCATGCATCAATACATCCTATTTATCTTTGTCTTCCTGGCAAAAACAACCGTTTCTATTGCGAAACTTCACCCTAACCCAGAATGTTCCACCTCATTTAACCTCCCAAGGCTTGACTTATGCACGAACCACTTATCAAAACACCGGTTTCCTGCTTATGGGTCCTTTTTACTGCCAAATCTGATATTTGGCTAACTGCTTCCCAAGCCTTGTGTAGCTGACCTTATTTGGACCTTAAGTACAATATGATGATACATTATCTGCCTCTACACCTTCCTCTCTAGCTGACTGTCATCTATCATATGTAATACACTGACAATGGATAAGTGCCTCATACAACCCCATTAAAAAAAAAAAAAACTATCCCTTTAATATTTTTCTAATGTCAGTTTAACTTTGTGATTTGTTACTGTCACTTTAAATGTGCACTAGTCTTTTTTTTTTTTACGTCAGACAAAGGGTATTTTGATTATGTGTAATGTCAAATATTTCACTCAGAGTGAATTTTTCAGCCTGGAACATGATGTACTTTACCAGTCTCAGACATCTTGTCCTGCAGACTTACTAAAGCTGATATTCAGCACCAACTATTCTCCTGTGGAAGCTACTTGGCAAGAGCTTGATCCATTTATTAACGGCCCTGCTCAGGTTTCATCACAATACAGTTTTCATTTGTACAATCATGAACTCATGCCAGAACCCACGTAGCCATTTCCCTGTTAGACATCTACTCTTTAAGATAAAGAATGCAAAGAATGGCCCTCCATGGCACAATAGCCAATACATACAAACACCAATTTATTGACTCTGATAAAATGTTTTATTTCATTTTATTTTATTTAACTTTATTTTATTTTATTTTATTTCAGTTTTTTCAGTTTTTTTCAGTCTTATATTACAACCACCCAGTTATTTTATTTTCCAAAATATGTATGCTATTATTGTATTATTACTGTGTGGTCTGTGTACCATTATTATTATTATTATTAATATTGTTTAATTAGTTTATCATTCTATCATCATTATTGGTGCTATAGTTTCATTCTGTTTTTTTTTATTAATAATATATCTTTTAATATTGGTATTTCCTTTTGCACACAAACAAAGTCACACACACATAAACATGGGTGTCATTTTTGACCATTTTTTTTCCAAATTTAACTGCTTTTGCAAGATATTATTATTAAAAATTTTACATTATATTATATTTTATATATTTTTTAAATGTATTTATTTATTTTTGGTTGTTGTTTCATATGTCACTTTGTTTTTCCACCACTATTTAACACTTTCTGTTTTGTCTTTTTTGCACCAATAAATTAGAAAAAAAGACTTTAATTAATAGTTATAATTTAAATCAGTCTAAGATGATGAATTAAAAAAGCTCCTGGAAACTCTATTTATCATTTCTTATTTATGACAAGTTATCATGAAAAGAAGATTTCACTCACTACATTGTTGGTTTTAATATTCATTTAACATTCATTACATTGTAAAGAAAAAGTTCTTTGAAAATCCACAGTGTCCTGTGCTTGTATGTGGTATAATGTATTGACTTTAAGGCTCGCTGGATGCCTTATTACCTGACTAAAAATAGGAGCTCTCAGGGCCACTGTGAGATTGGATGTATCTGTGCTGTGCTGCAATGTGTTTGGAGATGAGGGGAGATAACAGAAGCAGAGTCACAGAGATTGCCCCGTGCTGCCGCTGCTGCCACTGAACTGGGTCACTCACACTGAAGCCTTTTCACACACAAAACTCAAACTCGGAAAGCAAAACAAAGTATCGCGTCAGGATGACAGTAAAGAGCATGTGTTTTTGTGTAAACCTGTGGTAATGGTGGCTGCAACATGCCCAGTTCTCGTGCATTAGCAGTGCCATACGGTCACGGTCGGTCGAGGGGTGCAATCATGAACTCACAGCAGGGTCTGTTTCACTGAGTACTGCCTCCTGACACTCTCTGCTGAGCTCGGATACAGAGAAATGACAGTTGTTTGTCGCTGCCTGCAGGGGAATTCAAGTGCAAAACAACAGTCATAGAAATCACTGAGGACACAGAGTGACTTTACCGATGTATATGTTGACTTCACCGGAAAGTAAACAAATTGTTTTGACCAACGGGAGCAGAATATACAGTATAATGAAGTTTTACAACAAAGTTAATGACAGATTTCTGCAGCAGATGCAGTCTCCCCAGAGAGGATTCATTAAAACCAAAAGCAATTAAGTAAGATTTGAGAAAAAGCACATTGCTAATGTGATTTTCAAAGGTGTCAAAGGTATTTATGTATCCCTTATGGATTAGTTTAGTGTATGAGTCAATAAAAGAGATATATGAGAACACTCTGTAATGCTCACTCCCCAGATAAGTATCACCAGCCTACATCTCCTGCTTATTAAGATGTGAAAGGCTTTTTGAAGCTTGAAAATATCTCTCCATGTGCATGAGTGCAAGTATAAACTGCTTATAGAATGAAGGAACTGCGACCCACATGAATGCAATTCAAAGTCAAATACATGCATCTGACTTCAGTCAAACAACCTTTAGTTCTGTTATTATGGGGTGACACTAACTACATCCGCCCAGCAGCACTTGCTGTCTGGAGACCTTGACGGTCTGTTCAGCTTTTTTTCGTGCCGTAAATTATTTTAACGAGTTTTATTCATTAGAAGTCAGAGTTCAGATGAATGCATTGTTAATTTGCACCTCAGTGAGATACCTTCACGCTACATCAAACTCCAAATGACGCTCGAACTGTTTGACACAAATGCTCTTGCCAGTTTTTTCATGAATGGATGTGTCTGAAGTTTTTTCACGACAAAGGTTAACGCAACCGCTGAAGACACCAGCGGGCAAAGCCATACCCAAGGGTGGTTTGGTGGGTATTATTATATCATTACTTCAGTATTTTTTTGGACTCTATATATCTAAATTTAACTACTTTTAAGTATTACCCTCGACAGCATTGTATTCCTGTATATTGCATATCTTGGCCTGACCCAATCAAGTCTCACTCTGAAGTCGTCAAAATCCGGCGCTTGGGCAGTGATTTGCGGTGTCCGACACTTTAGCATTGGCATGATATGTGGTTGGTTGCTGTTATAGATTATATAGCGCTCAGTGGCGTCAGGGGGAAACGTTTTTGAAGAGCGGTGTTCGCGTCCTGTAAGATTATAAAGCCAAACAATTTCCTTTTTCCCCAAACCTAACCACTTGTTTTTGTTGCCTAAACCCAACCACGTCAGTTCACGTTGTTGTACTGGCGTAGTGTGTTTATTTTGAAAGAGACTGTATGTAAATGTTAAATTTCCTGTGAAAACGGAAGTGTATTTTGAAAGAAGACAATGCATGTAACACGCAGAACTTGACACGACGTCCCACAACGTCAACAACCAACGCATCAAGGGTACCTTTCACGTTGTATCTGGACGTGGAGAGTCCATGAGAATGTGTTGAATCGCCAGAAAATATGTTTGCATTGATCATTTCTGCAAACCAAAAATACATTATTGTACATCTGTTCATTATTTTATAATGAATACACTTTTAACAACACTGTGGTGAAGGTGTGGTTAGGTTTAGGCACAAAAATCACTTGGCTATGGTTTTAAAAAGGTCATGTTTGAGCTCCAAACACTCTTGTTTGGTGTCTCAAAAGCCTCTGGAAAAACAGGGATGGGTTGATAAAATACACCCAGGTTCGAAGGCTCAAATGCCGCTAGGATGTGCGCACAGGGTCACCAAAAGACAACTGGTGTTGTTGGTTTCCAACAGCTCGGCAGGCGTCCACCATAACTGCCATCTCCCAAGGACAAAGTCAGCTTATATAAAACATCACTCTAGAAACGCTGATTTGAAACATGCAAATATGATGTATTCATGGTTTGCAGAAACGTACCGTACAGTACAAACATTTTCTTCTGGGCTCACTGGCCAGTTAACTAAACAAATAAAGTTTAAAAAACTAAGTCATTCATTTGTTTTAGAGTATTTATTTTTGGTGTCCAGCCAGAGCTTCCCTGAGGTAGGGTCGTGACCTACAACTCGTGATCTCATTATTTGGCTGCGGCCCTGCCAGCAAGGACGAGGTAATGACTGGAATTAATTGTTGGGGTCTTTGGTTGGAGGAAAGAGATCATGATGTCTGAGTGGAAGTGGGATTTAAACAGACTCACGCAGACATCCACACTGACCTATCTCCATTTATCAAAAATAACAGACCTAACCTCCACATTGTCCATTATTATACAAGATCTTTGTAATGTGCCATCATCGTTACATCATGACAGTGACCGGGGTTAGTTTTTAAAGAAGAAGAGAACACAACGTCATAACTCTGACTTCTGTAAAAGCCAAAAAAAGGCTTTTTGTTGTATCATATGAATGTGATACACATGGGGTCTGGACATGAGGTTGAGGGGAAGACCTCAAGGACATGACCTTTGACCTAAGGATGACCTATTGATGTAAAGATTTGCGAAAAACACCTTAGGCATGTTCATATACACCCTCATGACTTCACAAGACCCAAACGGCTATGACATATGACTGGTCACGATATGTGCAGGTCATTTAACCTTTGAATGCATGAATTATGAGTAACTCATCCAAAATAAGCTATTAAGATAGACGCAATTAATGAAGATGTTTGTTTTCAACTCCAGCATGTGTTACGTTCAGAATACTGGTAAAGGAAAAAAGTTGTAGCTGTCCAAGGTCCTGAATTAGCAGTTGTTGTACTAATGATACTGGAAACTACTGTAAAGTCTTAAACTGTCAGGAATTTGTGTAAAAACGGGGATAGTTCAAGCACTCAAACGCATCACTTTCTGGGGTAAAGTGCTTTCAAAAGAAGTGTTACATTTGGATTGAGATGATGAAGATGAAGCCAAGAACCCCACCTTTGTTTTCCTGTTCATTGGTTAGATTTTCAGAGTGTTTCCTGTATAAAAATATGGTTTAAAATTACGATAAATCTTCTTCTGTCAAGCACACATGGTCCCCCAGTGAAACTTGGTCACTCATATCATGTTTACGGGTAAAATTGTGTTTAAATCTTTACTTTGAATTATAAACTTTAAGTTGAGGTTTTACAACTGAAAGGCCAAGTCCCAAAAAATAGTAAAACATCATCTAAAACAATGCCTCAAAACAATATATTCCAGCTGTTAACAGAGCCAGCTGAGCACCACAGATGTGGACAGTTTAAGTGTAATTCTGAAGAACACTGGGCGCACAGTAAGTGACAAGTCAATTTCAATTAAAAGTTTCAGATGAGGAAATGACTAAAAGCAGAAGAGGAGATATGATTGCTGCGGCCGCTTGAGATGAGAAAAGAATATATTACAGCAGATTCATTACTGGGAGTCATTTTAGCTCCTCACTTTGGAAAGTGGACATTGTCCTGGTCTGTGTGTGTATGTGTGTGATTTTTTTCTTTTTATCAGAGTCTGATAGCATAATTTATATATTTCCTGACAAGACTAGAAATTCATTTCACAAAATTCATCAGGGTATAGAATAGATTATTGGTCCATTGTAGCCTCGGTGAAGGCAATGATAGCGCTTATCCACCAACGTGGAGCCGGTTCTGTTCAGGTTCCTGCACCTAATTTTGAACTTTTCTTAGCAGATTGACTAAAAATGAACTGGTTCAAAGCCTGAAAAGTTGGTTCTCAGCTGGAACCAAAATACAGCAGGTTTACTTTGACCTGAATTGTGAACTGTGATGACATCAGTGGGCATGTCATGTTCTACAGGTTGGAAAAGCAGATGGAGAAGTCAAGTGAAATTGTCTTTTTTTGGCACAAATGCCTGTGATAATAGAACAAAAGTTGGCAGGTAGTCAGTGTTATTCACAGTTTTTTTTGTTTACCTGTGTTGTGCTTTGTTACACCCCACCCTTAGGCGGCCCTATGGGGCAAACAAAACTCCAGCACTGACCCGAAATAACCACATAAGCACCTTTAAAACACTCAAATCCATGGGATTTATTACAAATAACACAAGCAAACAAGACAACAATCCCACGCTGAGAGGCAGCAGAGCAGCACCTCCTCCATGCCAGGTGCAATGCACCTCGTTAAGTAATGCAGCACACCTGGGCAGATCTACAACAGAGGGAAAAGGGACAGCAGCACAGAACACACACAGCCGTAACATGCGTTGTGCTGCATCCTCTGTTGATGACACATGGTTCCACTCAAAACTGGTGGAAACGCGGGCTGGTTCGCTAAACAGCACCAATGTCCCAAGAATCCTTAGCAGAACTGGTTCAAGAACCAGAGCTAATTTGCTGGAAAAAGAGTACAAGTGAACTCGAGAGCTGGCACAGAACACTGAACGAGACTGAGAGGTTCACAGTTTCATGTGTAACTGTCAGTGACCCAATGTCAATATCCATGACAGCTGTTTTCACACATCAGAAGTGCCAAAAATGGCAGGATTCAATGCGTGTGAACTCCTCATACTGAAACATCTATCCATGAAATGTCAAAAGAAGCCCCATTACATAACATCTCTATTTAAAATAATGCTATGACATGCACGTGCAATGAATGAAACATAGAGGCACCACTGCCTAATATGGCACTCATCATTATAGAGGGTTTATAAGTTTTTACTGTGCACACAGTGTTTTACTGTGTTTATATTTATATAATTTATGGCTCTATTAATCATTTACAAATGACTGATCATATTCTGTGGTCTTACTTTAATTAATGGAAAACTGACAGCTGTACCAACTGTGTCAGCTTCAATAAAAACATGGCAGCACTTTAATTTGTCCTGTTTAGCGTTTATAGCCATATAAACAACACAAACATCATATAATCTTTTTGTAAGCTGCTTAAAGTTTTGAGTTTGAGTTTGTTTAAACAGCTAATGAATGACGATATTAATAGTATCAAATATGTCATCATAGGCCTAGTTATAACTTTTGACAAATGCCTCACATTAGTGAAACACTTTAAAATGTCCTTATTGCTGCGTACAACTACATTATAATGTGTTAGAAACCATTTTCATATATGTTTATATACAGCTTATAAATGCAAGATCATGAGGCTTAAAGTGTTTTAACAGGTATGTGTCACAGTAGATGCTGACTTAGTGTTTATTATTCTTTATTAATGTCTTATTAACATTAACAAGATTTGATAGCTTATTAAAAAAGTCCAAAGTTCTGATGCTTCATTAATGACTCTACAGCCCAGTTGCCAGAGGAAAATATTGGCTTTCTGCATATGTATCATATGAATGTCTCCACAACGGCCCTACTACATGTCCTCAGGAGGTGGAGGTGATTGTGGATGGCATGAATCCTATTCGAGATGCCTGCAAAGCTGCAGATCACTGCTGTTTGAGACCAACAAACAACGAAACAGTTTGTTTCTTAGTGATTCATTACTGCATTTCTAGCAGATTTTTAATCAACAAAAGTGGGTGTTTTTTAGCGACCCGTCGCTGTGTTTCCTCCGGGGATAGCTGCTGAAAAGCAGATGTTTTTTACTGAGCCATCATTCCATTTTCTGCTGGTATAATGCCATGAAAAGTGATCGCTAGAAAGCTATCGCTGCATTTCCTGTCAGTATATTATCTAGTAATCACTGCCTTTACAAGCTGGGATTGGGCTTCCAAGTAGGATGTTCGAAGCCAAAGCATTATGGTTTCCTAACAATAAACAATGGTGTTTGTGCCTAAACCTAACCAAACCTAACAACAGCCTTGTTGACACCTGAGGAAAAGTCAAGTTTTAACATATCAGTCACATAATAATGTACAAATGTTGCATATGGACGATTTGCAGAAACATAAATGCCAATATTTATTCTGGCAGTTGGGTTGGACTCTACTGTTAATGACTCATCAGCCAGAAAGATTTTTCACAATCTGGTGACTAAAAGTTGGATTACCATGGATCTTTTTGCAAATGGTGGACTCTAGTGTTGATATGAAGAGGCCCAGACTGTAGATATCTTTTGAGGCAATCTCCGTTTATTCCTGATAACTCTGACAGCAAGACGTATAAACCAAATCCTCCGTCAATTACAACCATATAAACTCAAGCCCCTCTCCCATGGAGCACAACAGCAAAAAGGCGGCCATGTTACATTCAGTTCAGTACAATAAAACACAGGAACCAAACATACCTGACAGCAAGAGGTAAAAACAAAATCCTTCATTAATTACAACCATATAACTCGAACCCCTACACAAATCAAGTTACACAGAAATATGCTAGCATATTATGAACTTATAAACATATCTTTACAGCAGTAAAACATGGAAACTACTATGAGAGCAATGTGGCTAACCTCTCCCATGGAGTACAACAGGAAAAGGGGAGAGGAAAGGCAGGAAACAGCCCTTTATAGGTGGGGTCCCCCCAAACGGTGAAGGTAGAGGTACAGAAACTGAGTATCAAGCATTCCATATTTTGGCTATGGAGGCCTCAGTGTGTCAGGTAATAACAACTGAAACAAATTTAGTGTAATTATAATACTTAATATTACAAATGTACATTTGACTTACAACCCATAACCCTTTACAAATAGTACCTTATTAGAAATTGGTTCCAGGTATTATGATAACAGTGACATCCTCAGATTTAATAATATTCCCCATTTCAAATCCCAGTATCCATATGGTGCACAAAGTGTGACAAATGAGACACACTGGGCACTATGACCCAGCAGATAGCCTACTCTTCATAGAGAGAGAGAAAAAACAAGGCTGTGATCAGTGGTGCTTGTTTGATGTCAGAGTCTGTATAAAACTGAGACTTTGGGTTGGCTCACCATTCAACCACAGGGGGCCTGAGGAAACACACAGCTCTGGAGAACTTCTGCCCTACATGCGGATTATCTGTGACATTCTCCCAGATGTTGGGACACCAGGACGCACTGCTCATCCTTTACGCGCACACAAGCTTCCTCTGTCTTGTATGTTGTGTGCAGCAGCTGAGAAGTTTTCTTTTATGGCTACAAAACGGAAAAGTTTGAAAAGCGGGGAATGGATATTTGCTTCCACAATTTGGCATCTGCATGTTAAAACCTGATGTTGCAGAAGGAAATGAGGAAGACAGGAATCCATGTTTATGTTGGAGACTGATTAGGCCAGTTATCTGACCGGATGGCACGGATAAGGCGACGTCCATCAAGAGAAAGGGCACCTTAAATGTCAGACATCTCAGAGGGTGACATAAAATATGAGAACAAGTGACTAAAAGTTATGGAGAGCTCCGGTCAAGTCGAGCCAACTCAGCCGGTGAACACCACAAACGACAGTTTTATTACAGAGGCATCCACTGTGGATGTGGGCGAAGAGAGTCTCGCCTATCAGATCAGTCTGGCGGTGATTCTCTCCGTTATCACACTCGCCACCACTTCATCCAACGCGTTCGTCATCGCTACAATCTCCCAGTCCAAGAAACTACAAACTCCTGCGAACTTTCTGATCGCCTCCCTGGCCGTCACTGACCTGCTGGTGTCCATCCTGGTGATGCCCATCTGCGTCCTGTACACCGTCATCCACACCTGGACGCTGGGGCAAATCGTGTGCGACATCTGGCTCTCCTCGGACATAACGTGTTGCACGGCGTCTATCCTCCACCTGTGCGTAATCGCTTTGGATAGGTACTGGGCCATCACGGACGCGGTGGAGTACTCCAAAAAGCGCACGCCGGGGCGCGCGGCCGGGATGGTGGCCACAGCCTGGGTCATCGCCATCTCCATCTCCCTGCCGCCTCTCTTCTGGAGGCAGGTGAAGGCGGAGGAGCTGACCAGCTGCAGCGTCAACACGGATCATATTTTCTACACCATCTACTCCACCTTCGGGGCTTTCTACATCCCCACCTTGCTGCTTATTGTCCTCTACGGACGGATATACGTCGAGGCTCGGAAACGCATCCTGAAGCAGTCCCCAAAGAAGGTGGGGAAGAGACTCACTTCGGCGCACCTGGCCACCAACTCCCCGGGATCCGTGGCGTCCACGACCTCTCTGCAGTGCGGGAGACACGACACCCCATCCAGCGACACCGGCTCCTCAACAAGCGAGAACCAGGTGAAAGTGACCGTGTCGGACGCGCTTTTGGAGAAAAAGCGCATCTCAGCAGCCAGAGAAAGAAAAGCGACCAAGACTTTGGGGATAATCCTCGGCGCTTATATCGTTTGCTGGCTGCCGTTTTTCATTTACACACTGGTGGTGGCCACGTGCGAGACGTGTTTTAACCCCGAGTTATTTGACTTTTTCACCTGGCTGGGATATCTGAACTCTCTCATCAACCCCATCATATACACAATGTCCAACGAGGACTTCAAGAAAGCTTTCCAGAAACTTGTGCGCTTCAGATGCTGCAGGTCTTGAACGAATGTTCCTTCAGTCTCCAATAAGATTTATTTATGTATTTATTTTGGATATGAAGTGTGAGAACATAGAATAGCAAGAATGCCATGAACATTTCTGGGACTCATAGACATCATAAAATGTGCATGCAAAAGAAAAAACAGTCATTTGGTCCAGTGTGCGGATTTAAAATGCCAGTTTTCATAAAAGAAGTGAAAAAAAAAAATCATTTACATACACCATTGCGCTGCAAACTTCTCTAAAAAAGATTGTTTTAATGAAAAAATAAGGTTTAATATAGAGAGAGAGACAACTTTACGCACCTCACAAAATCACTTAAACGCGTCATATGAGCTCCTCTTGATGAAGAAATTTGCTTATATGCTAAATTCGGTGATGGATTGTTAGTATTCTGTATGGACTCATGTTAAGATGGTGCAGTATATTACACAACAAAGATCAGAGTCAAAAATATATTTAAAAAATGACTACCCAGGATCATTTTTGCATTGTGTGTACAAGTATGGTAGTTTAATTTTTAAAACTACATCAACAATATGTCTATGTATTCTGAGAAATGACAACAGTGGTATATATTTTTATTATGGTCATGGACTGCTCGCTGCTACGCTGTATGGCTATCTTTTGTCATAAAGGCACACCAATGCAGCTGAAAAAAAAGAGTAAAGATTCATATCAGTGTCAAACAAAGAAACTGTAGCTGATATTTACCCAGCAGAGCTGAAAGCTGATCATAAGTTCAATTTTGCTGAACAAACACCACCTTGTTTTACTGTGTGTGTGGGTCTGTTTGCTGCTACATTAAATCTGTATCTACAGTATGTTATGTTCATGTGTGAAATGGTTTGCCATCTCCCGGCTATAAAGAGTGATTTAAATTGTAGGCCTGCAGAGCTACAAAAATAACGCAGAGGATTTGTGAAATAAAAGTATGTTGTTCTAGGAATTTATCTGTTCACATTCAGAGATGCTGTGCAATAAAGGCTTTAAAGTATTTGTTTGGTACAAGTGTTCAATGAGTGGGGGTTTAATGCAGTTTTAAATCAAGACTCAAATTGATTTCTTTCATTATTTTTGGTATGTTGAAAGCAGCACAGTCTTAGTTTTGTTGTTACCTTGAAATGAAATGAGAGATTAGAGCACTGGCCCCAGCGTCTCACCATCATGTCAAAATGAAATCCAACAACCCTTTGAGGCTCTCGCAGAACGTGGCAGAGCATTCAATAGCACAGATCAATTTAGATGAATGTGCGTCATTTCACATTAGCTCCTCTTGACGTTCCTCTCCAATGTCAGGATGAGAGAGTCTGTTGTTGCCGAGATTCTCGCTGAGGTTTGAGCTCGCCTTCGTCCCCCTGCCCTTTTCCATCTCTCCGCTGCTGCCTTCCTGCAGCCGGAGGAGGACACGATCTGTCACAGTTCAATAAGTCATGAGAGTGACAGTGGGCTATGCTCTTCTGGTGTACTTCACACACACAGGAAGGGGGGCACTCATATTGTCAACAACACACACACACACATGCTTTCCATATATGAATTTTCATATGGCTTGTCATGCATGAAAGATGGGTGCACCTGAGCAGACATTCACAGCATTTCCTGGATTTTCCAGTTAATGGTATGTTGGAAGACTGATAAAAGCACGTCTTATGATATATAATATAAACATATATCTTTCCTCAGGAGTGCTAAATGTAATAAAAGAAACCCCTGCTAGATAATGAGCAATAGCAAGCCCTTTGGAGTTTGTGTTACAAGCTCAAACTCATGCAGATCATCCATGTATATCAACATGAGCTATTAGAACACAATTATTAAGTCTATGTTTAATTATGAGCCTGAAGAGTTATTGAAAAAGTATTTGTAAAGACTCATTAGAAACATGTATTTCCTCAATCACAGCACATAATACAAAAAAGTGAACAATATAAACATATAAAAGCACCTCAAATTACTGTCACCTGAGGCTCAAAAGACCAAGTGTTAATCAACGAGGTCTCTGAGGAACACTGGTGCACGATTTACAGCTGCGGTCGACCTTATTCATAGTAAAAAAAAGTCAGTGAGAGGGTGGATACTGCACACACCCAGGTGCAGGACAAAAAACTGCAAAGAGAGTAAAAGGAGAACCTTCACGCTGAAATTTTCAAGCTCAAGATCAAGCTCTCCATCAGGCAAACATCCATCTGAGCAAAAAACAGGCCAGACAGGCCATATGTGATGTGCACTTGTAATTTTCGTGTTAGACTATTTAAAGTTGGCACGTCCCACTGATAGGAGGCCCCGGGGTAGACCCAGGACACGCTGGAGGGATTACATATCTCATCTGGCTTGGGAACTCTTTGGGGTCCCCCAGGAGGAGCTGGAGAGCGTTGCCGGGGAGAGGGATGTCTGGGGTGCTTTGCTTGGCCTGCTGCCCCCACGATACGACCCCAGAGCAGATGAAAATGGATGGATAAATGGATGGATGGACTACTGAAAAAAAGAAAAGTAGAACAATGGGTACAATGTGAGGTTAGACACAAGAAGACACAAATCAGAATGTGGTCTACATTACATTTCTTTCTGTTGTTTTAAAAATGCTAACAAAAATGCTAACACTTCACTTCACCTACTGATGCCCACAGCCACAGGAGAAGTTACAGTTATTCACAGATACATTAATAGTGTGCTATAAAGCATGTAGTAAAAGTTTTTATAGTGCTTATAAATACTAAATGAGTGTACATCACAGAGTAGCCTATGTCCTGTCTGGTCTACAGTCTTTTCTTTAGGACATTATGTGTTTTATTGGTGCATGGTAAACTATTTTGAGATGATGGGTGTTGTGTTGAGTTGTCAGTTTCTATCTGCGTCCAAGCCTGTTTTTTTTCGCATGGATTTTTGCCTGACAAAGATGCTGTAGGTCAAAACATTGCATTAAATGAGTACTCTGATCTAGTATTACACTCCTATAACAAAGACGGATTCACAATGAAGAGGAAAAGAAAGATCAGAATCGATACAGAAGACCTAAAGACGTTGCCTTATTTACTCCATAAATTATTTTTCATTGTCGAAACCCATCGCCTACATCACCCACAATGCAACTTGACCAATGAGCTCTAGTGAGTTCAGTGAGGAAGACAATAGTTTTCATGCTCAGGCTGTAAATTTCTTTCTCACCCTGCCATTCACTCCTTGGACGCATGCTCACTCACTATCTCTAGGTGTCATTGTGTGGGTAAGTCAGTTGAGTCATCAGCTGATTCACAATCAGCCACACCTTCTCTGTCAGCCTATCATCTTACTGCTCCTTATTTTAAATATAGTTCTTTCTCTACTGTAGTTCTTTCTTGCTGCTGTCTTGTTCGCCCTTCACCTCCCCATCACCACTTAATCTTCAGGGATTCATCAGCCTCATATGCCTCAGCAGTCATCAGCCTCAGAATCATCAGCCACCTCCGCACAAATTATCTGTTCATCTGTACACTCATATTCAGTATTGAATATTATCTTTACTTACATTCTTGCGTCTCTCCTGACTAAAGTGACGGTTCGGTCAGAGATTCAAGGGTGTGATGCCTGAAGCAGCTGACGTAGCCTCAAGCTGCGGGCTACGGAGGTCTGGTAAGCTCACTACTTTTTAACCCCACACCCCCAGATTCTTTTCCATCTTCAAATGTGAAGTCTACAGAATCACTTGACGTCACTTGAGGCAATTAATCAGATTTCATGCAGCGCTTCCTGGAGCGACAAAAGCCTTTGTACAACCTGTTTTGCATACAGAACTAACCAAGCCCTGTAAATGAAGTTCCCTTTTGAAATGTTGTGAGCTTGATTATTTTATTCCATGTCATTACACAAACAGGACAGCACAGGTGCTCACACTGTAGATGTCACACAGTCTTCTGAGTGCATGCCGAGGTTGACACAGAGCAGAGCTGATCCATTATGGATCAGATTAATCTTTCATGCTGAGAGATTATTGATGTTTAACAAACAGGGTTTATGATTTTGTGTATCCAAAGAAGTATTGCATGTCTCATGTAGGTAACACTGCTGTACCTCCAGCTGCAGAACAGTACACATTATCCTCTTGTTGACACGGGATGATTGTATTGTGCAAGCAAATACATTAATTATACAGCCCTGTAGCTGTATGTGCTGCATTACTGGTTTGATACAGGTCTGCTGTGGAGTGAAGGGCGTTGCTGATGTAACGGCTAGTGAGGCTGAACACATGGATAATGAACCTATAAAATATTCTTTCGCTGGATGTAGTTTTGTTTAACAGCTTTATTGTTTCACCCTTTCTGGTCAAAGCAGGTTCACAGCATCCATCACCTGAGAAATGGAGGCATAGGGGCCCATCTGCTATTAATAAATTACCTAACCAAGGTGATAACAATTGACCTTGACAGGAAGGAGAAGGAGTCAGCAAGGCATCCATTAGGCGACACGGGAAGGTGAGGAGAGGGTGAATAACAATTAGATATCGGTTTGCGTCCAGGTTCGTTATGGTGACCAATCCTGCGGCTCACAAGGCAACAAGATGTGGCTTTTCATCATTTACATCTACTCATATAATGCCTTGAATGTTGACCACTGAATCACGTGTACAGTCTCTCAGGAACAGCCTTGTATAGTTAAACCTGCCCACTTGCATTGTAATTGCACAAACATAACAGCTTCTACAGTGTGGGTATTCATTATATTAAAACAATTGTAATCAATACCTATTGGCAGAACCATAAATCTATGGTCTACTCTCATCAATGCCTGGTGATAACAAGATGTTACAGAGCTAAAATTGGACAGTGGAGTCAAAGGTGGAGCAGTTCGCCACCTTATTTATGCCCACTAAACACACCACAGCTCATGTGTGAACGCGGGTTTCACCGAGAAGTGCACACAGTGCGTTATTGTGCATGTGTGTGTGTTCAAACCAGACCCCTCAGTCATGCGTGTTCTTTCCGTGCTTCACTGCAGATCCATTGCCACAAGCAGTTTCAACAAACTGGGTTAGTTTAAAGGCTTGCAGCACTTTGAATTAGCTTCTTCTCCAGCTCACCTACAGTATATGTCTAATGATATGTTTCTCCGAATCACACTGAAAAATAGGGTTCCCCTGCAGAATAAAATTGAAGGTAGGAAGAAGGGAAGGAAGAAACATACTGCATTTTGCTGCCTTTAGCTAGAAAATCCTGAAAATTGAGTGAAATAAACTCACCATACTGGTGATCCAAATGACTGGCTGCGTTTACACCTGTGGGACTGTCACTAGTGGAGCTGGGTGAATCTATCACACTTAACATCCACTCTGGCCTGACAAGCAATATATCAGCAAATTAGGCAGTCATATGTAGTGGTGGTGGAGGAGGTGGGCATGCTGCCGTTGCTATATGATCCATTAAGTTATACTGCATGTGTCACTGGTTACGGGCCCTCAATGAATCACCAGTAAGAGAAAGAAAGGTGTAAGAAGGGGGTCCTCTGCTCACCTGCATATTCTTTAGGTAAAAACCTCATAGCTCAGATTATGGAGTCTTTTTAGTGTGTGTGTGTGTGTGTGTGTGTGTTTAATCATGAATCAATAGAGGAAGCTGGGTCACTTGGATTTATTAAACCCAATTAAAACCAACCTGGTCAACATTTGCACACATGAAAGAATCACAGATCCTTTGTCAGCTGCAGGAAGTACACAGTCTTGTGATGTTGGTGATGCTGAGACGCTTACAAGTGCCAGACACACTGTGTAACTGGCAAAATACACACATACTGCATTTTTGTTACTCTCAATGCAGCAGTGAGAAATGCATGGATGAAATGTAAATGTTTGAAATAAAATGCATACTTAATTGAGTTATTTCAATGAACATATTTAAAGGAACAGTTTGACATTTTGGGAAACTCGCCTCTTCACTCTCTGTTGTTGCGCAGCTGCCTGCCAGCAGTCACCTGGCCATTCACACCAAAAAGCACATCTCTCTGCGCCTTTCAGCAAGCTTGCTCCTCTGCTCTTTTCTAATCACACAGAGTTCTGTTTCTGTCTGCTTGTGTGTGTGTGTGTGTGTGTGTGTGTGTGTGTGTGTGTGTGTGTGTGTGTGTGTGTGTGTGTGCTCCTCTCTCTCTCGCTGTCTGTGTCAGACACAACTGACAAATATGTGGAAGCACTGGCTGCATATTTTATCATTTATCAAAATTAGATCATTTCAAGCACATCTAATATATCATTTATATTGTTAAAATAGACGATCAGTGTGTTTCCTTGCCACATTCACTTGTGGCTTATAGGAAAAATAGATCAAGCATCAAAAGTATTGCTCAAGATTGTAAGCTCAAGGCTGCAGCACATGTGAACCTGTGTGAACTGCTCAACTGGTTAACATGGGCGCCAAAAGGAAGCAGACAGTGCTTCACGGAAAATCAGCGCGCTTCCCGGAGCTTCCGTGTCCAGTGTGAACCTGGCTATAGTTTAGTTTAGTGGACAAGAGTTCAAATACAGCAGTATGACAGGCTTATATGACATCGTCAGGGATGACACAATATAGTCCAGGACTTATTTCTATCATGGTCCTGATGTTCCATCAGACCTTCTACTGCACAACGAGACGGAGACAGGAAATGCCCGACCACAATGTGCCACATCCCAACGCAGTGACTCACCCACTGACGCACATGCAGCCTTAGATGACGAGGTCAATACAACTCTCATGCCTGTGCCATAGACTGTGTAAAGATAGACGGCATGATCGCCCCCCAGAAGTGAAGCCAAAAAAAAAAAACGCCCCCTGGTGGCTGGCAGCAGTATAGGTCATAAACCTTGCCTCCTCCATGTTAGCGAAAGGGACATGGGCCAAGCTACCTGTTACAGCTTAATGTTTAAAGGACAGTTATGAGAGTGGAGGGAGTGAATAAACTCATTTAACTATTAATTTGCAGTTAAATGCTGCTATTTTTTAACCTGCATTTTTTCCTCATAACTGTCCAATCTGATTATGAGCGATGCCAACTCACACTCATCAACCGTGTTTTTGATATTCAGGAAATGTGACTCAACAGCATATAGAGGGGCAAGAAGTGCAAGTCTTCTACAGTCTTTCCGAATAAGCTTCAGCTTTACATAAATCATTTTAGATGTTTGTCTTTGAGACGAAGGACAGAACACAGAAAGTAGCCCTCTAGGTTGGCTAGCTCTTGTGGTCAGCCTGGTCTCACATCAAGGGCATTATAAAAACACAGCTTGGGCAGGCCCTCTGCACAGTGCACCCTTTAGCGTTTCTAAGAGATGCACCGGGCTTTAAACCAACAATGCAGACCCATCCGTCATTATTATTAAACATTAAGAGCAACAGACTCAGTATAAAGAGTGAGAAAGTCTGGGTAGGAGGGGAGGTGGATGTGTCAATAAGCACAGAACTTTTACCCTGGAGACTGGTGTTTGTGTCCTGTGTGAAAGTAAAGGTCAACGTTGAGTCATTTTGTAATGTCAACCATGAGATTTTCCTAACCCTAACTAAGTAGCTTCGTTGCCTAATCTAACAGCCGACCCCTGCATCAATAGACTACACAAAACACTGCCTGCCCAAGAGTCAAAATATGATGAGTACAGATGAGATCATGTTGGGTTAGCTGTATGGGTATCAACTTCTGGGGGCATCTGCCTAGCTGTTAGTCTCTGTCAGAAGCAGGTTGAACCCAGGTTTTGAAATACTGAAATTTTCCTTTGAGGACGGCACGGTGGTGCAGTGGGGTACTCCGGCTTCTTCCCACAGTCCAGAGACATGCAGGTTAGGTTAATTGGTGACTCTAAAGTAGCGACCTGTCCAGGGTGTACCCCGTCTCTCGTCCAATGTCAGCTGGGATAGGCTCCAGCCCCTCCACGACCCCTAACAGGATAAGCAGTTACAAAAAATGACTGAATGAAAGAAACTTTTCCACTGAGAGAGAAATTCCTTTAAGCAACAAAACATCCTAAAATAGGTCTTAAGTGTGTAATTGCTCTGCACATCCTTACTGAGCTCAATTTGCTACCGTTAACAAATATGCTGCTACTTGTGCTTTCCATTACTGAGACTCTCAAGGCACACAAAGTAAAAAGTAAGAGAGAAAACTGAAGTGTTGTCGAATGAGGAGCTGGTGGGAGTTGGTTGTCTTGTTCTTAGCTGACATTTGTGCTGAACTTGAGATGCCCCCACTCGGAGGTCAAGCACACTAAACTTTATTCAGTCCTCGTTAAAAGGCAGAGAGCAGACACTGCTACAGCAGAGAAGATGGCATTTCAACACAGGAGGTCATTTCATTCCTCTGTATATCTCACCTTCTCCAGCACTATGTCTAAAATACATTTGCATCTAGTGATACATTAGTTTGGCATTAAAGGAGTTTTCTAAGTGAAGGTTGGAAACATTTAAAATCCTGTCATACAGTCAAACACAAGTCATGTATGTGTCGTAACTATTTGACCATTATGTCAAAGGTAAAATTCCTGCAATAATAAAGCAATACATTAATGAATAACAACCTCACGCATAGATGGATTTTTGTTTCATCGAGAGCCTTGAAGAATATAAATGAGGGTTTTTTTTCCTCACCTCAGGGATAATTTACATATTGTCTATTAACCTTTTGATATTAAGCATGAGAAGGTGCATTGAGATGGAAACATGACTAGCATGTTTGTAATTTCCCATTTCACAAGCAATAACAACACAAAATGTCACTGAAGCTATTAGCATGAAATTTGCCTGACACAACCTAATTCAGCCTTTTTTCCTCGTCTGCAAACCCCCAAGCTTCTTGTCAGTCTAATAAGCAACTTTCTCCTCACATGCCCCTTCCCACTACCTCACTTTTAAACAAGCTTTCGCCTCATGTCACACAGTTAAACACAGGTTTGGTATTTAAGTTAGGGATCAAGAGTCATTTACCCTGAATATGCTAATCGTAACCTTAAACAATCACCACCAAACTTATAGCTCTTTATCAGCTTTCATAATAGGAAGCCCAGACGCCAGAAGAAAATGTTGGGTTGCCTTACATTTGTACGTTTCATACATTATATCAATGTTACTAAAGTGACGTAGTTCTGATTACATGTATAAGAGCTGGCTGGCTTTGTCATTGAGAGGTGGAGGAGATGGTGGATGGCGTGCCACCTAGGCGAGAGAGCTGCCAAACAGCAGACTTCTGTTCGAGATAAACAAACAACAAAACTGGGTGCTTTATAGAGAGACATTTCCAGTCGCAGTTGTGATACCAAAACTGGGTGTTTTTATCAAGATATCACTGCATTTCCAGCGGTGATTGTGGCACCAACCAACACATTCTCATCCAAGTTATTATATATCACTGCTTTGTCAGTGGCCTTTCACGTCTACATATTATGTGCTACGTATCCTTCTGCATCTGCTGTTGACTTTCCAGGACACCGCCTCCAAGTCTGGTACGTCAACAAAAGCACGTGGTTAGGTTTAGAAAAAACATCACAGTTTGGCTCAACACTCATTTGGGAAGAGAACACCAGGTTCCTGGGTGAAAGTTTGGGGTTTGTTGGACCCATCCACCACCACCTCTCCCGCACATCCTGTAGGGACTTTCCAGCCCCTTATGGTACATTATTACCAGCACTGTTTCAACCTAAAGCCATCCAGCGGGGTATCATATTGCTGCAACAGGTGCTGTCCGTCGCCCAGCTGCGCATCATACTGCCGCGAAAGGTTGCTTTTGGCATCAGGCGTCTGTCACTGAAATCACTGACATAGTGGTGGTATTTGATGACTCTGGAATGAAAACAGATTGAACCAGCTGGGTGTTTAAAGCCAAAACGTGATCTTTCAGCATGTTTGCTACATAATAATGTACAGTAATAGGGTTTCCATCCACCTATTCTTATTCGAATTTTCAAAAATATCGAAAATAAACATTAATGGAAATGCTAGAAATTTGAAAAAAGGCCGAAAATTCGCAACAAAGTTTTTACGCTTGGAGGGGGTGGATTTGTCTGCTTATCGATAAAAGGAAAGTACGACTTTTTGCTATGGAAACAGGTTTTGCGGATAAACGATGACTGGACCGGATACCACGTCACACGTCTGGACCGGATATCACGTCACACGTATACGTTGTGGTCACCAAAAAATGGAGGCGGACAATAAAGTAAGATATGTTTGACCATAGTTCTTCCAAACACCGACAGGTCGATCAGGAATCTGTCCATGACCAGTTGTTGACTGTCAGCTTAGTGTGTTCTTTGTTTTGTGGCAGAGAGACGCTCTCTGATGACGTCATCTCATGGCGCACTCTCCTCTCAATGATCGCAAAATAATAACAAATGGAAACGGGCATAAAGTTGCATTTTCTTTTTGTGCATTTTTACTCAAAAATTTCAAGACATTCGGATGGAAGCCTGTCTAGTGTGCCAACTTGGCAACTTTCTCACTAGATTTGGCAGCTTTTGATACCCCTTTAGCAACTTTTTTTTTTTTGGAAGAGGCTAGCCACATATCTAGTCATGTCTTGGACAGACCTTAGCTCTTCTTCTTGGAGGGAGTCACCAGTATTTCTCACATAAATGTCCCGTGAATGTGCAACCAATCAGAGCAACCATGTTTTTATTCTAAATGCTTTAATATTACTATCTAAGTTTGTCTTTGTTTTGTCAAAATAGACAGATTGAGTTTACAGTAATGACTTTATTCCAGTTCATGATCATCTCTCTATTCATGATAGCCTACTGTAGTAACACAGTCAATACAACAGCCTGCATAAAACTGTTTCTTAATATATGAGGTAGATCAGAGGGACATTAAGTAAAGTTTTCTTGCTTGTATTAATGTGTAATTACGTGATGATGTCATAGATATATACATTTGCATCTAGCAATTTGTCCTGCAGACTTTAGCTTCTTCCCACTAACAATAGTTGGCAACACTGTCACACAATTCCTTGGATAAAAGAGGAAGAGTGACATTTATTCATTTTTCTCCTCAGTACAAGATAAGGTGAGAAATGTGCCTTCCCCTATCAAAACAATGCTTCAAGGTGACCTTTGCTAAGCATATCTTCATCTTCTTCTACAGGAAAATCCAAGTCTCCACCAGCTCAGACAGAAATCAACTGTACTGCCATACAAAGCCAAAATGCAGCAACACAGTCAATCAAACTTTAGTGGCTGACATTTATTTTGCCATGTGTAAACTTTTTCCATGCTATAGAAATGTATGAATTCAAAGAAAACATGGTAAATGCGTAGATGCAACAAACCCAAACTAATCACAGCCAAAGCTGCAGAGACAAATCCAGCTGAAGCTAGCAAGAGACAGCCACCGCTAGCCTCGAAAGTTGAATGATGATTTTAATCTCTTTCCCCCTCCAAGTGGTTGCTGAAATTGAAATATATATCATTTTCAGCAAACTAAAAACCTTGGTAATTAATTTTTTTTAATCTAACAGAAACAAGGCAGCAGCTAAATCCAGGCACAGGGAACAGAACATTACAAACTTTTACTTTTACTTTTACAAACTAATGTTGCTAAAAAGCCATTAGCCTAACTTAGCTTATGAAATTCAAATTTGATGCGGTTAAGCTCCTTTTAATTAAAAAAAAATTACAAATATTTTAAAATGTAAATTAATTTATTATAAATGCTTTAAACTTGTTACTCTCTAACTTCAGCTTTCCTGCAGCTGTCTGCTTTTGTAGGACAGATTATAAAACTTCAATCAATAGTCTGGGAAATTATTTGCTTAAATCACTGAAATCAACAGGCTGATATATGGGACAGGCCTTAAAGTCCTTTTACACAAAACTGTTGCACAGCAAAGATGGGGAATACGATTAAGTCATTTATTTAAACCAGTATGAATATTACTTGTTTAAGAATTAGGCTTCATTCATTTGATTTAGCTCTGACAGACATCAGAGAGAACGTGAGATACGGCACTCGAGGATGACAGCACCTGGCACAACTTTATCCTGTCAAAACAATACTCACAACTTGGATTCATTTTTATGAAAAGTCCCTTTAATTCTTTTGATCTGAGGACCCTTACAGAATAACTTACAGGGTGACTGAGGGATGGACTGGACACATTATTTGATGTAGCCAACAACATGGTTTTATGAATCCGAAGAACTTCTATTTAAAAAAAGAAGAACTGCTTAGTAACCACACGAGGCCTCTAATGAGACAGGTGTTTATTTGCCAAATGTGTAGCTAGTAAAAGGGACTAGGCGTTTAATCGGAATTAGGCCTTTAATTAAAGGTTTATGGCAGTTCAATATGGTTAATAGTGGCTAACAGTTGGCCAACAGGCTAGTTCTTTTTAAAGCCACAAACTACACCTCTAATCAGCTACTGTAAATAATGGATTTGATGACATTGTTGACTTGTCAAATAAAAAAATACAATATTTTACAGCAGCTGATGAAGTTTTTGCATTTAATTCACCATATTATACAGGTCTCTGTCAGATAAAAACATTACTGGACATGCAGCTGTAATAGGAAGATGTAATATTGACCCTTTTCTGACTGATATCATCCATTTCTTTGAACCTGAATCAAATCATACACATTAAGTTTGAACTGTTTCCCTGCAGCTATGCCATAAGAATTGAATGGGCTCTTGGGAAATCGTTAAATGAAGCATGAATTACATCTGTCAGAGTGAGATCATATGAAAACAAAGCATCTATTCAGGCAGCTGCGTGGGCTCACAGCCCCATTAAATGTGGAGTTCAAACAGTGGTGACTGTGGCTGAGCCAGAGACTCCACAACCTACCAATGACCAAGTTTTGTTCATTCAAATGGAATAAATAATTAAATAAATAAATGAAATCATCATCTCAGTGTCCTTGGAGGGTGTGGATAAAATGCAGTCTGGCTTATTCACCATCTATCTGCAGCTGCGTATCCAGGTCAACCTCCTCTTCTTCCTGAGGTCCACAAGTTCATCCTTACCAGATGCCACACCATCTTAAATTGCGTGTCTCACTTTGGAGGTGCAGGTCACCCATGTTAGAGTGAGGTGAGCTCACCCTGCAGAGAAAACTCATTTCAGCCCAATTTACCTGCAGGGGTGGTGTCCTGGGGGGTCGGAGGTGTTACCAGCCTCACTGCAATCTTAACTGGCCGAGCCTGGCGCTAACATGTTTGCTGACTGTGACTGGTAAGTAGGTAGTTTATTTGTCATTACTAAAGAAAGAAGATGTCGGCAGATTAGAAATTATGTAAAATGGAGTAGAAGCAGTGTTGCATCCCGTAACAGATGTTGTGACGGCTGATTGAATACTTCTGGTCATGTTTTAAACCTCATGACTGTCAGATCGGGGCTGTAGATCGACCAGAAAAACCTTCGACTATCCAAAATGCACAAGACCGAGATCAAAAGGTCAACTTAGCCCACAGGTAATTTTGAAAAGGTCTTTTTTGGTCACAAAGCCGGAGGCTCTCTGTGGATAATCAGCATGCTGTGATGCGGTGTAAATGCTCAGTGAGAGGTTACGACACAGGGCACCCTTATTCTTGCGCTCTGACAGGTACGTGTGTTCTCTTACTTATCTGAAAATTTCCATAAATGTGGAACACCACGTTGGCCGTTTCACCATTCAGAATTTAAATGCAGCGAGAAAGCTGAGCATCTTCAGACAAAGCGAGAGCTCTCGACTCCCAGCAAAGCCGCGCTGACATGATTAAAAACGTCTGATCCACTTAATCTCAAAGACAAACACACAAACAGGCAAATGCATGCATGAACAAGAGCGCAGATAACCTTCATGGCATTCTTAGATCAGATTCTACATTGTCTGCTTTGACTGGTGTATAAATATGAGGGCATCACATCAGTCAGGAACACTGCAGTTATACATGTGTCGGCCTGTGGTTGATGCAGTCCTGACAGGTTTATATTCTGCTGTGGATTTAGTCATGGTCTCCATGTTGCCTCTGTCATGCTGCCGTGGGCTGTAAGCAGGTGTGGATTAATATGTCGGGACACAAATGCATCCCTGATGGGCTGTCAGTTGACCTGACCTCCTTCTCCACTTCTCACCCTCTCTGTTCCCCTGCCATGCAGCGCTGTTTCTCCATGTTCGTTCCACTATTACTCTATCTTCTCCTTCCTCCATGCCTGCCTCTCACTCTGCCTCCCCTCCATCTCTTTTCCTCCCACCCCGCCCTCTATCACTGTCTTTCCTGCTGCTTTACTCCATTCCCACCTGATAAAATGAATCCTGCCCATAGCGGACATGATAAACAGGCTCAGTTTCACTGGATACTGGGAGCCACTGTTTCCATCCTCTCTCTACCAGCATGGGAACGCCGCCTTTTAACTCCTCTTCAGCTCGGACAGCTGGAGGAAACCCTCCTGGGCATCTACACCTCTCTGTCTTATTCAGAACAAAGACACAGGCGATTAATCTTTAGACATCCGCCTGTCAACTATAGAGAGCTGTGGATATGATTCCACATGAGACCACGAGCCTTTTAAAGCTCTGATTGCATGTGACGTCTTTAATAGGTCATTAAAAATATTAATCTTAAAGCCGCCTCAGTCTGATATTTCATCATATGTATGATACGCAGATATCATTAAAGGAGAGTTTTCCCTGTTGTACAACTTGATTTCATCAGTGTCATTTCAGAACTGCACCTTCTTTTAATATTTAATCATATCAGTGATTAACATTCTCTACCTGGAAGACTGAACAGTCCTCCTATATAATTTGTCCTTGTGCAACGTAATCATTCGAGTGCTTATCTCCACTTCCTGGGTGTTTGGAGGTTTGGTGCTGCCTGTTAATTTGAAATGGCTGATACTGTATGTCTCTCGATAGAAGTTTGATGTGATTTTGAGGCCTATAAGTTAGTTAAAGTCAACCTGTCATATGTTATATAAGATGCACATGGATACATTTGAATGAAATTAGTGTTAAGTGAGACTAATTCAAACTGACGGGGTATTTGGCCAGTAAATGTAATTATTTAGTTTATCTGTTTTCTCTCTTGTTTTCCCTCCTCGCTGACTTTCGCTTTTGCCCAAATGAAGATAATCTTTCTTCTCCCTGATTTGGTTTACAGTCACGAGTTTGTGTTCACTGTTTTGCAGATCTCTCTGAGGGCAACTACAGAATCAGAATAACTGATATTGTTATTTATTGAGCCCTGCTATGTGAATGTTAAGTGCATGTTTTTCCTATAAAAATGCCCTAGCTTGATTTGTCTTGAGTGGAAAAACATGGTTTATTACAACTTGGGTTTTATTTTTGAGGCTTCTATTGGTCATGAAAGCATCACCAAAGTACTTGCAAATGCAGCAAAGGTGGAGTCCAAGTGGCCTGCAATCACATGTCCGTCTTAGACCTTCTGTTCCCCTGTACATGCAACTCTGTGTGGATCTGTGAACAAAATGTGGAGAACATATGATTGTGAGAAAGTGTTGTGAATGGCAGGACCCTCAGTTGTCACAGTTTGAGGTTATTAGCTCCCCACACGACAGAATATATTGCGCTCATGATGTACACTGCGGCTGCCTCCATATAGAGTCGTTTTCAGCTACTTTCCATTTAAGTCTAAGCATTTCAAGTGCATTTTAGGAGGAAATTGACTATTTACTAGATCAGGCAGTCATTAAAGGGGCAGGTTTAAGAGTGTTTACTACCCTTATCTTATTGCGGATTATTTTCAAAAATCAAAGCCTGGTGTTTATTACACATTACAGAGAACATTTGGTTTCCTTACATTTATGCACTGGATAAAAATCAGCTATTAGACCTCTAAGTTGCACATCTGGTAACTCAATCACAATCGCTGCCATGTCAGCATTTTTTTTTTTGTAGTGATATTATGCAGATTGTTCTCACTGCAATAATAATGTAATGCTGATCAAATATTTACTTGAAACTTAAGCCCCATAGACCCATTTTTTTTTTTTTTTTAATTTTTTAGGGGGGACAGGGAGTCTTTAGACAGAGGTAGCTGGTCAACAGTATATAACACATAGAATAGGTAAACATCATCCGAGAGCTGGGAACCTGAAGGCTAATTTAAGATGTAGCTCAGCACTGTGTAATAACTGTAATAAACATTTTGTTTTTTTTATTTAGACACCTATTTAAACTGAAAGTTTACAGTGCACAGGGTCTTAGAACATCACAATGGAAGTATATGATGACAATTCCCATGCTTAATTGTGTCTCATAAGTTGTAGATCTTTGACTGATACCATTTGTAACACACATTTGGTGCTAAATTTAAGCATTTTTTGTACCACTTGAGAATTGATCAAGTTAAAAATCCCTCTAGAATATCAAATCACGACCCCAAGATCATTAGTAACACCGTAGAAAACTCCATACTCTGATTTGGTGTCAAAAACTTTAGACATTTGGAGATTTCTGTAAGAACTGCATTTTTGTGAGATTGTATGGTGCGCACTTCTGCTCTGGAAACTGCTCAGAAATGCCCTTATCATCAATATACGAAAGCTATACATCCACCAAATGCCTGAGGTCTCTAGTTTGTGACCTCTAAAGATTCATGAAGCTGTGATTATCCTAGAGGTCACAATGGCTTGTTTTACACGGTGATGTGTGTTTAAAAAAATGGTGTCACTACAATTAAATGGCTACTATGGGGGCTAAAATCATCTCACATGAATAAAATTGGGCTTGTTAAATCCGCAAGAGTCTCAGCTTTCCAGTCATACTCACTGTGTACAATTCCAAGACTGTTTAGGGACCACAGTATGCAGAAACATTTAAATAAAATAGGCAAAAATAACACATTTGTACTGCATACAGAAAAAACAGCATGGTTTTTGCCCCAAACTGCATGAGACCAGCATAAAGTGGAAAGGAGAAACTCATGGGTACCCATAAAGCCCATTTTCATTCAGATATCTGAAGGTAACAGTTCAAGAAAACCTCTTGAAAATGCCCATGCCAGTTTTTACCTCACCAAATTTAGCCTAACTTTGAAACTTTATTTAGTCACCTTCCTGACAAGCTAGCATGACAAGGTGGTACCAATGGATTCCTCTGGTCTTTGACTTCCATGTGATAATCTCACTGATATTAACAAGCAGGCCTACTTTCAAGGAGGAGACTCAAAATGACCCCAAAGAGACACAAGAGGACCACAGAGAGATGCAAAGGAACTGCAAAGCGAGACAAAATGATGACAAAACAGGCAAAACAACCAAAAAGAGACACAAAACAAGCAAAAAGAGACACAAAATGACTACAAAGTGGCATGAAATGATCAATAAAAGAGACAAAAATACCTCAAAAAGACCCAAATGACTACAAAAAGACACAAAACAACCACAAAGAGACACAAAACAAAACAAATAAGACACCAAATGACTTCAAAGAGACACAAACAACCACAAGAAGACACACAATCAGCACAAAGAGACACAAAACCACAAAAAAGACGCATAACCACCGCAAAGTCTCTGCGCCCTATGTGATAGATGGTGGGGTCCTTTTGCATATCTGTGCCCAGGGGCCTATCGTCTCATAATCCGCCCATGGCAGGCAGTCCCACCAGTGCGATGTTTTTAACACCTCAGTGGAATAAATGGAAGCCAGCAGCTGCCTGGAAAGTGGGAAAAAACACATTTTGAAGTTTAAATGCTACAGTGTGTCTTGTGAAATGGTGATCCTTTGAGTTTGAATCAGACTGAATCATCAAACATCCACAAATAGCTTTCACCAACACCTGTGACCATCATAAGACCACCATAATGGAAACATTTTTGGGTGTGCAGCTGGTGTCTAAGGGGTTTCAGGCGCTGAACATGTAACATCCTCACTTTGAGTCCAGTCATTAGTTGCATGTAATTCTCCCTGCTCTCTCTATCTTCTCTCAGCTCTCTATTACCAACTCTAAGAAAGGCAAAAGGACCAGTATATTTCAATCATATGTGCACCATTAACCTCCAGATTTATATGAGAAATCTACTTTACAGTGAGAAGGAAATACTGGAGTGCATTGCTCTAGCTTCCTAACAACTTCATCCCTTCAGCACACACTTCCAGACTTTCACTTCACATAATCCATCCACTGAAATTCATTTATTCAACAGAAATAATTGATTTCCACATTTTCCAAAAATATGCCCTTTATCGAGTGTTTTGAAAAGAGAGTGGGTCATGAGTTTTAGTCAAAAGTAGCTTGGGAAATAAGAGGTTTATTTCTGAATGAGTTATTTGTGTATCTGCAGAGCCTGAACATACTTTTCCTCCTCACTGACTTCAAACAGTCATGGTTTTACCTCCTGCTGGGACAGTCCAACGTGCTGCCCTCTGTTGGTGTTTTTTTTTTTGGCAAACCGAGACACACCAGTGCACAAAATCATGAATGGGAAGCAATTAAACCCCCTGTGATACACTTAAATATCTGCAGAGTCCTAATGACTTAGCAGGCTTACAGCAGCAGTCTGTTAGCATGAGAGGGCTGTAGGCAAGATTCAGAAACACTGAGGTCATGAATACTAGTTACCCCAATTCACCTCCACGACCTTAATTGTTTTGATGTTTCGTATTACATTTATTTACTCAACTGTAAATTAAATTGATTCCGTGTAAATATGAAGGCCTAGATGTTGTTTTAACCAGCTGCAGCGCTCTGGTGTGCCATCAGGTTTTATGATAACCACATATTATTATTGCATTATTCAATTAGGCCTATACAAAACGTTATGAATGAATATTTAATCAACTGTATCACTATGTTGTGTGCACCCATTTCCTAAGAGGCAAACTTTAATTTAATTTAATTTAATTTAAAAGGGAACCTATCTATTGCTGTTCATTTGAAGGAGTTATAAGTGTGTGACACATTATCTTACAGTCTTTCTTGTTTAAATAATGTGTTATTGGTGCTTTGATGTAATTTTAAAATGTTTAAAATGAATTTTTGAATCATTTTGTTCATAAATATTTAATGACCAACAGCTGGTCAGCAATCGTTGTTTGATATATGAGTAAATTAAAACAAACAATGTCATGATAAGAATGGTTACACATGTTATAGAGTCTATTGTGCACAGTTATAAATACAGGTGTGCCTTGCGATTTTGGCTTGCCCTTTCAGCGCTGGCTGAAATGTGTCCATAACATCAAAATATCAAAAAGTGTCAGGTATAAAAAGGTTGGTGTCAAATGCTAGGTACGATTATTAAGCTTATTTAGTTATTCCTTGGTCAAATATTTCCTGATTAAATCAGGAACATAACTTCAGACTTCAGAATTTTATTCAAGCACAGCTTTTTTTATTTGACACTGATGCATTTTAAATGGGGAAAATAGTGTCAAGCCCCATAAGCCTACACAGTGGTGGCATAAATTGTGTTGAAATTACATGGTGGTGGTACGGTTGACTTTAGGCACCACAATTATTTGGTTAGGTTGAGAAAAAGATTGTGTTTTTGGTTGAAATAACTCAGTTTGTTATGTGCAGGATGAAAGAATGTCATAAAGTGACCTCAGTACATCACATAATGGACTTAAGTACGTTAAGTTAAAAGAAGTCGACTCTTAATTTCACATGGGAATGAACAGCTGTTTTCTGGGTGAAAGTCTTTAACCCATCATCCACCCCGACCTCCTCTGGATGTGGACTTTCTTGCTCTTTATACTATCTATGGCATCATAACATTAACCACCAACCACTGCGTTCTGTTGTTAAACCAGGGAACTTGTGTGTCCACCGCAACCAAGGATCCAAACTGACTTTTCATTGGCAACATCTCTGTGGTGCCATCAAGAAATTTCAACACAATAAGAGCCACCCCCACTTAGTGTGATGTTAAAAGGTCCTGGTCATTTTACAAATTTCTGTGAGAGTGGGTTGATCGAAACATGTTTCTGTATCATAGGCAGTAATATTAATGGTTCTTTATTTGCTTTTGTTAGTGCAACAACTGTCAACATCAGGTACGCTGAGTCTGAACACAGACCACGTGAAAGTAATTGTAATATCCAGACTTCCCCCAGGACACTGACCCCTCCAAATTTTCAGAAAAACACAGAGGACATGACCTCAGTGTCCTTAATAGTATCTATAGCCCTGAATACAAGACGGATATGTCAACAAACACTCTTATGAAGTTTCCTTGAGCAAAGCATTGAATCCCTGCAATCCACTTACTCTGCATGACCTTGACCTTCCTGAAGGACAGTGCAAGATTAGAGAACATTTTTTCCTACTGACCTCAAACACAGTATTTTAATGTCCACTCTTTTAATGCAGAAAACGAGTATCCTAACATCCACATTTCAGCTGTTACTGCCACTGCACACATCCTGATGGTTATCAATAAATACATTTAGCCAGAATGGACCTTTCACATGCCCACACAGCAGCATGTCTTCAGCATGTCAACAGGTTCAAAGGAGTCACAAAATCTCAAGGCTACTACACTTATAAAATGATCTTCACCACAGATTATGGATGACTGAAAACATCCTCGCATATACACTCCACTTCCCTACCAGGTCACACAGCTGACGTTGGCACAGGCACACTGGCAATGGCACTTTCACTGCTGCAGGTCTAGTAGAGTGGATCACACAGATAATCACCCAGAGTGGATTTTCCCTAAGAGGAGCGCCACGATAAACATGACTCTAATATTAGACTGCAGCCCTGAGGCGCTCATCTTTCTCAGCTCTACAAGGGAAGGTTAAAAGTTGGGACCGCACTAGATATTCATATCGGAGGTTTTAATGTGTTACCTTGAAAAGATTTTGAGGCATATAGATCTTATACAGTCCTCAGGGAAAGTGCAGTATCTATGAACAAAATGTGTTATTTTACATTTAAAAAACAACTTTATTTTGGTCTTTACAGTCATAGTTAGGCTATAGGAACTATATTAGCTATGTAGGCCCTCTGTCTGTCTACCTGTCTGTCCACTAATATTTACAGTATGTTGAAATAATTTAATGCATCTAAATATGTGATTTAATGATAGCTTCACCACACCAAACTGCATGAATTCTGCTAGAACTTGAAGTTCTGATGGTATTGCTACTTTATGTTGGCTTCATCGGGCAGCTCGGATTTTTGATGTGTTTGTAGAACACAATTGCAAATCACTACATAAGTGGTAATAACTCACTGAACAGAGATTCATGTTTTGTTTCTTCTTCTTCTTCTTCTTCTTCTTATTATTATTATTATTATTATTATTATATGCACATTTCAATTGCTGCTGGCAGCAGATTGAGTGAGGTAGCATTACTGACTAATTTAGAAATTAATATAATTCTGAATTAATACATATTGACAGCCTTGGATGCTGCTGTTTATTATCAGGATCACGTGATCTGGGTGAATACTTGATTCTGATTGGCTGCATGAGTCTGTTGAAAACTGATAATGGACACCTAGGTAGTTCCCTTGAAACTGTGGTTCACTGTTTCAAAATTAATATGCCGGCTACGTAATAGTATCAGTATCTGTAGTGTGTTCACTATTAATTTACAACCACAGACTGTAAAAATAATGGACGTAGCCACCGTGACGTCACCCATTGGTTTGTGGGCTGCCGTTGTGAACATAGACATACATACGTATATATGTCTATGGTTGTGAACATAGACATATATACGAATGTATATTATATATATATAATATATGAAGCCTCGACTTTGGCATTTTGACCGTCGCCATCTTGGATTTCTGGAGCCAGACATGCAAATGTATGTTAATTTGAGGACGATGGGCGGGGCTAAGGAAGAGTGAGAAGGGCACTACGCATGCTCACCTACACCTGCAACCTGACTGGACGCTGCACTCGGCTAGCAAGCTAAACCGCTGCTAGCAAAGTTAGCTTCCGTAATTAGAGGCAAACTTTAGGGGTAAGTATTAAAGTAATCTTGGTAACATTAGCTAAATACATACATATCTACACTTGGCATATTACATATAAGAGGAGTAACGTTAATCTTGTAACGTTATTGTAGCGTTAGCTGAAGTCACCGTGATGTGAAAGTCTACTTTTGAAAAACATTTTGAGCTAACACGCTCCTGTCCACCAGCTGGGGGGTATGGTTTTAATTAAACTAATGCGTAGGTAAAAATATTTAGATTTAATATGGAGTGGTTCTCCTGTAAGAAAAAGGGCAAACTGCTAACCGCTATTTTTTTTCTTTTCATGTGTTTTATACAGAGGAGGTGGTATCTTTCAGGATCTCAAGCATCTTTCTGAGAGGGTAACTAAACATGAAAGCAGCAGTGAAAGTGGACGTGTTTTAAACCAGCATAGCTAAGGTTACTCTAACAAACAGCTCATACAAAAGGAGAACTGAGCAGCACCTTGAGGAGAAGAGGTATGTGCCCAGCTGGTTTATGACCTGTGGTTATTAAATTGTGTGGGAAATGTGAAATTGTGCTTAAAATATCAAACAGTAAAACTATAATGTTGTAGTTTTGCATCTGTCCAAAGTAGTTGTAGCACTACCTCAAACCCCACAGCACACAAACACGCTGTAGCAGCTACAGATCGTGGATGTACCAGCAGAGGTGTCTTTTGCTGTGCCAGACTCTGCCAACCAGAGACACCTAGGCTCTGTCCCTAATGAAATAACCCCTTCTGACAGATGGCAAGTACCACTTTCCCTTTGTTGCATAATTAAAAGTGACCTCTCTAATTGGACAATGATTCAAGTCATCAGGCCGTGGGAGAAGGTCAGGCTTGTCTGAGCAAAATCCTGGTTGAGACTGACAGGAATTTGTTTATTTTGGGAAAAATATCAAAGTGAACATACAGTGAATCTGAGAATACATTATTAATCTACAAGACTCTGATACAAGATTAGACTGCTTTTATGCATAAATGATGCTAAAATCCAACAATGATGTTGCATTAGTGTCAGGTTATTTTAGGCTTAAACTTGATAGTAATGCTTAGCTCTGAATGTCAAAGTTTTTTTCTTAATCCTCACTCTGAAGCGAAAATCTATGACTTAAGCTTGACCAAGACCGATCTGTGACCCTAACCCTAATCCTGAAGGATATGGGTCAGGGTCACATACAGCAAAGGTCAGGTTTGATTATACAACTGGATAACATATGCAAAAGTGTGCAAGTGAGGACTCGGCAATCGACGCTTTGTTGATACATTTATAGTTTATCCAGCATTTAATTTACCTGGGGAGGAGATAGTCTTATATGTAAATTTAAAAAGAAGTCATCTTGAAAAAGACAGTCCTCACAAATGTCAGCGTGGGTGTACTGTGGCCTCTTTCAGTATAAAAATAAATATGAAGATGGTTTTATAATTTTCTCAAATGTGCTGTGATGAGAACAGTCTGTACCTGATGTTACCCTGTTGTCAAGTGAAGAAGAGATCAGTGACCATAACTACCTTGTCGTCCAATGCAGAAAGAAATTCATTTCTGTGCTTCCGCAGAGTTCTTCTGCTTTTGCAAAATGTCAATCATGCAAAAGAAATTTTGATTCTAGTATTATATTGTGATCACTTTTCTCATTTCAACTAAAATTAACGTCGAGATGAATGTTTTCTCTTTCTTTCTTTTTTTCTAACAGCCATTTTGCACCATGAAATCAAGGTTAAAGGTACTGTTTGGAGTTCTTGGAGTTACTCTACCAGCTGCAGGAGGGTAATGACCCTGACCTCTGACAAACCATTAGGAAGGTAAGCAGACTGGATCCCTTAGTAATCAATACAGGATCACAAAAATAGTAATAAATACATGTAAAATTAACCATATGATCCTGAATTCTTCGCATGTTTTGGCTTTCTGATTTATTTAAGGCACATTTTTTAGACCAACAATAAAATAAGTTTCCCAGCAGGAGTATGTAGAAAAGAAGGAGAAAAACTGATTGGTGTAAAAAACATGCAAAAGTTAATTTGCTCGTGGGCGGCAGTAGCTCAGTCCATAGGGACTTGGCTTGGGAACTAAAGGGCTGCCGGTTCAAGTCCCCGCCTGGACCAAAAATATGGAGTGTAGACTGGTAGCTGGAGAGGTGCCAGTTCACCTCCTTGAGCAAGGCACCGCACCCCGCCAGTCCCTCGGGGCGCCTGTCCATGGTCAGCCCCCACACTCTGACATCTCTCCATTTAATGCATGTATAGGTCCCATTTGTGCGTGTGTGTGTGTGTGTATTTCGGACCTGTGTGTATATGTAAAACAACAACAGAGTGAAAACATTGAATTTATATAAAATAAAAGAAATAAAAAATTATTTACTCACACAATAATTATGCAGTGTAAGAAACATGAATACACAAAACACAGAGAAAATCAAATATCACAATATTTTTAACTTAATAGCTAATGATATTTAGAAGATATTGTAGGGTGACTATTGATGCTTTCACAAAATTGTTTGGATATAAAATCATCGATAATGTAGATATAATGACTAAGGCAGTAAAGACTAGGGATGTTCCTGGCGACTAATTTCCCTGTCGACTAAACGAAAATTTTAATTAAGACTAGTCGACTAGTCTAAAAAAAAGGAAAACACTCAGAAAACAGTGAAAATTTAGCACAATTTATTGAAACATCGAAACAGAATTTGAAACATTGTCCCAAAAAATATTGTGTGTAATAAGAGCTCTTTAAGCCTTTAATCACAATGTTCAACAACCATGTCGGATTTTAAATGCCGCTGAAGTACAAGACACTTTGCACCGTGCAGTATGAATGAATGTGAACATGACGGCAACCCAGTCAAACGTTAACCACTAAAATAACATCCAAAACAAATAAATTGCCTCTGACACATTGAACCTTGCAGATTATCCGACAAAAATAATAGCTTTAATTCACTTTCAAGTTAATAAAACATCTAAATTATAATTAAATTTCAACCGAAACGAGCAGCATTTTGCGCTGTGCAGTATGAATATAAACCCTGCACATCCGACAAAAGTCACTTAAAGTTAACAAATAATGTAACATCTAAAAAAGATAAATTGCTGCTGAATTATTAAGCTCTATGCGCAGTTCAATATGAGTGTAAAATTAAACAAACATCTAAAATAAATTAATTTCTGCTGAGGTGTGAAGTGCTGTGCGTCATTCTACCTTGTTTTCATTTTCTAGATTAAAGTACTGCCAAACCGCGCTGGTTTTGCGAGAGGCCATCTTCCCACCGTGCCGTTTTAAAGCTCCAGTCTACTCAAGCATTGCCGCGGAGAGGGGGACTGCTGTCTGACGGCTCTGTAGCCCCGACTAGTGGCGGGCGGCTGTATGACAGTTAAGCGGCCTTGTACATGAATAAAACACAAATTGGTTTAAACGACTAATATTTCTGGTGCCGACTAGTAAGGGGGCGGACGTTTAATCGTTTAGACGACTAATCGCGCGCATCCCTAGTAAAGACAAATAATAGAACAGCTAGAACAGTCTGATAAGTTCAGAAAATTACATCATTTTACTGTAATGCAGCCTGTAAAATCAGGAAAAGACAACACTTATGCCATATTGAGATATCCATAGTTGTAGGGCCCTGACACACGAAGTCGACAGTTGGCTGTTTGTCAGTGTCGGGCTGTCAGTGAGTGTTTGTCACCCTAGATTTTCCAGTGCGGAAGGTTAGTAAAGCAAACAAACAGCCAAAGTGAAGAGGGTGTAAGAATAAAACTTGTTTTATTAGCCACTGAGCTCTTTTGCAGGAACATTTCCTAATGGTTTGTGTTAGTGTTCACTAGTGCATGGTGAATATCCTTAGTTCATTCATCGGGTAGTGTTGTTAATGTGCCACCTGGCCAACTAGCTTCTTGAATCTGTCCTGTTGGTCTCCTGGTTTTTATTTTTTAAATGACGAATACAGGTTACTCCGGCCTGCTGGTGTGGAGAGTTATTTCCTCTCAGGCAGGCACAGAACGTACCTGCTAGTTGGCCGTTGGCTGTGGTCTTGTCATTGTGTTTAAGTGCAACTGTTGGACCGAGACACAGGCAGTGTGGGGCGATGCAACAGTCAGCCTTCATCGCCACTAGTTTTTTGATGTTGCTTTGGCATGTCTGGGCCTTCAGACATGGTATCAATATGTTGCCAGGCCCTAAATCAAAGGGTTAAAACTCCATTCAGCAAAGCTAGCCAACATATTATCTGGATGTGTGCATAGGCACTCGTTTGCTAAAATGTTAGCCATGACAGCTTCTGTCTCCAAGTGGCAAACAAAGTGAACAATACAGCTTCAAAATGTGTCACTCTTAATGTAGCCACAATCATTAGTTAAAGGTTCAGATTACTGTGTCAGAATGCAGCCTGGGTGGATTATGTTGCTCTTGAAGAGGCTTATTTACTGCAGCAAATTGTTAACAACCAGCAAGAGCGGCTAATCCTCTTCACAGGAAGAGGCAAGGGTGGAGACTAACAACATGGGGCCTTCCCACCCTGATACACCATAACAGGAGAGGCCACACATGCCTCCACTGTCTTTACCTCCACCATCTGTAACTATCACTACCAGCACCCAAAAAATATCAAAGAGAGAAGAGAGGACACGTAGAGGAACAGAGACTTTCCTGATCCTGCTTTTTTTTTTTTCCTGTGAAGCAAAGTCAAAATACCTTTGGATGAGACAAATATGGAATAAGTGAGCATCAAAAAGAAGTGGAGGTGGGTGGATTTGTCCTCCATTTCATGGGAAACAGTACAGATAGTGGAGGCGGAGGATCAGTCAGGTGCATCTAAAACAGCCAAAGCACAGGAGAAAGGAAGGGGCAGGGTTAGATGTAGACACTGCCCTTACAGTCAGAAAAGAGGCCTGAACTTGGCTGTGCAGCTCCAGTAGGAATTAGACACATTGTTTTTGGTAGCTGGGCAAAGACTACAGAACAACACTGCAACCCTGACCTCACTTGGCACCCAAAAGTGCTGGCCTGGGAGGCAGGGATTTGCTGTGAGCACCCAGGACGGAGGAATCTGAACTGAGAGCGAGAAGAGGACGAGTTAGAGCATCCAGACAGTGACACGTAGAGGCGGATAAGAACACACAAAGAGTCTGGGTGTCAGTGATCAACTTGGGGTGACTGTAGGGAGTAGTTATCTGATCTAGGCTGGCTGGCCGATCCCCAAGTTTGTCCAGCTGACAGATGAGAGTCCAGAAGGTGGCTAACAGGATGACGCCGGGCGGCCACGTGGCCCTGCACGGATTACAAGCAGCAAGAAGAAGGTAAAGAGATTAGACTCAAAACGGAGCCTGCTTTTTTAACCTCGTCACTCTTGTCACACTGACAGCGTAGAAGGAAACCTCCTGAGCCAAAATTCCACCCGTTCACCGTCTCTCCTTCCTCTACCTCTCTTCTCCCTCCCTCGCTCCCTCTGCTCATCCACCCATGCAGCCACCTCGCTTGTCTACAGGGATCCAACAGCATCCAGGAACTAACTGCTGCTGAAGAACTGAGCTGGAGCGCAGATAAGAGTGGACTGGACACCCTCATTTGGCACAAGCTGAAGACCTTGTCAGCACAGATGAGGAGACCGTTGCACCCTCTGCTAATGGACTCGTGATAAAGAGATTGTGGATTTTATTGTTGTTTGCAACAGCCTCTTTACAAATGACAACTCTGGGCTTGAAGACCACATAAATTAGCCCATCATGCTTTTGAAGTCAGGACTTTTCCTCACTTTGTGTCTGTTTACCCTCCAAGCAAGTCGAATCAAAGGTAAGAATCCTGTGGGGAGGCTGGTCTTTCTGTCAGCACAGTTGAGATTTTTCACCCAGTAATTGCCTTTTATATTATGATAGGAGAACGAGATGTTTGTTTTCACACAGAAGGTTTCAGTAGTTGCATATTTGCAAGTTTGAACAACCTACCTCTGCCTCTTTGAGGCTGCACTTGTAGCAAGGATAGATATAATTCTGTCAATAAAGTAGTAAGCCAGTAATATATTTCTACACGGCTTTTTTACACACCTGCCTCAAGAAGGACCAAACTTTGGAAAAAGGTCACTTTATGTTTAGTTACTGACAAATAATTCTTTGTTGTGAAGACCTTCCTGTGGGTCTTCTGTCAATGAGGTTCGACTGCATAACAAGAGAGTTAAAGAAGTGGCGATCCACTTCAAGGGCAACAATTTTTTCCAGTTAAAATTGTGTCTGACTCTACTATTTAAAGAGTTCTCTCTGCACATAACAAAATGTTAGCTCATCCTCAAACAGATCTTTAGTTTTTTAAGAAAAAATGTCAAGTAGTCAGCGAACCACTTTTGAGGTCATGAATATTCACCATGAATTAAACGGGCAGAGACATATAATAGATGTTCACTGAGAAAGATAGCATCACTTCACCAGTGATAACATTTGCGACTGCACTGGTTGTCTTGTTCAGTTTGATGTGCCCGGGTGAGCTCATTATCCTGAAGGAAACAAAAGCCATTCTGTTCCCAGTGTCGCAGGACGCTAATCTTTTCTGGCTTGTAATTCTGCTGCGAGGCCTTTTTGTGGCTGCACCGGGCATTAAGGCCCGCTCAAACACTGCCTCCTCTCGCTCAGGCCCTCGTGTCTCTGCATGTGCAAGTCAGGCTTCAAGCTTACCGATTTCCAAAAACCCATTTAAAAGGTTGTCTCGCTGGCGTGACTATTAATGGAGGCACGCATGATTTGGCTAAATTTCAGGCCGCCTTCTGACCTGCTGGAATGGAAGTGGAAGGTTTGTCGGGTGAATGGGTCTGCCTGACAGACACTAAACTGGGGGATATTTGCCCACAAAGCCACAGGCTGTAATGTCAATGCCCACACATTCTTTGCATGTTCTTGGTGATGGGCCAAGTTTGGATTTGAGAAAACAATATTGTTCTTTGTAGAGGTTATTATTTAGGTGTAATACAGTGATTAACACACTTTTTACTTGTCTTTCTCCACCATTCATGTCAAGCAAAACATCAATGAATGCCTGTGTTTGGGGCCCTTTTCTAGCTCTTTAATTCTAATTCCTGAATAATGGCTGGTAGCACAGCAGGCATGCGCATTCCCACTACAACATATAGGAAGTGGACACAATGCGATGTGACAACCACCACAAACTGACCTATAATATTTCTTAAGGGCGAACATGCATCTCTGTTCGTCTCAACAAAATCAATTTCAAACTTCACAGAGATAGTTTGCTTGTTTGTTAGCATTCCCGGCTACACCAAGTGATGACATTGTGACAATACAATGTGTGAGCGATACCACAGAGAGGTGAAATTCCTTCTGTCTTCCTTCCTGTGCCCCCCACATGACATTTCAGACAGCGATGTGCAGTAGTCAACGATGAGTGAGAGACAAATCATTTTTTGATCCTGTTTGAATTGGGCCATAGATTACTCTTGCTACATTTAGCAAATCAGAAAGGTTTAAGTTTGTTGTAGGTTTGTTGTAGTACAACTAAGGTTAGTGTGAAACTGCTCAGTGAATTACATCTCTTGTCTCGCACAATATAGACCATTTTATTGCTATTTTGTTGCTAGGGCAACAGCTATGGTCATGTTTACTTCCTGTCATTTGATGACAGATCATGTAATCTGTTTGGAGACCAGTAACAAGGAAAAAGAACACATATATTAAGATAAAAAACATCAGGCAACTTTAGGAAATGTGTGTTTTTGTATTTGGTGGAAGCAAATACAGGTGAAACAACACAGATATTTTGGGTTATAGTAGGACTTGACATGCCCCATTAACTTCAATAGAAGTGGCACACTAGTCTTGCACCAATGCAAAATTCAGATGCTGTCACTGACGTGATGACCCTTCCCTCTTTTCTAGTTTGCTTGTCAGCTGCTGCATTAACAAACATTCCAATAGGATTAACACTTGGACCCATGTCAAGATAGTTAGCTTGCCAGGTAACTTAGTTCTGTTTCACGCACAGATGCTACCTTATCTTACCTGATGTGCTTCATCCAGTGATTCCTGGTCTTTTTATCAGCAGGTAACAGAAGAATGAGTAAGACCTGTTGCTTGAGTGAGTACATCCCGCTACGACACACAGGCATTGTAGCTTCAGTGAGAGAGAAATTCCAATGTCACATACGCGACATGTAGTCTAATTATGTATTTTTACAGTCTTATACTTCAACTGCAACTTTCTTGACTTGCAAAATTATGTCTTAAATCGCATGTATTGTATTTACAACATAAGGTCACATGGTGGGTCACCAGAAAGGGAGGGACTTTGCCCCTTCATGATGTTTCCATGTTTCAGCACAACATTCAACATCACAAAACAAATGTAATGACACAAACAGAGGAAATAAATCTCTTTAAAGTAGTAATAATTAAAATTCGGACAAATTTGTTACACATTTATTGTTAGCATTTTTAAAATCTTCATTATTATGCTTGTGGTCCAGTGTTCACCATGCTGGACATGATTATGTATTAGTTAACACAACGTACTGGCTGTCGCGCAGATGTGTATTAATGCACAAGATTTCTCTCTTGGCATGTTTATCTTCACAAAAATGCACCATCGCCAACTAAAAGCTCCGTGTCTGATGCCGGCAAATCAGCGATTATATTGTTTACACTCAGTTGCTCTTTTCATTTTTCTGTTACCTTCATTCTGCTCCCTAATCCAGAGGAGGCACAGTCTATTATTTGGGTCCGATGACCTGAAGTCTGTTTTTGGGGCTCATAAATCCTGGCTTATTGTCTTAGAAAGTCCTCTGAGGTTTGCCACCTGGCATCACAATGAGTTCCTTTCTTCTAAAATAGCTTTGTTCAATGGTGTGACTGTGTTGGAGAGCGTTGACTGGCACACCGGCTTGTGTTATGGTGTGGAATTACCTTCCTGTAATGCCTCACCGGGGTGGCTGAGCTTGTTTTCTTTACTAAGGTGATCAGAAAATTAGGGCAGTTTTCCTCAGTGTGTGCAGCATCTCAGTGATATGCTTTATGGAAATAGTCCTGTCTGTGTCTGTTACTGCTTGAATGTTTTTATGCAACAGAATTGTAAAATCAACCGGGTATCCACCTGCACCTCATTTTAATCTCTTTAAGGTTTGCTGTGCACGCACATCCTTTTTCAGCTGTAATCCTCATGCGTGCATTTCTGCACATTCACACCTGGACGCTGCCCAGCACACTGTTGGCCACTGAGCAGCTTCAGTGAAGCCATGTGGGGTCAAGTCGCCCAGGGGCATCTCAGCAACCATTCCTCAGGGAGAAGCGAGTGTTACTCATTTGCTTTCGCCACACATCTGTGCACTTCCCCAGCATTTAAAATGACAACGTTCCAGTCACAAACCAGCTCGTTAAAGCTTCAGGCCCAAAACGTTTTTACACTACAGTGAATTCAAAAGCTCAGATACAACATTGCACCTTAAAGGGATACAAAATCACACATACAAAAGATTTATTGACTCACAGGGACCCTCTGTGTATAATATACTTTTCGCTGCAAAGCCAGATGCTATTTATGGGCAGTGGCAGGGCAAGCAGCAGTTGACTTACAGTAAGAGGGCTGATGCCATTAGGTAACTTGTTGGATTAAGTATCTGTCAAATCAAATACTCCTCAGTGGTTGTTAGTGTTATCTGCCTGATTCTTGGACACGTACTACCCAACTTCAAACGTAGACATTTAAAGGGAACTCCAAGATATTTAGCCCTAAAAAAGAGCTTTAGACACATGTTTGTAAATGTGGAATTACATTTAATAAAATGCCCCCATACCCCATATGCTGTTACAATCACTCCTGCACATGGGGGCAGATGTAACATTTGACATTTAGTGTTTAATCAACATTATGTCTCTAGCAGCGCCCAGTAGCTCACCTGCAAGAGCAGGTGCCCCATGTACAAAGGCTGTGTCATTGCCACAGCAGCTGTGGGCTCAACTCCAACCTGTGGCCCTTTGCTGCATGTTGTCCCCTCTGTTCACACTCATCCTATCCTTTCTAATAAAGGCAAAAATGCCATAAAAATAATCTTAATATTATGACTCTAATATTGCTTGTTAAAACTACTGATTCCCTACCAACATGTAGAACACAGATACGAGTTACCTACTCTTGCATGTGTACTCAGCTCCGCAATCTCTCACCCGTAGAGTTGGTGTGCATGTGTCTGCATTTTGTTTATCCACCTGAAAGCGCTGTTACAAATTGACATTTCATCCAGTTTTAAGCCATAATGTTACCATGCGCTTTTTAGATTAGAATTTGGATGCTTGGATCTGAAGTAAACCAAGTGATTGACAGCATCTATGCCTGTCTAACACCATCACTAAAAGCTTGCTGGATTCTCATTCATTTTAGTGGGCCCAGTATTTGGGCCTGCGCTAGTAAGTTTTTACACTGTGTCTCTGCAAATTAGCCTAACATGGAGTAGCTGTCTGAGCTTCAACACACACTACACCTTTACTGCTGTAGCCGCTTTCTCTGTTTCCCTAGTTATCGTCTGACTCCAGCATGCCATCACTCACCTCTAAATCCAGGTGTGGTTGCTGCCTTTATCTGACCAAAACCATCGCCGAGTTGGAAGACTCAGGGATGAACAACTGTTCCTAGACTCACTGGTTGGTGGGTACTTCTCCCACTGCTGCAGCTAAGGCTGAGCTAGACTCCACAATCCTGGCTGCCTTATCCCATGCAGAGGACCCCTGTCTACAGCAGGGAGCTAAACCAAAGAAAATGGCTATTCACACCAGATCCAAAAATCCACAGCTCCACTCTCAACAGGAGCCTTGGTCCATCATACGTAGGAATAGCAGGGGAAAGAGGTCACCCCTGCCTCCTTCTTCTCCCTGTAAACTTATGCTCACCAACCGGTTCAATATTCTGGATGAGCAGGACTTCTCCCTGCTGACAGAAAACCTCCATCCCAACTAGTCCTTGGGACTGGTCAGTCCAACTAGTCTGTCAATCCGACTAAAGCTGGCTGTCACTCCCTCAAAACCAAGTGATGGACACGTAGCTCCTCAGGCTGTGACCTTGTCTTTTTGACACAAGCCTTCACTGCACACTCCTACATCTCTCGTCATTGGTCACTCTATCATAAGGTATATTAAATCCAAAACTGCAGTGACCCATTGCAAACACCCTTATGTCCATCATGTTATTGTTCATATTGGCACAAACGACGCCAGGAAGCAGCAGTCTTGAATTTTAAAGCGGGATTTTGACCATCTTTTTGGGGCCAAAGCATCAGGGCTGCAGTCAGTCTGTCTATCACACAATTTGTCCTTTATTTACAATTGAATCTCTTTTGGGAAAGAGTTTTCTTTTTCAGTAGTTTCCACGGCTGTAGAAATACTGTATTTCTGGAGAAATGCAGATGAAAAAGAGTTTGTGTACGTGAAGATGCCATGTCAGTCGTGTGGACATAATATAGGACAAAACAAAAATGTAAACACTGTCAGAAAACAGTGGATTGTGTCGCAGCTTCTACAGAAGCATTCATCGGGATGTGTGTGGTGTGTGTGTGATGGGTGACAAGTAATAGTGAAGGTTCAGTGTGAGCTTCAGTTTGTGAGAATGACCAGACCAGTAAAGCTAATTTAGTGGTGCTTAGAGAAACTGTATTGTGTGAATTGTGTCATCTGATCGTCTCTTTTCGATCAGAGGCTGATTGATCAGAGCACTCTTATCTGAGGGTGTTCAGTTTATAATCCTTGCTCCTCCCTGTCTCTGACTGATTTTTATTCAGCAGCCACTGGTAAAGGCATATAGGGGAAACACTCCTTCCCATAATGCAGCTCAATAGCAGTATTTCATTATACCCACTATGCCCATGTCTCTAAAGCCAAGTTTACAAGACAAGCTTTCTGCTAATATTTAATAGGTCTTAAGCCCAGTGTAAAATAACTCTGATGGCATTAGTGTGACATCATCAGGGTTGTTGCTGTTTTCACAGGATGAGTATTACTTCCTGTGACAGTTAAACTGATTTGGGCCTCTTTTAAATGTCCTGTTGCTTTGCTTGTGATAATGCAACTGTAAAGGCAAAGGCAACATGTTTCTAATTAATGGCAACATTTTTTTGTGTTTGCATCATTTATATAAGAAGTAATTACATTGTGAAGCTGTTAATATTGCATTTGCCCCTGAAACAAACTCCTACCTACTGCAAACCACTCACCTTAATTTAGGAAAACTTCATGTGCTGAATACTGTTTAAAAAAAAAAAAAAAAAAAAAAGATTATATCTCTTCCTAAACTTACAACTTCACTGAATGCTCTTGCAGACCTTCATGACCACGGTTTTTCTGGACTCAGGGATGTGAAGTACCGACACTTTCTAGAAGCCTCCAGACCGATCAGACATGCCACAAATGTCAGGGCAGAGCAGGACGGACATCGGACAAAGAGGTCGGCGATCCTCACCACGGGGGTCAAAGTGTGTCCCCAGGAGACGATGAAAGCAGTCATCGGCAGCCACCGGGCCTACTACAAGCTCAGAGGTAAACTGTTAGACTTTGATGTGAGCTTATACTGTAAACAAACTTTTTTAAGTTTAACTTTATGTGTATTTATGACACCTTACAGTGAAATTAATAAGCCTTTCCTAAAACATTGACTCTGTGTCAGATGAGAATAAAGCTCTTAGTCAAACAGTCGGGTACACAGCTGTCTGCTTTGATGTTTTTGTGCAGAACTTTTAGCAAAGATGATTAAAAAGATATTCTAATCCTCTCAAATGTGTATGATTCTCTAAATCTTATCAATTAATGTACATACACATGCATAGCTTAATACACTGTAGATGTTTGTTATTTGTCTCAATTGTTCAGAGCCTAGTGACGCTGACACGATGCCACCAAGTGATGCACTGAGGCTGTTTTCCTCACTGTAGGGACACGCACACCGAAGCACTTGATATAATGAAGTTATATGCAAATATTCTTTGTCCAAGAGAGATGAATTGTGGATGATTTAGGAGGCAGAGATTGCCACCTTGGCTGTTACAATGGCAGAGTAATACAAATTGTTCCACAACAGCTGCCGTGGCGTGCGATTCTGAAATGAGGCAGATTAATTCGGTGTATTGGAGGTAATCGCTTCGCTCCAGAAATGAGTTTGTCAGAGAATAAATTTCCCACAGGCATCCAGATATTGGACAATGTGGAGCTTGTTTCCCCCCACAGTGGCAGATAAAACATACTGTAGCTTCAGGGGGTCTTTGTGCACATGGTTTTAATATTAACAAAAATGTCATGGACATGCAAAGACTCAAATACATGGTTTGACATTTACTGAAAAAGGCATTCCTACCTTTTTTGAGCTGTCCCAATTATATCGTGTTCAATATGTTATGTGATTTATTACAGCGCTGTGGCATTGTAGGGTGTAATGTGCTGAGTGTTCCTATGTGAAGCTGCACCGTTTGTCTGAGGGAAACAATAATCTCGTAGATAAATCGCTAAATCAAAGCAAACTCCCCACATGCAGAGATGCCAAGATCAATACCAACAATCCTCTTTATCCTCAGTCATTTGATTTCCCCATGCTGCAGTCCCACCTTGTCTGCCCATGTTGCATATATATGTAATGCCATGTCTATTTTTTTTAACATAATCATACTTACCTGTGAGTTTGGTGTGTTTTCCTGTAACGATTTCTGAGAGAAGTCAAAAGAAACCATCCACAAAATGACCCTACATCTCTTCAGTTTGTCAGGAAGCAATCTGGGAAGCGTTTCGGATCTTCTTGGACAGAGTCCCAAACTCAGAGGAGTACAGAGCCTGGCTTTACACCTGCCAACATGAAAACCTCTGCATGGATGACCTGGCCCAGAACTTCAGCAGCTCTCAGGAGCATCTAGACATGGTGGCCAGAGTGAGTCCATAACTGAAAGAAGTCCAAATTTATGGTTTCTGTATAATTATACTGTTGTCAATCTCTAGTGTAAATCTGTGTTAATATCTTGCTTCTTATTTCCAGAGAGTAGCCGAGCAAGCTGAAATTGAAGGGTATGTGTAAACTTCTTTCTTAAGTTTCATGTTTTACAATATGATTTTAAACAGAAAAATGTTCATAGGAAAAAAATGTCTGTTTTTAACAGTGTAAAGTGGTTAATAATTGGTAAATAATTATCTGTGTAAGCATCAGAGGAGCTATTAACACCTCTGCTCAAAATTCTCAAAAGATGTTGGAACCAACTTAACCTTTGCCACCCCAGCCAGAAAAAGGAGTTTTTGGGATACTATGCAAAATGGTTTTGAAGGTCCAGTGTGTAAGATTTAGGGGGTTATGTTGGTAAAAATGGAATATAATAGTCTTGACGGCTTTTTCATTAGTTTATAATCACCTGAAAGTAAGAATCGTTGGGTTGTCATTACCTTAGAACAAGCTGTTTATATCTACATATGGAGCAGGTCCTCTTCCTGAGAGAATGTTGTTTCTACAGTAACAGAGAATGGACAAACCAAACACTGGCTCTAGATAGGGCCACATGAAGGGTTTCAAAGGGTTGAAATCTGCAACCTCAACGCTAGATCATGCACACTAGACCTTTAAGCATAAGCCTTATCTTAACAAACTCTCGAATTTAGTGGAGCAAATGCTCATTACCTTGTAACCAAACCACAGAAGGAGCCCTTCTCTGCGGAGTTTGCATGGTCACCCCGTGTCAGCGTGGGTTTTCTCCGGGTACTCCGGCTTCCTCCCACAGTCCAAAGACATGCAGGCTAGGTTACTTGGTGCCTCTAAAATTAGCCGTAGGTGTGAATGAGAGCATGAATGGTTGTCTGTCTTTATTAGTACGTTTACATGCATGCAGTAGTCGAGCTAAGCTCATAGCTCGGTTAATCAGTCAAGTCGGACTTCTCGTCTTGTCTGAGTATACACGCAGAAGAGAAAATTGAATTTCTGACCAAGTACGTCTGACTCCGCCTCGATAGGCAGCACTGTGTCCTTTTTAATATGGTGCGTATTGAACTAGTTCCGGTTGACCCGAAGAGGAAGCTAACGAAGCTAACTCCTTTAGCTGTCAGAGCATGTATGTAGTTTCCTCGTCCGTCCAGAAGTGTGTCTTCTGCTTCTCGGTTGCCAATGTGTTTATTTGTTTTCCTGGGAGTTACTGCACTGCTATATACTTAACTGTTGCTACGTCATCTCCTTCTTCTTCTGGGTTAAAGCCTGCGAAAGAAAAAGTGGTGCATGCGCAGAATGCTGAGTCCAACTCCAGTCGGACTAAGTGGATACATGCAGCAATAGTTTGGTTTTCAATCAAATTATCTAGGTGTGTTAGTCGAGCTTCGGATAGTCCAATCTCAGTCAGACTAAGCTGTTTATATGCATTTAAAAGTCCGGTTTCAGTCAGACTAAGCCAATAATTCGATTTTCTCAAGCTGCATGTAAACATACTGTATGTGTCAGCCTGTGAAAGTCGGCGACCTGTCCAGGGTGTACCCCGCCTCTCGCCCAATGTCAGCTGGGATAGGCTCCAGCCCTCCCATGACCCCTAACAGGATAAGCGGTTATAGAAATGAATGAATAAAATGTTCATTGACTTGTAACCAAGCTTTTAAAAACATGTTATTTTGTTTGCAGAGTTATCCCAGAAACCCCAGAGCCAGAAAGGGATTGTGAGTTGAACACTAACGCACCCATACTGTTCAATGAAAGCATCTGAATTTAAAAACTTAGCAGCTGTCAATACATTTTCATAAGATCGTATGTTAACTGCTGAGTTGCTGTTTTGTCTCAGGCACCTGGACGCCCCCTTTGATTCTGCTACCAACTGAGGCTGACGCAGTAAGTTTCAGAATTGTATTTTACTGTTTTGAATATTTAAAAGTGTATCCAAGCACACACAATCAGGTCGAACAGCATAATTTGTTTTTTTTGCCAGCTTGAAGAAAACCCCAACATGATAAAAGAGAACTATGAGGAGTACATTATCGAGTTCAGAGTCACCATTGTGGACCCGGCGTACAGCAAGCTGCTCAGGGACCCAGAGGTAGCACAGTATGATGACATCACACAAGAGCTCACAGACAAGGTGAGAACCAAGTGTGAGTTTACAGACCCACAGTAAATGTTAGCTGTCTGCTTCACCTTTCCACAAACACAGGGAGCCTGATAACAGGGCCGTGTTTTCAAAGCTTTTAAAAGACTTACGTTTTGTCACTTGCAACCTCTTTGCTGACGAAACTAAAAATCCTTCAACAGCAGTGTATTATTATGCACAATGCCTTACAATGAGATCAATGTGAATGCCAGCTTCCACAGCATTGTATTGTTCAGTGTAAATCTCACCCGATTGATTTAACAGCTTTAAAGTCGCAACCAAAGGACTTTAGGTAAGACTGCTAAATGACCACAAGCCTGAAATAGTAAGATCTAATCATATAGATTATCTCTGACTAAGAAGGCATTGACTGAGGCTCTCAACACAGCACTTAAGAGTGACTTCTGCTGCTGCGAAACCATCAGTATATCCTTTATTCTTTAAAGAACTGAATGTTGGTTTTAAGAATCAAAAAGTGAAATTTACAACCACGCTCTGATGTGTTTTTTTTTAACCTTGTCACAGAGCAGTGTGCACTAATGCTCAACTAATGCTAATCTTAAAACTTAAATATGAAGCGTGCACATATAATCAAAATTATTGCCTGTTTAGACATCTAAATGTGCAGAAGCTGTTGTGGCTACCACGACTGACAGTTCTTAACATTTTCTTACCTGTTGTCAGTTTGCCAGCCACTAATTCTTCCTGTCATTTCAGAGCCTGCTTCCCACCCTGCCCTGCAGTGTTTCCACCTTTAGCTGTCATCTGATCTCCACACCTGCTCCCAATCCCCTAATCAGCTCCCTGGCACATATACAGGCCACTTCCCCTCACTTTCTGCTTTTATGGCCATATGTTTGCATCTTTAGGTTTATGCTTGCCTGCCTGTCTTTCTCCTTTTGCCTAGTTTTCCTGTTTGGATCAACTACTTAATGACAAACCCTTTTTTAAAAAACATTCAGACACAGTTAAGTAAGGAAAGAAGATGAAGTCATTCTTTTTAACTTGGCCTTAATTTATTCCATTTTTTTTCATAGTCATTCAGTTTCCCCTGCCTTGTAGCAATAATGCCTTCTAACATAAAGAAATGTTTGAAAAAGAAAAGAAAACAGGGGAATGTCCATCGCTCTTTTCCTGTGGATTCAAAAATAAATCTTCTTCCTAATAATATAATAGTATTTAAAATGCTAGGACAGCATTATTGCTTGAGGGCACATGATTAAAAAATCAAACTTTATGCAAGCCATCTTTTATAGTCGTCCAAAAAGTTGCCACATGAGGACAGAACCACAATAAATGCAACATATCTTCAATTTCATCGTCTTCCATACCCCAACCAAAAAGCTTTTTTTTTGTGTCGGCAGAATTTTGTGTAGAATTTATATTGAAAATATTGTGACTTGGAGTCTATAACACCTTTATAAATTAGATGATTCACCTGTCTCCATGGCAATGGGATATTGAATATCCCCTCCCAGTACAACTGAACTTTTTCTAGCTTGTCGTTCAAGTCATATGCCCTCAACAAAAACTGCACATAAAAGCATTGATTGAACCTTTTAATATCACCTGTCTGCCTTTATGTCATGCTCTAAGGTCTGTGTCTATTACCTGCAATACTGAGCCTTTACAATAGCACATGTGCTGCAACTAAAAGTTACTTTCATCATCAAATAATCTATTGAATGTTTTCTAGATTGATCAATTGTGTCTTTACAAAGTATTAGAAAATACTGGGGAATATCTGGCAGATTTTTTGTACAGTTGTGAGAGAAACAAGGGCAACGTGATGTTTTAAAATGGCTTGTTTTGTCCAGTCAGCAGTCTAAAACGCAAAGATATTCACTTTACTGTCATGTAAGACAGAGAAAAGCATACAAATTCTCACATCAGAGAGCACTGGACCCTGGGAATGTTTGCCATTTTTGCTTAAAATAGTTTCCATAAAAGTTCTTTTGATTAAAAAGTCAAGCAATCTTTGCAGTTTTACAATGCACCAAATATGCTATTTTGTTTTTATTGGCTGATGTGCTAACATCCAATAAAAACATATCTCCAAAATGTCTTATAATACCGCAGTTGTAAAATCACTTATTATAGAGATACATGGTTTTTACTGGACGGCCCGTTTTTGACCCAATAATGCAAAGCAGAATGATTGAAGAGAAAATATTCATGTGTCTTACAGACTTCTGTTTTTCTTTTCTTCAGATGCTTCATGTGTTTGAAAAAGTTCCAGGATTCAAAGAGATTCGTGTTCTAGGATTTCGGTGGGTTTATTATAATTGTTCTTTATAATAATGATTGATTCTGACAAAACAACACAGTAAATAAGATAAAAGACTCAGAACATAAATTTCTTATACTTTTCCACTTAAGTGACTTTAAATGAAGTGTTTAATTCCTCAAGGCTCAAGAGAAACTGTAACATCCCTTAAAATATCCTCTTTTGGGATATGACTCAGAAACGTCTGCCTCAGCAGACATCCATTATCAGTGAGGTCTGTCTGTTATGAGGGTTTCTGACATGACTTGTTGTGTTGATCAGCTCAGAGGATGTGTCTGTGCGTTACGCCGTGGTTTTTAATGGAGAAACAGAGCTCAGTGATGACCCCGAGGGTCTTGAGGAGCCTGAGACAGATGAGGATGTGAATGCTCCCAAACTGAAGCACATCATTGTAAAGGCCTTAAAACAGGAGCCGTCACTACCGCTGGACATAAAGACACTCAGCTTTGAGGCTGGTAAGCATGATATCAATGACTGAAATAGTATGGTAGTTCTAAGAATGGAGTTTTAATGCTTTACGAATTCTCTTTGTTTTTAGTTACCACAGTTTATCCAGTTGCTGAGCTCGGCATGAACCCTGCTGAGGAAGTTGTATCAGAGGACGACACCACACAGGTGCCGACAGCAGACAGCACTCCTTTCCAAAGTTTCTTCCCTACTGTGCCGGTGATAGAAAACTCTTTGGAGGCTTATACAGTCAAACCAGAAACACACACCTTTGTGCCTTTCATCCCAAACATCCTCCCAGAGAGCACCTCTGCTGTCACTGATGAGACTCCTGTAATGTCAGCAGTGGAGGAGGAATCCACAGAAGGTACTGCTGAGGAGCCCAGTGACATTTTAACAGCAGAAACAGAACTGGAAACTATCACAGAGCAGGAAGAGGAAGCAGAGCCAGAGGTGGAGGAGATACCACAGACTGAGCCTGATGACGGAGGGGAGGCTGAACCTGAACCTGAAGAACAAGTGACAGACGGTAAGGCTACTTCAGGTTGAATCTTTTTTTTTATAAAGCAGGATGTTGAAGTTCAATCAGGAGAGACGAGTTCAACAATTCAAAGCTTTACTGAGCAGCTAAACTTTAGATTGAGGTTCGGACTCCATTTAGAGGTATTGACAGAAAACAGGATCGAACCACAACTTAACCCACACTTTGCCATGATGTTCTGGTTTCTGAGTGTTGATTCTGCTGATGGTGGGAAAGCAGTGGGAGGATGCTTTTATGGTCTAAAGACTCAAGATACAGGAACAGCTGATTAAGGTTTATAAAAAGAACACATCCCCCACAGAAGTACATTTTAATGTTATTTAAAGGGATGATACCAAAGAAATTACATAATATCTAAAAGTAATTGGATTAAAGAAAGTCGATAGTGGAGGAAAGTATATGAAAAACAATTAAGCAGTACCTAAATCTTACTGATTGAACTTGAACTGTGCTTTACTTTATTTTATTACAATTTAACATCCCTTTATTTGATTAGTTTTGTATTGATCTACAATTACTGGCTGCTGAAGAAGTTTTTCCCCCCATTTTTTCCTCTATGTCTACACATTATTTAACACAAGTCCCATTTCTAATATGAACCCAGACCCAGAGAGTAACTTTAACTGGGTAATAAATGTTCAACCTAATTTTACACCATCGCAAGTGTCACATGAAACTCCACAGTCTTTCTAGTGACACATTAAAGTCACTTGATAGTAAATATCAGCACTGGACTGTCCAAAAAAAGTGACCTATTTTTTTCTTTTACTAGTACATATCTGCACAGAACACTCACCTCTCATAGGAAATGGAAATTAGACTTGGTGGTTTGGTTTTGTGCATGGAGATGCTCCCTGCTGAGGCAATACACCATATTAAAACCCATTAACAAACAGCAGCCTGCTTGCGGTCGAGTCATTACAAACTCATGCTGTGCTGCCAAACTTTGTTCAAACCTGCAGAACTTGAGTGTAAACTCTCGTGGAGTTTCCAAAGATACCACATGTATCAGTCTTCCCCTGCTGAATTTGAGGCACATGTGTATAAAATGATGTGCAACACATACACAGTATTTGAATCTGATGCATCTGTGCAGTGTGAGTCTTGGGTTTTTAAATTTTTCACCTAAAAAAGACTGAAATAGAAGAGTTGGGACAACCTGAATATATTGTACTGTCAGACACTGGGACATGTTGAGCAGCTTAAAGGAATAGTTAGAAATTTTTGTGTGAGAGTTAGATGAGAAGATCGATACCACTCTCCTGTCAGTGGGTTAAATGTGGAGCTGGAGCCAGGAGATGATTAGCCTAGCTTACAGTAGACTGGAAGCAGGGGGAAACAGCTAGCCTGGCAATTCCAACCTTCCAAAATCCAGCCTACTTGCACCTCTAAAGCCCAGTTCAGACCAAAGAGTTGAAACAGGCAACTACTTGCAATGCACCGTTCTGCAACGTTCTAAAAACCTGTCGGTTCACACCAATACAACTAGATGAGACTGTGTATCATCTCTATGCAACAACTCTCTGTACTTCTGTTCTGATTTCCAGCTTTTCAGGCTTATTTTGTGGCTGAATATAATTTGTAGCTTCTTGAAATGTGAATGAGGATAGTGATAGTGAGATACTGGCTACAGCTGCATTTGTAGTGATGAAACACGGAAACAGAGGGCTTGGCGGGGATGGAGTACCTGCTGCAGCAAGCGAACACGCCATCTGTGGTCATTTTGAGTTGACCTGCTACTGCTGCAACTTTTCTCTGAAACATTGTAAAATGGTTTTGTCTTGTCGTGAATCTTTGGTCTGAACTGGGCTTAAAGCTCAACTGTTGAATCGTATCTGTTTAATTTGTAGACATAAAGTAATGTAAAATTCCAATTTGTGAGAAGTTAGGTGGTTGTGAATGTTTGTGTCGAGGCGCTAGTTGCCAGACAACCTCACAGTGATGACAATGTAGCTGTTTGCTCATTTCCAGTCTTGGAGCTAATGCTAGGCTAATTGCCCCCTAACTCTATTCATTACTCATGACATGAAAGTGGTATCAATGGGCCTTATTCACCACAAAGTTTTTTCTTAAATTTGTTCTTGAATAAGGTCCTAAGAAAAGTCCATGTCAGATTCATGACATGTTTTTAAACTGCAGTATTGTTAATACATGTATTCATATAGTGATGAATTCCCTTTTCCTAATAAATTTCAAGTGCATGCCAGTTCATCCAAAAACACAGATAAATGCCCCACCAATCCCCATGAAAGGATGTGAGACCACATGGCTGTGTGCACACACAGAAACTGAAAAGAAAAAATGAGAGAATCAAGTCAAGAAAGTCCAAACAAAAGTCAATGCTGAATGCTAAGTGAGCTGTCATATTTTGTAGCGTCAATAGTGGATTAAAATATCCTAGAAAAGATGCATGGCATGCTATGAGTCATTCAGTGAACACTGTATCCAGACAAAGGTGCACAATTGATGAAGTAAAGAAAAAATAAAAGGTTCAATCTCGAATGTGAGGCTAAAAAAATATTGCCAAACACAGAAGAGAGACACTGACCACCAAAAAAGGCAGGCTTGCCCTTGTCACCCTGTAAATAGATCTACATGGTCCTGGATGATGCTTCCCCTCCTCAGGGCACGATCTGTAACATCTTGCAGCAGCAGTAAATATGCCATTCTGACATACACAAACATGTCAGCACTCAAATATGAGTAAGTGTGACTTCTGGAAAAATGTTGAAACTCATAAACTTGTAGTCAGATCATCAAAGCAGTGAGATATATGATTCTAGTAGGCTACCTCCATGCCGAAACCACATAACATGGTGCATGAGTGTCCTGCCTATATTGTAATAATGCCTGTACCTGTATATTTCTGTCATACACAAAGTAACTCTCTGGTCATAAAACGTCTTTTCTGATATGTTCCTTTACAAGAACCTGAACCAGCTGATGGAGTCACTGAGGAACTTCCAGACCAACAGAACGAGGACCTTCCCTTAGAAACTCCGGACTCCCAGGCAGAAGAAATAATAACTGATGCACCTGCTGAGCTTAACCTGAACCTGCCAGAGTCCACAGAGTCCACAGATACTGCAGTTACTGAGATACCTGTCGAAGAAGTAGCAGTCCCTGTCACTACACCATCGTCTCATGAGGATGTCGTCCAAGGCATTGAACCAGAAACAGATGTGGAGCCTTTGCCATCCCCTGCAGAGAGCGGAGAAGCCCCCGAAGATGGAGACCAGTCCAGTGGAGGGCACAGTGGAGCCCCACCAGTCTCAACAACCCTGCCTCCTGTGAACTCCAACATACAAGAGGATGTAGGGTTAAGTCAGAACGGGACCAGTGTGGAAATGATTGAACCTCTGGAAGAAGACAGCGGGAGCGGATTCCCCTCAGAGTCTGACGAACGGCCGTATGAATCTACGGCTGCGCCCGCCATGAGACAAGCCAGCACCCCTCTGATGACCGCAGTGGATAAGGGCAAAGAGTTAGTGGTTTTCTTTAGCTTGAGGGTCACTAACATGATGTTTTCTGATGACCTGTTCAACAAGAGCTCCCCAGAGTATAAATCACTGGAAAATACCTTTCTTGAGCTGGTAGGTACACAAGCTTTTGTGCTGGATATCATGCTTTTGCATGCTTCTTTCTCATATTTGCTTTCGTAGCCTGAGCTGAAATGTGTGATAGAAGTACATCTGTGTGATATATACTGTAAACTGTGGTTTTAGATGATATTTTAGTTAGAGTAAAAACATTTTACAGTAGCCCCAGGTTGGTGCTTAATCTAAATTTTGTTGACCTGCACAAGTGAGGATGCACTTTAAGCCTTATCCTCACATTTTTTAATGCTAAAATGAACAGTAAATTATGATAAATATATATTTTTCTTCAACAAATTTTATTTTTTTATAAAAGTGTTGTAAAGTGTGATAAGGCTTTAACCAATCGCCAAATTCTTGATCAAATCTGCAGTATGCTGATGTTGTAATTTCAGAGGAGCCAGTGTGTCAACAGTATAAAGAAATGATTCTGTTTCATATAGACACAGCACTCTGGGTCCAGAAAGTCGCCAAACCCTGGAGCTTCCAGTAAATCTGGGCCTGGGAGACAGAAGACTTTAGCCTCCATACCGGTATTTTTTTTTTCCATATTGGAACTACATGTCCAATGCCTCAGAGAGAGCATGACCTTTCTATTTCTTAACTAACCTTTTCGAAATGCAGTATCTAACAATCTGAAAGCACCTAACATTTCTGAAGTACTCAGCTTTAGTTTTTAGCTTTGCTTCATCCTTAAATTAGACATTAGACCTTCCTGCTGCAGCTGCTCATGTCTGTTGGTTTTATCTGTGAGTCTGGTTTGTAATGTTGAGAGCTTGGTTTTGTGTGTTTTGCCTTAATGCTTTGATTTGTACTAAAGTTTTGGCTTTTTCAAGGACTGTTTAGATTATGTTTGACTTGTATTTCCAAAGTTCTGGGCTGTACAGTTGCTATTAAGTGGAATATTAAAGAGGTAAACATGCAAAACAATGAGGTAGTACAGATGAGAATATAGGTAAGGGCTGCACAGTTAATCAAAATATTATTGAAACTGCAATATAGCCAAATATGTTATCCAAATCAGAGAAGTTGCAATTTTCTGATAAACCTAAAATGTGTCACAACATACCATTATAAATGAAGCATTGTGGTGCAACAGAGATGCTCCGGCCTACATATCATAGTCTAGATATAAGGGAGCATGTTTGTTTGGTACAGACCCCAGCAAAGTCATATCATCATCTTTTTATTAGTGAAAATTACATACATATCGCACTGTCTGTCACATGTTTTTAGCAGCCCTTATATTGATACTACTTTCATATCTGTCCCTTTAATACATAGTTGGAGCCAACATCTGGTTAGCTTAGCATAAAGACTGGAGAAAAGGGGAGACAACTAGCATGGCTCTGTCCAAGGGTAACAAAATCTCATTACCAGCACCTCTAATGCTCTTTGTGGTCCTTGATAGTGTCGCAGCTGGCTGCCAGGCAATCTGACAGTAACAACAAGGCCAAGAAATAGTCTGTCATATAACCCTCTATGAAATTACAGATTGTCATTCTTTGATTTTTGAAGGTGTGTTTTGTTACCCTTTGGACAGAGCCAGACTGGCTGTTTCCTCCTGTTGCCGGTCGTAATGCTAAGTTAAGCTAAGGAATCTTACATTTTTTAACCTAGACCCTATTTCCCCATGTTTTTGTGTCTAAGTGACTAATGAAAACAATTTTTGAAATTGGTGTGGCACTAAGCGAGACCGCTGCAGGTGGCAGCCATGAAATTGCAATTTAACCAGTCAGAGCAACAGCAAAACGTAAATGTACATGCGCTCAAAGTGCTTGCCTTTGCCACTGACATGCTCAGATTGTTAATATAAGTGTCTGACAAAATAATTAAAAGGAGTTTATAGGGAAATGAAACGTTTGTCTTTACCTTTTGCTGTTCTGGTCTGTTTGTTTTTGTCTGTGTAACTAAGCCTTGCTCAAGGAGAAGTCTTGTTTTGAAATCTCCCAGACCTTCTCACATTGTCGAAATCAGCTAAGTATTTGGCAGTTACATTGAAAATCTTTTGGATCACGCTGTACTCCAAACAACAAATTCTTCCTGACGCTCCTCTCTGTAGCTCTCATTAACATTTCCACTGTTGACTTCCTGCAACAATTCGCCTCTCAAACAAACCACAAACAGATGGCATCAAGCAAAAGATAAAGAAAAATGTTTAATTTCTCTGTAAGGCACTTTCCATAATGTTGTCAGACGTTGTTTTAATAAAAATCTGAGCCTTTTAATGGCAAAAGCATGCACTTTTAGTTGGTGTAAATTGATGGTGCACAGATGCCCCAGAGTGGTTACATTGCAGCCTGTTTCGCTGCTGTGTCTGCAGCACTCTCTCAATTCTGGACCTGTTTTAAAAGTCTCCATTAGTCACTGAGGCACAAAAATATGGGAATATAGAGTCCTTTCAAGTGGACAGAAATGAGAGTGGTATCAATCTTCTCATCTAACTCTCGACAAGAAAGCAAATGAGCATTTCCCCAAAATGTCGAACTATTCCTTGTCATTTATTTGTATAGATGAGCTTTATGGTGTGATATACTGCTGCTTGTTCAAGTTGCTTTGTATCATGATGTAGCATGCACTCATTAATATCTGTCTGTTGTGGGACTAAAAGTTTGTGTTTATGTGTACATGGTCAGTCTAGTCAGGCTAGTTAGTTTCTGACCAACAAAATCCAGAATTTATTTTTGTACATTTGTTGCTCACATGTGTGTTACAACACTGACCAGTGTGTTTGTGCATGTTTTGAAGCCTTAAAGAGAAACTCGCAGAGTGAATGAATGAATAAATGAATTAATGTGGAGCACAATAATGTGATAATAGGCTTAGTAATGCAGCTTTATGCATTTTGTGTTGCTTAAACTGTATTGCTTTTGTACATGGTAGAGAGCAAACTAGCCCGGGTAGTCTGAATCATGAGACCGAGGTCTGCCTTAGTCATTGTAGGACTCAGAGGTTTGTGACTTGTGGTAAGAAGCTTTAAGTAATTCTGGTCAGTTCCAGCACCACACACACCCTGTGCTATTAATGGGTCCAATCTGCTTAGTGCGACATCAGTCAGGTTACATCTGTATGGTGCAGTAGTATGACTGTGTTGGTTATCTGGTGTTAATAGATACTATCTGTACAACTATACGGTGACAAGACGATGAAATAAAATAGCTCACAGATTGGTCGAGGTTGTTTTGGAGCATTTGTGTGTAAATTCACGTCTTTTTAATCGATGCTGCAATGTTCTCTTTTGTTCCATTTGTTACAGGCTACATTTCTAAATTGTGTCTCCTAAAACCACCTTATTAGCGTACATCAATGCAAGAAGCATCACTTGACATCCCTATTTAGTTTCAAGGCTTACCCCGAGGTTGACGGCGGGGACATATTTTTAGGCTTGTGCCCTGCGCTCTGTGTTACGTAAAGGCCTCAGCCTCAAACGGAGGAGGTGCATCGATACAAATTGGATTGTGTGTTTGCTGCAATGCCAAGGAGCAGAGGGAATGTGAGCGTACAGAGCTACTATAGGGTTGGCTTAGTCTTTTGATGATATATCCTCTTGGGTTCAGATAATAGTTAATAATGTCATTTTAACTCATTTATTACTGTAATATACTGTAAAAAGTTGAGGTTTTGATGATTTGTGTAGTAAATTTGATCAACTTTTATCCTTCAGTTTTCTCAATTAAGCTTTAAAGGTCCAGTGTGTAAGATTTAGGGGAATTTAGTGGCGTCTAGCTGCAAGAATTGCAGATTGCAATCAACTGAAACTTCTTCCGGTTAGAATTCTTTCAGTGTTCAGGTTTTTAGCGGGAGCCATATTATCCACAGAGGTCTCTTTCTCTTTGTTACAAACGGACTTGGATATTTAAGCCTGTAAAATCAAGTCAATTTTATTTGCACAGCACATTTCATACAAAGGTCAACACAATGTGCTTTACAGTAAACATAGAAAACATTAAACAGTGAGACAGAAAACATAGTAAATACTCCACATAACTAAAATAACCGTTCAGCAAACCAAACAGTGCACACACTTGCACAGAGAATACAGTTGGCAGTAACAGATGGACTACAACAGGCACACGCAAAGGCACACGTAAACATACGCACACACAGACTGCTTTTAAAGGATGATGTAGTTGTAGCAGATCACAGGTTATCAGGCAGTTTGTTCCAGAAAACAGCACTATAGTGACTAAATGCACCCTCGCCTGACTTAGATTTAATCCTAGATACATTCAGAAGACACATGCTTTAAGATCTGAGGGATCTGGTTGAGCTATAGCTAGTGAGCAGGTCAGAAATATATTACGGAGCCATACCATTTAAGGCCTTGTAAACAAGCATTCGATTCTGTACTGTAGCGGTAGCCAGTGGAGTGTTTTCAGTACAGGTGTAATGTGTTCTGTTTTCTTAGTCCCAGTTAGCACTCTCACTGTGGCATTCTGAATTAGCTGGAGCCTGCCTATTGTCTTGTTTGGGAAATCCAGCAAAAAGGGCACTAAAGTAATCCAATCTGCTGGAGATGAATGCACGGATCAATTTATCAGAGTGGTAGAAAGCTGTCTTGGTAATTGTTGTGATGCAGTGCTGAAGTAAGATTTCTGACATGCTCACTGTGATTTAGAGAAAACGATGATAATATGAATACAATCTCCTGCCAACCACTTACAGCATAAGCGGTTATGGAAAATGAATTCATGAATCTCCTGCCAGTAAAAACCCTGAATAAAGCAGTTTCACGCTAAAAGCCACCGTTTCTTCGATGCTGTTCAGCTCGGCGAGGCTGCTTATTACAGTGGCTGACGCTAAAATACGAATGGCCCTATCTGGAGCCAGTGTTTCGTTTGTCTGGGCTACTGTAGAAACCAACCCAGTCTCTCTCCGAAATTGACGAAAAATGCTGTCTTTTAATGTTGGCATGATACACAGCCGGTCGTCAGCGTCAGGGGGAAATGCGGTGGGACAAGAACTAAAGTTAAGGTGGTGAATGTCCAAGTAGGGTGGGTGGGAGTGGTGGTGAACAGGTCCAACAACCACTGACTTTCACCCCGGAGAGCGGCGTTTGCGTCTCGTAAGATTATCAAGCCAAACCCTGTTCTATTTCCCAAAACCTACCCACGTGTTCTTGTTTCTAACTTGTTGCCGCGTTGCAGGAAAAAAAATGTCAATTTGCGTTGTTGTACTGTAGTGCTAATTTTTGAAGAGTCTGTATGTAGATGGTAAATATCTTGTGAAAACGGAAGTGTATTGTCAAAGAAGACAATACATGTAGTAGGTGTGCCAGAACATTAGCAATCAACGCACCCAGGGTACCTTTCACGTCATATCTTGACATGGAGAGTCCATGACCAACGTCGATATGTAACGAAGTTGGAGTGAGAATGTGTTGTAGAAACATGGCGGTGAAACATGGCAGACCTCATGGGCAAGGAAACGCTCCCTATGTAGATATAAATGGAACAAAAATACAACTATTCTTATTTCAGGTGATTGTACACCAAAGAAAACATACCTTTTTTATTATATTGCACTTTTGTCAATATAGCCCCCTAAATCCTTCACGCTGGACCTATAAGTTAACAGTTAGTTTTCATGGCATAATAAAGATATTCAATGTCCGCACTGGGTCAGAGATATAAAGTAGTAGGGTTACATAGACATAAATTACTCACAGAGATACATATTATGAGCAAAAATCTGAAACAATAATGAAAATAACACTCCATCTCCAATCTTTAATGGTTGCCCAAACTGTGGTTACTGCAGCTTTCCTCATTAATCGATGTATTTAGCTTCCTGGCAAAACTAATGTGGTCAGACGTTTGAACTGGTAAGTATTTACCGTATACTGTCTGTTCTCAATATCCCATTAGGAATAGTCAACATGCTGTATCTTCCTTTTAAATGGGCTATTTAGGCACTGAGGGGCACTTTGAAGCAAATATTTCAAACTGGTCTGAGGTTTATAGATCACTGAGCAGTACCAGGAACATCAATGAGAAAATGTCATGTAATACATATTCTGCAGCCCATTTAAATGGACACAATGTAATGTTTCGCTGGATATTGGACCCCATTTGTGATACTGTACATTTACTCTCATATATATGTATACATATATATGAACCATTAGCCTGCAGTGGCTTGCATTTCCCCCTGTTTGCCCCCATTACTCCTGTACCTACTGGTTTGTGAAGCAACCAATAAAATTGGACATGGAGGTTGGAATGACTTTATTTGCTACAGTAAATCCTAAAAAAATGGCGGCATAATATTTCTTGTGACTTTTCTTTTTTTTTCGACATCAGAGAGGGATGAGGTTTTCCAAAACAAGAACCAGTAGATACATGTGTAACCTCAGAGAAGCCTGTGTGATCGTGTCAAAGACTGAAATCATGGTTGTGTTTGTGTTATGTTGTCTACATTTCTTAGGCAACAAAGGAATCTACATTGTTCTTAGTCCACAATACAGACCGCACAGAGGTTTGTTGTGAAAGAGCTCAGCTTTGACCTTGTGTGGAAGGCAACAGAGCAACAGATTGGTATCTAATCTACAGTGTAGATGTAATACTTGACAACTTTGCATTGAGACAAATGGATGACCAAACAGCAAGCTGTGTGTCCAGTTGCACTGCAGGCTGTCGCCCATTTGTTCAGGATGTCGGACCCTCTCGTACTTTCTCAGAGACTATTAGCTACAGGGAACTAGCCCCCGGTAAACTGTCGGCCAGTGATAAGTGAAGTAACCCGATCAGAGCAGAGCTCCTTAAGGCCTCTTATCTCCCGCTTGGCAGCCAGGCCAGCTAAAGCATCGTAATCTCTCCCTCTCACACTGCGGCTGTTTGACGTTTGCTTCGTCTGTAGTGAACGTGAAGTGGCTGAAGGAGAGTGGTTCAGATCGATGAACATTGATGCAGGTCCATTACTTGAGCTGGTTGACTTCCTCCTCGCCCAAATATCACCACAGTCATCAGTCTGAGGCCATAGTCTTAAAAGATTGGTTTTTGGGTTATCTGAGCTGCAGGTCTGAGTCAGTGGGAATATCTTTCAGTGCAACAATGTGGAAAATTGTAAGATATGAGTTAAAATATGGCTGCGTAGATTTGATTGTACTGCACTGATTTTTTTTTTTAATCAGGAGTTGGTGATGCTGTGTATTGTAAGGCAGAGGGCAAACTGTATAACACATAATCATATGCCTTTTTGCCAATAATTTATGAGTTAATACATTTAATATGTGATTTTAAGGTAGAGTTTGCTTAATCTCAAAACCTATAAGCTACCCGATGACAACGAGCCTCTGGGGGCAAGGGGCTGATCTAGTGTAGCCAGATATCCAAGTCAGGACTTCCTCTTCAGTCGTTTTGGCCAATCTCTAGAAACAGATATCAGCATATGAAGATAGTTTTAACAGAAAAGCTAATGAAAAGGTAACTTGTTGTCAGCTGTAGCTGATATGTTGCATGATTGCAGTTTGGCCACTGCTCACTACACCGCCTCAAACGTACTTGGACTACAAATAGAAACCAGAACACTTCAGATACCAAAATCTCTACATCCATATGACGAATCTGAGTATAAGAGATTAGAGTTTGCTAAACCACGTTAAATTATGCTTATTCCACTGTAGTCAGTGGCTGCAGAGATGGCAGTTATTACTATTCTGCTAAGGTAGGCTAACAAACTTTTTGCAGGGCTAGTTTATCTCATACTTATTTTTTAATCCACAGTGGGGTTTTTTCATGTGCTGTACTTATGCAGTGTAACAAACTCAAAATGTTTTTTCAATTACAGCAAACAGGCAGGACAAATTGGTTAAATTAGCCTTAGCTAAGGCTACGTCCGCTAGCTAGCCTGTAGCTGGAGTGTCACTGCAGTTTGTTTGTTACCTATATAATAATTGATATATGACAGAACAGATGTCATAAAGACCAAGATTCTAGATAATGTCAGCCATTTAGTTGCTGTGTTTGGGTTTTGTAGGGCAGTTTTGGTAGGATAATGCAGAGATACTTGACCAGACAATACAGAGTGCTGCAGGAATGAATCCTAAAAATGCGGATATGAGTTCCCTTGTCTTGAAGTCAATGGGTTTTTAAATGGATTTTTGGTTAGATACATGAAATAAGTCTGTAAACACAAGCTTAAGAGACTTTTATGTTTTATTTTAAGACATAAACACCTCAGTAAATACCCCTATCGTGAATTTTGGAGCTTTAGGTGTCAGTATGTCATCACGCAGAATGGCTGTACAGCCTTGTGGTGTTGACATTAAGTCCATGGTGTAGTTCATTTAAAGCCTTATGTTAGCTTTTTACCTCTGGGGATTGCATATGTTTCAAAAATCATAAAAGTGGTGCCCATTTGTGAAGATTATCTCACTGAAAAAAACATGTTTGTCTGAGAGTTTATTTACCGCAATAATTCAAAATCAAATGGAATAACACCATTAGATTTTAACTAAGGAACCACGGCAACGCCAGCTGCCCCATTGGCCTACAAAAAAAACATCATCCCTGCAGCACTCTATAGCATGCATATGTTACTGTTAGGCACTTGAGATAAAAGCTTTCATTAAACAGCATATATTATAGATTTATTTTGGACATGCGATAGCTTTGATGTCATGCAAGTCTTTTCATGTGTTCCCGGGCTCTTCCTCGACTAGAAATAACACGTTCTGTGTTCATATACTAATGCCTATAGAGCTAACCCTAATTTTGTTCTACATCTAATTACACAGTCAGCGCAGTAATGGCAGGATTTCATGCTTGCATCAAAATTTAATTATGAACTATTCATAGCATTCACACTGTAAAATGTGACCTGAATAATTCAAAATCAGCCGTGCTACGACAACCTTAGTCCTGTCGTTGTGGAAGTAAAACCACAGGTAAAGGTGGTCTCTGCTGCCCTGGTCTGCTTCTCAGGAGGACTCAGATCTTTACTGAGACTTGACACCGGCATGAATCTGACATCTTTTCATTAACCTAAATGTTCGAGTGGGAATCTTTGTCCTTGTAGGTTTGAGAATGATTCCCTTTTTTTACCTTGTAAGATGAAATCTTGCTTGAGTGTGGCTTTTCAGGAACACTATATTCACTCACTGATCACTAACTGACCTTATAAATGAGGACATTCACCACATCCTCTGAAAATTTTAAAAGAGAGCAGCTGAATAAACATTTTAAGTGCAAAAAATATCTATTAATTCGCTTTCCTCTTCTCCCTCAGCTTCTGCCATATCTACAATCTAATTTAACCGGATTCAAGCAGCTGGAAATTCTCAACTTCAGGAACGGCAGCGTTGTGGTGAACAGCAGGATGAAACTGGACAAACCCGTCCCTTATAATGTCACAGAGGCCGTTCACTGTGTGCTCGAAGACTTCTGCAACGCCGCGTCTAAACGGCTCGACATCGAGATTGACAGTCGCTCCTTAGAAGTGGAGCCAGGTGAGATGTCCTTCCTTGTGCATACCGTCGTGTCCTGTGTGATTACAGGATGCAGACGCCTCATGCAGAAAAAAAAAATCTGTTCTAGCAGTGATGTTTATTCATGCTACAAGGTCAGAGCGCCTGTCCACAACACACACGTCCCCACTCTGCTGTCTTTTGCAGTCTGTAGGTGATGTGCAGTTTAAATGCGATGCTTGGAAGAGTTCATGACTGTATGTGACCTCATTAAAGACACCTTATAGAAAGCAGACAGCGCCATTCACATCAATCAAAATGCCCTTTAATTTCTCCCCTGAATCGGTGAGTGACAGATGGACACCGCTTTAATGCTAATAAGCTATCACCTCTCTCTGGTCTCTATTTCTTCCACACCTCTCCTCCCATACTGCCTCCTCCTCCTCCTCCTCTTCTTCTTTCCTCTCCTCTCTCCTCTCTGTTGGGTTCAGCTGACCAAGCAGACCCCTGTAAGTTTCTGGCTTGCAACGAGTTTTCACGCTGCGTGGTGAACAGTTGGACCGATGAGGCGGAGTGTCTGTGCGATCCGGGCTACAGCACGGTGGACGGCCTGCCGTGTCAGAGCACCTGCGCTCTGCAGCCGGACTACTGCATGAATGGAGGCCTGTGTGAGATAATCCCGGGGCATGGAGCCACCTGCAGGTACGCACAAGCTGACGAATCAAAGAAAGCACAAAAGGCATGACCTTAACTCGTTTGAAGTTTTTGCATTTTTAACTAGAGAATGTATTAGACTGTGTGTTGCTGCAAACCATTTTGAAACACACCTTAAGTCTTTACAAATTCCTCTCTGTTTGGTAGCCATTACTTTTCATTCTATTTTGTTGTGAGACAGTTGAAAGCACAAGCAGGGACTGTAGTGAAAACTCTGTCTTGGTGAAGCAGTCAAGGACATCCAAGTTTTGAAAGTTGACTGCTGAAAAAGATTGTATTCTCAAAGTTTTTTATCACACCCAGAAGATAAATGTTAGGCAAGTATCAATGCTGTGGAGAATATTATCACTATTAGTCTCTCATGATTATTGTTAGCAGCAAGCTTTATGTTGAATACACCATCAAGAATTAAAGGTCCCATATTATAAAGTCAGATTTCCATGTCTTTTAAATGTAAAGCAGGTACAGGTGCTGTATAAATACTGTGAAAGTATCAAAACACTCAATCTACAGAGAAATGCAAACAGTCCGTATTCAGATACGATGCCATTAAACATGTTGTCAGGACTTCTGTCAAGTTGTGATGTCACAACTGCACTATGATAAAGGTAGTGTTACACTGAATCGCTGCCTGCAGTGATGGTGCAGACACACTGAGAGTGCAGATAAGACATTGAAACTCTGACCAATCAGAGCAGACTGGGCTTTTTTGAGAGGGGGGGCTACAGAGACAGGTGCTAAAACAGAGCGTTTCAGACAGAGGTTGAATACAGGTGTATTGAGGCAGACAGTGTAAGGAAAATAATGTGTTTTTGATGATTAAAGCATGTAAACATGTTCTAGTAGAAACCCAAAATACAAGATGAGCCTGAAAATGAGCACAATATGGGACATTTAAACAGTGAGATCAACAGTGCTGCTTTGACGGTATACTATTCAAGATGGTTGGTTACTGGTTGTAAACAAGCCTGAGCAAAATGATAGATGGATCGATTGATTTATTGATTGTTTTCTTGTTCTTGTCCATCATGCTGCCTCCCCAGCAGTGGAAGTAAAAGCCAACCCCAGATTCACTCTCGTTCGGCGTTTCGTGACGCTATGTGTCATTATTTGCACTGTGTCTCTTGGATGCCGACTGCTAATGGTCTGGCACCTGGTCGCTACCTTTTCATAACTTCACCTGAGCTCTGTGGAGGTACACGCCCCAGCAAAATAGGTAGAAAATAAGAAGATAAAGGCAGAGGCACAGCGTCTCTGCAGACAAATCCACTGCCACACACTTGTAGTGGGTCATTAGTGGTGATTGAGGCACAGTGGTTAGCACTGTCACCTCACAGCAAGAGAGTTCAGGCTTTGAACTCCCCGGCTAGCTGAGGCTCTTCTGTGCGGAGTTTGCATGTTCTCCCCATGTCAGCGGGGGTTTTCTTCGGCCTCCTCCCACAGTCCAAAGACATGCAGGTTAATTGGTGACTCTAAATTGCCTGTAGGTGTGAATGTGAGTGTGAATGGTTGTCTGTCTATGCGTCAGCCCTGTGATAGTCTGGCGACCTGTCCAGGTAGTACACCGAATCTCGGCCAATTTCAGCTGGGATAGGCTCCAGCTTCCCCTCTGTGACCCTGGATAGGATAAGCGGTTACAGATAATGGTCGGATAGATAAGTGATGATTTGATTGGAAAGCTTGGGATAGTGAAGAAAAGAATCTGTGATGATTTCATTTGTTGGCAATTTGATGTACATTTATGACTACATCATGACATATTTATTAAAGTTAAGCTGTTTTACAGAAGGTAAACATAATAATTCATAATATTTTTGGCATTTCTTCTGTGCCTCATTATCAAAGTGAAAAAGTTGTGTCTTTAGGGTGCTTCTCTCTTACCTATATATGTTTTCTTTCAGATGTCCTGTTGGTAAATACTGGCACTACCACGGAGAACGCTGCAACGAGCTGGTGTCGATTCCAGTAGACCCTCCGATAATCATAACCTGCCTCGTGGGAAGTCTCTGCTTTGTTTGTGCCATCATTGGCATCTTGATATTTATTAACAAGAAATGTATAAAGACCAGGAAGGCTGTAACTTTGGTGTAAGTATGAGTCCTTTTTATTCCTCATATTTTAAACCATTTTTGTGTCAGGGTGCTCCTTCTGCAGTGATTTGTGATGTTTGGTATTGTACCTCATCTCCTTTACATTTTAGGCACACCCTTGCTCCCTATGCCTTTGAGAATACTTTGAGGGAGAACCCCGTATTTGAGAACGATGATGGTGTCTTAACTCAAGTGTCCACATTGCCATATCCGTCAAGTTCTGCCTCTTCCCAATCCCAACAGTCTGAGCAAGAACATTTTGCCTCAATTGAAAACATACATCTGAGTATTGAGGTACACTGTGCTGTATGCGCACAAACGACTAAACTACTAACCTCTAACCTGCGAGCTACAGTAAGCTAATACGCTCTAACAAACTGTCTGCAGATAACTGGCTTGTGTCCCTCGCTCATACATTTCACAAACTGCTTGATGAATCCTTTAATATCACTTAAACACTGTTCGCTGTGGCTTTAATAGGTAATAAACATGGATCAAGGTCTCAGGTACCTTCAGTAGTTGCTCAGAGGCCTTGATCCACACAATCAAACACATTTTTATAACTTTTGAGGCACACACCATCCACAACTTTGAAGATGTTTTGTGCCAAATCTAACAAAGGTGTATCGTTTCAACACTGAACTCTGCAGTAGCAGCTGTAGGTATAATCTCCTGTGGTAGATCTTTCTTTCTGGCAGATCCTTATATCGGTTATACTACCTGCTTTTGTTCACGATGCCTCCGGTTCTATAATATATTAATGAAGCACACTGTAAACACTGTCTGCTCTCTGTCTCCACAGATCCCCAGACAACTCTACACAACAAGATCAGAAAAGTTAGTCTCAGAAATGGTTGACTTCCATCACTGTATACCACACAATGAGGTGAGGACCGCAGGGTAAAATCTGATTGTTGATTTTGTACATTTAAGACACAAAGATACACTTGTCTCCCAAATCCCAAAATATACTACTAGAAAAGTTCAAGGGAAACTTTAACTCACTTAAAGAGAAACTCACCACCTTTTATGTGGATGTCCAATTCGTGTTGATGATAAATATAGTTGTTTAAAGCAATGAATTCCTACCTGTGTAACATATTGACCTAGAAAGCTGTGTTCCTCTACTCACGGAGTCTTGCCGGCAGTGCGTACAAGTATGCATTGCACGGGAGCTGCTAGCCTATTGAAGAATATTTAGGATTTTAGGAAACTCTGATTCAAGGACTTGATGAGCACATGCAGGAGGTTCCACTTAAATCTTTTATTTTGAGGCAGTTGAGCTGCTTTGTATTTCATATACATTCAGAATCGCGTATTTTTGTTTTTACTTTTAGAATGTACTGCAGCTGCTCTTAAAAAGAATCTACTGTTGCATGCAGTGTGCACACAATCGGGACATACTACTGTCTCATAACTTCACGCCTTGAACTCTGACCCTCTTACACGTATATCCGTTACCATGGAGATAAAACAAAATGCTGCCAGAGACGGAGATAAACCAGGACAGCTCTGATTGTTATTCTGCAATTGTAGATTCTAACATATTACATTCATGATAGTAAAATTACAAAGGCTATACCTTTCTCTGTCATTGTTATTTCGTACTTACGCCCTTTTGTTGTTTGTGATATTTATGATTATTTTATTCAATTAATATTCCTCTCATTATTAATCGACTGGTCATCAGTCACCTGAATGTGCTGTCATCTATTGTAGCGACTTCTGACAGCTGTCAGTCAGCTGTCAGTCAGCTGTTAAGCTGTTATCTGTTTGCGGCTCAGTTGAAGTGATGTATCGTTTATGCTGGCTTGCATACTGCAAAATCCGTCGAATGTAGTAGAACGTCCTGGTATTTTTGGCATGCTGCATTTGACACACTATGTATGGGGACATCCTTTGTTCTCCAGAGAACAAGGACTGCTACCTGTGAGCTGTTGCTGCATATAGAGTCTGGGCTCTGCCCATTCAGGGAGAGGGAGGCAAGCAGGAGTGGTTGGGGATTTTTCACACCTATAGTTATACTTTGCTGGCCAAAACACAGTGTAGCTGACATGTAAAAGGTAAAATTATAAAAACACACTTTTATCATTTTCACATTGACCAGGACAGCGCATTAAGACTTTACTTCTTCAGCTTTTACCCTTCACAATAAAAGCCTAACTTAAATTTGTGCTGAGAATTCACTGAAATAGCCCACAATAGCACTAGGTCTCAAAAACACTCACTCGATGGTCATCTGCCCCATCCACCCTGCTGGTCTTGGTTGTCTTTTCCAGCTTGTCGTCTGGATCCTGAAGAAGGTCTCCAGTACACCCATGTCCAAGTGAGAAGTAAAACTTTCCTGCATAGTAATACACATACAGGCTCTTCCGGTGTTGGCGAAAGCATCCAACAAAACTGCCAATTCATTGCAGCAGAATGATTCAGTTTCTCTTTGCATTAGAGGGCAATTTGAGCAGCGGCAACACCAGTCGTTGTTGGTACTCTGCAGCTCAGGTTCTTGAGGATCCCCACTGGCCATATCCTCTTGCATGGCAGCTGCGGTCTGGGCTTCTTTCCTTCTCTCTTGGATTTCTCCTGGCGTATACTCTGGCTCGAATAAATTCGTCTGAATATCTGAGTCAGCCTAAACACTATACTCACTCACTACACTTATATTTTGTACTCCTGTTTCTGAGTGGCATCCAGAGCTCGCTCTCTGGCTACCTGGGGGCAAAATCCAGCCTGTAGGTTCTTTCTGCATCCAACTACATCGCTGTCACCGTGAAATGACGGTGCAGGGATGCAGGAAGAACAGACTTTGCAGCTGCAAACACAGCTTTCTCTGTCAGAACATCACACACTGAGGAATTTATTACTTCACTTGACTACCTTACGGTGGACACTGATTGGACAGCCACATAAAAGGTGTCTTCAGAGGCCTCGTACTTTAGACATTCAGTTTGAAGTGTTCCTATATTCAATAACAGTAACCTTTACATCAAATGTCTTACAGCTCTATGATGTGTGCAAAGGTAAAACACCTGAGCGTGATGTAGCCCTCGCTGATTTTTCACTTACAAACCCAATCACTGTCGACTTGTTGAGCTAGTTTTAACCTGATGTAACAAATAGTGATGGGACGATGATCAAATATTAACCTTGGGATGATTTTCATGTAGTGAAGTCTCAGTGTTGATGAAAAATAGTCCCTTTCTTGAGTCAAAGTAAATTGATTCATACAAAGCAAACATCTTGTAGATACAGTTACAAGGGTATTCTGTCATGTGTTGTATAATTTCCTCTGAAGCTATTTTTCATCCTCCCTCTTGTCTCCTCTAGACGTGGCGACCGCCAAATGAATACAGAACATGCTGTCTTTTAAGGGCATCAGATAACGAATGTTTTGAAGTAACAGTGCTTTGATGGCACCTTGTTCGTCTGAGGAGCAGCCGACACAGGGAGACGGTGCGAAACACGAGGTAGCAGAGACTGAAGTTGCTGTTTAACTGTTTATGGGATGCTGTGGTACACGCAGGTACGGTAGACCAGTCAAATGGTGTTATAAGTGTTGAGATTAAGTGTTCATAGTGATCAAAGTGTCTTGTTAGACAGAGAGCTATGGATATTAAGGTGGACTTAGGTTGTCTGAACGTGGAACCTAATATTTATTCTATATATTGAATGGTAGGAACATTTCCTGTATACCCTTGGCAAAGGTTGTTCTTTCCTCACAATGAGGTATTTATTATTTACAAACTGATACACATTGTGGTATCTTAACTTTAGACTGTAAATGTTTGTTGTAATGTTATACTTGTATATACCATACCAGTGTTGTGTCCCAAAAAGAGAATGAATGTATAAGCTGTTGACTTGGGTCATGACATACTGTCGATAGAGTCATCGCCTGCTGAGCTGTATTTATCACTCGGTCCTGTTCAGAACAACTCTTCCACTAATCATGTGTGTTTTGAGATTTGGATTTTTTACACATTTTGCAAGAATAAAATGCTTTTTGCATAAAAGTTTCTTCTGTTTGTTGTTGCCGCCGCCGGAGCAGTTTCCGTTTTCGTCAGAGCCGAGCAGCTACTAACAACACAGGACACTCTGCATTTTGTTTTCCACAGTTACAAAAGTTGCTCCATCTCCGCCCTGAGGATGGTATCTGCAAAGAACGTGCATTGATACTCTATAGTAACTGGTGACAGCTACCAGCAGGCCTGTACACAAACTGCAGTGACCCTGAAATATCTCAAGGCACACCTGTGATTATATCTGTGCACAGCAGCTTCTATAGCTTCTGTAATTATCACAACATAAGACAATAAAAATAAGAAAAAAGAAGGACAGGTAGCTTTCCTGATACTGTCTACTGACAGTTTTTTCCTCTCTTTTCTTTCAGTGCTAGGTCGTCTTCACTGGTGCTTTGTTGTAATTTGCTCCGTACAATAAAGCGATCCATTATCCCGCTCACACCTCTCTCCTTTTAATTGTTATCATCCCTCACACTGGCTGCCACTCAGGGCTTTTGATGTGTCACACATTTATAATTCCCACACCCCGAACAGTGACAAATCGGTTCCCCCTGAAGGTTTTTTTTAAATTAAATTCAATTCAATTCAATTAAATTACATTTTTAGCTAGTTTGCCTCTTTATTAGAAAATGTGTGCACACAACATACTGATACAGTCAATTAGAATTCATTCATAACTTTCTGTTATAATAAAAATGTGTGTGGCCAGCTGCTGACTTTTTATTTCCGCAACGGTTGTATACAAAAAGCATCAGTGGTTCTCAAATAGTGTGCCGTGATGCCAATCCAGTGTTCTGTAGGATTCTGTTATAACCACACATTATTATTACAATATGTGACAACCCCTCTGCTCCACTAGGTGTATCTGTTTGCCTGGCTGTTTCTGTCTCAGGATGCGGGTCGAGGCAGAGGGTCGTCACCGACCTCATAAGCCACATCTGGGCCAGTGTGGTTCATGATATAAAAGCTCACACCTTCCAGCAGACTTCTCTTTTCCCTCACAGCACAGCTGCTGTTCTTTTGTGTTCTCTACAGACATTTCCACACACCCATACACGCAGACATGACTGACCACTGACTTTTATTGTTTTGTTTTTCATTATTTTGTAAATAAATAAGCTTTTAACTCTTTGTAAACTCGTCTCGTCACCCGTCCTTGTTGCAGCCTGAGAGCTACTAGCTGGGCCTATGCGTTAAGTTATGAATTAATTTTTAATTGACTGTATCAGTATGTTGTGTGCACACATTTCCTAATAAAGATGCAAATGATAAATAATAATAATAATAAATAATAATTTAATTTGTTAAAAAAAAATCTTCAGGGGGAACCCATTTGTCGCCATTCACGCGTGGAAAATACAAATGTGTGACACATCAAAAGTGTGATTAGCAGCCAGTGCGAGGCATGATCATATTTAGAAGGAGAAAGACGTGAGTGGGACGATGGATCGCATGGAGCAAATTACAACAAAGCACCAGCGACAGAAAGAAAAGAGGGGGGGAAAAAAGTCAGTAGACAGTATCACGAAAGCTGTCTTATTTTTTCTTATTTTTAATGTCATGATAAGAGTGATAACACATGGTGTAGAAGCTTTTGTGCACAGATATACAGGTGAGCCTTGGGCACAAAAAGTTTGATAACCACTCATGTCATGGATATAATTTTGGGTCAAAATATAATTCGTAATCAATGCTTATATTTAGGATGAACATAATTATTGCCAGCCTTGATTGGCTCCAGAAAGCCTTCCCCTTTTACCCCTTTATAGGCAGCCCTGGCCACTGATAGCTTCTGGAGAAAGCAAAAATGCTATCCTCTACCTGAGACACTTTCTATGTGCTGTAAATCTCACCTATATTTTCCTGGAAGATGGTACCACGTGGCAGACATAATTGCATACTGAAAGTGAGACTCATAAGGAACCAAACTAAACACTGATGGTATCATAATTCTATAATCATCACGTTGTCCAATCAGCATTTATTTCATAATGATAAGTTAAAGCAAAAAACGTGTCTATTTCCACTTTAAAGTCTGATGTCAGCCAACTTTGTGGGATGAAAGCACATGCAGTGTCTTCAGTAAAACCAAGGCCACATCTACTTACTGATTGTTACTGTAAGTTAAGAGGAATAACTAAAATACCTAACAATATTAACAGATTGTGCTCTGAAGAGGCCCTTAACTCCAAAACACGTTTGCAGTCAACTCAAGGTCTACTTAGGGTTCATTAATGTTTTTATACTCACCTATCACTGTTAATTTATCACAGAAGCAGAAAGTATAAAGAACAAATCAGCAAGAGAGGACCTGAAGTCTGCTTTAATCCACTCGATCACTTAATGGGAGCGAGCCTCAGCTCAGTGACGACATCAGCTGCATATTAGCTTCTGTTGTTTAATTAATCTACACACTAATCTCGTTAGATGCTGTTACCAGCCAGGATGTCAGATCCATTTACAGAACACGGGCCGCTGCAATAACTCACTCTCGCTCATCAGCTATCTACAGTATCTTAGCAAGAAGAGGCATCAGGAAGATAGGGGCATACATTTATTTTCTACAGTATTCCAGTGCAAAGGCCGACACACAATCAGATCTGAGAGGGAACAATGAACTGAACAGTTAGTCAGTGTCTTTCAGTAAATAAGAGTGAGCCTACATAAAAGTATTGCATGATTGTCTGCTGAGATGTTCCTGATCTAACCAACACACGAGTCAAGTAATCAGCTTAATAAAACATTACATGAACACACAACACACACACACATTACATTACTGACTGTAAAACAACCCCAGACACACAAAACCTGCAAACATGAAAACTAACGTCTACATTTCCCTCTTACATAACAAATAAACAACAATACAAAAAAAAAATCCCTTTTTAAGGATTACAACGTTTAAGAGTTGTACACGCAGCAGGAAAATAATGGATAGACCCAGCACTTCTTTAAATGGATTAAAAAATACATTCTATGACTATATGGAGTGAAAAAGTTATGAAAATGTAGATTTCCTTCTTTATTTTGTCGTGTCAAAAGTGTATGTAGGACTGAAATACAACTTTTTAATTGAAATACAGTGTAAGATAATGATAGAAATATGTATATAAATATAATTTGTTCACTTTCTTTTAGTTGTATGATGTATGATTTACTTCATTTTTCAGCAAAACCGAGACAGAGAAGTGTTTTCTTATCTTCCCTTCGAGGCTGCACGTGTGAAAACTTCCATTCTTACAAATCAAATCAAGTGTAGACGTGGAACAGTACTTAAAGCCTTAATATCCAGAGGACCATAAAGCTTTACTTGACAGACAAAGATTATTAGACACTATTAAAAGCACGTCTAAAAGTCTAATTTACTGTCCTTATTGCAGACCATTAAGGTTTCAGGTTAATAGCTAGATAAGCTACGCACCAATTAAGACTTCCTGGGTGTAGTGCAGTTTATTTATTGCAGTTTAAGGCCTCTCAGTGGGATAGTCCATTCAAGCACAGATATAGAAGAAGACAAATGCTAACGCTACACTGCAAAATAAAGATATAAAAAGTGGTGTTTTAAAATGAGATGTCTACAGTAAGATTTTAAAGGGAGCATCTTTCTCTGGTTACTTCCTTTTCCTCCTACAAACAGCAGGTGCACCGCGCTGCCCTTGAATGTGTACGTTTATGTTCTTGAGTCTTGTGTATTTCGCGTCTGAGGATGCTCATCTCGCTGCTGTGGATCACTTGAGGAGACTCTGAAGCATGGCGGTGGCGTACGTGGGGCGGGCCTGCTTGTTCTCAATGGCTTTCTTGAGGTACTGTATCCCATCGCAGCGTTCCCAGATTTCTTCAAACTGCCTGGGCAGGATCTCCGCCCCCCTCTTCCTGGTCAGACCGGTCTCCTCCAGACTCAGCTCACACATCTCCATGTCGTCTTTACCTGAGTGGTGGACGAGTAAGGACAGAGGTTTACTGAAAGGACATGCACTTGTGCACTTGAGTCTTCTATCGCCATCTTTTTTTTAGTCTTTTCTGACATTTTAAAGACAAAACCAGCAATCTCCGAAGACTGGGAACCCTCAAAAGATGATTAAGAGATACAAAGACAACATATTTCTGTAACACAAAAGCATATGTGAAATTATTTTCTTTGACTGTTCTCAGATTCTTGCAGCTGCTTTGTGAAACACTGGATGCTTTTGTGATTCAGGTCTTAAAAAATCCTTCAAGTTCAACAATCCGAAAAGGAACAAATCAATATTTGGTTATAAACTTTCCAACCCTGGTGCAAACTGACCTGAGTTACAGGTCGGTCTCAAGCCAAGAAGGCCAAGAACCACCTGACTAAATGATTAACTGAATAATCAAAGAAATAATCGACATTTTAATCAACAATAGCTAATGATAAGTTGTGATGAATAAACAGGATTTTCAAGCATTTCTCTCTCGACAAAAAGCAAAAGCTGCCGACTCACCTGCGACCAGCACGATAGGTCGTTTGTCTGGGTGAAGCTCCATCTGTCTGGCTATCCAGGGCCCATCGAAGTGGGCGTACCACCAGCCCTTCTTTTTGTTCTGCGGGTCTTTGTACTGGTCTGCAGGCCGGATGAAAGGAATGCGGAAATATCGCTGCTGGCGATTCATGGCCACTTCCTGATGCTGGGCTGTCATCGGAGGAGCTGGGTTCTGTTCAGCTGCAGAGGAAGTGCGATCATTGAAAGATTAGGTTTGCATTAAAAATGGAGATTACTGTTTATCTCCAGAGTAGCAATCAGTAGAAAGCAGCTGTCATTTGATCTGTAATAACCTTAAAATGCTCGTGTTTTTGCATGTTTTGCTAACAGCAAAAACAAGTTAAAGGAATAGTTCATATTCGTATTTTGCCTCTTATTTGTTGTGCTGTTTTTCAAACTAGATTGTTTTGGTGTGAGCTGCTGAGTGTTGGAGATATCGGCCATAGAGATGTCTGCTTTCTCTCAAACATAATATAACTAGACTGCACTCAGCTTGTGGTGCTCAAAGCGCCAAAAAAAATACATATGAAGAACTCAACAGCAATGTCTCTTTCCAGAAATCATGACCCGGTTACTCAAGATAATCCACAGACCTTGTTGTGAGCATTTTCATGTAGGAGCTACTTTCTTTCTACAGCACTACACTTGCTAATCGTATAACTGCGCAGAGAAGCTCATGCTCATGCAACCCAGTCTCACTCCAAAGTCTTCAAAATCCGGCTCTTGGGCAGTGACTTCTGATGAAAAAAGGCGTCCTTTAATGTGGCATGATACGTGGCCAGTTGCAGTTCTAGTCGCGGTGGGACAAGAACGAAAGTTTAGGCGGCAAAAGTCCACCCAGGAGGGGTGGTGGATGGGTCCAGCAAACACCGACCTTCACCTAGGAGAGGGATGTTCACATCCCATAAGATTCTAGAGCCAAACCATGGTGACACGGTGTCCCAGAACGTCAACAACCAAAGCACCCAGGGCATCTTAAACGTCTTATCTGGATGTGCAAAGTCCATGACCAATTGTCAGTATGTGAGGAGGGCGGAGTGAGGATGTGTTGGCTCGTGACAATGGGAGATGTGAACATTAATGGTGTCCTCCTCAGCTGAGCTGTAACGTCAGCTAGCTCAGTGGTGCTAGATGAGCAAGCAGTGGACGCATGCTTTGTTGTTTGTCGTGATAGGGCATATGTAGTTTGGTAGAGAGAAAATAGTTCCTATGTGAAACTGCTCATAACAAGGTCTGTGGATTATCTTGAGTAACTGGGTCATGATTTCTGGAAAGAGACATTGCTGTTGAGTTTTAAAAAAAAATTAAGCCTGTGACCAATATCTCCAACACTCAGCAACTCACACCAAAATAATCTACACTGATAAAGAGCACTACAGGTAAGAGGAAAACATGTATTTCTATTGTGGGTGGAACTGTACCTTTAAGTGGGGCAGAACGCAAAGTATAAAGCTTTCAGAACTAGCCAGGAAATGCCCAAAAAAGGCCCAAGTAAATATCACATGGAAAAACCAGGTAAAGCAGCTTTTAGCCTCTTATGAAATGACCTTGATAAGACCCAAGCTGCATCAGCAGAGGCCAAGAACAGGATCCAAATATAAAGCAAACAAAGCACAGCCAGTACGGCTTTCAGGAGCTATCATATCAAAAGAGAAAGGCGAGTAAATATAGTGAAAGCAGAAGCAACAGTGAATCTAATGTTCCCATTCCCCCATCAAACTTAATACTTCTTTTTAAGATGAAAAAGGGGAACGCAGAACACCGGTAAGCTTTAAAGCAGCTAAATAACATTTGTGTGTGTGTGTGTGTGTGTGTGTGTTTGTGGTGCAGAGCATGCTTGGTTGAGTTGAGAATGAAATGAGCAAAGCAGCGAGCTGTCACGGCAGCGGCTACTGAACCTGACAAGGCATGGCTGGCAGTTACTTGCTAATTACGACAAATATTTCTGACAGAGGCAGACAGAAGGCAGCTGCATTTTCAGGCCTCGCCGTCTCATCGGCTAATTGAATGTTAGGAAACACAGGCAGGTTTATTTGTGTGCAGGTCATTATTTTCTGCCAATGACAGCGGGAGGCGAGAGTGGAGAAACTAAACACTTGTCACCTGTAACTTAATGTGCCTGAGGCGGGGTGTGCATGTGTGAAATATACAGAATATTCATGTGCTGTGTTTGTGAGTATACAGATTTGTGTTTAAATGACAGTGAATCAGAGAAAGAGGATGATGCAGGGAGTAATCTCTCAACTGACCGTAGTCGGTAACAGATTTAGGAGCCCTCTGATCACTTCCGTCATCGTTGCGTTTCTTGTTTTTGGACTTCCATGCATGATAGACCTTCAGACGGCGGTGGAACTCTTCTCTGCAGGCCGCCAGCAGCTCAATGTCTGTCCACACAACATCACAACAGTTATGTAGTACTCAAATGTTTTGAGATTTTCTCTACATATGACACTTGTCTGGACATGTTAAATGTGATACTGCAAACTTGAAAAATGCATCCAAAGAAAATGTATTCAAGGGCAGACATTTCAGGTGAACTGGGTAAAACTTTTAACTTACAGATATCATCATGAATAATCTCCGGTTAAGTACTTACATGAAGACAATTATTTTTTATATTACAAGTTACCTGACATTTTATCTGTAAAATTATTCATTATCTAGTTAAATATGTGGTTATTTGCGTAAAATTCCAAAACGGGGGGCCAGGGTCAAAATTCCTCTTCATTTTGTTGACATATTAAGAGTCAAAGGTTTAGGACACTACAGGTGAATATGGTCATTTTTTTTAACTATTAATATACCTAACCTAGCTAACGTTAGCCATTGCCTTAATCTTCCAAAACAAGAAAAAACCCCAAGCAGCAACCTCCAAGGCTGAAAAATGAAGCTAACGTGGAAGTGGCGAAAACTGCAGTTCCTCAAATGACCACTTGAGGCTGACTCCAAAAGCAACTCCGTGCCAAAAAAAAAAAAAAAAATGCCATGTTTCAATGTCCAACTTTACAGCAGAAATAAACATGTTTACAGCCTGGTACAAAAACGTTTTTTGGTCTCTATGGCTAATTTTCCCCTTCATGACATCTGTGCAGGGGTCGAATTTTTATCTAACTCACCGATTTACATTCCATAAAGGCTAAAAGTTAAGTATAATTAAGGGCGACTTTGAGTGACAGGCTTTGCCAATTATGTCCTCAGCTTCTCAGTCAGATCCAGCCTCTCAGCCACTTCTGGCTCCAACACACAAAGATGGTGACTAAAACAGGAGCCAACAAACCAATGAGTGACGTCACAGTAGCTACATCCATTATTTTTACAGTCCATGGATCAGCCATGAAATTATAATTCAGCTTTTTTGAACACAACCAATTGCAACTACCAATAATCGTACTCATTAAGACCTAAGTCGATGTGTTATTATGCGTTATATTGTCAGAATTAGATAATAAAGCTTAAATCCCTGGGGAGCTACGTTAGCATAACGCTAAAGGACAGTTGTTCACACTCATCTACAGCACCTATTTGCTGTGTGGGAAAAACAAAATCCAACAGGACGATTTACAAAATCATTAGCACAGATTTGCAAATCAAGTGTCATGATCCTGGTTTTTGTTTATATTCTGCCATCTTGTGGACTTCGTTTTGGGACTTTTCTGTTTGTGTTCTTCCTTCTTTCATGTTATTCATTCATGTTTAATCTGCTCCCTGTTTTATTTTGTAGATTCTCTCATGTGTCATGTCTGGTCTGTTTTCCCGCCTGCTTTCTGTCACACCTGTCTTCCACCAGTCTCGTTAGTCCCTCCCTGATCCCAGAGTCCTCCCTTCACACCTGTTCTGTATTAGCCTTGTCTGCTCCACCCACCACCCTTGATGTTAGCCAATCCCCATTTTCCTCCTTTTGCCTGTGTCCTCACACTCCAGCTGTGTCTCATTGTTGTGATTAGTTTTCTGTGTATATATACCTGTGTTTCCCTTTGTTCCTTGTCAGCTTGACTGTGTTCATGGTTTTGTTTCTTCCTGGTCTATTATGTTCTATTTTGGATTTCTTCCCTGGTTTGTTTCAGTTTAGTTTTGGCTCTCCTTTAATTTGGACCTTGTGTTTTGTTGCCTGCCTGTTCAAAGGATTTTTTTTATCAGCATTAAAGCTCGCTTTTTGTTAAACCCTCAACCTGCCTCCTGCTCTGCTTTTGGGTCCTTCCTGAACTGATTCCTGACATCCAGTTATTCTGTTTTAATCCTGTGATCCCAGAGGGGCTCTGTGTGAAACGTCCCCAGCTGTTTACTGATATTGAGACAGTTATTTTATTTGCTTTACAAGTTTTCTGAAATTTTGTTTAAATATGCAGTGAGACATATAATCAAATTTGACTGTTAAACATACATTTCCAGAACAAAAATCTGAACTAAGACTACCTTCATGTGTATTTTCGACATGTTCTTTCCACACAGTTATGGAGGCAAAATAGCCCAAAATCGAAAAAAGTACGTATTCACCAGTAGTGTCAACATGAAGCTGGTCTCATTACTGGTTTAAATAGTCTGGCACATAACCCTAATGCATTTAAGCTTAAAATACAACAGTGTAATGAAGACTTTCGGGTCTCTTTCCATAATGAAATACAAAGAAAACATTCACAGCATAACAGTGCTTCTCGTGAGCAGAAGGCTATAATCAGTTAGACTTCAAACACAGCTTTCTGGTATCGCCACCAGCACCACCAAAACAAATGGGTTCCACAAATTAGCCAGATGTCCTTGGAATCCCACAGGGAATATCAGAGTCCCTAACACTGATCAGAGTACTGTATACAGTGGCAATTAAAAAGGCATCGACAAGTGTGGAAGCAGAAAGGCATCTGCTTTTCATGCTGACTGAGGAGAGGGTTGGCTGGGAATGACTAGGAAGGGCAGTAATGGTGATAATTTCCTCTCCCCACCAATAAAACGCATGCTGATGAGCTGTAGCAGCTGTGGGAACATCCTCACATCGGTCCTTTTTCATCTTGTGTGCACACTTTGTACAGCTGCAGCAGCAGTCACTTTGGCTATTCAAAAAAAAAATGACGGAGAGAAAAATGACAGAGTGTGCAGATGAAAAACGTTTCTGGGTACCAAAAGCGCCGAAACATGAGCTGCTGCTGAATTATTGATCGTGGGGGCTGAAAACTGTAAATAAATTTGAAGGAGGGAAAATAGTCGAATCACGCGTTCCACTAAGAGCTCTGCCGCCTTGATCTGCTCTGAACGGCTGCTTCACTGCACACACACACTCTGTTTAGTTGATAAAGGCGGCATCATGCTGAACTCGTTCGGGATTTCTCACCACAGGAAGTGTTGATGACATCTCGCAGCTCAGCATACTTCCACTTGCTGAGGTCATACTTTTTCACACCAGCAGCAGCTTTGGTTGCCTGAACTTGAGGACCCCTGTAGCATGGAACAGATGAACGTGGGTGTTTGTGAGAGAGAGGGAAAAAAGAAAAAGAAGGTGAGTGTGAAGACAGGTGAGGGTGTGACGGCGTGGGAGTAACAGGGATTAAGGGTTTCAAGTTTCTCTTTTTTTTTTTACGCTGAATAAAATTTAAGTTTGCAATCAGGGAGGTGTCAGCTTCAAAAAGAACATCAGAAACAGCAAAAAGAGCAACATTTGATAATTACACTGGCATTCATTTTTCAAGCGTAGTGTGATGTGGAATTTTAACAGCAGACAAAATACATGAATATTAAAAGGATACAGGATTGATTAAGTTCACCTCCCTTGGTGAGAAATGAAAACAGATGCCCCGCTTCTTTCAAGCCCTCCTCTTTGTCTCAGCCGATTAAATTCACATTAGAGGCCGGGCAGCAGGGGAGCTAAAGAGCAGAGTTTGTCCGTATCCATGCAGCCTTTCAACTCCACTTAAAATGATGCAAAGCCCTTCTAATGTTACAACTACACAGGCTTCCATCTGCTGGCATTTCTTTGTACATGAATGAGAGATGAGTGAAGAATAAAGGTGAGGTGATGCCATACTGTAATATATGAATCAGACTGGTGCTGCAGAGTTTCAGCTGCTTAAATGACAGCAAGCAAGTCTGAGCTCGTGTCAGCCGTGTCTCCTTCTTCCCCGCTGAGTCGAGGCTGCTAATTCAATAATGCGAAGGATTTACCTCCTCTATTTACAGTCGGCATAGCTGCTAATGTCTCACAGAAGAGGATTAGTGGACTACGAATCATCAGCCAGATTACCATTACCGTTTATAATTCATACTGACTGGAAAGATGATTCGGGATCATCGTCAGTCTGGCTGAGACGTGTGCCAGCGTGTGATGGTAATGAACCAGGGCCGAGGCTTTGCTTTCGCTGCAGCCAGGAGAGAAGGAGTGGAAGCGAGGCCACGGCCAGGGCTTTGCTGTTTGGCAGTAGGTGAACAGGAAATGGATGGTTGTAGAAGGAGGGAGGCGGTCCTCTATGCCAGCGATGCCAGCCAGCGTGCATGCTTCTACTGCACGCATGCCTTCATGTGCTTAACCTCTGTGCTGTGCACATGTGACCTTTGGAGCTTCCTTCTTGCATCAGATCTCCTTTTGGTTTCCAGGGGTCAGCTGACTTACAGGGATAGTAAGAGACATGCAACATAGCTGCTGGGTGCCCGAGCCAACACTGACAAGATTACAGGCTATTGGATCAAATGAAATTTTATGCTCGCTGGCCCTAGATAAGAGATAAGAGTCCATGCAGGCTTTGAGAGAACTTCTCCTGGCTCTAACTGAGTGGGGTTATGGAAATTCACTCCCACTTTCACTGTGGAGTTCAAATTAAGACCAAGGTTTAGGACTATGAAGTGGGCAGCTATGATACACTGTATTTATGTGAGAATCAAAAGCTGTGTTAGAAACCTCTCCTTACTCACTACATAGTGCACTACCGAGTTTCTACTATACAAGAAACAGTGAATGAGTGAACATGGAGTGATTTCAAACACAGTTAGTGTGCAAGGTGCATTTAACTGGAGGAAACCATGGGAACAGTACGATGCACCATGCTCCTGGACATAACCTGTTACCTGTAGTTCCCTCTACACACAGGAGAGTATGTCAACACTAGTGCTGACCTCACTCTCAACACTGGAGAGTGAATACAGAACCATTCTGTACCCTTATAAACACCATATTTTATCGCAGTAGTAAGAAAATGTAAATATTGTGACTTGTTATCCAGGAATAAATATTATATAACAGCTATCTTCACTAGTAGCTAAGCATCTAAATACCTGGTAATTAGAAGCAGCTAATATTAATGGGATTTAAAGGAATACTTGACTGCAAAATAATCATTTGTTTGTCAGTTTTTCACCCTGTGATATGTTGAATTCTTGATGAAAACTTTTTTTCCCCTACATGCTTCCACAGTGAACAAGGAATCCAAAAACATGAATAATTCTTGATGAATTGAAGTCATAGGGGTCCAAATTTAACAACAGCAAAATCAAAGCTAGGGCTGTGAAGGGAATTCAAAAATGAATCAATTAATCACATACTCTGTGATTAATTAATCTAAACTAATCACATACGTCAATTTTTGCTGTGAAAGTATTTTTAAAAATTCAATTCAAATGAATTTTGCCATTTTGGACACGATTGTCCCCCTGTCCTCCACCACCCAAACTGAGTGTGGCTTGATGAGGCTGGCTGCTAGCACTAGCATCAGGGGCTGTGCTAGCTCGGACCTCCAGGTTTGCTGCTTTGCATTGAGGTGATGTTTCAGGCTTGAAGTACTCCGATGGCACCAACATTATTTACTGCAATAATCGCAGAGGACAGTGCTCCTGTCAGTTCCATCTGGGCGTTTTTTAAATGTCAAAGTTCCATTCACTGAGCCGAGCAGCGTCGTCTTGTCTGCTTCCATCATATGACAAAGCTACTTTGGTCTTCAATGATGCACCGGGTCAAAGGGCAACAAGGAACGTGATTAATCGGCATTCATTTTTTCAAGGCTTTTTTCCCAAAAGGAGGGAGTACCCACTTACAAACTCTCACACAACTCGTGTAATCCAAGTCTCATTTTTCCAGTGGTATGCTTAGTACTTCCCAAACACATGCATTTTTGGCTATGTAAAACACTTCTGCATTAACAGTCTCACGCATGGACAGGTCTGGGCACCTGGGCGAGTGAGCGCATTTGAACTCTGCTCAGTAAAATAGAAATAAAACAGACTTCAAACCAGGCATGCTACTCTTATGATAGGATAACACTTGGCTTGTACTTCATGATGTCATGTTCCTGGGTTGTTTTGTTAGTATTCCTGTATCTTGTGGACTTCATTTTGGAGTTTTCTGTTTGTGTTCTTCCTTCTTTCATGTTATTCATTCATGTTTAATCTGCTTCCTGTTTTATTTTGTAGATTCTCTCCTCGTGTGTCATGTCTGGTGTTACTTCCTGTCTTTGTGTGTTTTCCCGCCTGTGTTCTGTCACACCTGTCCTCACCAGTCTCGTCTGTTGTTCAATGCAGCCCCCTTTTACTTCAGCTCATCAAGAATTTTCTCAGTTTTGGGATTCTTCATTCACCATGTAGGCATGCGATAAAAACAGTTTTCTTCATAGATTCAACTTAACACAGGGTGAGCAACTGATATATATATGATCATTTTGTAGGTGAAGTTTTTCTTTAAGCTAGAGGTAGCTAGATCTACAATGAAACTTGCTATGTTATGTTCTCATAAATACATATGTATCCAGAAGACATGGACACCTAACAGATTCATAACAACTTAATGTATGAATCCGGGGAATCACATAGACAGTTATGAGCTTGTGTTGTGCACCAGCACTGCAAAGGACACAGACAGGCTTCATCCACGGCAGACTCCTGCAGAGCCAAATCAAATCAGAGAAACAAAAAGATCTCATGCTGCACATTCTGATCCACCTCTTTATGATTTGATGTGCCATACCAGACGTCTCAATTTGATTGATGATTTCTGAAATCAAAGGATTTTTTAATCGGCTTTGCAATGCTGGTATAATTCTGTATCTATTTTAAGGAGCTGAGACGTTTCTGACTACGACAGAGAATGAGACAGACAGCGAGGGAGTGACTGATTATCATGATTGGTGTTAGGTACACGTGGACACAGGCAGTTTTAGAAACCTGTGCCTGTTTCTTACATGGCTCTGGCTGAGGATGTGGAGATAGGAAGATCTGAAAAAGGCTCATCGCTGGGAGAAAACACAGCAACAGGAGAAATGCAGTTACACACGCATGCTGAGGTCAAACTGAGTTTATTTACCCTGAAGTGCTGTTCACACTGCTTGTTGACTGTGCACTGCATTCATATATACAATACCTGCGCAGGCTTGGGTCCATCTGCCCCTCCTCGCTGATGAGCTCTGCCTCACTCTGAGCGATCCTCATGGCTAACTCTCTGTCTCGTCTCTCCTGCTCCAGTATGGTGCTGCGCTGGACCTGCTCCTCACGCTCCAGAGCCAGCTGAATCTCCAACTCCGCCTGTAAACACACACAAACACACAATAGCTTTAAATGTGACTTTATAAAATCCACACAACCCTAGATCCTGTCTAAATACTGACGCTGCCGTCTGTGCCAGACCGTTCGTAACAATTAGAGCTCTGCTGTGAGCCCAAGCCTGATTAGACATATTTATCCAGGTTGTCGAGCTGCTAATGAAGCTTTGCTGGTCATTCGTCTAGACACAACAGGGCATACAGCAGACAAACACTCAACAACAATCAGTCGGAGCATTTTTGAGCAAGTTTGACCCAGACTAACTTTTTTTGTTTGTCACTTTATGAAGCAGAACAGAGTCTGTGACTGGCACACACTTTACTATAACCAGCCGACAGCCATCTAGAGGACATACTGTACATATGAAAACTGAATGAGGCTGTTTCACGTAACAAATCAGTGTTTCTCCTACGCTGTTCGGCTTGTTGAAGCTGGGCTGTTAGCATCTGCTAATGTGTGCTCACCTTTTTTTCTTGATATCTTAAGGGATAACTTCTGCATTTTTCAATCTGAACCCTATTTCCCTTTGTAAACTGATCAATGACACTGATGGGAACAACAATTTTTTAAATTGTTCCAGTACTGAGGGAGCCAGATGTCCATAAAAAGTGGTTATTTTTGCCACAGAGCGGCTCAGATTGTTATTGTAAATGTCTGAAGTGTCTCTTTACCTTTCCCTTGATCCGATCTGTTTGTTTATTTCACCTTTATTTAACCAGGAAGTCCCATTGAGATTGAAAATCTCTTTTACAAGAGACACCTGGCCAAGGTAGCAATTAACAAAACACATTTAAAATGCAACAAATAGAACATATAATACAAAAGGCCACCATAAAACAACAACTATTCAAACAAAGTGGCCCTCTTTATGATGCCCTTAAATTCATCATTGGATATAAGTGTTTCTATATTTTATATTGCCTCCTTCAGCAAAAGATGTCACAAGATGTCACAGGACGTCAAAAATAACCACTATTAATGGACATACAGTGACAATGTTTAATTGCCCCGTGTGCCTCCATTGCAGCTCGTTCTGTGGCTGCTGGCCGCTGCCGGCTCCCTCAATACTGCAACAATTTTAGAAAATGTTGTTCGCATCAGTCTTTTTGATCAGTTTACACAGGGAAATAGGGTCTAAGATTAAAAATTATCCCTTAAGATCCAGATGTTCAGGAGGATTTTAACTGGGAATTGAATTATCCACAGAAGTCTCTCCCTCTTTAAAGCTAACTGACCCAGTGATTTAAACCGGTAATAACACTGAATAAAACAGCTTCTTGTTAAAAAAAACTGGTTTTCCTAAAGCCCAAGATGACGTTCTCAAATGCCTTGCTTTGCCCACAACCAAAAGATATTCAGTTTACTGTCAAGGGGAGCAAAAAAAAAAAAAAAAAAATATTTGCATTAAGAGGCTGGAATTTTAGACTTTTTTTTTTTTCAGAAAGTTACTCAAACCGATAAACTGATTATCAGATTACTTGGTGATTCATCTTATAGCTGATAACTAATCAATTAACCGTTGCAGCTCTGCTGTCTACTGAATATTCATCTCCTATCACCTCATAGAAGCCACTAATGAAGTCCACAATGGATACTTTACTCTGAGGAGCTTTAAATATAAATGTCTCTCCAGTTGATAATATATTATTTATACTGTAGGATGGACCAATCAGTAGCTGTGACACATGGCCAGGGTGAAGCATGAGAGCCAAAACTTTAAATTGTGAAGGCCTCAGTGTGAAAGTCGAGCTGCTTTATAGCAAGTGGAAGCACGTGTTACAGACACCCCCCAGCATTTTGCTTAAAACTGCTTTATTACACAGAAAAAAAAACAAAAAGAAAAAAGTCATTCATTCATTAATTCATTTTCCATAACTGCTTATCCTGTTGGGGATCGTTCTGGTGCTGGATCCTATCCCAGCTGACATTGGGCTAGAGGCAGGATACACCCTGGACAGGTCGCCAGACTATCACAGGGCTGACACATAGAGACAGACAACCATTCACACTCACATTCACACCTACAGGACAATTTACAGTCACCAATTAACCTGCATGTCTTTGGACTGTGGGAGGAAACCGGAGCACCCGGAGAAAACCCACAATGACACGGGGAGAACATGCAAACTGTACCCTCTTGTGAAGCTACAATGCTAACCATTGCACCACTGTGCTGCCAAGAACAAAGTCAAATGTAGTTAACTGTTTGCAGAATAAGAGATGAGCTGCACTGACTCCATAAGTTGTTCATGTTCAGATCCATTCATTATTCCTGTTTGAACGATAGGAATAGTACACCAAAAGTTTTCCATTTAGTGAGGTTCCCCTCTATGGAAGAATAAAAAAAAGACTGGAAGGTGTGCAGTAAATAAGGTTAGGTTGAAAGACACCATGATACAAAGTTTGAAGGGAGGAAGATACAGTGCTAGACTAACCTTTGACACAGCAGAAAATAGCAAAGAACACAGAGTAAAATGCCATCTAAGTCACAGCAGACACCCTTAGAAAGTTTACCGCTGCAGCTTTGAGCCTCTGAGCTGTGGATAAACAAACTCTGCCGAGAGTCTCCTGAGACATGTGGCTTATGACAGCCTGGTGTCAACTGTCTCACTACTAGAAAGAAAAAAAAATGACAGCATGCAAATGTCCAACTGGCCTCGTGTGAATAAAAAGGGCTTCAGATGTACAGAAGGTGCGATGTACGTGTAACAGATGGATGAATGGATGGTTAAAAAAGGTGAGGCGTAATGGAAAAAGTGGAGGAACAGGTGTGTGTAGTGATACGACCAGAGGGGAGAAATTAAGGAAAGACGTGGCTGTGTAACAAAAAGTGACAAATTAAACGTGAGTGAGTGAAACAGGCAGAGATGGATAAAGGTGAGAAAGTGTAGTAAAGGGCGTGATAATAAAAACAGGAAAGCGCACAGAGGGATAAAGTAGCTTAGTTAGGAGAAACTCGGCAGAAAGTGGAACCATCAATCAAGACCCTGTGGGAAGCCCTCTGGGAATCTGACCAATGTCATGACCCAGCTGTTGCCGTGGGAGACCAAATGAATGTTTCGGTTAGAGGAGAGAGCAGGCAGTCTGCCACTGAGAGGAACCATTAGAGCCATAACGATGGCTTTGTGTGATTTTTCCCCTGCCTATTAACCACAAATACAAATACTTTAAACTCCATTCTGAGCAGCCCTGTGATTCATTTGTACAGAAGACCATTACAGAAAATGTGATATAAAAAAAAAGATCCTGTAAGTCAGGTAATTATGATGAGAAACCTTTTTGAAATAATGACTCGGTATCTGAAAAATGAGAAGCTTTCTCTAAATATTATTATGAGATATTTCATCATTATTCTGAAAAAAATTCTTGAGATACAAAGTCATGATTCTTACATACCAACTTATTATTTTAAGCTCCTGACTCATTATTTTGAGACAATCATTATGTCGGGGTGGTGTAGTGGTTAGCACTGTCACCTCACACTAAGAGGGTTTCTGATTCAAGGCCCTTCTGTGTGGAGTTTGCATGTTCTCCCCATGTCAGTGTGGGTTTTCTCCAGGTGCTCCGGTTTCCTCCCACAATCCAAAGACATGCAGGTTAATTGGTGACTCTAAATTGTCCGTGGGTGTGAATGGTTGTCTGTCTCTATGTGTCAGCCCTGTGATTGTCTGCCGACCTGTCCAGGGTGTACCCTGCCTCTCACCCAATGTCAGCTGGGATAGGCTCCAGCCCCCCCGCGACCCTCAAGAGGATAAGCGGTTACGGAAATGGATGGATGGAAGTCATTATTTTGAGAAAAATTCTAAATATTTTATGATACTAACTCATTATTTTGTTGAAGTTCATTATTATAATGACTTGCTGGATCTTTTTTTTTTTATCACATTTACGAAAAAGGGCTTCCATATATATTTAGCGTGTGTTGTTTTCTCTCAGCTCCTTGTGTGTCTAGCGTTCCAGCCTTTTGTTTCTCTGTATCCTTGTCTTGGTTTTTTGGGTTTAGCCTGTTGATTGACTCTGCCTCATTCCCATTGGATTTGTTTGCCTCCACTGATTGTCCTCTCTGCTACCCAACCAACCTTTTGACCAGTAAAGACTGGGTTATTTTACCTGAACTGTCTCCAGAGTCGTCCATTTGAGTCCACCCTCACCTGATCCACCAGTTGTTACACAATGAGGCTGTAAAGTTTGTCGTGATGACGTTCTGTAGTCTCGTTTAGCTACTTGTTAGCAACCACCTTTTTTAAGACACTTTTTAAGACACAAAAAAACTTCAACATTTACGAGTGGGGTACTTACTGACATATTTTGTCATAGAATAAACCGTAAAAGTCTCTTAAGCTTGTGTTAAACACAGACCTTATTTCAGACATGCAACCAAAAACCCATCGACTTTGAGACGAGGGAATGGCGCGTGCTAAAAGTTAGAGTGCTAACTCATTTCTGGGCTTTAGGACTCATTCCTGTAGCACCTCATTTTTGGTGTGTTCAAATGCTTATGGAAAACTTGGAATCCATGTTTGACTTCTGAGACTGATTATCCAACAAAATTCAGTACTGTACTGTAGCTCCTAAATGCAGCGCTGATTGACAAATGCTTATGAAGTCTCAGATGTCGGAGCTTCATTTATGATCATGATTATGATTTATTTTCATTGTGCATCTAAAATTAATTAAATCAACCTACAATAGAGAGTTTAAAAAGAAGTATACAGCATACACAACTTGATATTCAACCTATGGAGATCATTTTCTTGCAACAGTAGCCCATGGAAAACATTTTATGGTGATCCGAACCTGTATAGCTTTCTCCTCCTCCTCTCTCCTTTTTCTATCCTCCTCCTCCTGCTTCCTCTTCATCTCCATCTCTGATTTCCTAAAATGTTTGGAGAAATGAAATCTTTACTCAGACTGGCACACAACTTTTAGTTTCAAACCTTTACCACTGCACTTATTATATTTCTACTGACAATCCTCCTCTCAGCAGTCACTTACAGTCTTCTCTCCTCTTCCTCCTGTTTGCGTCGTTGCTCCTCCTTCTCCCTCCTCTTCCTCTCCTTCTCCATCTCCTCCTCGATGTGTTTCAGCCTCTCAGTCTCTTCCTCCTCCTGCTTCTTCTTTTGCATCGAGGAGAGCAGCTGCTCCGAGCGTTTCACCAGCACCTGATACTCTGTGTCAATCTCCTTCCAGGTCATGACTGTGGCCTAGGGGTCAAGAGAAAGGTCATGGTCACAAAATGAAGAAATACTTGTTATTTCTTCTTCTATCAAACTATTCAATTAATTCTCAAAGCCTTAAGTTGCCTTGAACAGCGTTACTAATAAGTGTTTATTGACAGATTCCCTCAGAGTGACTAACATGCTATTCTGAATTTGTTAAAACAAAATTTTGTTTACTTTCAGCGAGGCGAGGGAACATTTTTGAGGTGTGACACCGAGTGCACTTATAGCCTGACTCGGCACACACACTCCACCGTTACCATGGCACAACCCTCCCATGTGGCAACGAGAGAAGACACTGACTGACACCGTGACTGTCACTTGCACACTGCAGCCACAATGCTCAATTCCCCACTATACTTGTCAGACAATCAGCGGGGGGAGAAGAGGTCACCGTATTGTGAAGATTCATTAGAGTGAGTCTCTAACAGTGACACGGGGAGGGAAGATGACAAGGTCTTGTCCCCAACGCATAGAGGTCTGAATGACAGCCATCGGCATCTCATGCATTATTCATCCAGAGACGCCGCGCCAGGAGCAATTTCTAAGCACTCAGGACGTCATGAGTGTCGACAGTGGGGCTGCTAATATGCTAACAGAGGACGATAGGGGAGTGGAAGAGGCTGATTTGGGGGAGAGGGGAGAGAAAGGTGCTTCAGTGTCAATCAAGATACCCCGAGGAACCTACGAGCACTCTAATCAAACCTGTTGAATGCATACAGGTAACTACACAGTGCCACATCAACACTACTGGGTAGTCAGAGCCCAGATATCATGTGGATGTGTTTGTGATGATCTGCCGTACCTACAGGGTCCAATAAGACGGGTGCTTATTGCACAGGGAGAGCTGGGATTTCACTAACCAAGTTTGATCATTTAGCAAAACAGCCTCTCTAAATTATATTATTGGAGAGGAGAGGACTTCTCCTTCACCTAGCTCTTCTTTTTTATCCTGAGGTGATTGAAAATATTGATTCTGAGAGGAGGAATGAGAAAAGGGCACAGCACACTTAGGAAAGGGCATAGTGTACAACAGAAGACTGGCTGTGCCGCGGAGCTACAGGTGTGGATGCAGACAGCCATATAAATCTGAGGCAGTCATGCTTAAAGCAAGGAATGTGCTCGGTAAAATCTTCCGCGGATAAACACGTATAAAGACAAACAGCAAAATGTTTCATTGCTCACACTGTATCATGCTCAAAGCACCTGGAAAAAACTGTTGACATGAGCAGCTTTAAAATCAGCAGAGCATTAATTCTTGGGTTATATGAAAGAGGTGAACACAGACTCGCCTTTATCTTTGCAAACAGAGCGTCTATGGAGGCGGCCAGCTCCTGAACCTGTTTGGCCATCTCCTGCTTGCCCTCCTTCAGTCCGCTCACCACCTCGTTGAACCGCTCCATGTGTTTCTTCAGGTTTCGAACCTTCACCATACCATCGATGCTACGAGAGACGAGAAAAATGCTCAGCAGTCAGACAGGAGTCATGTTAATTCGCAGGGCTTATTACACAGGCTAGTTAATAACATGTCAGACAGGAATCCAAAGTGAGGGATCATTTTGAGAAGGTGAAGGATGAACCCAAGGTGATATGTAAACTCATCTTCATTGGTCGACTACAAACATGACGTATCATTTGAAACATGTCAGTAGCTACATGCCCATTAGCCACTTAGCACAATCATTACTGCTTTGCCGACAGCGTCATTAACAGGCGGCTCGCTCAGTGTGTGACGTGCACTTGTAGATAAAATATAGGCCTATATTAATGAAGGTTCATTAGTACGGTTTGTATTTCTCTGTAATGTAGCACAGTGTTAACAATGTTACTGATACTATTCTTTCTCACACCTTCAACTCAAACCATTGTGTTGCTCTGCCCAAATTTAATTATTAAATTAATACCGTAAACATGTGGGCTGTTCGGGACGATCCTGGGCACAGTGCGCAGGTGAGGTTGGGACTTTATAAAAAGATATTGACCAGGTGCAGGACAATCAGCAGCATGCATCCAAGAGAGAGCTACAAAAGTTGTGGACACAGCACCAAAAAATGAAAATATATCAGGGTGAAACACCAGGTGGACAAAGCTGGGCTCTTTCACTGGTGATAATGTTTATGAACAATAGCCAACAAATCATGGATAGTGTACCTTCAGGTACAACTGAGGCATTTGTTTAAACACAGTAAAATAGAACTACATTTTCCAAATTCTAATCGTTTGTCCTTGGATTAATTGTTAGCCAAACTTATACCCAAAAAACATTCTGTTAAACAATAAAACATTTTTGAGGACTTATGTTGAACACAGATGCATGAACACATATATATTTTTCTATTCATTTTTAATAATAATTTTTATTAATTGTGATTTGGGATGACAACTACAGTATAAAACAGAGTTATTGTATTTTTGTATTTTTTATTTTATTTTTTTTTTATTTCACTATAATTTCTGTTTTCAGTTCTTGTGTAGTTTCAGTTAGATTTCAGAGTGGGTTTGCTTGTTTTAATTTATTTTTTTTATTTATTTTGTTTAAAAATGTAAAGTAATGACGTTTTGATTTAGTCTTTGTTATTTTCAGTATCATTATTATTATTATTGTTATTATTATTATTTAATTACAATAATAGGTTGTATTTGTCAGGGAAGTTCCATATGGGTATTTCAGTTAACCAAAATATTTTTCACACCTAGTTTTAGTGTTTAGTTTGGTTTTAATTAACGATGATAACCTCCGTCAAAAAAAAAAAAATCTAACTTAACAGTTAGCTTGTAGGTTACTTAGCTAGCAGAGCAATATTATGGGTCAGAGTTGTGTGTTTGGATCTCAGTGAGGGCGCATGGTTGTGCTCTGATTTACCAAAGTTTCCCCCATCCTGACCTATTCTGTTTCACTCTGCCTTTAACATCTTCAATGCCTTTTTCCATTTTTAGCTTTTTATTAAAAACAGATACATAACTGTTAGGAATGACATTCTTCATTCTGAACTACATGTGCGTATGCTGTCATAAAACTGTTTCCTCATATATCTATACACACACTGCCACTCACAATCAAAATCTGAGTCTGAAAGAAAAACATCTTAAAACTCATCATCTGGATGGCTGCCTCCACAAAGGCCATTTTTCCAAATGCAACCCAATACAGCAAGACACGCGGCATTTCCCAAAGCAGTACAGTGAGACATCAGTTCTCTGCAGATGACTTTCTAAGATTGATTTGAACTCTTAAATGCACAATGTGGGTGAAGCCATCAAAACCCACCAAGCGTGAATCAGTTTAAATAAAAAGCACAAGAGAGTTCAGGGTGAGAGGAAAAAATAAGAGAGCAAAGGGCACAGAGAAGCAGAAAGATGGTAAAAATGATGAATGTGTGTGTGTGTGTGTGTGTGTGTGTGCTGGGCACTAGAACCAGGAGGAGACTCACCGTGGCTTATGCTTCCTCTTACACAACCACATGCGGACAGTCTTCTGAATCTTAATGCAGGCCAGAGCTCTGTAGCTCATCTTGTTCCGAACTGTTGAAGACGGGAGGAAAAAAAGAAGATTATTCAGATAAAGATGTAGAAAGATACTTACAGTGGTGGCCTCGAGGTTATGGTGCTGATTATGAACCGTAACAAGACCTTTGATGCTTGTCATTCCCCATCTCCCCTCATCTCTTGTCATCTTTTTACCATGTCCCTCAAATAAAGGCAAAAAGAAAAAACCTAAGGAATATAATTTTAATATGAAACACTGTAGTGAGAACTTTATTTTTAAAAATGAATATGTGCCTGAAAAGTTGAAGCTCAAATCATGCTGCAGCCAATGTCACAGCTGTGTATAAGCTGCTATAATGGCTAATATTGATCAGGCACAAAAACAGGGGGCGCAGAATATCGTACGTACGCTACATCTCTCTCACACTCTCACACACACATGTATGAAAGCGCGATAATAAGGCGAGGTGTTGAAGGAAATAAATGACCACGACCGGGGACATAAATTTCCTCAGGTCATTTATGCAAGAAATGTGTGGTCAAGCAGAGGCAGCGTTCTCTTCTAACTCTAATGTAATTTCATTTGATGCTTTCACACAAATAATCAGAAGCCTGCCTGCACTTTGTTAAATGGTGGAAATCAATAACTTGGCACAGAGTGTAATGGTTCAAGGAACTGCTTTTAGAGTACTATTCCATATTGCTAGAGGCTGCTGCTCTCAATATTCAGAATGAATGGGAAAGCGTGAAATATGATTTAGTATAGCTATCAGAGCTATATAATAAAACTGTGAGGGAATGACAAAGCATCTTATACATCATGCAGTGGAAAGTGAAATAACTTAACCAACAAAAATAACTTTTGCTGCTGGCCTCTCTTCAATTATTCATTTTCTTTTTTTAAAATTCATATGCAGTTTTTGTGTAGACGTCTCGTGTGATGTGGATATGGCTGCATACTGGAGACTCTCATATAGCTTTATTAAAATTGTGACCTCTCTATAAGAAAGGACTGACCTGGGCCGAGTGGCGTATGGCAGCAAGATGAGGAGGCTGGACCAAGTCACAAGTCAAAAGTAAGTCTCAAGTCTTTGCAATCAAGTTCCAAGTCAAACTCTGAGTTTAGAGCCGTAAACAGGTCATAATGCGCTCTTCACCATCCATCCATTTTCTAACCGCTTATCCTCTTGAGGGTCGCAGGGGGGTGGAGCCTATCCCAGCTGACATTGGGCGAGAGGCAGGGTACACCCTGGACAGGTCGCCAGACTATCACAGGGCTGACACATGGAGACAGACAACCATTCACACTCACATTCACACCTACGGACAATTTAGAGTCACCAGTTAACCTGCATGTCTTTGGACTGTGGGAGGAAGCTGGAGTACCTTAGCCTTAGCTTGTTAACTATGTTAATATTAGCCAGGCTTAGTCAGTATGCAAGAAACCACACAAAGAGGCAGTGTGCATTATCTTTGCCCTTGTATTGGTGTCTGACACATTACTACTCTTAGCTGCTGCTTGTTTCTGTCTGTGAGTTTGTGTATGATCTGGGTAGACTGTAAAAACCAAATTGCCCATCTGGTTAAATCCTTCTGGATAAATAAAGCTGTCTGAACTGAACTGAACTGAAATAAAAACTCAAAGTTGGAAGTTGTTGCGTCTCCGTCTGTCTCACACGTTTTGCATAATGAAGTTCAGTCAGGAACACAGTACTTTTCATGCTCAGGCTGTAACCTTCTTCCTCACTCTGCCATTCACTCCTTGCATGTATGCTCACTCACTGTCTCTAGGTGTCATTGTCTGGTAAAGTCAATTGAGTCATCAGCTGATTCACAAACAATAACAAACAAACAAACAATAGCACAGTGACACACCTGCTCTGTCGGCTTATCATCTTACTGCTCCTCATTTTAAACATGGTCCTTTCTCTACTCTTTCTTGCTGCAGTCATGTTCGCCCTCCACCTTCACACCACCACCTAGTCTTTACGGATTCATCAGCCTCATACGCCTCAGCAGTCATCGGCCTCAGAGTCATCAGCCACCACCACTACCACCAGTGTCTGGACATCATGGGGGGATTTATAATGCTGCCGCTCAGATGTCCCTCAATCACAAAATATCTCCCTCTGGTGTCCAAGCGCCAAAGACTTATGTTAAATCTTCATCAGCACAAATCATCTGTACACTCATATTCTGCATTAAATATTATCTTTACTTCATTCTTCTGTCTCTCCTGATTGAACTGCAATTTGTTTTTTTGTAAACCACCGCATAGTTTTTCTACACAATTAAAATAATTCTCAGTAATGCCGAAATTAATGTTGACTTGCTGGGAATGAAAAGCATTTGTGTTAGTTGATTCAGCTCAGTTGCAAGTCTTTTTTGATTTTGAAGTCTAAAGTCATCACATTTGTGACACCAAATCCAAGTCATGTGACGTAAGTCCTCACCTTTGGCATGATGACAGACACACAAACAGTTCATAAGGTCATACACTGTATAAATGCTAAATTCTAAAAAAGTTAAGTTAAAGCATGACTTTATAGGAAGTGTCTCCATCTAAAACAGATGTAACCCAAGCAAAGACAACGTTAAATGATTGCATATATTCCTCAGTGTCCAGACCGTGTGTAGTAAAAACTCTCAACCCTGAAATAAACTAAAATACACTAAAGCAGGGATGCTAAATTTGCTGTGCCCGGGGGCCATGTTTGCAAAATGACAGGAGGCCTGGGGCCAGTTAATAAACAAACAATAATATTATTTATCACATAAAATGAATAAGAGGCAAATCCAGTCACAGCAGCCCTGCATAGGTCGGCTGTCCGCAAGGGCATTTCTAGGATTAGAGGAAATTTATGGCTTAGCCTGGGGGATCCTCCCCGGCACTTTTTTTTTTTTTTAATAAACAAGCTCTATTTTGAAGCTTTTGTCACCTTATTAACAGTCAAAGCACAAAAAACTTCCCAGTGTAAATTAATTTATTTTCACTGTGAATTAGGAAGTGGTTGGCGGGACTCCCAGCACCGTATTCTGGGCCAGATTTGGCTGGCAAGGATAGGGTGTAAAGTTGAGCATCACTGCGCTAAAGTTTGACCACTAGAGAAATGACAAAACAGAAACACGATCAAAATCATTCCTTTGCTACACTGTGGACGAGTTCTACATCACAAGTTCTGTTCATTAGATTGAACGCACGTTTGATGACAGACAGGCTGCACCACTGGACCTTCTTCCAGCGGCTGCACACCAACCACGTGTTGACTTTCTTCAGTAGCTCTGCGAGGTGGTCTGGATCAGACTTCATGATCTGGTCAAACTCAGCGAACTGATACACACACACAGACATGAAAACACAAAATTAAGATATGATCCATGTAGTTGAAGAAATGTACGTAGAGTTCTGTACAATGATCTGCAACATTACTGCGTTATGAATTCTGTACCTTTCCAGGGCGGAAGAACACCCTGGTCAATCCAAACTTGAAGTCATTGTCATTTAGTCCCAGAGCTTTGAACAAAGCCTACAAAGAAACAAACTGACATTCAGTGACACAGCAATATTGTGTAAGTGGTAAGAACTTGAGGCGCTAAACTGTTTAAGTTAATCATTTCCCAGACGGGTCAGTGCGGCTATAGGCTGTTTCTTACACAACTAATTGGGCTTTATTGTAAACAGATAATAACATTAATCATCTTAACTAAACAGTACACTTTTCTGTTTCTCCAGTGAAGCAGAAACGTATTTCATTTACGTAATCCCACCTTGCAGAAGAGTCGTGGATTCAGGCGTGTGAGCTTGTCAGGCATGTACTGTTTATACATGTTATAGAGCTCATGGAAGGGGGCTCTGGAGGGGAAACCTCCCTGCATCAGGTCCAACACTGACACCATGCCTGATCAGGACAAACACACAAACAAAGAGGAGAATGGTCCTGACATATAATGGGCTACTGAAGAGAAACATTACTGCCTGCTGAATAACAGCACTAATTCAAAGGTAAAGTCTGTCAAAGGAACACTATGAGCTTAAATGCAACCAAGCTGAAATCTGCCACATACACTAATTCTGTTTTGCCCCTGACAAGTACGTCATCAGTGCCTGATGTGTGTTTGCGTGTGCATGCAAGTGAGAATGCAATGCATGAAAGAACAAAGTTGCTTTAATGCAATCACAAAGGCGGTCGCAGGCTCATATTAACTTCTGCATCAATCATAGTGGCAGTATGTAGTGACATTAGAAAACACAATTTAGCACCATTTAATGTTTTTTCTTTAAAGCAACATGAAGAATGAGCAGACATCCACTTCCATCATGGCCCATGCCCCAAATGAAGGTGCAACATTTACAAAAACCTCAAAATTGATCTAACATGACATGGAAACCATCTAAAAATTCACGACAGTATACAGTGCCAAACAAGGACAAATTGCACGGACATACAGTTGGATGCCTCCCACGGTTTTCCCAGTCACTACAGTTTAGCATAATTTAACCTTTGTGGGAAGCAGTGGGAAGAAATGCAAATGTACATCCTGTATTGCTTAAAGACGTGAAGCTTTTCTTTTAAAAGAAAGATCCGATATAGTTGAAACTCTGAGGTTCTTGGGTATGTCATATCCATATGTTAAAAAATACATCATGAGATGTTTCAGTATTGTTGTCCATCTCCTGTATTTAACGCATGGATGACATCAAGGAGGCCGAACTACCTCTCCTACATGGGAGCAGGACACAGACTTTATAGTATTTACTTTCTTTTTGTTGTTGTGTGTCTCTTCGTAGTCGTAACACGACTCTCTGTGGTTTTGTCTCTATGCTGTAATTTTGTGTGCCTTTGTAGTTATTTCTGTGTCTGTGGTTGCTTTGCCTTTTTTTGTGTGTCTTAATAGATGTTTTGCATCTCTTTGAGGTAATTGTCAGCCTCTTTGTAGTTGCTTAGTAGTCATTTTGTGTCTCTGTAGTTATTTGTTTATGTGGTTGTTTTGACCCTTTTGGTGTCTCTTTGTAGTCATTTAATTTCTCCTTGTGGTTGTTTTGCCTCTTCCATAGCCATTGTGCATCTCTTGGTGTCTCATTGCAGCTGTTTTGTATCTTTTTGTAGTCATTTTGTGTCTCTTTGTGATTGTTTTGCCCCTTTCTGTTGTTGTTAAGTATCTCTTTGTGTCTCCTCACAGATGTTTTGCATCTCTTTGTAGTCATTTTGGACCTCTCTGTAGTTGCTTTATGTCTCTTAGTAGCCATTTTGTGTCTCTTTGTAGTCATTTTGTGTCTACTTGTGGTTGTTTTGCCCCTTTCCGCAGACAATGTGTGTGTCTTTGTGTCTCTTCACAGGTGTTTTGCCTCTTATTGTAGTCATTTGGATCTTTTGTAGTCGCTTTAGGTCTCTTTGTAGTCATTTTATGTCTCTTTGTGGTTGTTTTACCCATTTCTGTAGTCAATGTGTGTGTCTTTGTGTCTCTTCACAGCTCAGCTGTTTTGCATCTCTTTGCACTCATTTTGTGTCTCTTTGTGGTTGTTTTGCCCTTTTCTCTAGCCATTGTGTGGTACTTTGTGTTTCTTCACAGCTGTTTTGCATCTCTTTGTAGTCATTTTGTGTCTCTTTGTGGTTGCTTAATGTCTCTTAGTAGTCATTTGATGTCTCTTTGTGATAGTTTTGCCCCTTTCTGTAGTCATTGTGCATCTCTTAATGTCTTCTCAACTGTTCTACTTCTCTTTATAGTCTTTTTGTGTCTCTTTGTGGTCACCTCGCATTAATTTGAGGGGCATTTTGCAGGTGAAGCCCAGGGGGACAGCTTGAGCCCCTTGGCTTGTGCCCAGTGGACCTATCCATTAATCCATCAATGATTCAATGAATACATTTAAAGTGGGATGAACCTGATTAAACTGCTTCACTAACAGTAGAGCTGCTAAGATATCCTTAGTATATTCATTCATCTTGGAGATGAGATCATAAATATACACCTCCTGCTCTAAAACTTCACAGTACATTTTGTACACACAGTTTTTGGTCCTACCTGAGCACTGCAGCTGTGAGAGAATCAAAGCTCCTTCGAACTTGTGGCTGACCATCTTCAAGTTGGGTTTAACACAGCGGATGAAACTTGAGCCCTGTGCACACATAGATTAACAAGGACTGATTGATCCTGGACAGGAAAACATACAATGAATGATGTAACTGACATATTACTCACTGTACTGCGAAGCTTTTCCAGCAGCAGGTTTAGCTGTGTCTGTGTGCGCAAGCAGATGAAATGAAATGGTTATTGGTTTATTTATAATGTTTGGGATGAAAGTAGCCCAGACAGACATTTAAATGAGGGAGTAGGGAAGGAAGCAACCAGAGTTAACAGTCATGGAGGGATAAAGGCAAAACAAGCCAAATTATTTGTATATCATCCTTCAACAAGGAAATTCAAAGCGCTTCACATAAAAGGCATTAAGACAAAATAAAAAAGGAACATCAGGCAATATAAAAGGACACATCATAGGATTTAAAAGGATCCAAACAAAATAAGATAGAAGATAACTGTTAGATAGAATAGAGATTAAACAGTAAAATAAACATTGCAGCGGAGCTACTGTGCAGTGCAAGACATTAATGAATGGTCCCAAAATAATTAAATAAAATGCAGTGGCAAACAGTTAAGTCTTCTGCCCTGATTTAAAACAACTGAGAGTTGGAGCAGACCTCAACTTTTCTGGGAGTTTGTTCCAGATTTGTGGAGCAGAAAAACTAAATGCTGCTTTTTCTGTGTTTAGTTTTTACTCTGCAGACACTAAGCAGACCTGTCCCAGACGATCTGAATCAGCTGCAGCTGTCTGATCAGCGTTATAGTGATTGAGCCTACTGAGGATAAATGCATGAAAAAGTTTTTCTAAATCCTGCTGAGACTTAAGTCCTTTAATTCTTGACGTATTTTTAAGGTGAAGGTAGGCTGATTTTGTGATTAATGTTCCTCAGTTGTTCTTATGTGAGTATAGGCTGCGGAAACAAATTCCCTCTTCAGGACACTAACCTGCCTACCTACCTGCCTACCCACCTACCTATCTCTATCAAATTGAAGACAATTTTCTTGTACAGGACTATAGTTAACTGGTGATTTTGTTATTTAAATCAGTTTGTCGTCTGCATAAGTGTGGTAAGCTGTTTTGTTTTGTTGCTTTTTATGCTGAATAGCAGAGGCCCCAGGATGGAGCCTGGAGAATGTCATTTTTGTACACTCAGAAACTGTATATAAATACAGTAAACACAACATAGTGTCCTTCAGATAGGATTCCCACCTGTTTAGTTGTGTGCCAAAAATTCCGAACCAGTTTTTCAGTCTATCTCTTGATATGTTGTGGTGAACTGTGTCGAATGAAGCACTGAGATCCAATAATACTAACATGCGATCTTTTTTACTGTCTGTGTTTAAGTGGATGTTATTACAGACCGAACAAAAGTCTTATATTTCACATCACACCTTACAGTATGCTCACTTTGACAGAATATATTTATCCTAACATGTTCCAAGGTGAAGAAAATGAAGACCACATTTCCTCTCCATATAACACACTCTAGCTATTAGAGCCTTTGTGAATCACACACACATCATCTTTGTGCTTCAGTCCATGTCTGGTGCATTAGCGATAAAAGCAAAAAAGCGACATTAATGGTAAAGAAACCTCAAATCTGAGGCTGGAGTTGGGTTTTTTGGTTGTAGCTGAAACATGAGACACATAACTGAAAGGTGTGTGCTTCTGGCTCGCTCAGCACACTTTCGTGAGAGATCCTGAGTGTTTCATTCTTTCTTTCTTTTATTTTTTTCACTCTCCCAGTTTTCTAACTCCTCGCTTTTATACCTCAAGCTGACTTTATCCAGCTTTATCCACCAAGGAAGGTTTTCTCAGAGGAAAGAGGTGGGAGATGGAGGAAATCTAAGAGAGGGGAACGCTGAATACAGAGGACGGATGGAAGGAGAGTGGAAAGGTTAAAAAGTTACACAAGAGGTCTAGGGATAACAGTTAGAAAAGTCTGAGAAGAAGCTGAAAAGATAAAGGAGAGCTGTGAACTATCTTACAAATTGTACTCTTCTAAATCGGTAAGCCATACTAGCCAGCAAATGAGTGTATTTAAAAAACGTACACCTACATAATTTTGCCTGGAAAACTGAATATCAAATTGAATTTCTAAGTACTATACAGTTGTGGAAAACCTATGAATATACTGTAAATGTACTGACAATCAAAGATGTTAACACAAAATACTGTAACATCTATATATTTAAATTCACTGACGTCATTAGTATGAAAAACCAGATCTGTATATGCTCATAATTATATTGAGAGGCATTATTAGAAACTTAAAATGAGCAGGTTTTCAATTTTATTTATGCTCAGTTTGTTCATGTTTGTCTATATTAACAATTAGAAATGACAAATTTTGACAGTAATTCTGACCTTGAACTTGTTGCCAACGCTGATGAAGCTGAGTTTGCCCGCCTTCTGTTTGGAGTCCTTGTTGGTGATTGAGTTCTCAAACAGCTCTCGAACAAATTTGTCTTTCGATTCAGACACTAAGCTCTCCAGGGACATGTGGAGGGCATCATTATTCTTCTCCACAAACCGAGTCTGTGGACAAAAACATGCAAATGCATACATTTATGTGCGGGCAGACTTTCAGAGAGATGTACAAAATGCAAAAACAAACAAGGAAAGCCTAAATCCCTGCAGACTACATAACACATCACCAAAGCAACTTATTTATTTTGTTTTTTTATTTGTTGTTTTTCCTTTACTGGTAAAATAATGTGACAAAGAAGAGTGACATGTATACATATATATACAAAACATAATTAAGGTAGATGTAATAGACAGACATATAGACAATAACATTAAGAATGACGATGTACATGTGATGGTATGATAAGAAATGAGGTGTAGAGCTTAGATTAGATTGGGTAGGGTGTGTGTGGATGTTTGGATGAGAGGCAGTGATATGTATATGTGTATAGTAATCCTGAATAGGATGATGTGTGGAGTAGTAGTAGGCTATGGGATGCGTGATGGAGAGAAAGAAAAAGACGATAACACAATAAATGATAATGAGATCGCCTCCAGGTTGTATGCCTCTGTGGACCAGTCAAGTTGCATTTACAGTTTACATCCATGTCTGTCTGAGCTCGTATGTAGCCATGACAGTAGACAATGCCTCAAAAATGTGTCGTGATCCTGGTTTTTGTTTATATTATGGTATCTTGTGGACTTTGTTGTGTTTTCTGTTTGTGTTCTTCCTTGTTTCATGTTATTCATTCCTGTTTATTCTGTTTCCTGTTTTACTTTGTAGATTATCTCCTCATGTTTCATGTCTGGTTATACTTCCTGTTTTCTTTCACACCTGTCCTCCATCAGTCTCATTAGTCCTTCCCTGTTCCCAGAATCCTCCCTTCACACCTGTTCTGTATTAGTCTGGTTTGCGCCACCCTAGTGTTCCCAACCACACCCTAATTGCTAGCCAATCCCCATTTCCCTCTTTGCCTGTGTCCTCCTACTCCAGCTGTGTCTTGTTCTTGTGATTAGTTTTCTCTGTATATATACCTGTGCGTTTGCCTTTGTTCCTTGTCAGCTTGTTCAGCATTCAGCATATAATCCCAGTTTGGGTTTCAGTTTGGTTTTGGTTGTTCTTTCTTTTGGACTTTTAGTTACCTGCCTGTTTTTGAATCAGCTTTATTGAAGCTTGCTTTTTGTTAAACCTTGAACCTGCCTGCTGCTCTGCATGTGGGTCCTTCCTGAACTGATTTGTGACAAAAATGGATGCTGCTGTAAAGAAGCTACATAGTCTTAAATGTGGATGCTTCATGCACATCCTCAACACCACAGCACAGAAGATCTATACAATCAGCACAGTTTCAAGTTGGACACCCATGATTAGTGTCACCAATTCAGTATCAGACCTTCTGTTCCTGAGTTATGACGTCGAATAATGGCCAGAAAACATGGTGCTGTCGCAGTGAAGTTGACCTTTGACCTTCTAGGTATAAAATGTCATCACTGATTCATGTGAAGTTTTGTCATTATCATTTATGGCCAAAATCATGTTTTGGAAGCTCACATTGACCTTTGATCTCCAAAATCTAATCTGTTCATCATTGAGTCCAAGTGGATGTTTGTGCCAAATTTGAAGAAATTCCCTCAAGGTGTTTTTGAGATATCACATTAACGAGAATGGGACAGATGAACAGATAACCCAAAAACATAATAACTCCGACCAAGTGATGCATTTTGACATTTATACCAGGGTATGAAATATATAAGAGCTGTGCTCTACTGTTTTATGTAACTAATCAACATGTAGATGTGTGAATGTGAAAACTACCCAGCCCGAACATCCCTATATAATAAGATCTTACTGTTTCATAGCAGACTGCTCCGGCAAAGTGCCTGATGATAAAGCCCTCATCATCCCTCAGATTCCTGTGAATGGTCAACTTCGACTTCCTCGGAACCTAAGTGGAGAGAGGAAGAAAGCAAATCGAATGTAATGACAGTGCTAAAACACATACATATCGATTTCACCCTAATCCTATCCATCACCATCTCTGCAGCAGAATCATGTTTATCCACACCACTATTGAATGAGGAGGGCCGGGCTGGAGAATGAAACATTAAGATCCATGAAGCGCAGTGAAATGAAGCCAAAAAGACAGAAATTATGTAATAAATATGGGCATATTCTCACCATCTCTGTACAAGGTAATTTGTGGTTATTTAACATGTTTACTTGCAAGGAAATAATAGCGACTTTTTTAATGCCCCATTCATCTTATCTGGCTCAAGTATTATAAAGGACCCCCCCAAAAAATCCATTACCAAAAACAGTTCAGGATAAAGAAAAGCAGTGGTACCCAGCATTTTAAGCTCCATTAGCTTCATCAGTGAGGAGAACCATAATAAATTATCCTTAAAGTGTGAAAACTGTACAGCAGAAATGTTAGCTCATGGCATATTCAAGCACTTTAGATTAAGATTAATGTCTTTCACCCTATTAAATGTACAGAATAGTGCTTATTTGAGTAATAACTCTCCCTGCAGTATAGAGTGTGGCTGCAGCCAGCCAGCTGTAATCTTAAGCCTGAATTGGTGTCAAGGCTACATTTCTAAAAGGATTTCATGCTTGCAGAGATACAGGCAGAGTGACGAACAATAGCGACAATGACAGAGACAGAGGGAGGGATTGGGACTGTGCGTCATTCCCAAAACTGCTGTTACAAACAGGCAGAGTAAAAATGATCACAATGACAAAACCAGTGTGCGGTTACGTCACTGCCTCGTCTCACAAAAGAACTTTGTGCACAAAGAAAGAGAATAATAGCAGAATACTGGAGAGAAAGCAATAAGCAGACGGCGAGAGAGAATAGGAGAGATAGTGGGAGACGAGAGAGGGTGGGAGAGCACAGCTAAGAGGTCTGACCGTCAGTCTGAAGTGGTCTTTATGCTTGCTGTGAACAGCCAGAGTAAAGTGCTGGTCGCTGGGCTGAGGGAGGCGGTTCTCCTCATCCAAAATGTCCAGGACTCCCACAAGCTTCGCTTCCACGAGGTCTGGAAACAAAAAATACATATGTATCAGCAACATTATTATGATTAATGTTTAAGCTGAGCTGTCTTTGCAGTAGAAAATGACATGACCAGAGAAAACAGAGAAAACAGGCTGTGGCATTCAGTTTTGCTTAAGAGTTAGAAACCCAACAAACTACCAGAATGCACTGCGCCACATCGGGCCGATAAACACTCCTGCTGGTGGGTGACGTAATGTCAAGGCTATTAAATGAAGGTTGTGACCTCATGGGAGCTTTGGGTTATGACACAATGTAATTGGAGCTGCAATGCTGAGGGCTAACATCAGACAGCGCTGGAAACAAAGGGGTGGTGTCCACTGAGGTGCTCCTTGGGTGCGCTCTTTCTAGCCTCTTTGGGTGAGCTCAGCCTGCCAAAAGTTTTTGGGTATGCTCAAATGGATGGATATTCTATTGCTCTTGCTGCCTTTGGCTTTCCATGTAGGCGCATGGAAGGGCAGAGATCTTTGCTTGCTCTGCCTCAGGCTTTCCTTGTTAGCATGTGGAAGGGCAGAGAGATGTATTCTTAAGGCTTTCTACGTAAGTGCAATGAAGGGCAGAGAGGTGTGCTCTCTCCACTCTATGCTTTCCATGTAGGTGTATGGAAGAGGCTTTCTGCGTAGGCCTAGGAAAGGCAGAGAGGCCCCAGAATAGAGCCATAGCGCCAAATATAATACTAACTACTCTTTGACTAAAGTGTTCCTGACTGAACATAACTTTTCGTATAAAAATGTCTGACCCAAATCAACTGCAGATGCCTCAGTGAAATGAATCAATTCAGTCATTGTTTAAACAATATAGGAAACAGTACAGCACCCACTACCTGATCAGAAATTCTTGTATTACAGCCAAACAGTGCACAAAAATATGTTTCTGAAGACATTTTTGGCAAGAAATAGGCAATACAGAAACAGAATGTTGGTTCATATTGATCAGCGCTGCCTAGTTGTACAGTTTGATCTGAGTTTGGTCTGCGCTTCTGTACTTTTTGTGTCCGTGGTGGTGGGCATACAAAAATGCCAAAGTGCAGTCTGTACTTTGAGCAACAGCCAAAGAAAGATGAGCAGGGAGATCTGTGTGCTGGTAAGATGGAGGGACGTTAACAAAGTTTACAAAGCTAGTTGAAAATTGGCAAAGTATCCCTTTAAGTACAGCTCGACTTGAGTGTGCAGGGAAGCTCCAGTATGAACAGGATGATCCCAGTGCTTAATATGCCACATGTTAATCACCAAAACCTGAAATACTTCTCCTTTAACATGTCCACAATGTCAATATTTTCAAGCATCAGATGCTGACAGACATTTTTAATGACAACAACAAAACAGACAAATCCCTTGTGAGGTATTTAGGATGGGGGGGAGGTGGGAACCACAGCGGCTATCATTATGCAGAAGTTATAAAAGCACTAAACATTCAGTTTATGACATTTATTGGAAATTTCCACTGTTTACTGTTTCTGGATGTGAATATTCAAGGCACAAAACGTGTTCATCAGGACGCTCATTTAGCCATATATCTGAATTATTCATGCAGCATGCTGTTTGGAATATAATCTAATAGCCAAGGACCTCGGAAAAAAAAAAATCTGCATGAACAAGCACCTGTGCATAAATCCCGAAGATTGATGAGTGAATTAATGGCCAACCCAAACGGTCATTTGCAAGTCATAAATGTTATTCACGGCTGTCAGTTAACCTCGCACCTGAATAATCGCAGCCTTTGAAATACAAATCAAACTGCTTCACCTTGATACACTGACTACTTCATCCCATTAATTCGAGGATTCACTCGAGGACAGACACAACAAAAACAAGGGGGTGTTATTTCGCCAGGCTTCCCGTCGCACAAAAGAGGCCATAAAACCCACAAATACTCATTACGCCTGCTCCCTTCAGACACATGGATATGCCATCTCCTTGGATAATGAGAAGTCGGTATTTTTGTCCCCCTGACAGGTGTATTTTCGCTGCTCTGACGTGTAGCCCAGAGCACAAGGAATGGCCCAAATGAATGCCATGTGGGTGAGCTGATGTTGCACTTGAACCATCCTCAGCGCACTTGTGGTGTGTGGGCTAAACAGACAGCCACAGTTTGTGCTTGCAGAAGCCCTCAAAGGCCACACTTCATCTTAATGATGTCTCTGAGTGTCACTCGATGTCCCTGTTTTCCCTTCCGAAGATCACCCAAGGTGCAGATGCATGTAGATATCAATACAAATACTCCTACACGAGTATACCATTGATTTTAGTCATTTGAAACCAGCTCAAGACAGATATCCTATCAGTGGGATCATTTTAGATAGTTTGAGTTTTTTAGTTTAGTTTAGTTTTTCAACTTTGTTTATTAGTTTTCACATTTAAAGGTTCAGTGTGGAAGGTTTACGGGGATTTAGTGGCATCTAGTGGTGAGGATTGCACATCGCAACCAGCTCAAACTTCCCCCTGTTAGAATTCCTTCAGTGTTCATTGTTCAGGGGGTTTGTACCAGGAGCTGAATTACAGCACCTACAGAGGTCTCTCCCTCCTCTGAACAAATGGATCCGGTGATTTAAACTGGTAAAAAATCTCAGCAAACATAGTTTCATGTTAGAAATCAAAGTTTCTCCAACTCTGCTCAAGAAAAGCAATTTGCCCTGTTTTGAGTCAGGGTTTGGTCTGTCTGTTCTGGGTTACTATAGAAACATGGCTGTGCAACATGGCGGACTCTGTGGACAATGACCCGACCCCTTCGTAAACGGCTTATCATTCCAATGCAGGATTTATACTTCTGCATTGAATCAACGCCGTACCCTATGTCATAGCCTGATGTACACCTCCCCAGAAATGTAACTACATGTTGTGGCAACGCAGACCTCCTGTCTACCTCCCTCACAATAAATTGTAAAGACAGTAAAGCCTCACCAAAATAGCATTTTAAGACTTGTGTGTGATTTATCCTGGCTTCATACAAGTAGAGGAAACCTCCGCTCGTCACTAGGCTAATTTATACAATGTAAAATGCCATAGGCTTGTGCTAATAATGTTAGCATGTCATATTTGTTTGGAAAATGCATTTAGTGTAAGACAGTTTTTTTGTTAGTGAACCTTGTGAGTTGTGATGGAGCCGAATTTTGTAACGTTACCTTTGTTAAATGATGCTGTTTTCCCTGGCTTCATATGAGTAGAGGAAAAGTCCACTAGCTGCAAGGCTAATTTATACAATGTAAAATGGCATAGGCTTGTGCTAACAACATTAGCATGTTGTAATTGTGGGGAAAAAATGACCAGGAAAAGACAAGTGCTTTGTCTGTGAATCTTGTGAGTTATAGTGAAGCTGATTTGTGTACTTGTGTTTGAGATTGATGCTATTAAGTCATGTTTAATGTGTGTTTTGGGTGTGTTTTGAATCAACTACACTTTACAGCACTTCACAGGAACCTTGCCACTGACCAGTGTTTTGGAGGTGTAACTGCAGAGTGACACAGACACACTACCGCACAAGTATAAATGCTCACGATGGCTAAGGCTTCGGCGTAGGCTCTACATAAAGCTGAAGCACAAGTATAAATCCCGCTTAAGGTGACAAAAACACAAAGATTCTTATTTTCAGGTGATACACTAAAGAAAACATACTAATTATGTTAAAATCCATGTCTGCCAATATATCCCCCAAAATCCTACACACTGGACCTTTACATAAAAAACATGTATACAGGGAAAAAAAGGAATAAAATCTAGTATAAAATAATAATGGGGGTGGGGGTGAGAGGGACACCCTGCTTCCAATTAAGCAATACGAGTCTTCTGGCTAAAATACTGATGTAAGCAATGCAATTTGACTGCACTTTAGGGAGATGATTGTCCTCACACTGAATACTAAAAATGTCTGTAAGAGGATTTGGATCTATTGTTCTTCCAAGTGTCTTGGACAGGGCTTCAAAAATGGAGGACTAATAACCTGAGAGCCCTGGGCAACACCAGAATGTATGAGCTCGGGTTGCAGGTGAATTTTAGATATTTTTTATGTTTCAGAGAAGTATTATATTTTTGAGAAGTGACTGTGCACTTGGTAAAGTAGTAAAATTTTAAAGATCAACAGGGTGCGAGGAGGGAAGCTGACTTGAACTTACCTATGCAGTCTTGGTTGTCAACATAATGCACCTCATTGACTCCCAGGCCTTCCTTTTGATACAGCTCTTGCTCCTGCACAGACATGACCAAATATCAAAACTGAAATAAGATTCTGAAAATGTCCTGATGTAAAATTAATTTACACCTTTCTGAGTGGCTTCAGAACATCAGCCACCTCTAAAAAACAAACAAAAAAACACCAAACCAACAACACACGATTTAGATAATAAGAAAGAGGCTTAAACCAGACATGTGGCGCATTAATTGGAGACCTTGGAAGAGAATAACGTTAAGAGATCACAAGAGAGAAACACGCCTCATCGTGTCCCCTGAGAAATTAGCATTCTAATGAGAGGGCGCAGGAGAGACGGAGGACAACACATAAGTGAGAAAACAGAGACGAGAACGACAGGCTGTGCCCACCGCTTCCTCCTGGCTCGCGAGGGAGCTGGTAAGTTTGGCGTGTGAGTGACACGACACGGCAGGTTTCCCAGGATAAAGAAGTAAACCACACTAAATCGCGTTAATCCGCACGGTGCTCACCCACCTCTTTGAGAATACGCTCGTTGAAGAACTGCTGCAGTTTCTCGTTGCAGTAATTGATACAGAACTGCTCAAAGCTGTTGTGCTCAAAATATTCTAAGAGGGGAGACAAAACAGGGGAAGCAGAAAAGTCATATATTTCAATTAATTTTCCAAATTGAACATTTTTGCAAAGCCTGTATTAATTATGCAGTCAGGGGAAATTAATTCTCAAGCAGGAGCCCTGGTAATGAAGTGTGTGTGTGTGCATTAGGGTACTTATATTAAGAAACATGCTGCAAAGACAAGCGTCTCTTTAGTGGGCTGAATGTTAACCAAGATGGGAAGTTGTAAAAGCATCAGTTATGTTGAGCTTAATCTACACACTCTGTTTCAACACTAACTGCATTGTATTACCAAACCCAGCGATGTCCAACACCCCGATGAAGTTGGAGGAAGTCTCGAAGGGGAAACACTGGTTCACTCGTTTGACCACATGATCGAAGAGCCGGCTGTACACCGCCTTGGCCAGGGCATCGCGGGCATTGTTTGCTTGTTCAACCTTTAGAGGCACCCTAGAGGGACACACAAAGTGGGGCAGTGAGAGACAGACCATAACTGGGACATGCTAGCCTCTTATTAAACCTCTCTTTTTTTATTTTTTCCCCCTAATCAACCCAATTTTCATGTGGCAGCAAAAGTTTAGCTGTGTTGATGTGACACTTTTTGCCGCATAGTTTCCCTTTTGATCTCTGTAGTCGAGGTAGGCGACCGTTTTCAAATGAGGGTTTCTGAGCCAGAGATGAGGTATTAAAACTAAAATGTGAACCTTGAACTCTTCTAGACTCTCTCATGGCGCTTTAACACAATATATTTTTAAATTATTTAGAGGGGTTGACTGTAAGGACAAAGTGCAGTTCCACTGCGACCCAGAGTTCAGCTCACCTGTCCCAGCTGGGAGAGAGGTGAATTTAAAATGAAAAGGTCTGTCTCTTGCTATGATAGATCGTTAACCACTTTTTTCTTTTGATATTCCAACCATCCAGTCCTCAGAAGAAAAAAGGAAAAACCCTCATCCATTACAAACAGGAGTAGTCCACCTATGCTAAGGCCAAGGTAGCCATCTTTTCTCCATTTCACTGCGACATGAGCTAAATGCAGGAGCTTTAAAAAGCATATTAGATCCTTACACCTCATCTCACTGACAGGCATTTTAATCCGATGCAATGCTCCATATGCACGCTAGTTTGAGACTCAGTCATCCCCGCCACCACCCCTCCTCTGTAACCCTCAACCTCCCAGGGGTATAGGGCGGATCTGTCTGGGGCTTAATGACAAAGCCAGGCCCCCTTCGCTCCACCTGCTCCCCAGACGCCAGGCCTTTACTGTACTGCAGCCATGCTCGCCTGCCTCCTCAGATACAGGCTGCATTATTTATGTGGAGAAAACACTTCCAGGCCAGGCCAGCATCTGGCCCTCCTGAAATATTAATCTATCAAACCTGGCCCCATCACTCAAACGCCACATCATCACCAAAGTACACAGGGGCAGTGCCAATAACACTGCACCACATTCTCCTCTCAATCTGCAGGAAATAACCACACAACCATGTAGAGTTAGTTTATCTAAGCGAAAAATCCCTCTACATTTGTGTCCCTTTTCCACTGGAGTTCAACAAGAGTGATTCAGACAGAGACAGAGGGCACTTGCCTGCAAAGAATAATAAGCTCTATTGTATATACTTTATATTAAGATCATAAAATAAAAGATAATGAGATTAAATCAATTAAGATCATCTTAAAACTCTGCCAGACAACACCAATAAGTACAGCAACAACTGCTTCGCCGCTGCCCATGTCGATTAAATTCTACTTGGTTAATCTCTCTCTGGGATTATTTGCTATTTTCAGACCTGTGGTGGATTTACTGCCTCCACACACAGAGTTCAGTTGTCATTAACTCTCACAGTGACTTCTGAAGGAACTAAGAGGATCATTTTTTGTCAACAGTATCAAAAGAAGTTGCAAAGACTCGCAGATCTCTAAAGTGCTTTTCATGCATGCTGTTGTTCTTACTTGATAACTGTTCCTTTGGCGCCCCCTGCTGTAGTGAGCATGACCCTGGTTGTGAGGCTGACGCGCAAATCATCCTGGTCCAGACCCAGCAGATTAGCGCAGTACTCCAGGGACTGGCCTGACTGATTCTTCAGGATACAACCGCCTGAAACACACAGCAACACCTTGAAAAACATCATCCTACTAGTGCGAGAATTTCTTTCCTTTTGCATCAGCGGTACTCTTTCAAAGCCCACACAATGGAGACACAGCTACGGTAAGATTCTTGGTATGTGGTAAGCAGAAGTACGTCTTGGGTGGGAGAACAAAGGGTGAAAGATTTCAGCTGTGAATGGGTGACTTCAACAGCTGGATTCAGAGCTGTTAGGTTCAGTGGGTGTAATGTACAGTACGTGAATGAAGGAGAAACTTCTGAAAACTGCCCTCAAGAAAAGTTTCAAAGTACACTTATATTATCCTCAGAGACTTTGATTGTAGAGACACAAAGAGAAGGAACGAGCCAGAAAAATAATGAGAGATGGATCATGGTTACCAGGGTAACAGAGGTTCTCTTTCTCATCACTGGAGACTAAACAGTGGCGACATCCAAGGACAGCAGATCTATTCTTCTGTATTTCATATTGATCTAATACTGTAACACACATCAGTGGAATTCAAAAAAGCTGATGCCAACTTTTCAAAAAACTGGCTGCATAAAAGATTTTGCAATTAATGTTTTAACCCACGTTGTCGAGTAGGGCTTTTTAAAGAGAAATCTGGCATTGAAGTGAAGTTTTTCAGAAAATACAAACATAAGAGTCCAACACCAAAGATCTCACCAGAGCCAAAATATTAAGAATCTCACAGGTTACTATTTGAAAAATGTTGTAAATATTTGCGTCTGACTAACCTGAGGAGCTCCCTGTTTCTTCAAAGTCGATGTTGCCCAGATGCAGAACGCCGGCAACCACCCTGAACAGGTCCAGCTTCTCAGTGTCGTCCAGACCGATCTTCTTCATGGCCACACACATCCTGTTGAAGTCACCCAGGTCGTCGAGAAGAGGGTCCTTCAGAGCACCGACCTTTATTTGCTACAAACACGACAGAGTCAAAAAAGTACAGATAAGAGGAAAAATGATGTGTGAGAATTCAACTGAAATCAAGACACAATTTAAAAATGGCAGTCTATGTTCTATAATTGAGTCATTTCCATAAAAAGTCTGTAAATATTGAGTGAATCTGATTTTAAATTGAACAGGACTATAAATGCCACACATTAAAGGAATATTTCGCCCACAAAAATTTGTACCTCAACAGGCCTTTATTCCTTTCACACAAAACTGTTGCTCAGCAAAGATCAGGAAATACAATCAAACTGTTCATTTAAACCAGTATGGTTATTATTTTGAATCAGTGATTTGAACTAGGTCCGACAGACGGCACATCAGATAGAGAGCATTAACCCTTTCTTCTCCATTCTGATGCTCAGTTTGAACTTCAGCAGGTCGTCTTTAACATTTCTACATGATTAAATGCATCGAGTTGCTGCCAAGTGATTGGCTGATGAGCTATTTGCGTTAATGAGCAGTTGAATAGGTGTACCTAATAAAGTGGCTGGTGAGTGTACATCAAAAAATCCACTTGGAACGTAGAAAAAAAAAAGTTTCTTTGGGTGAAGTATTCTTTTAACACAGACTTAGCACTCTTAGCAAACCAAAATATCTTACATTCATGTGTTGAAAAAGCCTCCACCAACAGCACACAGCAAACACTATGAACTAAAGCTGCTCTGCTACAGCAGCTCTGTCTACAAAAGTATTGACAAGTAACGTATGTATACACTTTAAGAAAAGAGCCAATGTAACTTCAAGCAAAGTGGCATGCAGTGAAAAACTGAACAGAACAGTGATAATTATCAAGGGCTGCACAATCATCACTGAACTTATACTCCTGATTGAGCACAATATTTTAATAGCATCTTCTTCATGTTTTATTTACGCGTTCATGTGTTGACTATCAAAAAAATCTTACAGTAATACAGTAATTGTGCAGCCCTTTATTATACGACTGAAAAATCAGCTGAGTAAGCAAACATCCTTTGTATTGTATCAAAGCACCCTCCAGCCCCAACCCCACCCAAACCTGGCAGACACATGCAGACAGAGAGGAAGCATGCACCCTCATTTCCTGTTTGCACTACAAACAGCAGCATGTAAATCCTGAGAGTCTCAGTGTTTACTTAAGGAAAATACAGGATAAGGAGCACACAGCACAAAGCCCTGATAAGAGAGGAAACATCACCTTATTGTCCTATATAACAGACACGTGGAGAGACAGACGAGTGACTTCATTAGCAACACGAGAACAACACACAGTGTGCTTACAACCACACGTTTGATCTGTAACTGACACTGACATTTCTTGAAAGAAATGAAACATGAGAGCAAATTTTTATCTCAACTTTGGATCCATGGAGTGCAAACTGCATGTGTTTTTTAAATATTAATACCAGAGGTGGCACTCAAGTCACAAGTCAATACAGGTCAGCCCCAAGTCAAGTTCCACGTCAGATCTACAAGTCACGATCACAGACTGTAATAATAATAATAATGGATGTAGTCTAATGTGAAATTGCCCACTGGTTTGTGGACTCCCATTTTGAAGCCTGGAGTTCAGTATTTCAGCCATCCTCAGATTGTGTTTTTGGAGCTAGAAGTGACCATATCTGGGTGAGAGGCTGGCGCTCTGGAGGAGTGAAGGGGTGGTTCTGACTGAGAAGCCCAGGGCACTATCGGCAGACAGCCGCTCACTCATTGTGGCCTGCCCTTAATATATGTAACTACAGCCCTTACTAAAATGTAAATGGGTGAGTTATACAAAAATTTACCCACTGTACAGCTGTCATGAAGTGGAAAATTAGCTATAGAGACCAAAAAGATTTTTGTACCAGGCTGTAAACATGTTTACTTCTGCTATAAAGTCAGGCATTTCAGTGGTAAATGTAGCGGTCCTCTGCTGTTGCCAGAATTATTTCAACACCTATGAATACTTGATTGTAGCGGTATGTTCCATGTGAACTACGTCTTCGAGTCTATAAACAAGGCACAAATAATGAAAGCATGACATGAATATAACAATATAGGAACCCTTTTTACTATCATGTGCATATACTATCATATATTGATATTTACTTACAACAACTTATCTCTCTCTGTCTCTCTTTATGTATTTTGTCACATGGATTGCTGTAAATTTATTATGTTGATCTGTTCTGTTCAGTTGCTCTTCCTGAGGTTTCTATCTTTTTTTCCACATTTTTTGGGGGAGTTTTTCCTTATCTGTTGTGAGGGTCCAAGGACAGAGGGATGTCGTATGCTGTCAAGCTCTCTGAGGCAAATTGTGATTTGTGATATTGGGCTTTATAAATAAAACTGAATTGAACTGAATTCTTTGAAAAACAGAGAAACCTCTTTTTGTTTTTATTTTATTTTATTAGAGAAAATATTGTTGTTGGACAATAATCTGTATGCTTTAAATATTCTTCTGGATGAGAGTGCAGTTGCTTCCCAGTTCTTATAAGATATTTGAAAATTAATAAAGACATTGCTGGAAAAAAATAACATAATCTTTAGGCTTGGGGGAAAGTATCAAGTGCTGTCAAGTCAAAAGGGTCAAGTGCAAGTGAAGTCTCAAGTCACTGGTGTTAAAGTCCAAGTCACTTTATTTATTTATTTTCTAAAATGCTGTCAAGTCTGAAGTCACCAAATTTGTGACTCAAGTGCTCTCTGATAATACATAGAGCAGTTCAAAACCTGGACTGAGAGTGTCACAATGAAACCAAAACACAGCTGATCTAACACCAGCTGCTAGAAATGAAGTATGATTACAATATTTCAGAACAAAGAGTGAATTTAATCACATATAAAAATCAAAGAATAGTTCATGATCAGCCTCTGAGGAAGAAAACAGTTTCAATCACTGCATTTCTCTGAACACACTGCGCTAAATAAACCCACGAGTCAACCCATTAATAAACAACTGAAACCACCTCCTTTGTTTACCACTGTCTCACCTGATCTCCCTGAAACTTTGATCAGCATAAAAGAAGATATTCTATCTTAGAAAACAAGGAGTGAAATGAACATGTATAATTAGTCCCTGAGAGAGAAACATGTCACACTTACTCTCCTAATTGTTTCATGATATTAATTACACATCTCCTGCAGGCCGTGCAGCCACTGCTTCTTTTTCATGTCATACATAATTCATCAAATACACAGACCTGAACTAATTTCTTGGCATGAAATATTCTTATTGACCAATTCCCGCGTAGTGTTTCATGACTGCAGCTGATGTCCTTAAATGTGTGTCTGGGATTTGCTTTCAGTGCTTACTCATCATTATTGGGGAAAAGATTAATGCACATGTATCTAAATGATTTATTGCACAAGAGAGAATAAAAAGTGCAGCATTACAATACAATCTTTGCCTTTGCTCCTTCACTGTAACACAAGTGTCCAGAATAATCATGTGTTGTGGGTTGGAGTGATCAGACCAGAACAGAACGTGACATTACCTCAGGGCTCTTGCGGTTCTGCATGATTTGTTTATCAGAGTCCTTACTGGCAAAATATCTGGTGCATCCTCGGTTCAGGTACTGCAACGGAGAAAAATCAGCTTAAAAACATTTAAACGCAATCAGTGTTCTGATAAATTAAATTCAGACACAGTATAAATGCATTTCACTCGTGGCCACAAACCTGCTGGGGATATTTGTATTGATTCTCATCGTCTAAAAGATTTACTTTGTTGTCTTCTAAATATTGCTCCACAGCTGACTAGTAGTGAATCACGTGAAGTAATTGCCTCTGTTGATGTGGGTGTCACCTCGGGGACCTGATATAATGACACTATGATAAACATCTAAAGGAATAGCTTGAGCTGCTTGTTGTTCCGTTAAGTGTTGTTTTGTCGAGCATGTAGAGGAAAATAAAGGCTGCGGTAAACACCTTTATGCTCTCTGACTTCGCCCCCGCTGAGCTGATAATTGCATTCAGAAGGGAAAGAAGTCAATTGAGAAATATTTTGTCACTGAGGGGGATTTTGATTTCACATGGGAGGACCTCCTTGACATGACTAAAATATAAGCTTCTGTGACATCTAGTGGGCTTCCACAGAACTGCCAACCAATGTTTACTCCATAATACTAAGAAAGCAAAATAGTGAAGTCAATTCAGTCACATTAAAAGCAGAGAACTCCTCACTTTTATTTCACTTTGGGGCATCATAGTTGAAATGATCTTGGTTCACGCTACAGTAGAGGTGTACACAGACGTCATTATCTGTATCTGTGTTCAAACAGAAGACTGTACAGTAAGTGGACACTGTTTATACTCTGAGTCATGTTGTATTTTCTAACCTAACACTCATTGGATGCCACTGTTGTGCCTTCAAAGCAGTTCATTTATTAAAGATGCATAATTGATAAAGAAATGTATTTCCACTTTCTCATACTGTACTTTTCATCTGTCTCTCTCTATTTTTTTTAACTAAACTAAGTTTTATGAACTGTCTGAACCCCACCATGTGACCATATGAAAATGCCGAAATTAAATAAGTACATAAATTAATATGCTAAAGAAATGAATAAATATGGCCATGACAGAAAATCTTTAAAAAGAAAAAAATAAATACAAAGTTATATAAATAAATGTACATATAAAAACATGAATGAGCCAGTATAATTCAATACATTTTTTTTAAGGGGACTATTTTTATTTATTTTAGGGGATTTAATTTCTCAGCTCTTTTAATTTCTGGTTAAACATGACATATTGGTAAGGTGTTAGTGGACGTCAAAATTCCATGAAACTATATGGCTAATACTTAGAGCATGTTACATCTTAACTGTCTAAATTATATGAATATTCACTGAAATACAAGGTAAAACATCTTTATATGTGTAATATATTTAGGCTTGCAGCAATGGGCCATGGGCTGGTATTAAGCCCGTGGCCACGTCGGCAAGAACACTCCGTACATGGGGTGCCAGCTCCACCCACTGAGCTACTGGGTGCCCCAAAATGGGGTTTTTAAATGGAGGACAGCTAAAAACTGCAGCTCTGAGCTTCATTATGATATATAATTTGCAGGGATTGAAAGAAATCCAGTTGCGACACCAGGTTTTTGTCTCGCAACTCTGCACATGATTCTTCCTCCTCCTCCTCGATGAGAGAGATCCACTGAGTGATAGTCAGCTCTCAGCCTGCTGTGTTCTGACTCGGTGCAGTCAACTATAGCTATAGTGATCAGTTCATCAATAATTTGTAGTAAATGAGATGGCTAGTTAGTGAGATAAAAGTTCTATCCTGCAAATAAAATGGACATTTTAATCTCAAGGCCTTCCACAATGATATGAATGATTTGAAGAAACAACGCACAAATAACAAGCAACTTGGAAAGTCTTTTTCCATTGTGTCATTTGAGCTTTCCCGAATAACAGACTCAGATTCAGGGTATATCTGTACACTACAGTAGCCAATAATATGTGTCCTGCTTCTGAGAAACACTGACACTGCAGACCGTGGAGAAAGTTTAAGCCCACTGACCCTGAAGCTGTCCGGAGAGTCCAGGTGCAGTTTCTTCTTTATGTCCTCGGATGCTCCGGCACACAGCCTGTAGAAGATGTGGTAGTTCCTCTCGTCGTTACTTTGCATGCAGATCCTCGATTTCTCCAACAAGTAATGGGAGACGAATCCACCCACGACTGCATTCTGGAAACACAAGAGAAGATCCACATCTTAAAGTCAGATTTTAAACACACACACACACACACAACAATTTATGGAGGAACCTTGAATGTAATCAGTGATCATTCAGTACCTTCTCATTGAAATGGATCTCCACAAACTTCCCAAAGCGACTGCTGTTGTTATTTCGGACTGTCTTTGCATTTCCAAAGGCCTCGAGAAGGGGATTTGCTGAGATGTGAATCGAGAAAAAACAGAATCAGGATCATGCTGCCTCCATATGGTACATACAGTATTGATAGTTACTTAGTTATTACCTTCTACAATTCTCTCGTCAATATCTTGCCCACTTCCATATGTTGTGGTGAGATATCTACAGGATGGGGATAAAATAAGGAAGACATTAACAATGGTAAATAGATTTTAAAAAAGTAAAACAAAAAGACCAAAACCCAAATCACAGTTCTCACAGTTTAAAGATAATAACTTCCCCTTACAAAGAAGCTACACTCTGTGCTAGTTAACTGCAATTACATCCAGTTTAATGCTGGTTGTAACTGCTACCTCTACAGTTTGTCAGTCTTCATGAGACATTTGCAAGGTACAGAGCAGTCAAAATGTCATGTCAGTGGTGAAATGGTGGATGCAGGATGATACATGAGGGCTCATACCTGAGAACAAACTTGGTGTTTTCTGTCTTTCCAGCTCCAGATTCACCAGAAACTATGATGGACTGGCTCATCTTGAGAACCTTCATGTCCCTGTAGGCTTTGTCAGCTAAAGAAAAAAGAAAAAGTAAATACACTGGAACAACGAGCACTGCAATAATACACGATGTAAAGACACATTCGCCTATGAAAAACTAACGCCATAACTCTAGAAGGTACCAGTACAGTATCTTATCCGTTTTAAAAACTTGTGTGTTTCGAATACAACTCTTGTACTCTTTTTATAAGTACTGCAGTATTTCAGCTTGTAGGTCTGTAGATTTCTCCCTTACTTAACAGTGATTTTTTTCCCTCTCAAATGTTATTAAAAAACATTAAAAATACAAACACTGCAGACATGTACTCACCATAATGCCACAGAAAAACAAGAGTATGAATTTGAATAAATAAATGAAAATAATAAGAATTCCAAACAAAAGACAGAGTTGGGATGAACTTCAACAATATAAAATTATAATGAGAAAAAAAATGTTTAATTATTCTTTTTCTTTATTTTGAAAGTCTTAAAATATTATTTTTATTTGCATTAAAAAAATTCTGTGAATTACAATATGATCCGATACAATCCGATACGATACGATACGATACGATACGATACGCTATGATGCAATGCGATACGATATACTTTATTGTCCCTGTAGGGAAATTTGCCTTGGACTCAGGAGCTTAGACTCAGTATTGCTGCCTTACAATAAAGTATACACCACAAAAAAAACAATAAAACATAACATAAAAACATACTACACGCAACAGTACTGCACATCAGCCACTCATGTATAGCGCTTAATACTAGCATTAGCACATTTATGTATTTGAATATACCATGTATGATCAATAAGTTTACAATGAATTCATGTTACACTTATTACACTTACATTCAAAATGTATACTGACAATGACATTTTGACATTATGATTAGATTTAAACAACAAATAATCTTAAATCCAAGTCCTAGGAGCAATTAAATGGTTTATTATTGCAAAAAGTACATTTGTTTTCAGCATATAACATTTTCGAGAATATGGCTTTGTTGGAGATATATTGTGTAACAATTTGATGTGTACTTTTTTGATCGTATTGGTAGTACAGGACTGGTTATAGCAATGTTACTCAGCAGTGATAAGACAGTGTGGGCTCTCACCTATAGCATAGACGTGAGGTGGCAGAGTTCCCAGTGACTTCCCCCTGTACGACTTGATGGCATCAGGGCCGTAAAGTTTGGGGATGTCATAGTAAGGATTCACAGCTATCAAGATATTGGCCACATAAGTCTGTAAGAGACATGAAAACACCTATGATTAGAGTCGCTGTATTTAGAGACAGTTAATAATTAGCCAAAATACATATGAATTATTGAATAATGAGAGACAACAGAGGCAAAAACGAGACACACCTTAACTTGTTTCCCTGTCTTGCTTTCCCATCTACCAGCTGTTTCTCATTTCCTAAGTGAGTGACTGGGATCAGGATTGGGTTTGCCAGTCTGACTTTGTGACCCTTCTCTAGCTTCCCTCCCCTCTTTACCACCTGGTGCTTTCCCCCCAGGGAAACAAGGAGAGGGATCCTCTCTCCTGCTGTCTCCCAGTGTGTCACTGTATCTCCTTGTGATGCAGCTGGATAGTAGTGACTTTAAAGGGACAGTTCACCCAAAAATGAAAAGTACATATATTTCCTCTTACTGTAGTGCTGTTTATCAGTCTAGATTGTTTTGGTGTGAGTTGCCAAGTGTTGGAGATATCAGCCGTAGCGATGTCTGCCTTCTCTTGGGGAAAATGGAACTAGGTGGCACTCGGTTTGTGGTGCTCAAAGCGCCACAAAATACATTTGGAAAAAGTTTCCAGAAATCATGACCTGGTTACTCAATGTAATCCACAGACCTTGTTGTGAGCAGTTTCATGTAGGAACTATTTTCTCTCTATCCACCTACACAGACCAACCGTATCAAGTCGCAGAAAGTAGCATGCATCTACTGCTAGCTCACCTAGCACCAATGTTACAGCTCAGCCCAGGAGGACGCCATTATTTTTAATAGCTATTTAAAAGCATGAGCCTCTCGTTCAAGAGTAGATACACTCTTCCTTCTATGCAATGATACGGCTGGCAGGTGTAGTTCAGTAGAGAGAAAATAGTTCCGACATGAAACTGCTCACAACAAAGTGTGTGTATTATCTTGAGTAATCAGGTCATGATCTCTGGAAAGAGACATTGTTGTTTTTTTAGTTTTTTTACATATACTTTAACATTTCAAAAAAAATATTCCCCACTTTTCATGTAGGTACAATTTCTTTCTATAAAACTTCACCCGCCAACCGTATCACTGCGCAGAAGAAAGCGTGCATCTACTGCTAGCTCACCTAGCACCACTGAGCTAGCTAATGTTACAGCCTCTCATCCATGAGTAGATGCATGCTGAGCTTAATATGCTCACGTCTGTGGATTATCTTGAGTAACTGGGTCATGATTTCTGGAAAGAGACATTGCTGTTGACTTTTTCAAACATAGCCTATATTTTTGGCGCTTTGAGCACCACAAGCCGAGTGCCATCTAGTTCCACTACATTTGAGAGAGGGCAGACATCTCTACAGCCGATATGTCTAACACCTGGCAACCCACATCAAAACAATCCAGATCAATACATAGCTCAGAGGGTAAGAGCAAAGAATTTGTAGTTTTGATTTGAGGGTGAACTGTCCCTTTAAGCCATTGCAAGAGCACATACAATGGATTTAAACTTGTGCTAATATGCAGACTAGTATAGACGGAGAAGAAAACATACATAGATGTGGTCTTTATTGTACCGCACTCTGACGTTGTTCAGAAGAGTGGCTTCATTCAAGTACATAAGAGAACCTGAAAACAGAGAAAAAACAAACAAGACAAATAAAATGACATTATTCATACAAAGAATAACAACATGATTGTAAAAGCTGAACCAACACCAACATGTGTTGACTTACAGTTGTCATCTACATGTTTGTTGACATCATCCTCTGCCGGGAAGACTTGGCTCATCGGAGCAAGAAAAGTCTGCAACAAAAACAGTTTCCATTATTATAACATTGACATGATGTAATTTCCAAAACAAACAGACGTGCTACAAGTGGTGCTGTCTCTATTTATCCCGCTCTATTTGTCTTTGATATGACACAAAACAAGTGTTTATAAGCATCCCCCCAAAAAAGCGTAGAGGGAATATTGGGCGTAATAAAAAGCTAAGCAAGAATGAATAAACATGAATCATTCATCATGGTTAAAGATCACAGTAATGATGTTTGGTGCGACATGTTCCCAGGCTAAATTAGTTACTGATATTCTCACTCTATTGTTTAAGAGTCTGAGTTAATGGAAATAAACTCAATGGAACAAGCCGGCTGTGAGAGAAACAAGGGGAGACATGGCAGGATAATGAATAATTTGGTGGGAGAGCAACCGGATCCGAACACCTGAGTGAGTAAGTGAGTGTATGCTGTGTGTGTGTATGTGTGTGTGGCTGAGACAAGATGACGGCAGCGCTCTGTGCTGATCTTGTAGAAGCCAATCAAGTCACAAACTCCACCCTCGACATTTAAACAGGGGATGTACTGCACCTTTAAGAAGGTAAGACCACGTGACGTGATTATAGCAGAACTATAACTGTGTCTGGCTATTCCCTGAACAGTATATATCAATAATAAACACTCTTTTGCTCCATTTACAAGTTCATTACGCTCCCTATATCAATACCACCCCTTGTGTGTGTGTGAGTGTGCCCCAGTCTGTGCTGTGATGCATGGTTTATTACCGCAAACAGGCTGTAAGCATAAACAGAATCTGCTTTGTGTGCGTGCTACAGTACTTTGGCTCAATCTGGACATCCACAATAATAACCATGTGAGAAATGTCTAACCGATAAAACTGACAAAGAAGAAGAGGCGGTTGGGCTGAGGGCCGTGCACTGAGCCGAGCCACTAATGAGCTCCACACAGCAGTAAAAAAAAAGAGACACTCAATGGGCCTTTCATTCCCTCACTGAATGGGACAGAGTTTATGCCTCGCAATAAACTGATCATGATCATTCAAAGTTCACATGTATGCTGAATGAGGTTCACTGCAAACTCATTCACATGTTCCCCAGATCAGTGAAGTACAACTTTATATATCTATACATTTATGCAGAGTCTTAACACGCTCATTTCCAACGCAACTTCGATTCAGAGGGTCTCTTGTAACTGGTGATATCTTCATATTAAGATAAAGTTCGATATCAATTATGATTGCCTCAGACAAATTTTAAAGTGATTCTCAAAAAGGTGAGGTATTGCAGTGCAAACACAAGGTCTTCTCACAACTTTGGCAGATGCTAAAATACTTTTGCAGGCTGTTTTCGTGCAAAAGTAATGCACTACAATTCGTATATAACCCATGTATCATGAGCTGTTAATTGGTGTATAACCCACGTAATTCAGAAGGCTGCGATCACGTGACCACTGCTCTGACAGGAGTAAAGAAAAACCAGAATCAGAATCAGAAATACTTTATTGATCCCTGTGGGGAAACTGTGATTCACTACAGTCGTTCAGATGTGAAGAATATAGAATTTAAAGAAGTAGGAATAAGAGTATGACATAGAAGTATGTAAAAATGAAGTATTAAAATAACATAGTGGTTAGCACTGCTGCCTCAAAGCAAGAGGGTTCCTGGTCCAAACCCAGGGTGGGGGAGCGCCTCTGTGCAGAGTTTGCATGTTCTCCCAGTGTCAGTGAGGGTTTTCTCCGGGTACTCCAGCTTCCTCCCACAGTCCAAAGACATGCAGGTTAATTGGTGACTCTAAATTGTCCGTAGGTGTGAATGTGAGCGTGAATGGTTGTCTGTTTCTATGTGTCAGCCCTGTGATAGTCTAGCGACCTGTCCAGGGTGTACCCTGCCTCTCACCCAATGTCAGCTGGGATAGGCTCCAGCCCCCCCGTGACCCCCAACAGGATAAGCGGTAACGGAAAATGAATGAATGATGTTTTTTTAAATATTAAGAATAATATATATAAAAAATAAGATATACTTCACTGTGCTGAGTCTGTAAGGATGTAGAGCTAAAGTCTGTGAAAAGAGGGAAGTCGGGAGGTAGATGGGTCAAACAAACAAAGGACTTTCACCCAGGAGACTGGTTTTTGGGAATATGTAAACCCAAATAAACTTTGAGTTATTTTAAGGCATGTTACCGTGCTTCTTTTTCTAAATCTAACCTATGTAACTTTAGGCTAACTATGTAACACCATAGATATGTAATGTCATTCATGGGGTGCTAATTCATAAGATATTATACAAACTATTGTTTGAGGTTGCGTTGACTTTAAGGATAGACATTTTTGCAATGCAAGGAGTTCATACTTATGAACATGACTATCTTTTTTTTTTCAAGAAAAGCATAAAGATTTTCAGAATAAAAGATCACGAGAAACTTAAAACTATCAAACTTACTTCGGCATAAGAGCCTTTATGTGTGCAGCTTCATATATATGTGGAATCTTCTGCAGAGGGATTTATAGTTGTACTCATTGGCTCCTCTGGGCTGTTTCAAAGGACTGTTGCAGGAATTATGTGTGCCATCATCTCTATGCAAATGTCAGGGTGTATTATAGCTGGTCTTTTGTATAGTTTATAGTTGCCTATTTTCTTGTTTTTCCTATGGTTTGCTTGTAGTATTTGTCAACGTTTCTTGTCTGTCTGTAACTGGCTGCCTGTCTTGCCCAGGACACTCTTGAAAAAGAGGTCTTTAATCTCAAGAGATTTTTTTCCAGTTACTTAAAGGTTAAAAAACAAGTACAAGACTGTTCTTCTAGTCTACATTTCGTCTCTAACTATTAATAATGATTGCATTCTACTGTAGGTGTTTCAGTGAAAGAGCCCTGGTTTTGTGCACGCTGGCTCACTGTTGTTCCTTACTTTAGCAAGCCAAAATGTCTGAGGTGAGAATGCTCTGTCGCTGTGGTGAAGCATTAGGCAAACAGCTCGAGTACATGTCTGTTGTAAACATCAGAGGCCTGCTTGCTAGGGACACGTGACGGCTCAGGTGTAACAGGTGGCCTTTACCTCCTAATGAGCAGCTCTCCCTCTAGGCAACACTATCAGCGCACCTGCTGCTGCACTCTTTATTTATTCATGCCTCTGTACATGTGGTCTCTCGTGTTTCTCACATTTTACACATTGTTGTGCTAACGCCTTTCTAATCGCACCATAGACAGATGGCGACAAAACTACAGAAAACACAAGTCTTCATTTCTCACACACTGCATCATAACGCTCCGTGAAAGTCTTGCACATGAGTTTATGAATGTGTGTGTTTGTGTATGTTGTGAGCATCCTCCTGAGATTAAGACAAACAACACCTAGTTTACGTGCGCCACACAATGAATGAGCAATTGTTACATCGACTGAGCAACATGAAAGGACAACAACTTCCCCAGCTGGACCTTCTTTGCCTTTAGCCAGGGTGTGTGCTTGTGCCTGTGTGTGATGACCCACCTTGCCCTTCTGGTTCAGTGGTTCTATGGTGAGCGTGTCGGCTCCTATGTCAACGATCATCCCCAGCTGGAACCCGTCGGCGGGGTGGGGCGCCCACACTGGCTTCCCATCCTCCATGGCTTACCTCCAGTCCAGCACGGCCACACAACTGGGGAGAGACAGAAAGAGGAAGAGAGGAATAAAGAAGAGCAACGTGTGGTTTAAAATGAGTATGCAAAGTACAGTACGCAGTTTTGCATTTTCACTAAAGTGCTTCTGACAAACTGAATTTGCTTCTGAGCCAGTCACAAGGCTAACACAATATGTATTTCACCTTTTCTTCACAGCTTACAAACAGAAGTTGATGTCAACACTGCAGATTTAACTACTGAGAGAACATTAATCCCCACTGAGGGTCATTTCTCAGTGTCCTCATTTACATGGCAGCATTTTCCTACATCCCTTCAAACCCCACAGACTCCTAACTAGTAACAAAAGTAAGTAATATTTGTGTCTAAACATTATCTTTTACTTGACATAGAGACTATGTATGACTACAGGAAGCTTGAGTGAAATTACACAGAAACAAACATCTGATCTACTGCGTTATTCCTCGATCATTTGCATGACCTGACTGGGACCTGACCCACTGATACAGTCTGCTTCACTTTCCTTTAACATGTTATTCTTCCTACTGATATTTTAAGAGCAGATTTTCCACTGGTACACGACTGGAGGGAGTCCTGCAATCTCTAGTGAGGACAACACTACCCTGAGTGACCTGACGTAAACTGCCATGGCCAAACAATCCAGTTTGGAGCATCTCAGTTCTGTAGGTGCATCTTTGGACTGTGCAGACTCCAAGCTAAAGTGAAAACAATCCTGAGACAATGCTATGACATTTAGGGGTGCACTATACTTTGTAGAGTACTTTGTGCTTACTTACTATTCTGAAATTAAGCCCTTAAGAGCCGGTTTTATGACTATAATTGTGTGTTAGCATTTTTAAGTCATCAACCATCTGTGTTTAAGTTGGACGTCAAACCAAAACAGACTCTTTTAAAGGGACAGAGTACCTCAAAATCAAAAATACATAGTGCTATTTATCAATCTGGATTGTTTTAGTGTGAGTTGCTGAGTGATGAAACTGCTCATAACAAGGTCTGTGGATTATCTTGTAGTAACCAGGTCATGATTTCTGGAGAGAGACATTGCTGTTGAGTTTTTCAAATGTATTTTCCTGGCTCTTTGAGCACCACAAGCCCAGTGCCACGTAGTTGTATTATATTCCAGAGAAGGCAGACGTCTCTACGGCCGTTACATCCGACACTCTGCAACTTCGCTAAAACAATATAGGTTGATAGAGAGCACTACAGGTGAGAGGAAGTTCAAACTGTATATTAAAATTGTACAACTTTATTCTGTGGCTGAGAGCAGCATCTTTAGTCCAATGTGAAAGCTGTATTTTCCCATGCGTGTGATTAATGGTTCTTAATCCTACAACCACAGAGTTCTTCAAAGCAAAAGTGCTGACGTTATGCTTGATATCCCATTAGCTTCAGGGATTGAGGTCAAATGTCAGACAGAATAGGTGCTGGAAAGTGCTGATGCAGCCTTTCAACAAGACTCAAAGTTCAGCAGGTACATCAGCTCAGCATAATGGCGGATCCAGCTGAGGGAAAGACTAGAGATGGTAGTGACTATCTCTATTGGACCTAGATGAGGCTGGATCGCAAATGATCTTGCATTATTTAACATATTCTTACATAATATTTGTGACTGAACATAATATTCCTTTGTGTTGCATCATAACTTTTTTACAAGAGCAGTCAACCATGTCTTTCTTACTAAACAAATGACAGGCTCTTGCATGTTAGCGCTTAATAACCATAATCAGACTTTTACAGCTTCATTATCAAGCACACGTCACGTCTGGTCAACACAGTTATATTTGGCTTTTCTGAATATACACTATGGAAACTTCCAGGCACTCACTCACTCTGAGGACTTTGTAACACAAGGCTCAGATGTTTAATCCATTAAACTGGACACATACGCAACAGTAGCTTATATCACTGTAAGTCCTGTTGCAAACAATGAGACTGAATGTTTAAGATTTCATCAAATCCAGGTTACACATTTTAACAAAAACGTGATGAGTTAGAGAACATCTGCGCACCTGTGCTAAGAATCACATATAAGACTGTATTACAAATGTAATAATATTAAATATTTAGGTATATATGGGCCTAAGTATAAATGAATGAAAGCCTAGTTTGCATCTAAAGTAAAGCAGACTGTTATCACTGCTTCCACTGAAAGTGAATGTAACATGAGACACATGACGTGCTGTTATCTTTATTATTAGAGCAATAACCTTTGTATACAATAGATGTCTTTGCCCAGGGTGGGAAAACAGCCCGGTTAGAGGATGATTTTACATATCAAGGAGGCGACCCACCGTCAAGGCCAAAACTAGAACAAAAAACCCAAACAATGCACTGAGAGGCAAACTTACAAACACATTCTGTTGGATCCCTTACAGCAACATTTCATTTAAATATGATACTAGAAAGTTCTTGAACTAATGTATTGTCTTCACTACAGTCAAGGTCAATAACTGTAACTTTTAGAACTGTTTGTACAATAAATGGAGGCCATATCCAAATTTGCAGTGGTGATAATTTGATTATCAAACCTTGAAAAACATTCAAAAGTAAGCAGGAGTGCAAAAAAATGACACCATAAGGAGGGAGGATAAAGATTACTTTCCCAGTCTGTTATCTCGAACCTTCAAGTGTGAGATCAAGGCTAGGGGGATCTTCAAGACTGATGACAAAGCCTTCCCACAGTGCAAGTTTAATTATAGTACGTCCACAAAGGAAACACACTCAGTTCAGGAAAACCTAAATGAATACACACTTGCTGTGATTGAAATATTTGAAGACACAATGCCAGCTTACAACCTTTGCTGCAACTCCACACACAACACATCTGTCTTTGTAATATACAGCACCAAAAGCTTTGAAATTCTCAATGCAAACCTCCAAACAATCTGCTATATCACTTACAGAGAGATGTCCTTGAGCCTAAAAGTCTACACCACTGACTCCTCTCAACAAAACAGAGACAGGCCCATCATGTGTAACTTTGACTCTGCAGCCCTAAATCCTCTTAGTATCTGACCCTAATCCAGACCATGAGGTGAAACGCTTCAAGTGACATTTAAGCCTCACAAATAAAAGTCTGCGGTCAGTTGTTGTGAGACAATGCAAATCAGAAGGGAAGCAAAGACACAGAGAGAAGGAGAAATACATGTGCACACAAATGAATGGACACAGGCTCAGAGCAAAAGCAGGACACACAAACACGCCTCCTGTTTCCTGCCTCTTGTTTCCTGTTCTCTAGCAGGCAAAAAGGGGACATGGAAAACGCTTTGGAAACAGACAACAGGGCAACAGGATGGAGGCAGATGTACAGACAGCTCACACTTTAAGGTGCATCTTTAAAAACATGGACATGTTAGGTTTAAGAGGACTTTAAGCTGGCTGAGGGGTGGCAACATGTCAGAAATGAAAGAATTAAGGAGGAGATTAGACAGTAAAATAAAACAGGTTCAAGACAACCTCATAATTAAATGGATTTAAACACATCAGCACCTTCTGTACACTGAGCCCCTTATGAATAAACCATTATGACTACTGCAGGAGTTTGTAGGCAAACTATCACTGTACTAATGCAGGGCAAGGTTTGTTAATAATTAAACAAAATTATAGGTAGTTATCGAACGCAAGACACTACAACAACTGCACACACTCCATCCAGGTACGTGTTAAGATCATATAAAGAACCTCAGGTTGTTTCTGATTCTGACTATAGTGTATGAAAGTGTAAAAGTTAGACACACACTTACATTCAGGGGGTTAAATTTAGTATCAGGGCGACAGGAAAGAGTTTTAAGTCCCTCATACGGATGTGTAGTTGTAGCAGTAGTCCAGCTCTCTCAGTCTTCAGGACAGGACAGTACAGGACAGTCAGGACAGGACGGTGCAGCGGGCTGTCTGGATGACAGGCTGTGCTCGGTGCTCCGGTGAGCCCAGGTGACGTCACTCACACTGTACACTCATGAAGGTGCGTTGAAGTGCTGCTCGGAAGATCCTGTGTCAGGTCGTTTTCACTGTCTGTGTTTTAGGCCAGTGGTACTCAAATGGTGTGCCATGGGATTTTGTGAAAACAACAGATTATTATTCCAATATTCAGCTTGGTTTATATAAAAAGTTATGAATGAATTTTTAATCAACTGTATCAGTATGTTTCGCGCACCATTTCTTTTAATAAAGAAGCAAACTCTACTTAAAAAATGTAATCTAATGTAATTTAATTTTAAAAACCTTTAAAAACCTGATTTCCCATTGAAATGGATGTGTTATTGGTGCTTTGATGTAATTCTAAAACATTTAAAATTAATTCTTAAATATTTTGGTAATTTGTTGTTCGATATCAGTAAATAAAAACAAACATTTATGTTGTGATAAGAGTGATAAGACACGTTATAGTGTTATTGTATTATTATTATTATTTTTAACAATAAAACATTTTCAAATTTGACTTTTTTGTCGGCCCACAGAGACAGAAAACGGATGTGATATTTAAAACCCATTTAGAAGTAAGCCTTATACACGTGACTTTTTTTCTATTTCTTTTCTTTTTTTAATCTGGTGAGAAATAAAAAAAATAAAGTATGTCCTACTAAACATAGTAACACAACTCTGGTAACTGCAAGCTTGGACACATGTCCTCCTGAGACCTTGAGTCCTCATATGAGGACGTCACATTCTGGGTTTGCTGCACCTCATACTTCACTCTGATGAACTTAGACCAGTTGTCCTCATTTGTGGACATTATTTTGTGCCATCTAGTGGCAGTAAGACCACAATACACTAATCCATGTAAAAACAAGATGGCAGCCATCTCTGCCAAATTAGTCTGCAGCCTGTGCCGAGACAGAAGAGGACAAAGTCCAAAACCTGATCACACTTTATGGTTGACTATTGTTTATTTCTGATTAATAATGTTTGTAGCTTAATATGGCAACAAATTTGACCAATTTTAGGAACAGTACCAAGAAGAAATGCTGTTAATTAGGAAGCAATTGTCTGAGGACATTGGGACTTTATTATGGTCAGACTGTCTCTATAGACAAAAGGACACTCCTTGCTTGGAGTATGGAACAAAGAAAATTGATGTAGAGTTTCTAAAAGACAAATCACAGACTTTTATGTTTGTTTCATTATTTATAATAAAGTCTTTACACAACAGCGTTCAGACATTGAAATAAACTGTTTTATTCTTTATTACACACTGTGGATATTAAAAATAAACCCAGCGTATGCTCATATAAGGACATCTTTTTTTTCTTCAAAAACTACTTCCTGTTCAAAGACAGTTTTTAGTTTTTTATACCATCAGGTCCTTCTGATCCCAAACAGCTAAGAGACATTAAAAATGTGTACCAAACACAAGCTGAGGTCTCAGGAGGACATAGCTACATGCACTTTATGCACTGTAAATTCATTTTCAGTATGTCAGTGTGAAGAATATTTCATTTCACTGGTAACAGTCATGTAATACACTGTATTTGTCTTTTTGAGCACACACCTACACGACTTCACCAGCTGCAATGAAAAGACAGCAAATGTTGCCTTGAAAGTCATGAATATTTCAGAGGCAGGTAATCTAAAACTTTTGGGGGGGATTTTTGAAGGAGACATCCAATCCACCATTGAAAGCCGCCACTGGGTTTGTAAATCTAATTAGGATATCTGACACTCCTGCACTGGACCATATCTAATTACTGACACTAGATGACAGCATGTAAACACTAACATGACATTTTTGTTGTTGTTCGCAAGTTAAAAGTCCAAGTTGGTATTTGCATAGCATCCTAAATAATGCACGACGAAGACAAGCACCACTTGACCATGTCAGACTGTGACATATTTTATTTTGGGATGCTACAAGACATCCTGGTCTCCAAATGACAAGTATTGTACAGATATGACGGAATTCACCCTCCATTTTGTTTTTTTCAAAGCCATTCTTTATCATGCTGGTCAAGACTAATAAACACAGGCAAATAATGTGATTTAAAGTCTAAAAGTATATGTAGTTTTAGTCATTTTAGTCACTGTAATTCTGACTTATTTCAAAATAATGATGAGTGTCTGTACATTTAAGGTGCAGGCCAGTGGAGGTCAACTCCACTCTACTTGCATGGACAATGGCTCCCTCAGGTGGCCACAAAGGGGAATAGCAAATCTCTGTATATGAAGCTAAAGCCAACTGACTTGCTTACAAGAAGGCAGAGAGGAGTAAAGAGCAGCAGCAGTGAAGGAGGGGATGCATTGGAGAGTTGATCATCACAACAAACACAGTATCTTATTAATGTAAAATACCAAATGTGGACTGACTCCTGGACACAGAATAACACAACACCTGCAGTCAAGCCTTAGAAACTGTCAACATGATGAAAACTTTCCAGTTAAGTTGTCATTTCAAATAAACTATGCAACATGGTAGGCATCACAAGCACTTCACAAAACATGCTTTTCATCAAGTAAATATCTGATAGAGTCTGAGGTTGAGTCAGTGTATTTATCGGGCCCCTCCACTGTCAATCACTCGACTACTTTCCCAGCCAATTATCTGTGGGGCCCCAGCTGCTTCGGACTTTATCTGCGAACTGTTTACGAATGTCCTATCACACACATTCTGCCGTGCCTGTGGAGGAACATGAAATGTTTCTGTAGGACCACCAGTGTTCAAAGCTACTGCAAGTCTTTGCAAGCTGGCTATACTTCCCTTCTCCTGTCTGGAAACACCTCTGCAGGTAGGACATGCAGATTTGAAATGGAGTATTCTGTTAAACCATGATAAGTTTTTTTTTTCCTCCGAGGTTAGTGCTTTAGGATGAGGTTAGGACAGTGATTTCTGATATAGGTGTGGCCACGTTTACAGCAAAAAAAGCTAAATATGTGTTTGGTTTCAGCAGGTTCAAGCATGAATTCTTCCTAGAGCTATGTATGGATTAGTTTAAAACAATTATTTTCCTTCTGAAACTTCTTTAAATGTGTGGCTTTTTTATTTTGCAACCACCAAATATTTCTCAGGATAAATAAATATTGGTTTCTGCAGGGCTCTTTTCAGGTAGACCCATATATTTCTGATTTATTAAAATGATAAAAAAAATTATGTTCACTTATTTTAGCTGAGCGTCTTCTCAGGATTTTTTTTAGCCTGCAAATTGGCAAAATCATTGTCCTTGTCTTAACCTCTTTCATTCCTTCAGAATAGCTCACCAACCAGCCAATGTAAAGGATGATAGGAGACAAGCTGTTACTGCCTGTAATCTTAATGTCTGTGCTGAGTTTACTGACACTACAGACATCGTATGGACAGCAGTTGACAGAGGAGTCCTGCACTGTTCAGATCCTTGTCCCTGGACTCAAAGGCATGCCATTCTACATATTCTCTTACACCATTCATCATACATAGAAAACCAAAAAATAGAATTTCTCCTCATATTTTGTTATTTTTTTCTGCGTCTTTGTGCAAAAGGAGAACCAGGGGAGAAAGGACAGAAAGGAGCACCGGGGAGACCAGGAAGAGTCGGTCCACCTGGAGAGATGGGTATAGAACATTTATGTTCCTCAATGCAAACATTAGCCATGCACCCAAACTTGTGCATCGCTTCATTTTTCAACACTACTGCTGAGCTGTAACAAAAAAAAAAAAGAGCTGGGGTAAAGTTCACATTGCTTGGGCTGATAATGTGCTGTTACATCACTACCAGGCCATCCAGAGATGGCCAAGTGTTTACATTTGGGTGAGAGGTTGGCGGAGAAATGATCTGAAGAATCTGCGGCTGTGGACAAGTGTTTACTGAAGACCTTAATGAGGAGTGGAGGGTGGAGATTACACAGACTCTGCATCCTAATAATACACTCACTTACTGGGAGTAAACAGCAGTTTGAGAATCTCAGTTATTATTTTCATTAGCTATAATTTGTGGAGAAATATTGTCTAACACGAGATGTTTTTTTAAATAGCTAGTTATTCCTGTCATACAAACTCTCTCAGGTCCACCTGGGCTTAAAGGTCAGAAAGGCATAATGGGACGTTATGGAAAAGTGGGACCGAGTGGAATGAAAGGTAATGCAGAAATGTGCTTGCACTTATCTAGCAATGAGGTCACTATAGTTCCTGTTTAGTGAATTATTCCATTTCATGTCTCAGGGGTAAAGGGAGACATGGGAGATCCAGGTCCAAGAGGCCCTAATGGAGATCCAGGTGAGGTATTACTGCCCTGCTAAGGCTAACTAGCAGTGAAACTGAGAAACATGGCATCAAAGTTTGACTGTCCAGCCAAATGTCTTATAGGTAGAAGGTGGTAATGCGCTCATTAAATAGATATTTATAAAGTAATTTTGATGCCTAAATAACATGAGCAACCATTTGACCTATGACCCCAAAAATGCACTAAAACTGTAGTTTCTGTGCTTAGCATTTAAAGGGCACATTACACTATGTCGTTCAGTTAGTCAAACAGATTATTGCCTGGTTAGACAGACACATTTGGTGAAATTTGAGACGAACGTTTGGTAATCCTCCACATTTTTGCCTTATCAGGTGTTCCCTGTGAGTGCACACCAATGAGGAAGCTGATCGGAGAAATGGACATCCTCGTGGCACAGCTCTCCTCTGAACTGAAATTCATTAAAAATGGTATGATCTTAGCATTTCTTTAAAAAAGTGCTTGTGTGTTTTCATTTGCATCACTCTCAAATCTTGTCTATGCTTCACTTGTTATCGTCATAGATCTGCAAATGCTGGGCATGTCAATGTGAAATTTATAGAAATACAAGTGCTCATTTTTCAGCACTGCCCTCCCCCGCAGCTGTTGCTGGCATAAAAGAGACAGACAGTAAGGTCTATCTGTTGGTGAAGGAGGAGAAGCGCTACTCGGACGCTGAGGTCTACTGTCAGACGAGGGGAGGGCACCTGGCCATGCCCAAGGATGAGGGAGCCAACACGGCCATCGCAGGGTACATAACGGAAGCGGGCCTGAACAGAGTCTACATTGGGATTCACGACCTGCACCAAGAGGGTGTTTTCACCTACGTGGATCTCTCTCCCATGACCACGTTCAGCAAATGGAGAAAGGGAGAGCCCAACAACGCCTATGATGATGAGGACTGTGCTGAGATGGTGGCCTCTGGGGAGTGGACTGATGTGGCGTGCCACCCCACCATGTATTTTGTTTGTGAATTTGACAAGGACAGTATGTGAGCTCATTCTGCCTACAGAGCGGGTACATATGATGATGGAACAAAAGTTAGATGTGTTCACTGTGTTTGTGCTACTATCTGTAAATAGGGTGACAAAATGACAAGCAAGTTGTGCAAACTAGTATCTTTTCTACTTTCTTTTTACTTCTCCTCATAAGCCTATAAGCTATTTATTTTCTTAACTCACCAGAGTTCTTGTTCTTTTGTGATACTTATTTTAAGTACACCCTTAATCTCATACTCTGTGATTCATTAATGTTTCAAACAGCATGCCAGGCAGTGCATTGTGTTTTTATGTTATGCAAACTATCCGCAAAGCAGTATTTGTAACAGGGTCATCAACAAACAAAACAAATAAGAAAATGTAGAGGGCTGTAGTTTGTGTATAAAATATGGAATTAAAGAAAGACTTTGTTTTCAGTTGTTTGCTTTTAATCAGAGAAATGGGATACAATAAACATTTCATATTCATATTCACATAATAAGCTATGTGGTGGTTGTTGTAAAATAAAAACTCACTGATGATTTAAAAAATAAAGAATTCGTCTGTGCATTGTTTTCTGCCCTGGAGCAAACTGCATTTATCTGCTGCTGCAGCTGAACCATGTCCAGTAGTGTACAGCCTCCATCTGGTGGATGAAAACTGTACTGCATGTGACAATCACAGTCACCCTGGAATGTAAAGTTAGGTAAGGTAAGGTAAAACTTTAATGGTCCCAGGCAGTAGTCATAAGTAAAAGAAAACAGACAGTACAATACATAACACACAGAATCCAGAATCACACACTGTCAGGGGCAAATCATGGACGATTAGTGGTCACTGCTGGTTAAAATAAGCGATGGCAGACGGGACAAAGGACGATCTGTAACACTTAGTGCTACATTTAGTGAGGCAAAACCTCCAACCTGAGGTAAGCAACTGTAACTCAACACAGAGGGGATGTTGAGAGTCTGAGACAATAATATAATGACATGTAACATTAACATTGAGGGTGTCTCAATTCCATGGGCGGATTATGAGACAGTGGGGCTCTGGGCACAGACGTACAATGGGCCCCACCACCTGTCATTCTATGTCTCCTTGTGGTTGTTTTCTTTCTTTTTGAGATAATTTTGTGTCCTATTTTTGTTGTTGTGTGTCTCTGTAGTCATTTTTGTGTCTCCTTGTGTTTTTTTTTTGTCTCTTTGAGGTAATTTCATGTCTTGTTTTATTGTTGTGTGTCTCTGTTGTCATTTTTGTGTCTCCTTGTGGTTATTGTTTGTCTCTTTGAGATAATATTGTGTCTTTTTTTGTTGTGTGCCTTTGTAGTCATTTTGTGTCGTCTTGTGGTTGTTTTGTGTCTGTGTGTAGTTGTTTGGGTATCTTTTAGGGGTGGAAGAAAAAATTAAATCCAGCATAGTATTTTGCGTGGCGATATTGTATTGATACACAGACACGAAGTGCTGATCATTTATTATAAACATTATTAATTTTTGCAAATACACTCTTTAATACAATATTTGGTATTTAACTCAGATGAACAGAAAACTTTATCTTATGACGTAAAACTGATGTTGGCAAAGTTTTCCTTTGGCGAAAGAATTGGGAAAAAAAAGTTAAGAAATTGCAATGTATCGCAATATATTTTAGCACAATCCTCAGCATATCAAAATATTGCAATCATACCGTGACCTTAGTATCCTGATAATATCGTATCGTGGGTCCACTATCTTTTAGGTAATTTTGTGTCGTATTAGGGTGATTTAGTCTCTATTTTAGCTAATTTTGTGTCTTTTTGGCTTGTTTTGCATCTTTTGTGGTCATTTTGCGTCCCTTCCCTTCGTCAGTATGTATTTATTTCAGTCACATTTTACAAGTGAAGGCCAGGAGGCCCCCTGAAATTTTGGGCCCCTGGCCATGTGCTTGGTATGCCCGTTCAGTAATCCATCCATGGGCAGTTTATTCAAGCGTCCCAGTGAGCCATGACAGTGCGACAGTGTGCCAGCATGTGCAATAACAGGACCCTGAAACTTAAAAAAATAAGCCATCAATGATTTTATTATGCACACGTTCTTTTTCTACTGTTAGATATATTCTGTAAAACAATATTATGCTCCTGTTCAAAGATGTCTACACATACTGTAGCTGTCTATGCTAAAAAATAACTTGTTTGTTATTTGTTAAGGGATATTTATTTGGACTAATTGAAGGAGATTTTTCTATATCAACATTTCTTTGGGAAAATGTTGAAATCCATCTTAAGCAATGAATTAAATGATGACATTGACTAAACACTGAGTTAAATTAGTACTGTCAGTTTGCAGTGACATGTGTATTATTTAAGAAATAATGTACTCTCTAAACACAAGAGAGTTTAAAATAATAATAAATTAATTACTCTTGGTAACAATATGACAGCACAATATTGGCTGAATGACAAAAACAAGATGTTACATACCTCAGGTTAATACGGCATTTTCATCTTTGAAAATCCTCTGCGGTTTAGTTGTGTGATTAATAGAAGTTGTCTTACAGCTCCGGTTGCTATTGTTTTTTAGGATGGGCATCCCAGCTGAGATGATATCCTATTGAGTCCCTCTAAGAAGAGGAAAATTTGAATATGCATGATGCAGTTCTCCTAATAAAGCCCAGCACCAGTCCCTTAAGAAATGAATAATTAATGCTGAGATGAATTATGCATTTAATTGACCAGGAGTTGTCTGGCATAAACCAATTAGGTGCCATTGTTGGTGCAATCTCTGGTTACCTTTGTGGTAAACAATTTGGGCAGCTCTGTCTGATGGTCGACTGGCACTGGTGAAAAAAATAGCCTGTAAATGGTAGATATGGCTACAGTGCATGGAAATGAGAAAACACACCCTGCATCTGATGTTTTATCCACTTCTATATCCACCATAGGAGTATCATGCTGGTACTGTGGTAGTGATCAGCAGCTGGACTTTTGACCAAAACAAAATGATCCTCACACATCACACCTATTTTGGCCTCCCTGCACTCGCTTCCTGTTTCTTTCGGAATCCATTTTAAAGTTATTTTACTCACAAAGCTCTCAATGATTTGACACTGGAGTATATAACTGAGCCTCTTGCATCGTGCCATCCAAGTCTGGGTCCTCTCACTGTCCCAGGGTCCAGGTTAAAGACAAAGGGTGATCAAGCATTTTCAGTTCTTGCTCCTCGGCTTTAGAACAGCCTCCCACTGAGCATCAGATCAGCTGACTCTGTTCACATCTTTAAATCTCGTCTGAAAACTTACTTTTACAGATTGGCCTTTCCTGAAAGTTGACTTATTGTGTGTATAGGAGTGCATGTATGTGCAGTCATGTGTATATGTATGCATGCTTACAGGTATATATGTGTTTAAATGTATATGTTAGCGTAGGCGTATGTATATGCTTATGAAAAAGTGCTCTACATATAAAGTTTTTAATATTATTATTATTATGTGCAAAGAAAAGTAAAGTGGTAAAGGGGTGAAGGTCTGCCAACTGAATAAGCTTTGATGGTTTGTATGGGTGTGCTTATATCAGTGTCCACATATTAGTGGACAGCCTCCTTAACATAGGTGTAGAATCAGTGTTGAAGTTCATTCAGTGGAAGTCCAGTAGTCCAGAGGTGATCTGACAAACCGTTGATTAACCATGTTATATTTATTTCCTTAGTGGTTGCCTCAAAAACCCTTAAGTTTTGGAACCAAACAGTAAATTAACGTTAGTTAACATTTCATATGTGGAAGAGACTAGCAAACAACAGTCTCCTTGTAGTTGTGTTGTGTCTCTTTGTAGTTGTTTCGTGTCGTTATGGTTGTTTTGCTTGTTTTGTTGTTATTTTGTGTCTCTTTAGGGAACTTTGTGGTCATTGTCTGTCACTCTGTAGCCATTTCGTGTCTCCTTGTTGTTGTTTTGTGTCTTTTTGTAGTCGTTAAGTTCTTTTGAAGGTAATTCAGTGCGTCTTTGATGTAATTTTGTGTCTTTTTTGGTTGTTTTGTGTCGCTTTGTGTTTCTTTGTTGTTGTTTTGTGTGTCTTTCTGGTTGTTTGCCCTTTTTTGTTGTTAATTTGTCATTACTTTGCAGTTCCTTTACATCTTTATGGTCTTTTTGCGTCTCTTTACAGCCATTTTGAGTCTCTTCCTGGTCAGTAGACCTGCTTACATTTGTGCCTCTTTGGGGTAATTTTGTGTCTTTTTTATTTGTGTCTCTTTGTAGTTGTTTAGTGTCTCCTTGTGGTTGTTTTGTGTCTTTTTGTAGTCATTTGTGTCTCTTTCGGGTAATTTTGTTTACTCATTGGTTGTCGTGTGCTACTTTGTAGTCATTTTGTGTCTCCTTGTGGTTGTGTTGTGTCTCTTTATAGTCGTTTTGTGTCTCTGTGGTTGTTTTGGCTGTTTTTGTTGTTATTTTGGATCTCTTTGAGGTCATTTTGGTACTTTTTGGGTCATTGTCTGTCACTCTATACCCAATTTGTGTCTCCTTGAGGTAATTTTTTTGTCTTTTTGTGTCTCTTTGTGGTAATTTTTTAATCTCTTCCTGGTCGGTAGGCATACTTGTTAATTTGAGTGACATTCGCAAGTGATGGCCAGGGGGCTCCGACACTTTGGGCCCTTGGGCCTGTGCCCCTTAGGCCCATTCAGTAATCTATCCATGCCTATCTTTATAGACTATAGACTATATAGCCTAGATCTAACTATAAGTTTCACATGAATTACAATAATAATACTGTATTATTTTGAAGTACAATAACCCAATTCAATTTCACACACACACAAAAAAATTAAGGATAAAAATAAAAAAATAACTTGGGTAGATGTGATCTGACAAACCGCTGCTAAACAACGGATTAATTTTTCTTAGTGGTTTCCTTGGAAACGCTGAGGTTTGGACCCCAACAGTAAATTAACGGCTGTTAACGTTTCAAACAAACGGAAGAAGCAAACAGCAGCAGCGCAGCCGGGGGGGATAGGTTTCTCAATGCTACACCTCTCATGTGGAAGAATTGGTTTCCATATCAGATGCTATCTCCAGTTACGTCTCCGGAGGCTCCGGACACCTGCCGCTGACACATTTTGACACCCGGCGCCATTACTGTTTGTTTGTTTGTTTGTTTGTTTTTCTGTTAGCTAACGTTCAGTATGCCGAGCACACCAGGGAGAGGTGATTTGCCGCCGACCAAGACAATAACTGTCTTCAAGAACGGAGACGCTTTCTCTCCCGGAAGAAAAATAGTAGTGAATTTGCGGCATTTGACGACCTTTGACCATTTGTTGACCTTCCTGACCAGACTGATCGAGGCTCCGTTCGGGGCCGTCAGGAGGCTGTACACTCCCAGAGAGGGCCACAGGGTTCAGCACCTGGACGACTTGAAGCATGGCAGTGTGTATGTTGCAGCCGGAAATGAGCAGTTCAGAAAGCTGGAGTAGGTACCATGCTGTAAAGTGTGTGTGTGTGCGTGTGTGTGTGTGTGGGTTATAGCAGAGAGGTCAGGTCACTGTAACCGAGGACGAGCTCCATCCTGGGTCATGAGAAGGTGCATTCATTTAAGCTAACGCTAGCTACATGGTCAGCAGGTCGGTTGTCTGCAGTGTTTGCTGCTTTAGTTTGATGGGCATTCAGCTGGGGTGGTACACCATAGTCCTTAAAATATGTCTCCATCTCATTACCTTAATTCTCAAGGGTTTCAATTTTACATTTACTGATACATGTTTTAACTAAAGTCAAAATTTTGGTTTGCAGTCTACTGTTTAGGTTTAATGTGCTGGTATACTTGTAGTCCAGTTAGCAAATTGCCCAGAGCACTTTTATATGACTTACAGCTGTAAAACCAGTATTTTATTTGAACTGGTATTATCAGGTGTAGAGATGTCCTCCATCTATCTTCATGGGCGGACTATGAGACAATGGGCCCCTGGGCACAGATATGCATAGGGCCCCTCCACCTCTCCTAGACAGGAGCAAGACACACAGACATGGTGGTTTTGTGTCTCTTTTTGCTCATTTTGTGACACCTTGTGGTTGTTTTGTGTACTTTTTGGTCCTTTTTTGTCTCTTTGTAGTCATTTTTTTGTCTCCTTGTGGTTGTTTTGTGTCTCTTTGTGGTAGTTTTGTGTACTTTTTGGTCGTTTTGTGTCTCTTTACAGTCATTTTGTGTCTCCTTATGGCTGTTTTTTGGAGTTTTTCTGTCTCTTTGGGGTAAATTTGTGTACTATTTGGTCCTTTTGTGTCTCTTTACAGTCATTTTTTGTGTTTGTGTCTTTTTGTTGTAACGCTTGTTTGTTTGTGTCTTTTTGTTGTCGTTTTTGTCACTTCGAGGTAATTTTGTGTACTTTTTGGTCATTCTTTTGTCATTTTGTAGTGATTTTGTTGTCTCGTTATGGTTATTTTGTGTCTTTTGGGGGTATTTTTTGTACTTTTTGGTCATTTTGTGTGTCTTTGTAGTCGTTTTGTGTCTCCTTGTGGTTGTTTTGTGTCTTTTTGTTGTCGTTTTTGTCACTTTGAGGTAATTTTGTGTACTTTTTGGTCATTCTTTTGTCTCTTTGTAGTGATTTTGTTGTCTTGTTATGGTTGTTTTGTGTCTTTTTGGGGTATTTTTTGTACTTTTTGGTCATTTTGTGTGTCTTTGTAGTCATTTTTTGTCTCCTTGTGGTTGTTTTGTGTCTCTTTGTAGTAGTTTTGTGTACTTTTTGGTCATTATGTGTCTCTTTACAGTCATTTTGTGTCTCCTTATGGTTGTTTTTTGTAGTTTTTCTGTCTCTTTGGGGTAAATTTGTGTACTTTTTCTCTTTTGGGGTAAATTTGTGTACTTTTTGGTCCTTTTGTGTCTCTTTGTAGTCATTTTTTGTCTCCTTATGGTTGTTTTATGTCTTTTTGTTGTAGTTTTTGTCACTTTGAGGTAATTTTGTGTACTTTTTGGTCATTCTTTTGTCTCTTTGTAGTGATTTTTGTGTCTCCTTATGGTTGTTTTGTGTCTTTTTGGGGTATTTTTTTGTGTCCTTTTGTAGTCGTCTCTGTCTCTTTGAGGTAATTTTGTGTGCCCGTGAGGTGCATTAAGTATTCCATCCATACTTATCTTGATAGGACCATCAAACTGTAGGTTTTACATGTACAGTACCTTACACCGGGCTTTTAGTCATTTACGTGTTTGTTTAATGTCTTACAGCTATTGTGCGATAACAACCAAGAAGCCTCAGAATAAGAAAAGAGAACAGGTAATACCACTTTGTGTTTTTCTAAGTCTAACCTACATTTTCAAGTGCTATATTACGTGTGACCATATTAGGATATGGAGCCGTGGTAGGTTGCAAGATAACGGTCCTGTTATCACTAGAGCTGCAGAATTAATCCAATTAATGGAAAGGTTACAATTCGGTGATTCAAGCTTCTTTAAGTTGAGATGGAATGAAAAAATCCTTTTTAACCCTTTTACATTGCATATCCCAAAGAATTATATCAAATACTGAAGCTAGATAATCTTAAAATGCTGTTTCATCTGGACTGAAGATGTGAATATTTTCTGGCTTCTTTACTCCTCTGTGACAGTAAACTAAATATTTTTGGGTTGTGGGTAAAACAGGGCATTTAAAGACATCATCTTGGGCTTTTAGAAACACTTATCAGCATTTTTCACCATTTTCTGACATTTTAAAGACCAAACAACCAATCCATTAATTGAGAAAATAATCAACAGGTCAACCGACAGTGAAAAGAATATTGTCAGTTAAAGCCCTAATTATCTCATAACATCAGAGTTGGAGTCATACACTTAAAAATGCCTGATTACTTATTTTCCACCAGGTCATGTTGATTTTGTAACCCCTAGTTTTGACATTTTCAGATCCGACCTGTTGTTCACAGCAGAATAGTAGTTTCTGCTCGCTGGAAGAGAACAGTCGATGAGTCCTGCACAATTAAGTGAGTATTTATTTTAAGATACAAAGTCATTCTGGATGTAAAAAGGTTCATGTTTTTGCTGCTTTATGTAGTAACGAAATAATGTTTCTTTTCCGTGTTTACTTTTTAGCAATTAAATTACTGTTGTGTCCTTCATTTTTGTTGTGTTTCATAGTGTCTTGACCAACGGAGAAATCTTGGCTCCTCCAGCTCGAATAAGGATCCCAAAGCATACTCTTAGAAGCTGGGAGAATGTTTTAGCCATGGTGACAGAGAAAGTGCATCTGCGCACTGGTGCTGTGTTCAGGTGATGTACGACGTCGGCACACTAAGAACCCTTATAGTTTTAAATTAATCATGTACCAAGTGAAGGTTCAACCTGTAGTTTATACATAGAATACATACTTTTATAATTCATGACATTTGAGGCAAGACCTTTTTTTATGAAATCTAACCAGTCAAACCATTGTTTTAATAAAAAATGGTGTACATTGCAAGAATCTAAGTTGTAAATAGTTAACTATTGACAATACTGACTCTTGTTTCTCTGTAGAGCTCAGCTTCTGTAATATAGATTGGAGGAAATATGATTAGTGGAGGCTTTCCAGTCAGTTTAAATGCAGCAACATTCAGCAGAGCAGAAGGATTTTTCTAATTAATTAGTGATTTGGACCATGTCAAGTTGTGATGGGCCCATAGGAGTTAATCCAGAACTGCTTGTTAGGCGAACACAGCTTTGATGAATTTTTAAAAAATACGCCTACATGAAGTTTAACCACTCAAACAATATTTAAGACATCTCTTTCTCTGTTATTATCCCAAACACTGACTGTAAAAGAAAATTTGAAACAATCAAAAAACATTGCTCTTATTTATAGGATTTCTTAATTTGTGTTCCCAGGCTTTGCACGTTAGATGGACGTCCTCTCTCCGGCCCCAGTGAACTGGAGAACAACCAGTACTATGTGGCAGTTGGTGCAGAGAAGTTTAAAGATCTCCCATATGATCGCTGCAGGCCCTATGGGGATATAATCAGGGAAAACAACGTGATCAAAGGGTATGACACCTGTGATTTCAAATAAGTTATTATGTTCTAAATAAACACTGGATTCTATTTTGATGTGAAAGGGAAAAAGAAAATATGTCAATTGTGGTTTCCCCTATTTGCCCTGCAGCCAAGACATCCTGCCTGCTATTAGAAAGACAAGACATCCAAAGGATGCGGTGAGTACTATCGCTTCAGAGTTGAGTGCAGTTTGCCATCTGGCTGTTCACTTTCTTGCGACATGCTCAATTGTTATTATTTTTTTTCTCAGATTCCCTCTGGTTTATTGCTGTAACACCTTGGTACTATCACAGTCGAGAAGCGTATCTTTGCACACACAGCATTTCAATTAACATTTCCCACGTGTGAGACTTGTTGTGGGGGTGCAATTCGTTATGAAACAGCGCTATCATCAATCACTGTCTGCGGGAGGCATTGAGTTACCTTTGCTTTCCACTTTGATGGGTAATCCCCACAGAGAAAGGCTGGCCCACTTGATCAAGTGCAGTGAGCCTCATAGACAGATCATATGCACCAGGGGGACTTCGCCGACTGAAAACAAAAAAAAAAAAAATCTCTTATTCAAACCAGAACCGGGACAATTTGTATTGTGATTAAGTAGACAGTGAAGTGCTTTGAATCCATATGAGGATTGCGCTGCTGTGGGCCCGAGATGAACACCAAATCACACGGTGAAGATGAGAACATGCCCACTCAGCAAGTTGAGGTGGAGATGGGGGGGCCCCCTGCGAGAGATGTGTCTGACATCTGATTTTTCTAACCATGAAAGATGACAATACTGTGGCAGATGCCAATTTTTTTCAGATGGAGAAAAATGCCCCATGCCTTATTTGTGGTGGACCGCCATTATATTCAGAAATATGATGAATATTTATTAGTAATATATTAGAATATGTTAAGATTTCTTCGTCTTATTCAAATGTGTGCATTCATAAAACAATATATGGAAACCACACTGCACTGTTATCAAACTTTGCTTAACTGAAGTTCAGTCTTTAGGTAGGAAAATCTGAATCAACACAGCTCAGACAACAGCCTGTGCCATCCCACACAGCACCATGAGGTGGAGACAGAGACAGAGCCATGGCTGTGTTTTGCATCCTCCAGCTCATTGTAGTATTAGTCATTCAATGGACATGATGCTGCCGCATTTTACTCCCTCTGCCTCCACGTCTGAACCCTCATGAATTTGTAAACATGATTTGACCAGTTAATAAGGACCTTTCAGAGAGGAAAGAAACATGTGACAAAAATTGCCCACTCTGTCTTGATCTGTCGCCTGTTTAGCTTACTGATTACACATACATTTATAGGGTCATGTCCGTCATTAATTTCAGTTTGACCTCACAAAACAACAGCAGTCTGGTTTGAAATGCCTGTAAAAAGATCCTTTAAACATGCCCACCTGAGGCTGCGTAAAATGTAACCTTGCTCTCGCAACCTCCCCCTGTATGGGATCACTGTCTGTCCTGTCCTGTCTGCACCGGCTGCGGAGCGTTTCTGCGCCGCTGAATGGGACATCTGGTCTGGAGCAACCACTGAAGTCTAAACTGACGGCTCTGCAGAGTGTAATATTGAATCTCTCCAGCACACCATGTTCCCGTCGGGAGCAAGCATATATGCTGAGTTAGGTGTTCGCAGACATGATGAGGTAGAAACTTTTGAGGTAGACGTCGCATAAAGAAAAGATTAATAGGGGGGGGAGAGGAATGCAAAAGGAAAAAGGGAATAATGATGTGCATCAAAGCAAGGTACTTTTGTATGATAGTGATAATAATGAGCAGTGCAATTGTGCTTCACATGTACTTATCACGGAGCATCCTGTGAAAACGGCCCAGAAAGGCTGACTAAACCTTTAATAGCTGCACTCCCTGACATCAGCGATTACTTGCTGCGGCTCTCCATTTCTCTGCTGTTTCTGGATGATGTCATTGGTGAGGGGAAGTAGCAATGCCCCGTGGAAAACTATACCTCCTGGCTGCTGCCAGCATGTCTGCTCACTGAGGACCCGGCCCAGGGAGTGGCTCCGACTGATACCACAGCCAGTGTGGCTGCAGGCTGCTTGGTCCAATTGGTTGGGACCCCCGTTTTCCCCTGGCTATCATATCACAGTGTCCTCTTGTTGACTCCTGTTCTCTGCCACTTGAGAGGGCCACAGATTATTTGCTGCTCGGTCCCCCTGAGCCCCCTTCACACTAACTCCAGCGCTCTCTCTCTCTTGGTCTCTCTTTCTCTGGGGCCTCCTGATACACACAGTTGTCTGCTCCCACAGGACATGGTACTGTAGATATGTAATGCAGAACGAGAGGCGAGATGACCTCAGCTTTTCCACTGCCGTGTTTCCAGTTGTGCTGCTACTTGTACTGTACTCTCCTGGCTCCCCGGCGCCCCTCGTCCTCTGCTTTCCGCTCCCCGAGTGAGACAGTCTTGATTTAACTTTGTTGATTTAAATAAGATCTATTTACATCTCACCACCAGGCTGTAAACACAGAAAACAAGCTGTTCAATTTTTGATTGCCCAGATGTATTTTGATTTTGAACTTTTTGGTGACGTTCTTTCACATCACTCACAGACGAATTAATGTTACGGAAATTAGCAGCTTACCACTGCGACAGCGCCACTGCTCTTCCGTCTTTGATCTGGTGCGGTTGTGTGGACACTGCAGCGATAAGAGTGTGAACTCTGTTTCAACTCTCCTTTCGCTGAATATACCAGGCAAACTTCACTCTTCTTTTGTTGTTTTATTTTTCTCCCTCGGCCCACCAACGGCTGTAGAAATTCAAAAGAATATCAACAGACTTTGCCTCTGCATTAAAGAAAGCAAACAAGTGAAGAAACAACGCTGCCGTTCCCCAGAGGCCATGTTAGTGAGCTTGCAAACACCATTGCCAGAAGTGTATTCTGGTGGAAGCCTGAGATCACTACACTATCCCCGGAGCCAGCCCAGGGATCCAGCCAGGCAGCTGCAGTAAAGAGCACTGTAGCTGAAAAGAAACATTAAGTCTGCTCTATCCCGCTCTCTGTGTCTGTGTCTCTCATTCTCTGTAAGGGAGACATACCTCACCTTGCTACCTACAGAGGGGATGAGGAGCCTGTGAGGAGAAAATTGCCTTTTGTGGAAGCATTAATTCAGATGTGTACCCTGCTGTCTGAACATCACTCTGAACTCTCCCCACTGCTCTGTCTCTCTTTTTCTCTCTCTTCCTCCCTCGCTCCTTCACTCTCCCACCATGCAACTAAGTCCCAAGCCTCCTTTTTTTTCCTCCCCTCTCCATCAATAACCTTCTGCTGTCTACTGCTGAAGAATAAGTTATTCCCTACGACTCCCTCCCTTTCCCTTTAAGCTTGTTTGGATTTTCATTGTTTGATCTGGCTTGATAAATAAGACAAATGCAGTTAGAAATTCATGGCTGCCCCATTTCATCAATAAATGATTAGTTTGCCACGCTCCCTAGTGATTGATAGGTTGTGCACGGGATGTATTGGAACCAGATGAATTCAATACAGTAGGAGTCACGGGGGAGCTACAAAGCATATCAGCTCATGAAAAATTGAGGCCAATGGAAAATGTAAAAAAGCGTTGAAAAGAGGGGAGAAACAAGTTTTGCCCCGATGCGTTTAGTCTTTTTTCTTCTTCCTCTTCCTCTTTACAAAACAACAGCAAAAAGTCGATGATGAATCACAGAGAAATCTGAGGAAATACGCCTTAATCTGTGCCCCTGTTTTCTCCTCTCTTTTGTCTCTTCATGTAGTTTGCTCACACAGGCTTTAGAGAGGACCTTGAGCACACAGCCAGGGGCCAGATGAAGAAACAAGCCAAACCGGAGAGAACCAAACAACAGAGGCAGGTGTCCAGAAACCCAGTTCTCTTCTCGACGGGGGGTAAGCAGAGCAATTCTATAGAAATATCTCTCTCCATGTCTCTCTCTCCAGCCCCCCTGTCCTCATAGCGTTTTTTTTTCTCCCTCCAACACCTCCTTTCTCACCAATGAGATATGAAGAGCCCTGTTTGCTTTTAAGACAAATTTATATGTATATGTGTTACGGTACAGTATTCCTTTGCATATGTAAGCATTCATGTGTAGGGTTACATTTGGGCTCACATATAGGCATATACACTGTTATACATTCTTCTGTGTGTATGGAGGAGATATGTGTGTGTTTGGGTGCCTAAAAAAACCTAACATTTGGCAGGTGAAGGAGCTTCCTTTGGATTCTCAACCTGTTCTTTTAAGTCCAAACAGAAGCCAGCTCCCTGCTCTTTTGAAAGAAACACCACTCTTTTCTGTGAATATTAAACAGAACAAGACTTCAAACACCGTCAAGGGGGCTTAAATCATAGATGAATTCAATCAGGCCATTTTGTTGAATATGTATCCAGAAAGCCTTGTTAACTATGTGGGGGGAAAACAAAATGCTCTAATTTTCTCCCAATGCGGGGATCAAAATGGTAATAAGTTATTAATCACAAATAGCGCTGACGAAAGATCATAAAAGTGACAAAATACTCCTTTAAATTGATGGGCTTGAACATTATAGCAGTTGCGCTGTTTGAGAGTGATACTGTGTTTATCATTAATACACAGTAATCGTGTGTTTGCTTCCTCTATCCAATTATTCAGTAGTTGTTTTCATGGGTGTTTGTTTTACCATCTGTGCGCAGTAATACAGTGACTCAACTTGAAAGACTTCCTGTACTGTAACATATATAACATAGATGGGCTAATAGGCACAAATTAAAACCTGCCATCCTTTCATATGCTTCCATCCATCCATTTTCATGGGCTTATCCGGCCTGGTCACATGGGCAGCAGGCCCAGCAAGGTAATCCAGACGTCCCTCTACCCAGCAATGTCTTCCAGGTCCTCCTGGGGGATCCCGAGGTAGTCCCAGGCCAGATGAGATATACAATCTCTCCAGCGTGTTCTGGGTCTGCCCTGCAGACCTCAAACAGTTGGACATGTCCGGAAAACCGCTAATGAGAGTTGCCCAGGAGGCATCCTGATCAGATGCCCAAACTCCCTAAACTTGCTCCTTACAATGCAGAGCCCAGGCAGCCTATAGAGGAAACGTATTGCAGCTGCTTGTGTCTGCAGTCTCAGTCACTACCTAAAGCTCATGGCCATAGGTGAGGGTTGGAATGTAGATGCGCTGGTTAATACCTCGTGACCACAGTGGTCTGGTGTAACGCCTGCATGACTGCTGACACTGCACCAACTCACGCCATCTCATGCTCCATTTTAACCTCACTCGTGAACAATTCCCCAAGATACTAGGGATGTTCCTGGCGACCAGTTTCCCTGTCGACTAAATAAAAATTTTAATTAAGACTAGTCGGCTAGTCTACAGAAGGAAAACACTCAAAAAACAGTCGCATTTTAGCACAATCTATTGTTAGGTATTCAATATATTGTCTCAAAAAATATTGTGTGCATCAAGAGCCCTTTGAAGCCTTTAATCACAATCTTCAACAACCATGTTAGATTTTAAATGCCGCTGAAGTACGAGACACTTTGCGCCATATGAATGTGAACATGACGGCAACTCAGTCAAAAGTTAACTACTAAAATAACATCTAAAATAAATAAATTGTCTCTGAGAAGTGGGGCGCAATGAACCTTGCAGATTATCCGACAAAAATGATAGCAATTCACTTTAACGTTAATAAACAACAGCTAAATTATAATTAAATTTCAGCTAAAATGAGAGGCATTTTGCACCGTGCAGTATGAATGTAAACCCTGCACATTATCTGACAACTCTCACTTAAAGTTAACAAATAATATAACATCGCAAAAAAGGTAAATTGCTGCTGAATTCATTTTCTAGATCAAAGTACTGCCAGACTGCGCTGGGGGACTGCTGTCTGACAGCTCTGTAGCACCCACTAGAGGCGGGCGGCTGCACGACAGTTAAGCAGCCTTGTCTATGAATAAAACACTAATTAGTTTAACCGACTAATATTACTGGTGCCGACGAGCGAGGGTGCGGACGTTTAATCATTTATACGTTTATATGCATCCCTACAAGATACTCCTTCACTTTGGGCAGTAACTCACTCCCAACCCAGAGGGGGCAACCCACCGTTTGATGCTACTAAGACAGCTGACATCATTAAATAGAAGTGACTATTTGACTCTCTCTTGTTGAGCCTATGATGATGCTGTTGTTTGGGGCCACACCCTTTGGACACTTGATCATACCTCTAGTAAGGGTTTTCTCCCACAAAGTCCTTCACTAAAGGCATGAGAGTCAGAAATCTGAATTTTACAAATCTTCAAATCACCTCTCTGAACCCCTCTCATACAGGCAATTGCTCTGAGTGTTCACAAGCATCATCTGGTACAGGATCAGCTTTTGGCACCAGCTTTCTTCCATCATTCTGCCTTTTCTTAACTAGTGTGAGTTTAGAAAGGGATCCAAAAGTGTAATGCCTGACTGAAAAACATAATGAACTCTACATGTTTTGTAGCTGCATAATTGCCTCTTTGAGCTATTAACCATACATGTTTCTATACATTGTTCCTTTGTCTTATCACTGATTAATCTACCATGCTTTGTTATTTATTATTTAAATGAAATTACTTAAGGCTATTGAAGTAGATTCAAGCTCAATAGTGTGTTTAATTATTCACATCCCACCCCGTCCAGCAGCCAGAGACAAAAAGGAGTTTGTTTACAAGGAAAAACAGTGTGACGTTGCCATATAAGCTATTCCCCACATGCATCAACAGCAACCTGTCACTGTCAGGAACTAACCCTGGAACTGAAAGTTCACGCTGGCCGGCCATATTCGTGGCAGGGCAGCTGCGGCTTTCAGTGGCCCTTTCGTCTGTGGGACCACTCTAAATAAATAAATGGCTTGACAGCGACATTGATCTCTTGTGAAGTTGAACAGGAGAGGCAAAGGGAGAGAGGGCAGTGAGGGATGGAGGGGTGTAGAGAGGGAGAGAATGAGTGTGCAGAAGAATGAGACGGTGGCTGCCAGCCGATGAGGTAATTGTGATTAATCACTTTTCTCAGAGGGCAGCGTGTTCAATGCACAAAACAAAAGGAGTGAGATGGCAGGAGCGGCGGAGGTGCAGGAAGACGGCCAGTTGAAGGTGGACCTGCCTATTGATCAGGTGAAGCACAACCCCATACTGCAGTGCAACCTGATGAGGTCTTTAGCATACAGTCTTTGAACAGCTTGGTCCTACAGTATTTATCTGACAGGAAGTAAGAATTCATCCCAGTCTAAAAACACTCTTATCAGCATCACTAAAGATAAAAAAAAATGCCCCCTGGCCATGTACTGGGTCCATTTAAATTCTGTATTTGCTACTGTTTGTGCTCATCTTAATTTTGGAGCGTGTTATCAGTGAAGACAAACAGAAATATGAAAGCTGATGAACATCACAACTAGCTTAGTTGGGTTATATAGATAAGTGTCTGCCGCTGTAGCATCCTAGCCCCATTTTCCTCTTATTAAACTTTAACCTTTCTGTGTTTTTTAGCTTCAAAAAGAATCAAGAATCTACTTCTAGTACAGTATAACATTTTCTGCCCAGAATAAGACTCATGAATGCTCAGTAGAACAAGTTGCATAAATATATAAATATTTAGCAAAATCAATACAGCAGTACAGTACAGTGTAAGCCAAGGGGGATCTTGTTTTTTCCCTCCCTGCAGGTTGAGGCCAAGATAGTCGACGAGGAGTACGAGGATGGGAGTTGTTCTGCGAGTCCCTGCAAGGCCTCCCTCCATGATTCAGACAACTTGTGTCTGCAGAGGTCTTTGTCTGCAGGTTCCAGGAAGGATGTAAGTACCCTTATTATGAGTTCCATGTAGTTCCTACTTCATGTTTAGTTCATTTTTACTTTATTATTATGTCCAATTGTTTCATTTGCTTTGGGATTAGGTCATAAAAATGCTCTAACCAGCAATTATGGTGATGACCATTTCCATAATTGCAAGAGCGCCATGTAGATGTGCTTCCAGCAACTATACTTTTGTCTCATTTGTGTGCAAGTTGTTTTTCCGTCTCTACAGTTCTCTCTGTGTGTTGCGTACTGTGCATTTACCAGCACAGGCTTTCTTTAGGGCGAGGAGACACAGGATTACAGACACCTGAGCCCCAGGTGTAACTTTATGTAGTATTATAGAGTTTATGGAGCTCAGCTGTAGCCACAGATACTGTAGCATCGAGCTTAGAAAATACACAGAAGTGTGCATTTGTGATTAGACTAGAGCCTCGTAACAGTATGTGGCTGCATTTGATGTCTGCCCTTTACTCTGGTGATTGTGTGCGTTCGCAGTGATGAAGTAGGCCTGAGCTGTGTATACAGATGTTTTTGCATGGATCCGTGGTTCCTAGAAATTACAGTCATTTAAATACACTTATTTTTGCTCTAATAATCCTCGAGGGACGGCAATATGAAGCAGTGTAACTGTGATGAATGCACACAATAGTTGGGTGATATTACTATTCCAAGCAATTTCATTCGGCTTTGAAATGAGAAGATATTGAGTCTTATTTAAGCAATCAATAACCTTGAACATTTTGTTTTAATGAAAACTATAATTTCAAGCAGTGGCAATTACACCATAGGGGAATGTTTTGGTGTGGTGATGGTTATGCTGCCGTATGCACTTTTGTAATAAAGATATTCTTATCGGGGTAATTATTGACTTCTTGGGGCCAGTTATGACCCCAGCTAAAGACCTCATCAATAGCTTAATTCATTGCTTATCACTTTTAGTCATACAGGAATGTTGCTGATTCAGATTGGCTATAGATTGCAGGGAGAGACCATTAGATAATGGAAAATAATAATAATAATCCCTGGTACGAACTCAGCTACTTTTTGCAATGATCATCTCACCAAGCATTTGTCAGTTAACAAAGACTGACATAAGGAGAAGGCAGGGCTTTTTGTTGCAAGCTCTTCAGCTCTCTCGCTAAATTCAGGGATGTCATCTAACCCTAAACTATAGAAAGTTACAGCAGATTATAAAGGAAAGCTACTCTTATCAGAACACTCTCTACTTCACCAAAATGTTACCCAGAAGAATGAGACGGCTGTATAATCATAGAGGTTGTCATCAGAACAGAATTAACGATGCTCCAGGTGAGGCTTACCAAACTCAAAATATAACATCATTGATGCATGCTCTCCTATTTTCCCTCTGAGGCCAAACAGGCTGTCGCTGTCTCGTTGTCAGCAACCTCATCATTTAAAGGGCTGTGAATAATAATGAGGGATAACTGCACTGCTATGACTCATACTTTGAGCCGAGTTCGGACAGATTTCCTTCCACTCCGGCGCTCATACGTGCTCGCGAAATGCCCCGTGCACTCCGTATATGTGCATGTATATAGTAGATATTGATGACCAAATTCAATTACATGATTACATTTTCAGCCGAAGCTTTAAATGATTTATTGCATTGAATTTAAATAGTGAATACATTTACAGACAGCACACCGGTGAGGCAGTTGTGTGCACGCGATATTGACCTGTGCGGTCCAGGCCAAATAAAGAATAACGAGATTCAGCATCTCTGCCAAGTGGAGATGTCCGCTGGGAGTGAAGGCAGGCTATCTCAGTGGAAGAGAGCGAAGGATGGCGGGCTGGAGCCTGATGCACATTTATCAAAGCTTTTCTTATAATCACTTGACTGACTTTTGTTGGGCTTTCTGAAGGTTGGGTTTTCCTTTAGAGTGCACTCTGTTAAGGAGTTGATTGATTTCATGAGGGGGGACTCTGTCTATGTTGTAGATGTCATACACTTTGAGGAAATGTGGACAAGGGTAGGTTTGTACTCACTGGTTCGGCATTGTGTTTACAACTATCATTTGTTTTGATTTAACAATATTGGCTGATTTATCAACCAGTGAGCTAAGCATTTTTTCTTAATTAATATTGTTAGAAATGCCAATACGACTAGGGATGTTTGATCAATTGTCTTCCTCTTCTTAAGAATTTTGTGATAAAAAATCGAATCATTATTGAGCGCTGCATTGATCCATTCCTTTCCTTTTCCAATGCCAGTCCATTTCATTTGTCTTTCAGCTGTTTTTCCGTGCTCCTATTCCATGGAGCTTAGGTTAGCCGTTTCAAAGGCCTTATTCTCCCCATGCAAGGTCAACTATAATCAACTCGAGACAATGTCACCGCCTTGCATTTCCAGAGAGCTAGGCAGAGGAAGACGACTCCTCTGGGCTTTTAAGGACCCACTGCATTATACCATTCAATTACTGTTCATTAGACAGTGTACAGCCATTAATCAGACTGAGATGTTCTGCTAGTCCTCAGCGGGGACAATGAACTGGGGAAATTTATTCTGGTTTCCTGTCTGGGCCGCTGTTTAGTGGCAAGGAGAGAGATGACACTTTGGAATGCGCTGAAGCTTTCAGTACAGAGACATCCTAAACTGAGCCGCTACTCCAGTGTCTGTATCTTTTTTCAAGCGAAGTTCTCTGCTTCATGCAGCCTTGTCTTTGAATTTTTAAGAAACATGGGCTTTGTCAGAGATTTATTGCATATGTGGTAGAGTATTACGAATCTGATATATCACTAAAAGGAGAGAAAGCTGACAGATTTACCGATTAGAGCTGCATATGCATTGAATATGACTAGATGATGATATGAGAAACTGATTTATGTTTTCCAGGAGGCTAAAGGCTGGGGTGTGTGTTCCAGGTTCCACAGAATGCGATCACGGGTGTCCCAGTTTTTCAAGGGTAGGTTCATCAAAGCATAAAGCCTGGTAGTAGCTCACTGGCAGCAGCGGCGGCGGCCCCCACGTTCCCCTCCACGGCACCTAATGCACCCATAAAGAGACCACTAATACACTCTGCATTACCAGTTCCTCCCTCACATTGCATGTCACCGGATCCGCAACCACCTCTCAACATCTGGGAGAGCTTTACGCCATGCTTTATGGAGACCATCTGGTTGAGTGGGTTTTTTTGCCTCCCCAATCTCAGATGACTTATTCTAGTATTAAAGACACCTGCGCATCAAGGTGTGCCATGCTGAGAGCCTGGGATTATTCACTACGCTTTATATTTCCCATGTCGTTTGTAATTTGGAACCACTCAGACAGAATGAGAGGGATATGTACCTTGTTACTATGAAAATCCATTTTTTTCCCTCCCTGACTTCTTATTCGAAGTAGAATTGCATGGTCTGACTTTTATTTGATTGATCTAGAGAAGAACACATCTGACAAAATACAAAATAAGTGTTATACACATTTGATTATGGGGGGGAAGATAACATAGCGTTAAAACACAAACCAAAGCAATGATGTGAGCTTGACATTTTCTTTTGTTGGGGGAATATGCCTTTCAGCTGGATCGGGCAATTTCATTGTAATTGCCTACAAAACACAGGCTTTGGTAGTGAGGCATCCTCAATTGTTCCTTGTGAAAATTCCAAAGCTGGCTAAATGGAACGGGATGTGAATCCCTGCACGTGGTTATCGCTGTCTGCCCTTCAATCTGAGGTTTGCCCTGTCAGTGTGACACCAGGAAAATGACTGCATCCTGCGCTAACAGCAGGCTCCCTACCTCACTCACGTGTCATTCATGCCATCATAAAAGTACACAAATACATGTGCAGGCGCATATGTGCAGAGTTATCTAACAGACAGCACTTCACAGCAAGTGTTTTTTTATACACATGTGCATGATTTTTATGTATGTACATGTATTCTCTTTCAATTATCCTTATATTGATAGTACTAGAGGTTGAGATGCAGCTTTATACAATCTAGCACTGGCTCTGATTTCCCTGCAGAATATCAATGGACACTGCGGGGGGCATTTGAAATAAATCACGGCACATTATTGCTTGCAGACTCCAGGCCCACATACTCGTTTTTCTGTCCCTATCACATTATATTGTTGTTGCTGTTTATGAATGGTTCTGCATCATTCATGCCTCACATTCCCTAGCTGTCACAGTGGATCTGCAGATGACACAGATGCAAAGCTTAACGGGAGACTCAGAGCCGTAGAGGAAGGGAAGTGGGATGTGAAAGGAAACGCGAGCGATCTCTAACAGAATCAAACCTGCCTGCCACCTGCTTTGCATCAAAATGTCAATATCTGGGCCAGTTTTTATCCTTGAAAGGAGTTTGTCAGCTGAGTGAAAAAGGGAGGCTTTTTCTAAAAGCAAATCTACCATTAAAGTACTTCCCTTGCCCCCTTCATATGCTTTACCAGGGGTATTCCATCTTGACTTCCACGCATAACAGCGAGAGATACCACTGGGTTCAGTTTGGCTGAGATTCTCCTTCAAAAGTTATTGGCACCATGTACAATGGCCTTGTAATTTACGAGAACTGTTAGGGCCTCTGACAGAAGTTGTAAAGCATCTTGACTGATTGGGTAGATATGAGATGTGTGCAGTCATGGCACATCGTCGCCTATACGTGCGCAAGACACGCAGAGAGTTGCATGGCTTGCTCTGTCACAGATAAATTACTCCGCACAGTCAAATTAAGTTGTTGTAAATCACCCTGCGGACCCGAGACTAGTCCTGAGTGACGACCTTTACGCCTATTTGACTTTAAGTCTTATTTATGTTAATCACATCTGTATTATACCGACAGTAAAATTGTGTCATATCCTAAAAGGTCATTGTTTTGCAGTGCAGCATATGACAGGGACAGAAAAACACACTGGTTTTGTTGGTTAAGAAGTGTAAGAAGTCTTGAGAGGATAGTGTGACACGCAATGTTTACATTTTTTTTTTATCTTTTCTTTTTTGCAGGGAACATGAAACCTTAACATTCATTGCTTTGTTCTGCATGACAGTCCTTCAGAAGGTAAGTACTATTGCAAATAATATAATAAAAAAATCTCATTGACTTAAAGGTATACTATGCAGGATTTTTCTAAAAAACAATGTACAGACTCGTGTAAAAATAATCCCTCTCAGTTATCACTTATGGCCTACTAGAAGTGTGTGGCGGTGTATGTATCCGCAGAGACTCTTTTTTTCTTCTTTTTTTTCCTGTGTTCAGAATGTTCCTGGCACAGCGTGCAGGTGAGGTCAGGACAAAATCAGGGTGCCAGCAGGTCCTTAAGAAGTCTTAAATTAATTAAATTCGATGTTATAACAATAAAGCCTTAAAAGTCATTATATAGTCTTAAATTAGAATTTGTGAGATCTTAACTGCTACAAACATTTATCTTATTTCATTTATACGTCTTTCATGACAATGAGTGAAGCTTTTTAATGTAATGGTTTTAATTTCTAATGTTACAAATCTTTAAAAAACTGTAATACTGTCATTTTACTTATACTTGCACTTACCTGTTGGCAAAATGTAGACTGACTTAACTCACTCTAATAACCATATTCCTACATAACACCTACCTCTGCACAAGACCACATAGGCTATGTACTACTTGCCTGCAGTAGTTAGATAAACAAAACATGATTTGTCCAAAAATCTGTCCTAAATTTGGTTAAAAGTTGTCTTGAAAGGGTCTTAATAAGCATTAATTTAACAGTCGGATACCTGTAGACACCCTGAAAATGGTAGCAATCAGATGCCAGACTGTAAGCAGCAAGCATCCAAGAGGAAGCTTCAAAAATCGCGGACTCAGCCTTAAAATATTGCAAAAATATAGCGAGTCAGAATGCCAAGCAAGGTGAATCTGGGGTTGCCTTTCATTTTCATTTTTGGTGGCCATACTGTTCACAAACAGTAACCTACTGTTCCTGCATAGTGTACCTTTAACTTGTAATCTAAAGGGCATGACGCACAATGCAGAGTGTAGCAGTGCACCATATAGAGCACAGCAGTGTTCAGCAACCATATGGGGATACAGCATGTGCCATGTTATTAGTTTAACAACTTGTGAGCAGTACAGATGCTTGGTGTGGATATTAAGTGCTTCTGAAATCCCTCCACAAAGAGCTCCATGCTATTTACAACACTAAAGTAATCACGTGTTCTGTGGATGTTAGTCCTCTACAGTACGTCTTATGATACAGAATACATATTTATCCTCTGCTTCATTCACCCATCCTCGTAGAGCAAACGGTATCCTTGGGGATGGCTTCGCTGTGGGAAAATGAAAGCCTTTATTAACTTCAGTAAAGTTGGAGGAAAATGTATGCTTTTCTTCTCATTCATCATATACATGTCATGAAAGGGCCTTCAAAAGACAGCAGCTCCCAACAGCAATAAGTTTCTTCTTCTTTCTTTCTTTTTTTATATTCACATGGTGAGAAATAATAAGTTCTCAAAGACCGTATGTTGAAAATCAGCCATTGTGATGTGAGAGAGGCGTCTGCGTGTGATCTCCGCTGCACTCGACACGACAGGCTCTGTGAAGTGCACCACTGCCCAGTTACACATTAGCTTTGATTGCCAGTTTGTTCTGCGCGTAGCCCGTATAGCTTTGAACTGCGTCTCAAGATGAAAGCCAACCTTGTCCACATAGTGTGTCCACTGTGGACCGCTGCTGTTGCTTATTTGCTTCAGGCACCATCAAGGGCTTCGGGACTCCTTTTTTTTCTGTAGTTCTTTACCATGCTGGGATGAGCATTATGTATAATTTATCATACAATACATCCCGAGACAGCACCTCGTCTCGACTCCATTTTGATTTAATGCCTCTTCTTTCTTCCTGCATCTTGTGTTGACTGTGGTCAATGTGTGATACCACTAAGGTATGTCTTTGTTGTGTCCAGCAGATAGACTTTGATATTAGCGGCTCCCATGGTGAAAGCATCACCACTCAGTGCTTATCTCCCTCTCTTTCTCTCCTCCTCTTCCTCCTCCGAGCCACAGAATACAGTGTCAGACTGCTAAAGACCAGACGTCCTCGTTCTCTTCCGTCTCCAGAAGCCAGCTGCTCATGTATAAGATGAAACAGTGTTATAAACCAAATAAAAATGTCTTGCCTCTTGACAGCCCCACCGTGAATATATGGCCTCTTATTTCAGTGAATATATTGCATAATTATGTATGGTTATGAATATTACATGGAGCCTCACACTGAGTGCATGGTAAGATGCCTAATTGCGGAGTTTAATTATTAAGAAGCAAAGGTCCTGAGCGGGTTTTGTGAGAAGCACTTTTGATAAATTATTTTTTGCAGTTTTCTGATGAATTATTTTGGGGGCTTGTGTCTAATCAGCAGGCATAGTGGACGGCGTAACTGCTCTTGAGAGAGACTTATCTTCCCATGGAGAGGAATTACTATGCTGATTAAATCCACTGAAATCAACTAATAACTTAATGATATTGGAGTGGATCAAAAGAATGAATCATCGCCTCTCATAGTGGTGGCTATGAAGAACACAAGGGCACAGTGATGGGTGGAATGAGGGCTGTTGCCGTTGACCTCGGGGCACAGCTTTAATATTTCTGTGTAACATGAGGGAGAGAGAGAGAGCGTGTGTGATGGTATGTACTAAAGCAAACCAAAGCACCTCATATTAAACACAGTGTAGTTGCGCTTTACTTTATACTTCATATGAAGCACTTCAAGGAAAAAGTCCAGAGAGGCTGACTAAACAAGGAATAATAAACTAGATCTCCCTCAAGTACTGCCAAAGCCACTAGACACAGCTGCTTGTATAACTACAGTACTATTGCAACTGCCGCTTCTTCCTCTCCAGCATGTACCATAACTGAGGCGCCCACACATAAAAATATGCCTCCCTTGTTATGTATTCAGTTCAAGTGCACTTAGTATGCAGAAAAGTTTAAGGCTTGACCTCGGCTTTGCGTCGAAAGAAATTTGAAAATGAATAAAACAGGCCTCTCTGCATGTTACTTCAAATATAGAACTTGCACGCATGATGTATTCTTCCATAAAAGCTAATGGCTGCAATGCAGACAATAAGAATCATTGACCCACTTAATCGCAGCTCTGTGTCACGCTGTGACAGTGCGAAAGTTAGTTCACCACAACTGTAGGATCAAACACAGGGTAATAGCTGGGCTCCCTCTTACAAAATGCATGTCGGTCTGGCACTTATGAAACGCGGTCGGGCTGCCTTTTTTCGCCAGCCGGCACAAATATGTGAATAATTGATTGATATCGATGTGAGGATCACCTTGGTGGATCCAGTAGTTGTTTGCTTTAGAAGTCTCCTGTGGAGGGCAGGGGCCTGGCCATCTGTCAATAACACGTCGGTCGTCTCACATGGCGGCCTCTGACCGGCTCCAACGCTTCAGTAAGCAGCCGAGCAATTGTTCTCAACGTGATGTCAAATCAGCTATTCTGCTCTGAGAGGAGGCTTGAAGCTAAAGTGGTTCAGGTCTGTTTCAGTCAGGGGTCCATAAAGTTGGAAATAATGGGCACATGCTAATTCTATTCTCTTGCTGTGATGTGATTACAGTGATTATAAATGGCATTTACTCTATAGCACTCAAAATAATATGTGAGGCATGCTATACACAGAACACTTTTCATTTTTAATCTGCATCCAGGTAAAGTGATCACAAACACCTCCTTACAGCATGTACAAGCTATTGGACAGCTTCTGTGCAGTTGAACAAGTTCAGGTTCGGTGCCTTGCTCAAGGGTGCAGCGTGGCTGTTATGGAAGTTTTAAAGGACACTTTAGTTACAGCCTGAATAGGACAACTTTTGTATGTTGTGTAAGTGAAATGAAAATTGTCATGAAGGTCATTTTATACAGAGGTCTCCACATGCCTAGAGACCTGTATCGAGTCTCCTCGCAGGCGAGATGGACAGGTGGTGTTATAAAAAGACCTTTTTGCCACTGACATCATCCGTAGCCACCAGGAGGCCACTTTTCCCTCTCTGTCTCTCTCTCTGCCTCTCTCTCCGTTCCAGGCTGGTAGCTGCCCACTGTCTGAAGCTAATGGCTGGAAGCACAGCTAAAAGCTCTCAGTGTGATAAGGTAATGTGGAGTCAGAGAGGGAGAGAGTGAGTGAGGAGGGGAGAAGAGTGCTATATCAGTGAGACCATATATACTGATTATACAGTGATGAGGAAACAGTCTAAAAATAAAAACAAATGGAGAATGCTAGATGATATCACTGCACCCAGATTGCTGACTGCAGTGTTTGCAGTCATATCCAGATGGTTATGAAGCGGGGATGACGGTGGGAGCCGAGACATACTGCTGTCCTCTCGACTGACCTTGCTGATGTCATGCTTGAAAATAAAAGAGAGTAGCAATCTGTTTTTGCAAATACATAAGGGATTATGAACAAAAGTGTGAATATTAATGAAAACATTCTCATAAGGGTCCCACTTTTATCTGTAGTAGTTTGCAAAATGAAGCCTGAAAAGAAGAAAAATCGATACAGCTCTTATTGTGATATTTTGCATGGCAATTACACAGACGGCAGTTATTTAAATTATTAATATTGCAAATAGAAATTAAACTTTTGGTAGCCTTCTAGACTAATTAAATCAATTGTCTTTCAGTCCACTGGATACGTTTTGCTACAATAAATATGATTAAAGTGAACACAACAGACTGAAAACTTAAATAGAATTGATGTTGAAGAAGATGTTCTTTCGGGACATGACTTGCAGTTGAAAAAAGGTCATGAATCACAATATTTAGCAGTGTATGTTATGGTATTCTCATGGCCTGAAAGGAGGATTACAGATCCATCATGCAGCACTTGGCGTCCAGAGCCAGTCCAGTGACTTTCACTTGTCCCCAGGATGTCCAGGTGGTGTCTTTTCATATCACTGAGGACTTGTGCTGTCTCAGTGGTCTCGCACATGGTTCAGACATTCCATGTTCCAAGGCGGATCTTGTATTTTGGCCCTAGTAGACCCTATTTCGCACTCCTGATCTCTTTTTGCCTCTCATCAGGAGTGGTCATTCTGCCACCATTTTGTTGGCTGGGGTCTACTAAGTGCCTGATGTCAATAGTTTTGCTCAGTGTGTTTTTCATGGGGTGGCGTCGTTAGCGCCACGCCCAACTCGAGGGCCAGCATGCTGACTTTCATCTGGCTCCTGTCCTAAGACCAATCTGGTATGGTTGAACCTACCAGGGGCCGCCTGAAGTATGTTATGGCAATACTCAGCATAGTGAACGATGTCTAAAGTCGCAATAATATTGTATCGTGACTGTTTCAACTTTCCACTGACAGACTAATAATGTAATGTTATAATGTAACAATGTCGGGTGTTCATATTGAACGTGGCTAAAGTTTCAAACAATGAGTTAAACGTAAAAGTAATCCCTGTAAGCTGAAACTTCAGGCTCCAGACTGTTCGGAATAGTCTGTTTCCAACGTTTTTTTTTTTTCTATTTTGGCTACAAGATGACATCAAATCATAGGTACGCAACTGCAAGTGTCTATAATATTAGCCTACACTGCTACATGTAGCTACAGGCTTACATCAGGGAAGCGTAACCTTGATAGACGATGTTGTTAATTTTTCCCAGATTTTGGATCATACTCCTGCTTGAACATGTCCGGTTGCTTTCATTTGCGATTTTTAAAGGGAGAAATCGCCGCTATACATGGTCATTCCCCGGCTGCAAGTACACTGCTACATGTAGCTACATGCTCACGTTAGGGAAATACGTAATCTCGGTAGACGAAGTTGTTAGTTATTCCCTGATTCTGGATCATATTACTGTTGGAACCTGCTGTGATTTTCATGGTAGAAAGTGCCACTACTCTCTGTTTGAGTCATTCCCCGGCTGCGATGACAATGCAGAAATGCCCAGATGTAGAAGACCTGGAAACACTGACCAATCAGAGCAGACTGGGCTTTTTCGGGAGGGGGCTTAAAGAGACAGGAGATAAAGGGAAAATCTTAGAGGGAAAAAATACAGGTTTCCATACCTTTGTTTTTCAAACATGTTATAGTAGAATTCCAAAATACAAGTTTGAACCAGAAAACGAGCATAATAGCTCCCCTTTAATGTCCACTCCAGGCTTTCGTACGCCTGCTAATATCACAGCATCATGAGAGATAACACTTTCATATAGTGGTTATGTAATTTGTTCAGCCTTCACTGTCTGCAGATGGTGCCACCAGTCTAGATTACTGTTACATCAACTGCTCCCTTCTCCCTGCTCTCACCTTGTCTTCACTCATTTGCTCCTTTGCACCTCCCATCCACCACCAACACTGTGCGCACACACACGTATACAAGTGTTTTTTTCCTGTTCCTTCCCTACTGCTTCCTTTCCTCTCCCCCTCTTACTTTCTCTCTGCCTCTCTTTCCCTCTACACCCCCTTGTTTTCCTTTATCTGCTCCCAGTCTGGCTTGTCCTTAGTAAGATGGATGTGTGCATTCCCAGGGCAGATGGCCCTGTTGTTACTCTGTGTACCCGGCTCACACTTTAACACCCGGCCTGCTTGTCTGGCCTGACGGGCCATTGCCTGGGGAAAGGAATCTACTTCTACACCGTGCAGCAAACATGTGTGTTGTGCAGCTAACCGCATGGGTGCTCGCACCTTTTTTTTTTGTAAGGCAGTAGACTCTAGCAGACTGTGTGCCAAATACACAGATGGGTTCTTTCTTTAAGGATCACACGTTTTGTTGTAGGAACGCTTCAATATACATACATTAATTTACATAGTGAGTCATTTATTTTGTTAACATTTACCCTGAAAACAGTGGATACATTGTGATATATTCCAGTGTATTTAAATCCAAAGTAGCAGGTTTTTTAATAATAATTTCTTGCTAAGGGAACTTCAGCCCAGACAACTGTATCGCTGTGTCAGTATCAAGTTCAGGGTTTTGATCTTCTGAAGATTTTTAGACCAAATTAATTATCAAACCAACAAGGTCTGACCACTTCACAAATTCCTCCAATAGCTTCTTTGCGTATGAAGTCATATATCGGTGCGCTGTGGAGATGGAGGGCAGGAAAGACAATCAACACTGTACAAAAGCCTATGATCTGCGCTGTTTACCGCTGTTCCAATTAATCAATTGGGATAAAAGAAGGGCCACTTTAAGTCCCGAAATGGCGCAAAAAGGAGAAGTTTAATTTAAAAAAAAAATAAGCCACTGAAAAACAGCTGCAGATGTGGATCAAAAACTTCAGTCTTCAGTCTGGAGGAGCGGATTCAGCTAATTCTACATGTAAACGTTACAGCGTTGTGTGACTCATACTTAAAGTGTGATGCAGGTTAAATCTGTTTAGACAAGTTCTTCATGTTTAACAGCATTTCACCAGACCTCTGGAAACATTTCACCTTGTATGTAGAAAATAGTAGCTTAAGTTATCTAGTAACCTCTGGAAACATTTCACCTTGTATGTAGAAAATAGTAGCTTAAGTTATCTAGTAATGTTAGCTTGACAGAGGTGCGTCCATGTACAGAGTTGAAATATAAAAGACAGTTATATCCAAACACATTTGCTCCTTTCTGGGGTCATGTATTAGACTTTTTTGCTAAGGCCTTTAAGAAGGAGTTTCCCCCCACCGCTTTAACTGCACAATGAGCCAGGTAGAGTGAAGGATAGGTATGAGGCTGCAGGTCATCTCTCCATCCACACTGCAAGCGAGAAAATTGCTGCTTCGATTTTGGAAATCTGAGAAGCTCCTAACATTTGATATGTGGCTGAAGGAATTAGGTCATGTTTTACATTTAGAGAATATTAAATTCACTCAAACAGAGATTAGTTTGACTGAAGAATTAAAGTGAATGGGTAATGGTTTAACAGGTTAACTGGACCATGGTGTCATATGTCAATACCTTGTAACTTGTGGGGTAACTCATGTGTGATCTTTTCTTTCCTTTTTAGTCTTACCATCAATTCTCCAGTCCTGTTTTTTGTTGTTTTTTTTAGCTGTTGGTATGTGTCTTTACTGTATTTACACTGTTTTGCAAAAACCAATTAACAGAAACTTATTTGGCCAAAAACAAGATGGCAGTTGTTTCAGACTTGGAGCCAGACTAGACTAGACTAGACTCTTGTACACTTTAATCAGCTTACTGTGTAATGTTTGTAACATTAGCAGGTCTGAAGGACAAGGTAGTTTGTAAAAAAAATCACTTTTCTTTGTTTTGTATGGATCACTTGGACATGAGTTCTAACTTTTGCAGGTTCATCCAACCCTTTATTGTAGACACTAGTCACTCCAATTGACACACTATATTGATTTGTCACCGCCTGCCCTCCATCTGAATTGTGTGCGTCACAAAAGTCACATGAGTCTTACTCATGTACATTTTACTCACCAGAAGCTTCCAAATGTTTATCTTTCTTTACTAAACAAGATTTATTTCAGATTTAGGCTTTCCCTGAATATTGTATGCAGGTCTGTTAATATCTTTAATTCCAGTTTCCAACTGCCTTTTACTGCTCACGCTGAAACAACCACACTTAACCTTCCATGGTAAAAAATAGTCCACTTAAAGTGGGAAGTAGCGTCCCACATAATTAACCTGTTATTGTACATAGTTTCACATGTAGATTCAGTAGAGCACTTAAAATCTAACTGAGCTCTGCTGTTGTTTAGTCTGCTTTTAAGCGGACTGGACAGCTTTGTATGGACATCTTTGATACCAGTACATTAACATTAATTATCAGCACATCTGGGATGCTTCATGAGCATGAACATTAACTGTTTGAAACTTCCTGTTTATTCTTCCACGCCACTTGCCTTTTTCAATTATAAGTATCGTTATTATTTTCTAACAAAGGTTGTTGTTGCTGCATGCATGTGCTGCATGTGTTCAGTCTTTTTTTTAAACCTCCTGCCAAATAACTGCCTCTGATTGGGCATCGTTTTGCATGACGGCAACCTGTGCCTTTTTGATGGATTCGTTCCATTTCATTGCCATGATAAACTTTTACAACAGCTATCATTTACCGGCAGCATGCATGGACCTCTTTAGGAGATCTGTGCTTGATTTCTACACAGTGATCTAAGGATGATAAATCACCGGGTACGCATAAATTATATCAGCGAAATCACATGCAGCATAGGCCTTTTGTGTGGACATATGTAAATCCAGCCAGGGATGTTCGGCTGTGCGAAATTGCAGTCTTTGTCTACCCTCTAACCATACAATTTCTTTCATTTCAATCTCAGCACGCAATTGGAATATTGTCCCTTAGCTGCTCCTATCATATGTAATGAATGTGCTGCCCCAAAGGTGAGAGCCATAATTGATTAAAAACCATAATGTTTTTCCATGCCTCAGTGTAGTCAGTGATAAGGATATCTGTGATGTGTGGGGTGTCCTGTATGTGTGTGTGTGTGTGTGTTTGTGGGTCTGTGTGGACAGGACGGGACATCAAAGTCGTGTGCGATGTGGCTCTGTTTCATCCTGGCTAATGAAGACGCTGTGAGTGTGCTTCTGGGTCACAGTGGGAACATGCACAGCGAGGTCACTTCAAAGGCGGGATAATGACGGATTAAGTCTAAATCATGGCGGCGCTTTAGTCGCTGTCTCACATCTAGCCTGTCGCTTTGCATTTTATTAACAAATCATCGCAATATGATCTGGTAAAAATGTGCCTGCCTTAATTTCCCTTGTCCATCTTACTCTGGGCAAATCCTCTACATCCAGATTAGTGGATCGTGGTGGGCAGAGTGGTGGGCCTTTTTATAAACCCTTGATGGCGATGAAATATTCTTTCATTAGTGTCCATATATCTGCTCATGTATTCATGTTTTAATGCACTGCTCTCTCTGCAGTTCCTTATTGCTTTGTGTTGTGTCAGTGACAGTGATACAGCTTTTCATTTATGGTCGCCCTACAGCTTGCAAGCAAGATATTCTATCCTTGGCTGGTTCTGTTGTGCATTTAAAATGAACCTACACACCCACAGGCCTCAGCTCCCAGTCGATGAACAGGTAAAGCAGAACTTTCTGTATCATAAAGCGAGGAGTCAAAATGCTCCAACCCTTCGAACCGTACGTGAAGTAGAAATGCTTTAGAAGGGGGCGACACTCCAAGATTATAGAGCTCTTAACACTCTTATGTGTAAGAGGATGGCACATGAATATACTGTTTCACTGCCATTCATCTTGTTCAGTGCATAACCCTCACGATCTCTGACCTCAGACCTGCTGTGCCTGTGAAGTTACAGGTATGTAGGAAGCACTCAGGGAAGTCTAATTGCCGCTGGAGTGATTTATCCTCCCGTAGAGTCTCCAAGAGCACTTGAAAGCTCAGATACTCTTGTCAACAACACCTTCCAGCAGTTATAATCACTGGGACCTGAGCGCAGGCTAGCAGGCGAAAGGCTTGTTTGTGATGAAGAGGTGCAGTGTCAGGATATATTTGATAAATCTCAGCAGAAGTTCAGGTGAAATGGGTCCGGTGTTGTTCAAGGTTCGAGTGACAGACTGCGCAACACTCCTCCTGTCAGGCTGCTCTTATTCACTGTTCATACCTATGAAAAAAAAGCACTATAATTTGTATATAAAGCACGTAATTGTGAGCCAGTAGGCTGTAATCTAGTGGCTTATGTGCTGCAGGCTGTTGTCTGTGATATCACAGGAGCAAAGGATGAAGTCAGGTCATGCAAGTGTAAAGAACAACAAAGTCTGAATAGGGAAGAAGGTTGGGGTGGTTGACAGGCCAAACAGACATAGAACTTTGACCCAAGAGACCAGGGTTCTTGTCCCGTGTGAAACCAGAAGAATGTATCGACATGGCGTCATCTCACGTCAACTCTTCATGTTACATTAAGGATTCTTTTCCTAAACCTAACCTAGCACGTTTTTTTTCCTAGGATAGCAAAGGCATGACCCGCCCTACTCTGCCTTCTGTCTTGATTAGCTTACCCTGACATTCTCAAGGCCTTTGCACACTACACTTTTTCATCTGAATGTCGCACATTTAAAAATAAATCCGACTTCACACTGTGTCAATCACGTTTACACACTGAGTCCGAAACTTGTGTCATTAAAATTTTCGGAGCAGGTTTGATTTTCTGCGTTTTACCATCCATCAGCCTTTAAAGACGTTTGACTGAGAATCAGTGACGATAACGTGGCGGCAGGGACACAGCCATGGCAAGACAGAGGAACAGGGTGCACAGAATCATTTCATAACTAAGATAGCTAAGTTCAACAGGTCAGATAGGAATATTCAGGTAGATGATGATGACAAGGAGGAGGATGTGGCCCAGAGGACAGAGAGGGAGGACAGACCCGCCCCTTCATGCAGATGTGATGCCAAATAAAAGGCAGGGAGAGATAGGTGACAGCCAGATAGGTAACTCTAGTGGACAGAGGCAAAGGAGGAAATGTGTCTTGGGATGGATTTAAAAAAACACATCCGAAAAAAATGGACTCAGTGTGCAAAGGCCTTTAACCTAACCAACCTTAATCCTCTTACCAAAACCTAACCAACAAACAAAGACAGCAAGTGCTAGTCACTTCGCCTTCGCCATCACGGGAAAAAAATGTTTTAGGTAACTGGTCGGGGCGCTAATTCTTAAGATGTCATACAAACCATTTGCATGTTTTGTTTTGTTTAATTTAATAAATACCCTAGAAACTTGGTTTCAAATCTGAAATTGTTCTCTATAACATTAAATATCCGTGACAACTAGGCAACACCCAGAGTAAAAGTTTTGGTACTTTTCATGTGGAGTTTAACACTCAAAAACTCAGTACAGATGAAGCTAATCTACGTCACCATGTGTAGTTTGCTTAGACTGACTGCCAGCTGGCAACGCAGGAAAACAATTAGAATGAGATTTTGGTTCAAACATTGCTAAATCCTAACTGGTGTACAGAAGTATGCAACATCACCTTATCCCAACCAAGTTATGTCTTCTTCAAACTAGTTAGAAGCACACCAGTAAAAACACAAATGCAGATAAGCAATTAGGAACCTGGGAAAAAGGATTTTCAGGGACTTAAAGTCGTTTAACAAGCAAAACTGCACATTTTCCATTCTTTAAATTTGAGGATCTGCTACTTTTTTATGTTCTGTATCACTAAAAATTAAATATCTGTGTGTTTTGGACTGTTGCTTGGACAAAACAATTAAAGACAACATTGCAGTGGGAAATTTTTTTTGAGTGAACATAGGATAATGAAAATAATCATGCGTCACAGCCCTAATCCCGGCTACTCCGGATGTTAATGTACACATTCTTGCTAAGTTAATTCACCCAATACAGACACATAATCCAGTATACTGTACATACATTAATAAGATACACTGTATAAGTATTGAAGTGAATACTTAGCAGAGGATTAGCAGAGCTGAAACTGGGTTGTCCAGCGTCTATCCAGAGAGGGAATCAGCAGGGCCTCATTTGTTGGAGGCTCTGTGGCAGCTCCCATTTCACCTGGGTTCTCCCGTGTTTAATTGGCCTCATTATGTGATTAACTTAGCAAATTTACCCCTTACCCTCAAGGCACAGCTTTCAACACTGGACGACCACAAACCCTCCCAAAGTCACTCCATCACTTGAAAACACAATGTCAGCGTTTAGGCTGGCCATCTCATTCCACTGGGAAGTTTTCATTTTCCAGCAGAGATGCCTGTTTGCCTATATTAACCTCAGCACCTTTGACTCAACGCACCGCTTTTAAAAATGCAGTAATTCATTCTAGGATGATTAGCAATATATCATTGTTTCCTTAGAAATGCTCAGTATGCATATTATGTTGCTTATCACACTTTATATGCTTAGCATGATTTCTGCAAGCTCTGTAAATTGTTGTATTATGCATGGCCTGTGTTGGTGTTTGCATTCAGACCTTAGCCTCACGCTTTCAAAAAGTGAGAGGTTTTATATATGAAACATAAATCTATTTTATTTCAGGGTGCAAAAAAAGTGCGTGTTGTAATGCAGCAGTCTGTTCGTCAGAATTAGATGGATATAGGTGTTGCCATGGAGTGAGTGGAAAGAAACAGTAGATTGTCCAATCCAACACACAAAATCTAATATTTTGAAAGCTGCGGTTGTTTGTTTGAGGGTTCGTAGATATTGGTTTCGTTTTGTTGATGTCCTCGGAGAGTAGTATGGAAAATGAAAGGAAGATGAAAAACAAAGTCCATGATGTTAATCTATTCTGTCATCACTGAAATCTCGCAGGTCCTCTGTGGGCTCCCTGACAGTCGGATGAAATGGCCAGTAAAGTGCCAATTTTACCAGACCACTTGTTATTTGTCAGCAAAAGTCATGGGTTCGCTTCCTTGTTTAATAACCAGAGAAGGAGAAGGTGATGAAGGGGGGGATGCGCGTGTCCGTGTGCAGGGGTAGAGGAGGAGAGGAGGGGGCAGCGGAGTAGGGGAGAAGTTTACAAATGGGATCCATCATTTTTCATGCACAGGGGTGACATCCCTCCGTCAGCCAATTTCGCTCCGATAGCCCAGTCCCTTGGTTCATTGATATCTGCATTAGGGACCTTTGTTAAAGGTCTCATCTAAATGCATTGAAAAACGCCTTGCTCCCTCTGTGTACCTCCTTCCTTTAAAACTGTGTGCGTGCATGCATGTTGCTTGTGCAAAGATTTGCCGACTTGGCTTTGTCTACATTAAGGTTAGTCTTTGTGGCAGAGCGATGTCTGAACCTGGAAAGGAAAAAAAAAAAACAGTCGCTGAGAAAACCATCAACAAAGCCACAACAAAAGCCAGCTGCTCAGAGTGCTCTCCGAGCCGCGACCATGAGTGTTTTCTCACTCTGTTGTCACTGAGTATGTCGGTAACGTAATGAATTTAATAAATCTGTCCAAATTAACAGCAGCGAACGGAACGTGACCTTTGAACTTGTTTCAAGAATAGGCCAGGAGGCATTGTGAAGGAGCTCGTTTCAAATTGATATAAATATGACAGTGCCTTCTGTTTGAAGTTGGTTGGAGTAGACCCATTAACCAAAACACTTCACAGCCACTTCATTTTATTCCACTAAAAACACCACCCTTCATGTCCTCGCACTTGTACAGTCCTGCAGGTTCAAACCAACCTGACTGTACATCCCTTGCTACCATTAAGAAGATTTAATTTGCTATTCCTGTCCATCTACTTTACAGAGCCATAGTGTGATACAGCAGAGGTGCTGAGGGGCTAATGTCGCTGTCAATCCACCATCCCCTCAGCTACAATCTCATGGCTTAATTTCCACACGGATCCGAGTACCCTCGAGCTTCGAGAGGTCTCATTCACATACTTGAATCAAAATTGCCCCCAAACTCTCTTGTCCAGTAATTTCACAACACTTTGGTTATAAGCAATGTTGCACTTTGAATTTTAGCAGCTGCGCCTCCTTTTTGGTCCACGAACTTTCAAGTAAAAAGCGAGCCACGCACACACCCAGCCAATCTCATTAATATGTGTAATGTAAATGTATGTGGAGCATTTCATTTGCAGCTTTTAGGTAGTTAGGCGATATCTCCTGGCACTCTCGTAAGATATATTAAGAATAGTAATTAATAAACTTGATAATCTGAAATTGACTAATAATTTGGTGCTTGAGGACATCTCCCCAGTATGGTCCCATAGGGATCCCATTAGAAGTCCTACTGACTATAATCTATAGTTGCACTATATGATTCAGCCATGCTGCCCTTGCAACAATATTGAAATCCACTTTCAAATGACTTTGGAATTAATAATTTACGTTAAGTTTATAGACCTTGTGGTACATGACAATAACCGCTCTGACGTGAATACTAGTGTGTCCCAGAATGTTTACAAAGACAATTGCACTGGGAGCGTCTGTCACTGCCTGTCACTAGTTTGAAGAGAAAATGTGAGTGTTTGACACATGCTATTATGTTGTTGTCCTATTTTCAGATACGCTCCAGGAGAGGACAGGTCCATGTTAGTGTTCTTTAGTCAGAGCTGTTTGGCTTTCTAAGGATGAATTAAGATGTGATTAACAGCAACGAGGCCTTGACCCTCGCTTGAATAATACTCTGTGATTCAAAGGGAGTAGCGCGCCGTTCTTAATGCTCACGGTGATGCGCTGTCTTTTAAATAAACTTATTGCCGCCACACTCTTTTATCATGTGAGGCGGAAATGTCAGCGGCAACTCAAACAGGCCCGGCCAAAGCTCCCGAACATGGTGAGATTGGATGTGATATCAGTGCAAGGGTCACTGACAAAAGAAATTGGGTTTTATGCAGAGCGTGCCTCAATACACAACACTCCCAAACCAAAGGTAAAAGCAAAGCCCTTACCCGCTATTTTCGACCCATCATTATTTCTCATAAATCCCAAACTAGCCAAGACCAGTGCCTTTGACAGCATGACTGATGAGTTTGCCGTCGTGAATGTCAAGAGAAATGGTCTCCCGCACCTTATCTCCCCTATTTCTCATTGTGAGTGAGACTTGGGGTTTTTATGGAGAAAAGCCACGGCCGTTGTGATGAGCATTACCCGGTGATAATGAAGGGCACGCCGCTGTACTGTCAGCCTCTACAGACAGACAGACAGGCAGGGGGAAAGCAGGCAGGCAGGGACCTGCTGGCTGCTGAGAGACGTTGTCCATTCATGCGTTTACGTGCCCTTATGTCTTTATCTGGAGACCAGGATAAATGAGCATATTTATTTATTTACACTATGTCAGCGCGGTGATTGCCTTATCTGCCGCTGCCTTCATTCACAGAGGGAAATGTCAAGAGGTAATCAAGTCGAATGTGCCTTTTGTCAATGCTGTTTATGCATCTCAAATTGTGTATTGAAAATATTGGGGTGATGGGTCTGTAAACTGCTCCTCTCTGACATATTTGATTTAACTGGAGATGTTTCCAAACTGTTTGATTATTCATATCATCCACCTTTAGACCACATATAGCTCCATACAGTGATGGAAAAAATAGAAACCATACATACTTAATGTTTGGGTTTTCACTCTGAAAGTCTTACTGCTCATTGAACAATTATGGTGTGTTTGAGTGCATTCGAAATTTAACCAAGTCGAGTGGAGACTTTTTTTCAACACCGCTTCTGTTTTTGAAAAAAAGTGGGGAAAAAATGATTTGATGAGCATGCTTTCTAGTCCCAGAAGTGAGCCACATATCCCACTGAGGCTAACGTTAAGGGGCTTTTAGTGATCCTGCCTGTAACTTGGCATGCGCACCTGCCAGTACAGACGAAGGATAATGAGCTCGGACCCAGGTCTGAGCCGTGGCTGTGAGGCAGGAAGCTGCATATTTATGACGGCTTTAAGGAGCATTTATTGCCTAGTTTCCATCAGAACATTGTCTGCAGAGACCTGACAGCTTTCTTTAGAGATTAGTCTCAGATACCCCCTGTTTGGTGGCAGTCTGGCCAGATCTCTCTCCCCGCTGGTCTGCGCTTTTTCTCTCTTCTTCTGTTTTTCTTTCCTTTCTATCTTTATCGTCTCCTCACTCCCTTCCCTCTTGCATTCCTCTTCCCTTTCTCTGCCTCTCTCTCTGAAGTTTTCCACACTTTGTGTCACCACATGTCCTCTGGTTACACTGATACAAATCGGGGTTAAAACATTTGTTTACTGCGAGGAAAGGCAGAGAGGGAGAGAGAGGGAGAGAAACAGCGCTGTGCTAAATGTCAAGGATGATGAGGTGGGTCAGGCTGGCAGTGCTGTTGCGATTACGGCTGTCTTCGCACGGCATCATCACAAACCCTGACAACCGCGCATCGACTGCACAATTTATGCTCGGGAGGGCTAAGTCCTTCCAGTTCCGCTGTTTCACCAAGAAATTAAATTCACATGTTATCTTTGAGAACATCCTTCCTCTTTTCCTCTCCAATACCAGTGTCAGGAGTAAAGAAATGTGCGGTGTCAAACTGCGCTGTTCAAACCAAAGAATAATGGATTCTGGCATAAGGAATCATTTCTGTCTTTCTGGGCGAAAGGCACACTCATCTGCTTGCTGTTGATGTGTGCTTCCTTCAATAAATAAACAGATATATAAGTACTAATAGGCTTTCAAAATACGGGAGAAAAGTTTGATATCATTTTTTAACGACTTTTGACCACAGAAAACCAAGCAGGTTGTCAACTATCTGCCGCACAGTATGACAAGCCTGAATGTGCTCACGCCTACACCCCACGCCTGTATGTTTGCCGAGCGCCTTGTGTATGAGCTATATGATTCTTTCATGAGCTGTGTGGTGGCTGGCCTTTCATAGGCGTGCTCTCATTGAGCACTTAATCAATACCTGTCATCTTGAACTCATCCTCTAAAGTAGGCCCCTGTTCTTTGTCTTCCCCACGTAATCCATCTCCATACAGCTATTTGAATTTGTATTACGCACTAAGAGGACCTTCTTCACTATCAGAAGACTTAACAGATTGTTTAAGGGCCCTCAGTATGTATTTTCATAAGCACAAGACCCGGTTTATAAAAATCTATACAAGGGCCTGAGGACCTGGGGCACTGTGGCAAGCAGGGTAAGCCGGGAACGTGCGGAGAATTTCAGATTCGGAGGAAGGCAATTTCAGTGTCTTGGTTTTTCTGATTGTTTTGTTAAAGCTGGTTTTATTGCTGTTGCTCTGCTCTTCTGTCTGTCTATTTGCTTTGGGTTTAAGGAGTCGCCAAAGGTAATTTATAGTATTTCCTCCCTAGGAGAGTATTTGATAAGGCACTTCTAAAGCCGCCCGGCTACAGGCGAAAAACGGGGAGACACGCTTTGGATTCCGTGTGGTTTCTAAATCACTGGCAGCTTCTTGTGATTGTACTTTTGTGAGTCTATCTGTAGTAAAGACTGATAGTACTCTAGGTGCAACGCTCGAGTGATTGTAGTTTGTGAGTTTATCTGAAGTAAACATTGATAGTATTGGAAGACACTACGCATTTAAGTGCTTTTTTTTCTCCTCCCTTTACTCAACTTCTATGTTCCAGTCTTGCAGCTCAGCCTTTTCAGAAACAAATGTGCAGTGATCCATGCTCTTAACACAGTTAAGAAAATAGTTTTTCGAAAATTGGACCTTGAAGAATTCAGAGCGGGTGAGTAATTGGAGGTCAATAGAAAGCAATGCTCTACGACAGAGCTGGACCCGCAGAGAGGGAGAGAGATAGGGAGACGCAGGGCGGAAGACAGAGACAGAGAGAGAGAGAGAGAGAGAGAGAGAGAGAGAGAGGAGCCAGCAGAGTGTCAATCAGTCTGCGTTTTGCCCGCATTGCCCCTTAATTTAATCACTGTTTAATTACTGCTGTCCCCTGAGGGGCGCTCTGTTAGGTTCAGTTACTGAGCTTTTTCCCTTCCTCTGCCTCCGTCTCTGGGTGCGTATTTAGCCCTTGGACACTCTCTCTAAAGCAGGCCACTCTCTCAGAAGCCTCAGCAGTATTTCAACCTTACCTCGGGGCCCCCTGCACAAATCTGCTGATGATAATGTCAAGGGCAAGCACATATGCATATGTGTGATGAGAGCTGCCTGCAGGAGGAAAGACACCACAAACACACAACTTCATCCAGCGGGGCAAGGGCAGGGGGGGATCTGGGAAACGTCTTGAACTACCCACCCGCTGCCCAGCCCCTTCAGGACTTCCCTGTGTAAGTCTCTGCACACAGGTTTGGGATGTAATGTGAAATCCAGCCCATCATTTTAAAAAATCACTGCTGGAAGGGATGGTCAGGTTTACATAAATGCTTCCTGGCACTGTGTGATGTGTGCTGCCATATCTATGGCCAAACACAGTACACATGTTGTGGTTTCTCTGGATTACCAGCAGCCCACCACCACGGATCCTACACAGGGTCCGCGTCGGGGGAATAGCTCACATTTAGCTCTTAAGCTACAGCAATCAATATAAATTTAGCATGGTAATGATCAGGTGCAGGGGGTGTAAGTCTCCCGTGCTTCTCTCTCTCTCTTTTCCCGGTTCATGCCACGGCGCTCCAGCTCCCAGAGGCCTGTGGGTAACACAGCTAAGGCTCCACGCTGCACGTCAAACCTCAACTGAGGATTACAGCGGGGAAACAAACAAACAAGGCTGTCTCAGAGTCTTAGCGACAGGCACAGGCAATAGCCAGCGCTGGTAATGAAGCCACTGACGGCACACACTTATGCACAGACACACACACACACACACACACACACACCTCAGCAGCTCTCAACCCTCCACAATTCCCTTCCTGGTGCAGCAGAGGTATTTTAGACTGTGTTAAGGATATAATGGGACAAATAGAGATGATGTGATGAGGGGGCTGTGTGTGTGTGTGACTGATAGATGAGATGCTGTCTCTCAGGAGAGTGTCCGCGATGATGACTATCGCCAGGGGAGGAGAGTTGAGACAGTTGTGGCTCCTGGGTATTCAGATTGGAGTGTTGACAGGTTTATTATTGAAGTTTTTTTCCCATTCTTTCTATCACTGGCTGGGTGGTGTCGGGGTGTGATAGTCACTGTCTTCTTCTGTACTTTCCGTCTTGACAGACAACAAGTGTGCTGTTTCTACACCAGCTGGTCTCTTGCCACTCTGGCAGCCATCTCAAGGCATCCGGAGGAGACAACAATGATGTAGATTAATTAAAACGGCATAACACTTAATGCTTTCGCCGTCTATTTTTACACCCAAAGTTGTAAAGAATTTTTACACTGCGAGGTGCAGCATTAAGGCCAAAAGCAAATTGGCTGGAGGACTGTGCCAAATGTAATCGCCTCGACGCTGGCTCGCTCGCCTCGTTTGTGTCAAGCAGGATGCCTAGCCAGGGTATCAAGCCCCGTAATGCAATTGACGACCTGCTGCCTCTGACATTAATAAAGATGGAACATGTACAGGAAATTAAACTCTCACTTTCCTTTTGTAATGAGATCTTATCCATCATGATACTGTTTACCTCACAATCAGATAAAATGATCAAATTGAAGCTCAATCAGAGCCTCACACAACGCCATCGCTGTAACCTGCTGGCATTACTCTTCTAAATGGATGGAAAAGTGAATGAGATTTAAATAAAGACTCTATATGTTAATGGGCAGGGTTTAGCTCCCCTGGTGATCCACTTTCTACAGAGAGGGGGGGGAGAAGTGGGGAGGCGGGGGGGCATGTAGCCAGCACTGAAGATGAATGTCGGTAGTTGTTGTGTTATACACATTTCTAATCTCCTTCTTCTTGCTTTAAAAAATGCAAGAAGAAGGAAAGTGAACATGTTGACCCGAGCAAGCATCTCAGGCGTCTCTGTGTCCTGGTTGGCCACAAGAGGGAAGTAGCTAGCTACAGAGACACACCACAGGCCACAGGTTCATAATGGAGAGATGTGAGATATATTAACTAAAAGGTATTATCATCTGCTTTACTTTTGCAGATCACTGAATTTTTTTTTTCATTACATGAGCCTATGATCTCTGATACAGAAGAGGGGAAAGCACTATGGACAAGGAGATGAGGCAATGCAGACTTTAATGGTATTGGCTTTTATACGTAATAAGGGGGCACTGATCAAAGGTTCACAATACTCAAAAGCAGCTAGGTTGCACTCAGGAGGGGCACCAAGTGCTCTCCAGCCAGGCTGAGCAAATTGCCAGATCAGCTAATCAGAATTCAACTGGAAGATGTAAGTTAGCGGAGACTAATTGAAGACAGATTTAAGGGGCATCCATCTGGATATGGCAACCCTCTCCCACTCTCCTTAGTAATTTCTGGTGAATATTAATAATGTTTTTTATATAATAGTGTATGTGTGGAGTGGGGAGGAGGGAGGGGGGGAAGGGTCCTCCAAATGAAGCAACTAAAAAGCCTCAAATGTACAGGGTGAAATTACTCAGAGGATATCTCAAGCAGACTATCCATTTGCTTGCCCTCTTCGCTCCTCCTGGGCATAGGGAGGGCGATTGGTGGAGGAGCCACGCACTTATGAAAAACAGCACATGTGGGATGTTATCAGCACCTGCTCAACATGGGTATATGAGCCAATTAAACAAGTACGGTTGTATGTTGTCCTCCACTACATGATTAGAATCAGAAACTGCGGCTGTGAGGTCCTTCTTGACCTGACTCACGTTAAGATTGAATATTCCCTGGAAAAAGGTTCAGTTAATGAAGAGTATTGAGCCACAGCCTGATCAAGAAGTAGGCAGGATGGATGCAACCGCAGATTAATGAAGTCGTGGAGATAAGAGCGGACTGAATTTGCATAAGACACTCAACAAGAATTAACAGCATTATATATGTAATGTAGGCAGTGTAAATGCTGCAGAATAACTAGAGTTATAACCTGTAGACTGTCGTGAGACGCACTACTGCAACCAGTGGTGGACAAAGTGCTCAGATCCTTAACTTAAAGGGACAGTACACCCTAAAATCAAAGCCGCATATTTTTCCTCTTACATGTAGTGCTATTTATCAGTCTAGATTGTTTTTGTGTGAGTTTCCAAGTGTTGGAGATATCGGCCGTAGAGATGTCTGCCTTCTCTCCAGTGTAATGGGACTAGATGTCAGTTGACTTGTGACTATTACTGTTTCTTTTTATTGAACTACACCTGCCAGCCGTATCACTGTGCAGAAGGAAGAGTGTATCTACTTATAGACAAGAGGCTCGTGACAGTGCAACATGTAGACATTAATGGCGTCCTCCTTGGCTGAGCTGTAACAGTAGCTAGCTCAGTGGTGCTATGTAAGCTAGCAGTAGATGCAGTCTTCCCTTTGCACAGTGATACGATTGGCAGATGTTGTTCAGTCGAGAGAAAATAGTTCCTACATGAAACTGCTCATAACAAGGTCTGAGGATTATATTGACTAACCAGGTCATGATTTCAGGAAAGAGACACTGCTATTGCGTTTATGAGTTTATTTTTTTGGCACTCTGCAACAGGTAAGAGAAAACGTGGTTTTGTTTACAGGGTGAACTGTCCCTTTAAGTAAAAGTAGAAATACCATAGAGTGCTCCAGGAATGAGTCCTCAAACCCAGACATGAGTTGGCATCTTTGCATTTTCAGTTCCTGGGAGATTTGTTAAATGGGTTTTTGGTTAGATACCTAAAATAAGGTCTGTAGTTAAGTCAAATTTAGGAGACTTTTACATTTTGTTCTACGACATAAAATATGGAAGTAAATCAGTCCCTCCAGAAAATCGAGATCTCGCTATCGCAGTAATTAACGCAAATTCAACGAAAGTCCGCTTTCCTGACTTGCTCCTTCGTTTGCTACAATTTCCCGCAAAAACTTTTTAATCGCAATTTTTGATAAATTGGCCGCAAATTCAAGGTTTTTTTGCCGCAACATCCTGGAGGGACTGGTAAATACCTCACTCGTGAATTTTGAAGCTTTTAGGTGTCTTAAAAAGGACAGTTGCTGACAAGTGGCTAAATGAGACTACAGTACGTCATCATGATGAACACGGCTTTACAGCCTCATTGTGGTGGCGGTGATAAGTCATACGACCTCAGCGTAGTTGCCTTATGTCAGCTTTTTACCACTGGAGATTGCTTTTACACTTAAAAAAATCATAATAACGGTGTTTATTTGTTAAGTTTACTTTGCTTAACAAAACATCTAAGTATCCAAAATAAGTTTGCCACATATCATATTTTCTCCAATAATCCAAAATTCAAAGGAAAAATCCTGTTGGATTTTTGGCGAGTGAACCAGGGTGATACAAACTCTTGTGTGCCTACAAAAAAGTAATTCCTGATGCACTCTATAATCTAAAAATATTTATTACAAGTGAAAGCCCTGAATTCATGATGGTCATCAATGTGTTGGCAGTAGATACTTTGTATACTACTGGGTAGATCAGTAGAATAGCACTGCGTCATGTCATATATTTTGTAAAAAATAACTAGTAGCTTTAACTTTCAAATAAATGTAGTCTAGTAAAAAGTTAAATATTTCCCTCTGGACTGTAGTGAAGTAGAAGAATAATGTATTAGAAGACAAAAATACCAACGCTGACTACAACCCTCAGTTTTAATGGTATGTTTTTACTTTAGTTGATAGTTGTCACTATAAAGTCACAATGAAACAACAGTTACAGCATCTTGATCTTTATGGACGACAGCAGGGTTTAGTTACGAGAGACATCTAAATAAAATTCTTGACACTTGATTTGACTGTGAAAAAAGTGAGCGATTATCGTTTGCAGCTGTAGGACTGTTCACCTCTAAACACCCCTCCCTCACCTGTGTTGGTTAGTTCAGGAGGTTTAAAAGAATAAATTGGACCTCAATGGCATTCTTCGGAAATGTAGAGAACATATGATGATATTGGTACGCCAACTACAAATTAGTGGTCAAGTGCTGTTCAAGATGAGTCATCAAAAACATTTTTATGTTTTACAGGAAGAGAGAAGGGAGAGGTTTTGATATCAAAATATAGTTTTTTATTTAGCATGTAAAACAAGACAAATGAATAATTTAACACAGAAACAGGATTAGAACTCAGAAAATGTGCTTTTTATTTCGCTGTTTCTTGTGTTTTGGAGTGTTCAAGCTGTTTAAGCCACAAAAACACATTTTCCCTCACATTTTCTTTGCATGATCCATGTCTTCACTTTTCATGGATTCAATTCTGTGACCCTACGACATCACTTTTTTTTTCCTTGTGCTTTGCAGTGGATCCAGATCTCGCAGTGAAAACACCGGGGCAAAGAACATCGTCAATATGGCATTCACAACTGCTGTTATTTCCCCCAGGACGTGGAATCACACATTTGAAACAATCCTCTGGGGAGATATTTAGACAACAGACCGATCCAAACTGCTGGTAACTCAAACCTCGCTGTCACACCGCTGCCTTTTACAGACTTTAAAAAGGGAAAAAAGACAGAGGAAATAGGTCAATAGATGTATCAGCTGCCACAATCTGTGATTTTATTTGTTTTTTTTTTTGCACAAAAACATGTAAAAATAGGCACAAGAACAATAAAACTGAAAAACAATACAATAATGTGAAAGTACGGTATGTTCAAGACCTTAGGATCTTTAGAAAGGTCTTAAGTCTGTTTTATTGTTTTTTAAAGAAATGCATTGTTCCACAGATTCTTAGTACCTGAAAGAAAAGAGACAGTAATACACTATAGAGGTATTTAGAGAGAATGATAAATCCTAAAAAGCTGTCATCGTGGTGATTCCATTTAGCGTATGATTACTGTCCCAGATGTCAGTGATGATGGAGGCAACAAGGAGGAGTGTTATATTAGTCCCCAAAGCCCTGACAACCATAATACCTTTCCTATTTTACAGCCTAACTTTCTCTTACTCCACAAGGAGACATTTTCACTATGCTGCTTTGATATGCCTGGCTGCTTGGTAGCTGTTGTAGAAAAAAAAAAAACCTCCCACCACACCGACAGGTGTCTGATTTCTATTCCCACGGCAAACGCACACCACAGCTAGATGCAGATTGCCTGTGGAGATCACCGTTTGTGCAAAATAATAGTGTATGTGGAAATACTGGCCCAGGGACAGTCTACAGGCCTTCAGATGAGATGTGTGTTTGAGAAGAAATGATACAACAGTGAGGGAGTGATTGCCGTAATGATAGATCCCTAACCAGACATTTTTCATAAATGGAAACTTGGGTTTGGGCCTGAAAAGAATCAAGAATGGGTATGTCAAAGTGTGAGACAATTTAGAGAAAATGTTTTTGTACTAAATTGCTGCATCATGGATGCTCGGGACACTTTAAGGTAATAGAGTTCACGCCTGGGTAGAATCAGTCAATCCATGAAAGTTTGGAAAGACTCTTGTTGACAGACTAGAAGAAGTCTGAGCAAGTTTTTCATCTGGCTTGTCTTGAATGTTTTCTTTTGATTGATGGGTTTACATTTGACATAATGCACCGCTGAAGCATGAATAAATGGAATACTTTTTATATATATTTAACACTTAGGGTATATCAAGGCTCTCTCTCAATGACATTTTCTTCTGGTATGCAAAATGGAAGGTCTAACCTGAGGGTATGACAATATGATTAGAATGGGAAGTCATTCCCCCTCCATCCTCACGGCCACTGTGATAAAAATATAAGAAAGTGATTAGGGGGTAGAAAAAGCTTTAGTTCATTTATATTTTATACCATTTGAAAAAGTAATCTGACCTATAGACGCTGTGGTTCATACTGGATATGGAAGTAAGGAAGCAGACATCTGTATAAGACTGCTTAATTTCAATGGAATTACTGCATTATTTACGTCATTAAAAACCAAGACTACTGTATAACCCATATTCAGGGGACAAATGCACTAATACAAGGTTGGAGATGAAAATAAGGTGACAGCATGGGCACTTTGCAAAGAGATATCTTAAATCAGCCTGATCAGTCTAGCATAATGTGATGGTTATTACATTTAGGCTGGATATATGGATATCTGTCAGGGAATATGGCATGCTGTTAGTGTGGGATCACATCACATATAGCTGGAGAGTTTGACATCAGAGAGACACTGGTTGAACTCCATACATTATTACTGCTGGGATGTGTCAGTTTCAATTTTCACCACATTGCCCCTGTGGTTAATAATTAGATGTTTTGCAAACACTTTTTTGCAGTCAATTAGGAAAGTGTCAGTTTCTACACCCACCAATTATCGTTTCAAACATTCAGTAATGAGATTTTAAAATTTTATCCCTTTGTAAACAGATTTTTGGCCACAGAAACGAGCTGCAAACACAACCACTGACCTGGTATCACCTTTTTGCTCTGTTTTTGGTCTCCACCACCACCCGAGGGAAAAGTCTGGCTCTTTAGCAGCTACTTGCTCCACTATGTTCCCCAGATAGTTGCTTGTTTATCTACTGTTTCGTGTTGGGTTTGTTGTGCATATTGGGGTTTTTAGCTCTGGGCTGATACAGATACCAGTGATAAAATATCACCTTTGGTCGATAGCCGACTTTTTTTAGTTGTTTATTTCCCCTTTTGTGCCAGGGAAACAAGGAAATCTTCATTGTTAAAAAATAACTCAACTGTTTTAAAGTCATTCAGTCCCTTTATTACACTACCTTTGAATGCGCGCACTTTCAGTCATACACACTTATACGACAACCTTGAAAATAACCTTCTTTTACATGGGAAAAAAAACTGCGTCAAAAGTCTTTTTTCCCAATATATAATATATCATAATTCCCTCTGTAATATCTGTTTTCGATTGTTTGGGAAAATGTCAACACATTTCTCCTTCAAACTAATGTATTTATTCAAGTTTCTCGCAAACTACATTTTATAACATTACATTTGAACACATCATGAGAACATTATAATTTACCTTTGCCCAGTTCTCATTTTTACTGAAGAAAGCTTGAACGCATCATAATGTAATCCAATGCAATCTCCATCAGCAGTTAGTTCCAGCCACTGGCTACCTACGGCTAACTTTAACTAGCTCTGCTTCTGCCGATGTCAACACGGATTTGTTGTTCACAATGTTGCATTATCAGGAAAAAAGTAGGGTGTGTCCCCTGGGGAAGCTCTCTGGTCATCCCAAACACATTTTCTATCGTCCCCAAGCTGATGGGACACAATTAGTTTTGAGCCCTGCTCTATGGTCTGCGTAAAATTGATGTTACAGAACAGAAAACTTTGGTCACTGCTTACGGTGGATGTCATCTTATTTGCAGATAGACCTATGGCAGTTAACAAAGCGAATATCGGCCGGTACCGATGTGTGGCAGATAAATTAGTGCATTCTTATCATAAAGCTTTTTTGCTAAAAGAAAACAACAACAAAAAACATCTGCCAGCTGCCAGCTGCATCTAAAATTGATGAGATGACTGATGAGAGCCGTGAGTGTGAACCAAAACAGTAAAGTTGTGAGGTAGAAGACCAAAACAGCGTGCAAAAAAATGCCTAAAGTGGAAACAGACGAAAGTTTCCTGCTTTAGTTATCATTATAAAGTAAATTTTGATTGCGTAATTTAATGGCTATACCGTGGGCATTTAGATTGGTTCCAATAAACCTCGCTTTCACTTTACAATATTTGTTTGCCACAAGGCACAATCTCCTGGGAAAATAAAGGCTCAATTTACAGCACAGAGGAAGTGCATCAACCATTGTGCAACCAAAACAGGAAGTGTATAGCGCTTTTGTTTTTTTTCCAGGTAGCTTTCTGTAGCTATCCCTAGTTACCAAGGAGTATCAATAGCCTTGATTACACTCGCTGTTTGAGGTGGGAATGTTGCTCCGTTCTTACACTTTGCCAGTCTGTATAAAAAGTACAATCATGGAATGAGGGAGATAGTTGTCTCGCCTTTAGGCCAGCTGCAGAGATAGTAACAGCACCCATTCGACATCTGCGTAAAACGTGAGCCAGTAGGGCAGAAGTAATATGACCTTTTTACAACTTCCATGTGCAACCTACAACAAGGAGATTTAAAAAGAAGTCAGTAGCAGTTAGCAGCTAACACACAAAAATAGAACCGCAACCGAAAATACAAATTGAGGAGACAACAAGGTCCGGGAGCTCCTTACCGTCTGAGCAGACATCTCACCTGTCAGACCTCTTTTGCTTCTGCTGTGCCTGCATGCTTTCTAAAATCACACACTGGAATGGTGTAGTTTGGTTCTGTTTACAAAGCAATGATGTGTAATGAAGGGTCTTTTTCGTGGCAGTATTTTGGGATCTTTGTTTAAAGAAGGCTATTGTAGGTATCCCCACTGGCAGTAGAACAACCGAAATAAATGTGGAAAACAAAACACAGTGTGTCCTGTGTTGCTATTAGTTGTTTGGCATGGAGGACAATTGAAAGCAATCCGATTGTCTTTTCGGTGGCAACAACAATAATACCACTTCAAAACAAAAGGGGGAGAAAAGATAAAAAAAGTTGTCTGTTGCCACTTTAAATGCTCTGTAGAGCTGAAAGAAACTGCAGAGTCTGGAGATAATTCTCTGCAGGTTTGTCACTGCAAGTGGCTCCTTCATGTTCGAGTAGTTATGTTAATATAAACATACTGATTATTGCTGCTTTATTTTTATACCTTAACATACATTATTGCAACTGTTAAGTTGTTACTGCAAACTAATTTAGCTGTAGCACACAATGTGGTGCTGTTTTTCCATGCAAAATGCTACCACAGTGTTCAGTATTCTGTTTTAGTGTCACTACCCCCATACACATTCTGCTCTACATCACCAAACCAAGGTGAATCAGGATACTGACATGCATTAACTTTGACCCTGCCCAAACATTTACATACACAAAACACAAACCACGTCTGTTGATGCCCCCATAAACATGACACATATGTGATGTGCCTGTCACACACGGGCCATGTCACTGTGACCGTGTGACATTGTGACAGAGCACGTATGCTTATGTGCCTATTTTGTGTACACATGTGAGATGGAAGCACAGCTGGGGGTGGGGGGGGGGTCACATTTTCGGATTTTTGATGAGTGTGATTGCGTGGGTGCATTTATGCTGCCTCACTTTGACAGCGCTGGTCCGGCTCCATCCTGCAGGTCAGCTGGGGTTTAATTGTCACCCTTAAATATTCATGGGCACATTGAGTAGATAAATGAAGGTATAAGCACACTGTAAAATTTTCAATAGGTCAGGTGTCACTGACTTCACCGGATACAATTTACTGTATGATCCGACATTCGCTGCAATGCCAATTAATATGTTAAGAGCATGAAAAGAAACCCTAATGGCATTTTCCATTTATGCATTATGAAGTAATCCACAATGAGATGGATACCGTTAAGACTAAAGGTGCGCCGCAATAAAAAGCAGCGCTTTATGAGGGTGTTTTATATAGGTATGAATCTATATAATTCTAACATAGACTCAAACCTTTGATTCTTGCAGTCATTACTTTTTACCTGAGCATGTGTTCCCTCTTGATAACCCGAGCACACTGGTCAAATTATTTTACAGTTTATCATCGTACTCTTGGACAAAAGTGATCAAAGCATCTGTTCTGCAGGCTCACCAGGAGCCAGCTGCTCCGGCTCTTTGGAAGTTCAATCTTAGCCCAGTTAGCATAACCACTAATTAAAACCAGTTGTACCACACAAAATACTGTAGGTCTTAGACAGAGATTAGATGTTACTTAATAATTACACCCAGCAACTGCCAGGTCTAACCATTATGTAGCTTACAAAATGCCAGCTTTTAATAGTTATTGTAATTCTAATAATATATGCCCATTTGAGACTGAAGGTTGGCATGTTATATCGACTGTGGTCCACATGGATCATGCTATAAAATGCTGTTTAATAACCAAGTAAATGCTGTTAGCAGCTGTTAACCAAGTAAATGCTGTTAATGCTGTTTAATGACCAAGTAAACTGGGAATATTTTTAAAATTACATTCAACAAAATTAAAAAAAAATAGACCTCTATTTACAAACCATTATGCTAATGACAACTTAGCATTGTTTCTGTAAACATGATCAGATAACTGTGACATCGTGCCAACACTTCTGGGTCGACAACTGCCAATTGATTTCAATTGCAGAGATATGTAAAATCAGCAAACTTGTCCACGGACACAGACTGGCCAATCAAAACGTAGCATTGGGCCGGCTCAGACCAGGGTCAGACAACAACACAGCCGTGCTCCATTGACTCTAATGCAGTCGTTTCAGATTTCCTTCATTTTCAGGCTGGTTTTGTGGATTTGGAGCTAAATGTTGTGCCTGGGGCACGTCGTGTATTAATGATACTCGTTACCTGGAGAGGTTGGAAAAAGATATACGTTTCTTCCCTGTTCCAAAACCAAAATCGAACCCTGAAAAGTGTAGGGTTAGCTAGCTAGCTACTGAAGATATAGCCTACTGAATGTATACACATGCTGCTTTTGCCACATGCCACACAGCTGGTTCAATATCAGCAAAGTTTCCCTTTATATTCATTGTCTTCTGTGGCGATCAGCAGTGATGTGGTGGTTCACTTTTACACTGTGATCTGTAGCCTATAGTTGGGCTTTAGCTTCTAACTATCTTTGTCTTTTTAACCTGTTGTTGCTGCTGAGTCAGTTTGACATCCTGGATATATCCTTCAAACACAGACTGTAGACCCCTCTGTCAGCTTCTCTCTGGAATCACTGTTTCATTTTTCCAAAAATATGATAATATCTCTTCAGGGAGTGCAGTTAGTTACAGTGTGAGCTCCATGCTTACTCTGACAGGTTGTCAGACCATCACAAAGGGGCGGGGCTTAGTGAATGGTCAGTTTAAAAGGGCTGTCTGATGGCAAGGCAAAGTGGTAAAAATATTCTTAACTGATATAAATTTTTAGCTGGTTAAAAACTAAACAAATGAGGTAGCATTTGCATATGAATACAACAAAGTCTTACCTACATTTACAAAAGATCATTTTTGGCAGTTCTGTTACTGCTTGTGATTCTACAGTGACTTCCTTTTTCACTTAGTTAATTGCTTCTAACTGAAAGGCACAAGGAATGTTTCCTTGTGACCAATTTACACATGACTAAAGTCATTGCTAGCTGAGATATTTCTCTAAGTTTTAATGCTGCAACCTGATTAAGTGAAGCACTAGCTTCAAACTAGTGTAGTTACTCATTGTGGGAACTTGCCAGCTGGGACAACCACAACAAACACTGCAAAACTTAGTACGACATGTGAATTTGAAATGTTTTTCTTCTGTTCTGTATTGAAAAAGTGGTACAGCGTTTTTTGCCAATAATTTTTTTATTCAATTCTTTCCAGGCACTAGATGTTTACACATGACAAAGTTAGAATCAGTATCTTAGCAACACAATCAAAGCCAACTTAACCTAACTCAACCACCCAGCTGTCCCCCTCTTGCCAAGGTTAGCATCCCCTCATCCTCTGTGCATCCATCCTTCTCCTTAATGGCTTATTTGACGATAATTAACCCTGAATCCTACAGAGACGGGCCGGTGAGAGATTGATGGCCTCGTCGGCCCGCTACACCTGTTCTGCCACAAGGCTCACAGTTACCAAACCACGGCCAAATATGACTGCCCTGGAGCCACGTGTGTTGATGTCAAAGACAAACACAGGTCCTCCCCAGTGGCCTGGGTGTTCTGTATAGGGCAACATTGTGACCACAACCTCTGATTACACTCATTATTCCACTCAAGGCGGGCTCCTCTAAGGGGCCTTTCCTGCAGTCCCTTTTGTCCCAATTATCTACACTGTCCCTTAAAATGTCTATTCATCTGCAGCGACACATCTTCTTGCATACAGATGCGGCGACTAACCGGAAAGCATATTTCATCAGGCCAGTCCTTTCGTCAGTGAATCCATTTAGGGAAGGAAACAAGTGCACATTTGGGAGTCTGGCCGCACATGGGGACGGTATAATTGACAGCTGAAGTGAAATGTTGGCGGAAGTTCTTTCATTTTAACAGTTGTTGCTGTTTTGCAGACCCCCCTGTTCTTTCTATATTGAGTTAATATGAACATTCGTTTGCTCTTTTGCCATCTTGATTCCAAACATGCATGTGAAACCACAGCTCAGAGAAATATACCAACACATGTAGCACACTTGATTTTGTTGTCAGTGTTTATCAAACTGTTTCTTGCTGTGGTAGATTACTGCTGTGAAAGCAGATCATCATGCCAGTGCTGAATGGCATTTCCAGACTTCACACATGTGCTTACTATTACCATGAACAGATGTTAATTACTTCTTTTTTCCCCCCCCCTTCACTTTACTTGAGATGTTCCTCACTCCCGTAGGTGGAGGCTCTGGTCTTTTTCTCAGCATGTTTGGGGTGAAGCATGGGCCTCTGTCATGTTTGCTGCAGAGGGGCTTTCGGGAGTGGGGGAATAATCGAATGCAGAAAAGTGTTTAATTTTTCATAAACAGAGGAACCACCGAATGCACACAACTAACAATGTACCCCAAAGCAGATGTAGAGCGTTTTTAATTTATGGAGAACTGAGCGAAATGGGCAGATGGAGCAAGAGGAGGTGGAGGCATGCTGAGGGACTCCACTTTTCTCTCTTCTCACCTCACAAACAAGAGAAGCCTGTGAGCGTGTGCCACAACACACACAAACACACTCCCACACAGCGCTCAAAGACACGAGCACATGCACAAACGCAGACATGTACCACCCCCACCATTTACATGCACACTTCCCACCGCCTCCATCACTTCCACCACACACAGACACACAAACACACACTTTTTTCTCCCCACCGTTTTCAACACAATCCCACTCTCCCCTGTAACCCGCAACAAAACACACATAAATACATCACCCACCCTCCCACACACACACACATACAACCAAAAATGATCCCACCACCGTCAGCCCCTCATAGACCCACACGTTTAAATCCTTAGGGTTCGACTGGACCCGATTGAGAACACTCAGTAATGAACTGCCTCTTGCGCTCTACAGAGTCTGCAGGAAGTAGACAGGCTTCATTCTGGCGGGCCATATGTAGGTATGAATATGCATGGGAATCTGTCATACAGGCAACAAGCACTACATATATATGATGCCAAAGGTCGCCAGTGTGAGGAGTGAAATTAGCTCTCTGCTGGGCATTTGGAGACATGTAAGACTGTGTTTGGAAGCCGTGGGCGGACTGTGAATCATGCTAATGTGTGAATGTAGTCCTTGGCTCACTTTTAGAGGACAACATTGATTGAGAAGTTTGGCCACTTAGTGTTATTATTATTTTTATTGGAGGTAGAGGAAAAATGTTCAAGTCAACCGGTGCATGCTGCAAATGCACCAAGGCCGCACTCGAGACATGGTGGTCTACAGTCTTTGTCTTCCTGACACAATTGTTTGTGCAGAGTCATTTGCATTTTCTAAAAGCCAAGGTGATGCTGTATGTAGAATTTAAAGAGGGGCTTAAACCCGGAAAGTATCTGTTGCATGAAAATCACATCGCTGACAGACACCAGAATTCCCAAAGTCACAGGGAGATGTGTCATGGCAACCAACTGTTTTGGTGTAACACCAGATAAAAATGATCAGAAATGTTTACATTACGTGTGTGTTCATATTAAAAAAATCAAATTATGGCACATTTATCATTATCTGATTTTTTAAAACTCCTGCCCTGACACGCATGCTGACTAACCCAGTCTCACTCACAGCCCGTTAAATACCAAAGCTAGGACAGTAGCCCTTGGCGTCAGATACCAAGGCGGTTGCATTTTTTGGCGCTCCAAGCAACTGGAAGGGAGTTGAGGTGGATGAGTCAAACAAAGTCAAAACTTTCACCCCAGAGCCCACTGGGTGTTTCCCGTGTGAAACCAAAAGTCAATGGAGTTATTTTAATAACAACGTAGTGTGCTAGTATGTGTAGCATGATACGCTAGTGATATATGTCACGTGAAATACGTATGTATTTTAATTCAAACCATGATGTTTTTCTCTAAACCTAACCACATGCTCTACACGGCCTGTCCTGTTATAATTTAATGGCGCTCGGCGGAATCAGGGGGAAACACAGTGGGATGAGAACGAAAGTTAAGGTGGCGAAAGTGTCCAACAAACACCAACTTTCACCCGGGAGAGTGGTGTTCACGTCCCCTAAGATTATAAAGCCAAACCGTGTTCTTTTTTTCCTAAACTTAACCACATGTTTGTTGCCTAAACCCAACCAGATGCGTTAGTTGTTAGTGGTTTTGTAACATAGTGCGTTTATTCTTAAAGAGACTGTATGTAAACGGTAAATTTCCTGTGAAAACAGAAGTGTATTTTGAAAGAAGACAATGCATGTAACAGGCAGAACTTGACACCGCGTCCCACGTTAACAACCAACACACACAGGGTACCTTTCACGCCATATCTGGATGTGGAAGGTCCGTGACCAAAAGTCGGCATGTGACGAGGTCGGAGTGAGAATGTGTTGTTTAGGGCCAGTGACCAAGCGTCTATATTTGAAGAATTGGGGGTGCAAATGTGTCGGGCTGACTGCTAGCCACTGGCCAACGTCGGGCCATCTGTTAGCGTCTATAGCCCTAGTTTTTGCTGTGTGCCCCATATGTGCCCCGTGGCTCTTGTTGGCCTTTGTCAGCAGCTTTTCGATCAACTGAGCACGTTGAATCAGAGACAGAGCCTGTTGGTGAGAGAAATCGTTCTTACTGGCTGGTCAGCTTCAGCTACTCAGTGCACAAGAAGAGAAACTGAAGCGAGGAAAGCAAGCAAACAACTAAAGTCAAGAGGACATGCACAGAAGGCTCTTTTTCATCTCCATCTCATCTGATCATTCCAATACACAAATATTTCCACAGCAACATGACCATCTGGAATGACTGAAGACCAAGTGGCGAGTGAGAGTGGTGTGAAAATGGTCGGCAAACGCTGCTTTGTTTCATGTATGTATCATAACAACAGTTTGTATATCAGCAATTGGTGTTCTGCTGTCCCTTTTTGAATGATGAATACAGACTACCGCCACCTGCTGGTGCGGAGAGTTATTTCCTCTCACACAGGTGCAGTGCGTATGTGCTAGTTGGCGGTCGGCTATAGTCTTTGCGGTGTGTTTGAGTGCAACTTTTTGGCTCAGAAAGAGGCAACCTGAGGTGACCTAACAGTCGGCCTTTGTAGCAGCTAGTTTATTAGTGTCAATTTGGTGAAAAAAATATAAAACTGAAACTTTTACAGCTTTTCTTTTAAAACAAATGTGCACAGAGTACAGTATCTGCTCTGTATCGACATGATGCCAGTCAAAGTGAAGGAGTCTGAGCAGTTTTGCTTCATCTCAGCATCTTTTTTTGGTTTTCTTTTATTGCCATATGATTGAACAACTTCCCTCGCAGGCTCTGCTACTTGACATGATTTTGTTAGAGTAAGATTTGGCCCTATTGTAGATGTGTTTCATCTCTCCCAACTGACTTGTCACTTCATTTCTACACCCAAATTCTTCTAGTAAAAAATATATATATATAAAAAGAAAGATGTGTTTTTGTGCGGTGGGCTGCAGTTCCAACAAGCACAACTATCTCCAGCTTGTTAACTATTTATTTGAGGTGACATTAGACCAGCATTATGCTTCACCAAAACACATGTGTCCCCAGGCATGGCCCAGACGGCCTCACTGTCCCGCAGTCTTTCTGCTGTAAATTCCCCACTTAAAATTTCATGATCTCCGCTCTGCAGGATACCACTTCCATCATGAAAGAGTTCTCAAACCTAATAACCGTTACTACTCTGGCGGAGCCATCAAAAACCTATTTGTTTCAACAAAAGCCCTCTCCCCCATGCAATGCTGCTGGGTAATAATGCCAGATAGGTTTTAAGGGCAATGAATTGTGGAATTACCATTTTCTCCTCTCTCTGTCTCTGTCTCTCCCTCTCTCTTTCTTTCCTTTCTCTCTCTCAGATCATTATATTAAACACTTAATTATTCATTGGTAATGCCTGTCATGGTGAAATATTGTCCTCTGCCAATCTGAATGCATCATACTGCCTGGGCCTGCCTCTCTTCCCGAGGTTAATGGCACAGCCCTCGCTTGCATTAGCTTGGCTAAATGCAGTGCACCTCATAAGTCAAAGTTCCCTAAGTGAGTGGAGAAGTCATCACCTCGAGCGCTCTCTTTTTCTTTCTCCTTCAGCATGTGGGTCAGTGAGATCATCCTCGCGCAGGAACCAGCTCTGAACACACGCACACGCATACACACACGCATGTCCACATCGGATCTTTATTGTTTTATCTGAAGGATGGTTTGGGCTTGACAGAGCGGTTGCAGCAGAATGGGGCTTGCCATAAGGGCTTTTAAAGGTGAGGGGTGAATGGATCACTATTCATGCAGTGCACTCATGGACTGAGCATCCATAGATGGCCTCTATAGGGTACGGAGTATTATGACTAAATTATGAGACTGACATTAGTCATTCCATACCGCGCGTTCAATTCGGCCGGACATAAACAGTATTAAACAGATTACAGGAGATAGTGGTGACAAGATCTCTCAGGTCTGATGCGAAGATGCATGGCATCCTCTTTGTGTTAATACACTCTGGCGTGCAATATTTCTTCAGCAAATATGCAGTGCTAACAAAAATGATAGTTTTGTGCACTTAAGCAAATTGCATGTTGATTACATCTTCCTGATATTGCTAAAATGAAATTTATTTTATCATCGGTTAACAGGGTATTACACGTAATAAGAAATCCTTCCGGGATAAAAAAAAAAAGGCAAACATTTAGTTTTATGCCAATAACGGGGAAATGCTGACATATGCGTAAACATTTCACCAGCATTGCAGCTTTTTTTCTCTATGGCAAATAAAATGAATACCAAAAACAATTAATTTTATTTGAAGGGAGGTCAATCTGTTTTAACCCCCGCTGAATGAAGTGGCAGAGAAAAGGGGGCAAAAGGATGCCGGAGATTAATACCTTGTCTTGAAAGCCAATATGGATCATTATTTTACAGCCTTCTATTACCTGGTTAAACATGTATGACTTTATGTCAGCACATTATTAAAGGTGCCGGTGATGCTTACCTCACCGCTGGGCCATCCTGGAAAGATCACAGGGAAAAAAGTTATTGGAAAAGCTTGCAGCAGAATGAGGAGTCTCTCATAATGAATACAACGTGCCTACATTTATAACTGGATCTGCAGAAAATTGTAAATTTCTAGTGATCATTTAACACCTGCACAGTCATAATATGTTCTGAATTTGCTGTCTGGCTTCGTATTGAGAAGCATTTGACATGTAGACGGGACAGAATCGATTCCTGAACTCAGTTTTTTTACCTTCATACTTTTAGATGCTCATTAAAACAGAAAGAGGAGAGAGAAAGTCTCAAGGGGCCAACAAAAATACCATAGCCGGTTCCTTTAAATCATTTGTTTGTTATTAGTTAATGACTCCTGAAGTCCAACAGCACATTTGGATGATGAAATTTCTGACCTTCACTTCACAGTTGACTCTCCTCACTGTAGAGCTCATTAGTGAACCATCTAATCTCATTAGACGATGCCGGGCTAAGGTGGCACCGCGACAAAGTAAGTAACCACACTCTTCCTCTCTCTCTCTCTCTGTCTCTCTGTCTCTCTTTGGTTTGGACCAGGAGCAGAAACAGGTGTGGGAGCGGGCGTGCGAGTCTGGGACAGGCGGAGTCCTCCCTAACCCCTTCTCCTCTAATTGCTGCGGATGCCAGTATGCTCTCGCTATCCGCTGCCTTTCATAACAGTTGGTGTTTGGCAAAGAGGCTTTTATGTTTGTTTTAGCTGATGCTTTGCTACTTATTGTGTCTCTGTCAAAGGAATACTTTTGCATCCTTAGTTGAATTGAAACGCACGCGTCCCCCCGTGGACGTGCATGCCAACTGCTCCAAGACACATTACAGTAACACAGCCACTTTTGAAACTTCTAGCAACAATCTGATGTTGATTTAGTGTCTTTCTGGAACTATTTACAAGAAACTTCTGCACATAGAGGAAGAGACGGAGGCGCTGCAGCACAGCTGTGGGGATTAAACAATGTATGAGCTCCTTAGGCCTTAAGCATATAGGGCTAGTTGCTTCCATGTTGACGACAAAGATAATCATTTTTTCGCTTGCTTTAACATGTTAGTCTTGCAGGTTTACCATGTTATGAAGCAAGTCTTAAATCATTCATATAATTTTCTCTTGCATTATACTTCTGGCGTCTAATCTCACTGTAACGACGAGCTGGTTTCCTGATGCACCTCATTGATATTTCTCCGATAACCTCGGCTCCAAATTTAGGATTTACTCCTGTGTCTGCACATTTCCTCCGCCAGGCTCATATTCCAGATCATGTGGAGCCGTATTTATTGTCGCAGCTTATTTAAATAATCACCGGCATGTCAGCGCACATTATGGCCCTCTGTCAAGGTAATAACACATTGTCATTGCTGTTGCGAAGCAAATATTAAACCATAGATCAACGTTTAACAATGCATAATGGACTGGATCTGCATGTTTCCGTTTCCATTTCAGTTGGCCTTCGGCTATATTAGAATAATTTAATGCTCCAAATAATATGAAAAAAAGCTGTTGTTATTGCTTTTTTGATAAATAGTTAAGGGAATCAGTGTTACATGTATTATACAATATGAGGTTGTTTGCATGTGACACTTGTTTGCCTGTGATGTTAGTGAGCTGTGCCTTTATAGAAACAACGGTGTAAAGCAAGAGCACATATATAAAAAACTATATATGAATCATTCTCTTTGATTTATATATATGACTGTGCTGCATATTTAAAATGAAACAATAAGGTGTTTGTTTTATTGAGTCTATAATTTTGTGTTTTTTGGTGATGTCATATTCTGGACATTCAAGCAAATGCAGCACCAAATTCCTAAGATTTCTAATGTTATTATTCTATATGAAACATTTGTGCAGCTAGTCCCTTACTTCGTCTGTCTGTTTGGTGCTGAGCAGGTATTGCACAGTGTTTTTTTTAATTTTTATCAGAACTTTTTGGCTAAAAACAGCAGCCTGCTACCTCTGAAAATGGTTAGAGTAAACTAAAAGTGTCTGACTGAGCAACACATTCTTTGGTTGTTAACTTTCCACCCTGGGTGCATTGGTTTTTGAGGTTCTAGGACATTGTGTCAAGTTCTACCTGTTACATGCATTGTCTTCTTTCAAAATAGACTTCTGTTTTCACAGGAATTTTCCGGTTTCATACAGTCTCTTTCAAAATAAACACACTACATTGGTACAACCCTGCAAACTGACGTTCTTTTACCTTTAACAACTAACGGACGTAGTTGTGTTTAGGAAACAAGAACAGGGTTTGGCTTTATTATCTCACACCTAGTTTACCCCTGGTGCTGCTGAGCGCCATTAAACTATAATGGCGACTGGCTGCGTATCATGCCGATGGTAAAGGATGGCTTTCTTGTCAGTGTCTCACACCGTACGTCATTGCCCAAGCGCTTGATTTTGACAACTTCACAGTGAGACCGGGTTGGACCAAAAAGCTGAAACTCATTAAAAGTATACATTATCAAGTTTCAACCAGCTCTGTATCATGACAATGTGGGTAGCATATGTAAGAGAACTGTGGTAAACTTCCCTCTATCCTCCAGCTCATCTGTCAGCTGCTTATCTCCCAGCTGGCAGCCATATTGTTTCCTGTGTCAAAACAGCCAAGCTTGTATTACATCACCCACCTGAAGGAGCATTTATTGGTCTGGTACATCGCAGTGCATTCTGGTAGTTGGAGATTTTTTACTTCTTGAACAAAATAAATGCCACAGCCCCTTTCCTCTGTTTTCTCTGGTCATGTAGCACCAATTTCAAAATTATTTGCTGTCTCTCTGCTGCATGGACAGCCCAGATTTATTACAAGACCATATTTTCAGCAGTGAAATACTTAAAAGCTTAGGGGACCTGCAGATACAACCTGGTCTCAATCCGAAGTCAGCAGAATCTGGCACTTGGGCGGTGACTTGCAGCGTCAGAAACAGACGAACAAACCTGTCCTTTCACATTGGCATGATATGCGACTGTTTGCCGATGTAGTTTAATGGCACTTGACAGCGTCAGGGGAAAATGCGGCGGGACAAGAATGAAAGTTAAGGCGATGAAAGTCCGAAAAAGAAAGCTTGTTCAAAAAGAGTGGTGTTCGCGAGATTATAAAGCCAAACCCTGTTCTTTTTTCATAGACTCAACCACGTGCATTAGGAAAGAAAATGTCAATTTGTGGTGTTATACTGAAAGAGACTGTCTTAAAACGGTAAATTTCCTGTGAAAACAGAGGTGTATTTTGAAAGAAGACAATGCATGTAACAGGCAGAAGTTGACACGGCGTCCCAGAACGTCAAGAACCAATGTACTTAGGGTACCTTGCAGGTTGTCTCTGGACGTGGAGATAAAGATTAGGCTATAGTAATATTATGAGCATCATTTATAAACTGAGATTCCAGTGGTGGCTGTGCCTTGTGCAATGCAAACATTTCAAATTTCCAGAGCATTATAAAGTCCAAAAGTCAAAATGTATTAAAAAATGATAGATGTAATCATTTCCAAATTTCAAGACGTGTTTTTATCCAACAAAATATTTTGCTTCAATCCATATTTGTTCATGTTTCGCCTTTCAAAAAACCACTATCAGTGCAGTTAAATAACAGTTTGTCCTCCTGCTTGCTGCACACAAAGGGAGGCACTTAACAGATGGTTGGACAGCAAACTAACAGCACCATGAATTACATTTATTCATTAAAGAAGTTTATTTAATAATAAAAGACAAACTCATTTCATCAGATAAATCATTTTATTGAAATACAGGGTGATGATGTCATAAAATATGAAGACAGCCAATAAAAGCTTCATTTGAAAACCTCAACAGAAGCTTTGGTTGTTAAAAAAAAACAAAAAAACAAAGACATTCAGTGCAGCCCTGCAAGTAGTCGTGTGATCTATTGTCAGTATAAAATTATGGGATATGGTTGGAGAGAGCCTGGTAGATGATGAAATAACCTTTATCAGGTTTGTAAGGGGTCGTCGTTGCTTTGTTTGGTGGGGAAATTATCAAAAAATTTGTACATAAATACTCATCACCTGACATTGTGTAGATTTAAAATTTAAATATGTCACCAAAAGAGGTCTAGATGCTATATTTTTGACATACAGCGGGGTCTTGTAATCCCATGTGAGTTGGACCAAACTAACTAACTAATTTTAGCCATTCCAGGTGCATATGTTCACACACACACACACACACACACACACACACACACACACACACACACACACACACACACACACACACACGCACACACACACTTCCTTATCAGTGATTCTGCTCGAGGTTCAATGAACCATCAGCTGGAAAATCTCCCCGGCTGATCCTGAGTCAGTGTGTGTTGGGTGCCAGGCCTGCAGCGTTCACCCCCGGGGATTCCTTCTTGGATCAGCTGTTGCTAGCTGAGCCAGCGGCTAACAGAGCCCCGGGGAGCTCCAGGTGGGCCTGATTAGCTCTCCATGGAAGAGAGGGGTCAAGGGAAGGCAGCTCGGGTTACCTTCACAGAGGTGGAGAGGAGCAGAGAAAGGGGAGGGAGAAGAGGAAAGCAGTGTGTGGCGGACAGGCAAATGAGTGGTTGCGGGGCACTGAGTGGGGAATTAGACACATGTCGGGCCGAGGTCTCAATTTTCCCGCAATCAGCACGACACCTGGCCTCGTCTTAATTGGTCAGGCTACCTCACCTAATCCATCGCCCGTCCTCCTCAGTGTCTGGAGCCCTCTAAGCTCCATTCGGCGCTGAGGCGAATGGACAAAAGCCAGGGATGAAAAAGGGGCCTCTCTTTGAGACCTAATCCAATTAGATAACTGTTAGAAAACCGTGAGTGGAGTTTCACGTCCCTTAAAAGTAGACACGAACTCTGGCAACCTCTGTGACCTCGGAGAATGCCATCTTGTTAAGAGTCGCAGCAGGAACCCCTATCCCCCTCTCTTGATCTCTCTGACCAGAGGGTGTGTGTTTTGTGTGTGTGTGTGTGTGTGTGTGTGTGTGTGTGTGTGTGTGTGTGTGGGTCTTAGAAATAGACAGAGAGAGGGATAAACGGTCCTGACTCATATAGCAGCTAGTCTACATCTCATCCAAGTCTAAAATAAATCAGTATCTGAAGGGGCTCTCCTGATAGTTGTGCAATGGTGCCTCTGTTTGTTTTTAGTTTAAACTTAATTAACTCTTTAATACTCTTATGTAAACAAAACAAAATAAAACAAAACAACGCAAGAGCCACTCTAGCATATAAAAGTACAGAAACTGCACTACAGGGACCCATCTGATTTATTCATATTTACAGAATCATGATAGCCTTAGGTGATATCTTTGCCAGTAAATACATGAATATGTATCGCTGCTTTTTGAGACATGCTATGACTTACATATTTCCCTCGCACCGCCCATTTGTATTCATGCAAAAACGTTTCAGGCGCCGCATTAAAAGGCTGGCGTTTTCCCACTTTTGAAACACATCTAAGTATCGTAAACTTGTGATGTGCCCTGTCAGAGTGGCGTGGCCTCAGAGCCTGCCCCTAAATGTTTGCTGAAGGGGGGCACCGGCTGGCCCTCGTAATACCCCATAATGTCCCTGCATAGTGATCAAACAATGAAATTTAATCAGTGGCCTCCAGTCTACTTCCCATAAAAATGTGTTCTCTAATATAAAGTTCATTTCTATGAATATTAAAGCAGCATATCATCTGTTGAATATTTCATTTGATCTCCACCTTTAATAATGCAAAATGAGGAATAGAACATTCACCCCCCTTTTTTCCTATAGATGATGACTTTGTCCACTTTTGTATATATCACATATTACATTACAGGCTGCGGTGTCTTTAATATATAGGTGTAGTTAAAGATGGCAGTGGATATTATGCCACAGCTTAAGGCATTTTGGCTGTCATTGAAGTATAGAGCATCAGAATGATGGAGGTTTAAGTAAATGTCTAAAGTGAAGCATTGCTTGACACCTGCTCACTTTGAATGAACTTTGAATCAGCCACAGTAGCTGACTTGACACTGCCGGACCTGGAACATTCGGTGCCCTCGGCAAGCTTCCACTGGTGCCACGCCCCACCCCCTAGGAAAAATTATATTTTATATCTATTGTATTTATTAATTAACACTAACAAGAGCTAATTAGAACACAACACAAATATAAAACAAACATTTCTAATAATGATTGAGCAAGAAAATTAATACAATATGTGCAAATTTGCAAATTTCAACTTTGTCTTTTTTTTGTACTAGGCCCTGGATGGCTTTTACCTTTTAATTTCTCTTGCTCCAATGCTCTCCACAGACATACACGTCACTCCACCATAAAGGCCAATTCACAGTTTGTCCACAAGAGTCCACTTTTTATCATGTGATGTAAATCTCGTGGCGGCACGGTGGTGCAGTGGTTAGCATTGTTGCCTCACAGCAAGAGGGTTTCTGATTTTGAACCTGGGATGGGGGATTCAAACTCTAAGGTGGAGAAGCCCTCCTGTGTGGAGTTTGCATCTTCTCCCCGTGTCAGCGTGGGTTTTCTCGGGGTACTCCGGCTTCCTCCCACAGTCCAAAGACATGCAGGTTAACTGGTGACTCTAAATTGTCTGTAGGTGTGAATGTGAGTGTGAATGGTTGTCTATCTCTATGTGTCAGCCCTGTGATAGTCTGGTGACCTGTCCAGGGTGTACCCTGCCTCTCACCCAATGAATGAAATGAATGACTGTAAATCTCTTAACATGCGCCATTTTTGTGGCCTCAAACTTCTGTCGAGAAATTGCCAAAATGCATGGAAGAGATGAGGTTGCCTGCTGTCAGTGCATGTCAATGTGCATGCGTAGGAACACAAGACCAACACGGACACTTGTAAAAATAAAACAAGTATAAACAACACATTATCACTCCAACCTCGCCACATAATGACGTTCTGGTCATGGACTTTGCACGTCCACATCCGACGTGCAAGTACCCTGGGTGTGTTGGTTGTTGATGTTCTGGGACACCGTGTCAAGTTCTCTTCTTTCAAGATACACTTCCATTTTTACAGGAAATGTTACCTTTGCACACAGTCTCTTTCAAAATAAATGCACTACGTCTCTACGTCTAACAATGCAAATTGACAATTTTTTTCCTTCAACAACAAACACACATGGTTGGATTTAGGCAAGAAAAGGAGGTGGTTAGGTTCAGGAAAAAAGAACAGGGTTTGGCTTTAGAATCTTGCGGGACACGAACACTGCTCTCATGGTTGAAGGTCAGTGTTTGTTGGACCCATCCACCACCCTTCCTGCACGCTCCACTTGGACTTTCACCACCTTGACTTTCGTCCTTGTCCTGGCGCGTTTCCCCCTGTTGCTGCCGGGCGTCGTTAAACTATAACAGAAACCGGATGCATATCATGCCGACATTAAAGGACGCCTTTTTCGTTGGTTTCTGATGCCACATGTCACTGCCCGAGCGCTGGATTTCGACGACTTTGGAGTGAGGCAATGCTTGTAAAAATGAACTACATTGCGCAGGCAGATATATTACCTTTGATTTTTTTTATTCCATTGCTTTTTATATATCATTTTAGTAACTTGGGGGGTGAAGCCCCCCCATGAGAGGGACCCTAGGTGGTCACCCATGTCACCTATAGGAAGATCTGCCACTGTGGCTGGTAACAGGAAGAAGAAGTCAAGCAGCAGAGTCTTTGCAGATACTGAAGGTACTGTCAGACATAAAGATACTAAAGTAGTTATGTAAGGGCCGCACAGGCTCCCCACACAGCTTTGGATGCTTATCTAGTATAATTGTGTGACATTATAAGGATGCAAATGAAGTGTGTAGACATGGCAACCCTGTTGGAAAAAGCCTTGAGGCTGTCTCCCCTTTGTTTCCTTCCCCTCTCAGCCATGTTCTAATTGTATTATCCCCGTCATTTTAGTTATTTGCTTCGCTCTCGTTTGCTGTCTCCCTCCTCTGAATGTCTTTGTATAGCACAATCATCAAGGTGATAATTGCATTGCCAGTCCCCAGTAAGAGACATTCTTAATTATTTCAGCATTAGGCGGTAGTTATACAGGCAATTAATGCTTGACTTCACAATTATATACTTTGTTTGATTGCCTTTTATCAGCAGGATACAATGGGCTTATTTGCGGCTGACAAGAGGAGCACCACAGTTTTATACAAAAGATAAGTGATGTGACATTCCCTGTATGGCTCCCATTCACATGCAAACATCGCATGTTGCGTTGAAGTGCTTTTAATCTCACAAACACCCCACGCATGAAAACAGTTGCATGGAATTGTGTGGACGCTGAATGAGCTGTCAAGCCATGAAAAGCAGTTTGGGTCAGTCTGTGCTTTTTGGTTTTTGAAGACTTGATGCCTTCTCTGCCAGTCTCACTTGAGATCGGTCTGAATTGTTGACACCTCCTTTGGAACACGTTTTTCTCGCTCATATGGATCGCTCAAGTGCCATGCTTTTTATGTGCGGAGGAGTTGTTTGAACCTCTGTGCTTTATTGTTAGCCGGCGAGGTCTCTCTGTATCATTCCTCGAGTATCTGAAATCTTAGTAACAGTAACACACTGAAAGTATGTTGCTAATAAGTGACATTACATTTTATATGCTGCTTTATAATTCGATTCAGGCCTAATTACACTGTGGTGTACACCTGGCACTAGCCCTCACTACCACATTCCTCTGTCTTTAAAGTCTTGGCCCGGGCATCAAAGCCGCCTGGTTTTGATGATATTTTGGCACTGCTCAGTGTTGGCTGCAACTTAAATGGGATTAGAGTGTTGCATGTTTTAAAAAAACAGGCCGCTGCTCTTCATCTCAGCAGAACAGGATATTATAAGTACTTTTCAATGTCAAAACTTATCGGGAAAACTGTAACATATTAAAGGAAACTGCAAAGTAGGAAAAGGTCCACAGAGTCTCTACCAGCCCAATCAGCAGAATTAATGTTGGCATTGTACATTTCTAAAAACCATGTGCATGTTACATTTTTACATGTGGCACATTTGTATTATGTAGCAGGCACGTTAAAACTTTATGTTTCTTTAAGTTTTCACCCAGCTGTGGTTAACATCTGGTTAGATTTAGGCACAAAAATCTCCTGGTTATGGTTAGGAAAATATTGTGCTTTGGCTTAAAACACCAGCTTTTGGTGGCACAGTCCCCGGTACAAATGCATCAGTGTCTCACTAAAAAACAACCATTTTTGGAAGACATTCCCCTGAGAGAACACAGCAATGTCTTGGTAAAACACAACCACTTTTGATTGCACAATCCCTGATAGAAATGCAGCAATGCCTCCATAGCACAAAAAAACAAAACAACCACTTTTTTTAAGACATTTTTTAGTGCTTTTGCCTTTAATCAATAGGACAATTGTTATCTTAAAAGGAGGAAAGACTGGGGGTGTGGCATACAGTAAGGGGCCGTAGGTTGGAATTGAGCCTGCGGTTGCTTCGGCAAGGACATGGCCGTTGCACATGGGGTGCCTACTCTACCAGGTGAGCTAATGGGAGCCCCATGCAGAGATGTCTCGATTAAAGACAACCGCTTTTGGTGGCAAAGAAGCAGCTAGACCAACACAGCAGCGGGTCATGACGAAACAGCTGTTTTCTTTGTTGGTCTTAAACAGCGGTCTGCAGTAGTCTGCAACTTGGCAGCCATCTCACTGAGGTGTCACGCCATCCACTACTTCACTTTAGAAAGATTAATATGATAAGTTTGAAATGTACAAATGTACATGGTTCTCTGCTGGAAACCGGTGGATTGCCCCCTCCAGGTTGGGGGAGAGTTATTGCCTCAAGCAAGGGAGTTCAAGTATCTCAGGGTCTTGTTCACGAGTGAGGGTAGAATGGAGCGTGAGATGGATCGGCAGTTTGGTGCGGCTTCTGGAGTGATGTGGGTGCTGCGCCGGACTGTCCTGGTGAAGAGGGAGATGAGTCGGAAGGCGATGCTTTCGATTTACTGGTCCATCCATCGTCCCAACCCTCACCTATGGTCATGAGCTCCGGGTGATGATCGAAAGAATGAGATTGTGGATACAAGTGGCCGGAATGAGTTTCCTCAGAAGGGTGGCTGGGCTCAGCCTTAGAGATAGGTTAAAGAGCTCGGACATCCGGAGGGAGCTCGGAGTAGAGCCGCTGCTCTAAAGGGGTCAGTTGAGGTGGTTCAGGCATCTGATCAGGATGCCTCCTGGGCGCCTCCTGTTAGAGGTGTTTTGGGTGCATCCCACTGGTAGGAGGCCCGGGGCAGACCCAGAACACACTGGAGAGATTACATATCTCATCTAGCCTGGGAACACCTTGGGGTCCCCCAGGAGGAGCTGGAAAGCGTTGCTGGGGGAAGGACATCTGGGGTGCTTTGCTTGGCCTGTTGCCCCTGCGACCTGGCCCCAGATAAGCAGATGAAAATGGATGGATGGAACTGAGCTGTCTCTACAGTGTATTATCATCAATTTTATTTACCCTCAGCTTTTCTAGTACATATATATTGTAGACATGTGTACCACACTAGATTTAGCAGACCTCTTTTAACAGACCAGTCCAGTAAGTGTAAGTTCACACTCTTCGGACAGAACCTTTACAGAACATGCCAACATTATCACAAGCTAAATTGAGTAAAGATACTGCTAGTCAGCACACCAGATGTTGATTCAATGAAAAAAAAAAAAAAAACTTTTCATGACACCTGATGATATGGGCAGAACTTGCAGAAAAGTAGGGTAGAAGCCAGTGTTCAAATAAAGGGGAATTCAGTCCACACTGTTCACAGATGTGCATTAACATTGCTCGCTAACTGCCTTTTCATGGCTTATTCTGTTCTTAATTATTGTCTGTAACTGCCAAGCTGGGATACTTTTCGGCTGTATTATTGATCCACAGTGAGGCTGGAACACAGGCAGCATGAACCACTCTATCTACCTTAATGACTGCAAAAGATTTTTTTAAAGCTGCATTTGGCCATTTCTGACCACCAGATCACTATGTAGCAAGACCCCGAAATAAACTCTCAGAAACACAGCTCGATGTAACATTGGCTCATCAACTTGTTATGGCTACATATTGATCTGTGATAAGGCTGGAGCAACACTACTGATGCAACATGAGCACACATGCAAGAGCCAGAGAGCAACAACTGTTAAAGAAACGTTTCTAGTCTCCTAACAAATGTAAGCCCAAATTCTCTGTCTTTGAAGGCATTTTATACTAGGTAGGATTGATTTGTACCATGCCACGAGTATAATTGCCCCCCTCTCCCATTCCCTTGCCGCTCAGTTTTTACATTAATAATGTTATTCTGTACCCAAGTACACTTGCTTCATCATCTGTGTGACATATTTTTGTTGTGCTACAGTGCAGAAAAGGGTGCTTCAGATGGACACTGCATCCCTGGAGACCGTACTCAGTGGTTATCGGCAAAGCAGCAAGGCAACACTCTGCTCCTGGCTGGGGGAGGAGCTGCTACTGTGAGGAGCTCTCCACCTTCTGTTTGAACTTCGACTGCAGGTTGCAGGCGGCAGTGAAGCCGGATCTGGGCAACACTGTCTCACTCCGAAGTCAGTGAAATCCGGCGCTTGGACAGTGACTTGCAGTGTCAGACACCAGTGAAAAAGCTTTTCTTTAAAGGAATACTCCGGAGTCATTTTAACCCAGGGTCTAACGCACAGTGACACAGAGTAGAACACCCGCTCTAGAGAATGAGTTTGCAGACCGCAAACTTCTCTAGTACTAGCGACTTCAGCGCTAACAGCCAGATAGCAAAATGCTGCCGCCTTGGGAGCCGTAAGCCAACCACGATCAAAAAAGCCACTCATTACCACAAATAATGTTCAGAACAGCACCATACTTCTTCAACAATACAAATAGGGTCCCTACACATAATACAAGGCGTCAAACATTTGCTAGGTTTGCCTGGTTTGTATTTTTAAAAGACGAAAACAGTACTCACCCACTGTCCTCCAGCCGCTTCCTAGTTGTGGGAAAGCCTTAACAAGTCGATTACCAAATGCATCAGAGTTCGGCAGCTTGGATCAAAACATCAATGGACTCCTTACTTTTCTACTGCATTCAGTAATCAACTATAATTCGATGGTCTCTGCTATAGTTCAGGGGCACTCAGTGGCGTCACGGGGAAGCACAGCATGGACAAGAACAAAAGTTAAGGTGGCGAAAGTCTGAGTGGGGCAGGCTGGAGAAGTGGTGGACGGGTGTTCGTGTCCCATAAGATTATAAAGCCAAACTCTGTTCTTTTTTCCTAAATCCAACCATGTGTTTTTGATGCCTAAACCTAACCATGTGCGTTAATTAATGACGGAAATTATGTCAATCTGCACTACCAACATAGTGCATTTATTTTGAAAGGGACTGTATGTAAATTGTAATTGTCCTGTGAAAACGGAAGTATATTTTGAAAGAAGAGAATGCAACAGGCAGAACTTGACACGGTGTCCCAGAGCATCAACAACCAACGCACCCAGGGTACCTTGCATGTCGTAACTGGACGTGAAAAATCCATGACCAAACGTTGATATATGAAGAGATCTGAGTGAGAACGTGTTGGCAGAATTGGGTTGTAGTTCTCTACGACTGCTTCACAATCGGTTGTCAGTCGTTGTTGTCATGTAAATAGTAGTCTACTTTGTGTTTTGTTACAGTTGGAGTTCAACCCTGATGTGTACTATATGGGTGTACACATGAACCATGAGATCACCTTTTCCAGTGGACACAACACAGTGTTCACACTGATCAAGCAAACTGGACTTTGGGGTCAAGTGTACTTGGATCCCTGGTGTAAAAGAAAAGCCTCCTTAGTTGTTATGGTCCACCAACTCCTGATAGAAAGATGTGCGTCTATATCTGCCATATTGTCTATCCATTGTTTTAACTTATTAGTAATTGTACTGTTACTTTATTATTGTTGCTGTTTTGTTGTAAAGCTTGACATATGTGTCTCAAAAGACAAATTGTTACAATGAATAAATAAGAAATACAGAACTCTTCACAGTAATGATGCTTCTGCTGCACAAGCCAGAGATGAATATGACAGATCCTGTAACTGCACAAATAAAAAGGCTTCAAGAAAAGAATGCGTCTTGTATAATTTATTGCAGTTTCAGTGTGTGTTTGTTTTTTATATGAGAGGCTCCTGTTTGTGCTTTTTATTTACAAGCATCATTGAGTCTTTCTCGGAGCTGTAGTGATGGAATAAGAGTGCAAATAGGCCAATCAGTGTTGAAACGATTCCTTGGCAATTAATATGCAACCCACAGTTTATGTATGCAACAATTAATGTGCTTCATTATTGATAACTAAGATCAACTAGCTTCCTGCTGTGTTTGAGAAGTTCTGTTTTAAAGGCAGGGTGCAGATAAATGGTTATGCTGCAAACATTTCTGATCTTTCTGATATAATTATCATGGAAATCAAAGTCTTAACTGATCTATAAACATGTCATTCTGAGCGCATTAATACTTTATATTTTATAAATGCAGTGTTTCTTTAATGTCAGGCTTCTCTAGAGTCACGAGTTAATTTTTCCAGAGAGTTCAGTTAGTTAGCTAATCTGATCATCTGAAATGATCAACTGAATGTGCCCAAAAGAGGCACACTAAGAGCAGGAAATAAGGTCAAGTTATTATAAAAGATGTGCACTCACTGGCCACTTTATTAGGTACACCTTGCTAGTACCTTTTGCCTTCAGAACTGCCTTAATTCTTGGTGGCATAGATTCAACAAGGTGCTGGAAACATTCCTCAGAGATTTTGGTCCATATTGACATGATAGCATCACACAGTTGCTGCAGATTTGTCGGCTGCACATCCATGATGAGAATCTCCTGTTCCACCACTTCCCAAAGGTGCTCTATTGGATTGAGATCTGGTGACTGTGGAGGCCATTGGAGTACAGTGAACTCATCGTCATGTTCAAGAAACCAGTTTGAGATGATCTGAGCTTTGTGACATGGTCCGTTATCCTGCAGGAAGTAGCCATCAGAAGATGGGTACACTGTGGTCATAAAGGGATGGACACGGTCAGCAACAATACTCAGGTAGACTGTGGTGTTTAAACCATGCTCAGTTGGTACTAAGGGGCCCAAAGTGTGCCAAGAAAATATCCCCCACACCATTACACCACCACCACCAGCCTGAACCGTTGATACAAGGCAGGATGGATCCATGCTTTCATGTTGTTTACACCAAATTCTGACCCTACCATCTGAATGTGGCAGCAGAAATTGAGACTCATCAGACCAGGCAATGTTTTTCAATCTTCTATTGTCCAGTTTGGTGAGCCTGTGTGAACTGTAGCCTCAGTTTCCTGTTGTTAGCGGACTATTGTTATTATTATTATTATTATTATTTTAATTTTAGGACAGAAACTTTTTATGTGTAGGAGGAACTACAGTGGCCGATGTGGAAGCATGAAAAGGTGAATGGACCTATCTGGAGCCATGTTATTGGGGAAGTTTTTCACATACAAATGTAGGTACTCTAAGACTAAACCAAGTTTGAACCACTGGAAGAATGAGGTAAAACTTTTAAGGTCATTGACACTTGTCAAAGACAAAAAAAACTTTATTACTAGACATGTTTAAATAAATCTGAGATAGCCCTGTTTTTGTTTTATTAGTATGGATTTTATTTTTATATTTAAATATCTATATATATATTTCTATCATTTTATATCTGGTTTTTATATTTGCTTGCTCAACTGAGGCAGAAACTATTTGATGAAAAGGACTTGAAAATGCGCCTTGTTTATTTGTACCTATAACATTCAATAAAGAATTTAACTAACTAACTAACTAACTAAATCCAAAAAACAAAAGCTATCTGGAGCCAGTGTCTGGATTGTCCATCCAGGGCTACTGTAGAACAACATGGCCGACTCTGTGGAAGAGTAACAGCTCTGTATGTAGATGTAAACCTCTCACTCTAAGGTAACAAAAACATAACAATTCTTATTTTGAGGTGATTATAAACTAATGTAAACGTAGTTATGAATACCATATGCCATTTCTGCCAGTCCCGACATCCTAAACACTGTACCTTTAATTAAACATTAGTTTAATGCGCCATCAAGCCAGCGCCCCTCAAATCAAACACACCTGATGATGTCTCGTGACCAACAGGTGCAGTTTGGCTCGTTCATGCGGGATCCTTCAGGTGACCTCTGCGTTCACTTCGGACCTTTTACCTTCAGTGAGGAGTGTGAGACTTTTCTGTTTGTGACAGTAAACTTTGAGGAGCGCAGTGGGAGCACACAGGCTGGGTGGACTGGTTATACACAGAGAACCTGAACCTGGAGCAGACTGAGGCCTCCACAGGTATCAGGGCGCACAGAGTATCTTCAGTCAGGTAAGTGAAACAACACACTGATGGTGTTGTCAGCTGTGCAGCTTAGCGTTGTCTGCTTGTGTGCAGTGTTACATGTGCAAAAACTGCGCTGCATTGTGTTGGCTGTGATGTGTGTGTTTATGGCTGCAGCTTTGTACATGTCCATGTTGTCTGCCTTGGTTAGCCTTTATTGTGCTGTGTTTCGCTATGTGATTTCTGCTCCCTGATAAAGCTCTGCTTCACCCGCCGTGGTGTCAACAGCTGTTTTTATACTGCACCGGTCATGTTTGTTGAACTGTCTGAGCTGTGCAGGCCTACTGAGTGAGTTAGTGAGGCCACACTGAGGGATGCTGATGTATTGATAATCAGTTGTATGCACAGGCTGCAAAGTGCTGTCTATTGAAAAGGAATTTAAATTTGGACCATAGACTCTATCTGTGGTGTGATGTGTATACTTACATATACTTTGTTCCCTTTCCATTTTATGAACAGTAACTTTTACTCAGAGTACATTTTACCTGCTTTTTACTTTTATCTTTCAGTCATTGTATTTGGACTTGAATACATTTTCTTTAGAGTACTGCTGCTTTTACTTGTTCATATCCCTGGTTAAATGTAGGGCTGCAGGATATGCAAAAATAAATAAATACATTTAAAAAATGACAGCAATAATTTTGACATATATTGCAGTATGAGTGGCAGTTTTAGTTGGGATGGTAATTTCTGCATTTAATTTTCACTGAGAGTAAAAATAAATATATGAATTAAAATTGATGCTGCTGGGGTCTGTACCAAACAAGCTTGTTCCCTTACATCTGGAATATGATGTTGTAGGTTGTTGCATCTCTGTAGCACCACAATGCTTCTTTTAGGGTGTTTTCACATATAGTGCTTTTTAAACAAACCGAACTCAGTCCTCTTAAAGTGCACCAAAGAGTGGACCAACAGAAAAAGGACTCGATTCTTTTTGTGCTCTCATTTGAAAGAGGACTTGGTTCTCTCTCTGGTCAGCTTCAGCTCTGATGGGGCCTCAGTCCACTGTCTGTTCACACTATAGCTTATGTGTAATATGTATTGACATTGTTTTGTTTTTTATTTGATGTGGCACTGCAGTGCGGTTCTGAAGCCTTTGGCTTTCAGATTAACTTTAAACTGGAGGAAAATCTTAGCATTTCTGTGCTGTAAATTGTTGCTGTTGGATGTACTCTACATTCCACATCTGGAGACGTGCAGTGTCTTCCGTAGACCAAACGACTCCTCATCCTGCGTCCTTGCAAGCCTCACAGGCTGATGTGGTTTCGTCTGTTTTTTCAAGCGTCCCAGTGCAACAGCATGTGATCTAGAGGGTTAAATAAAATGGCAAAGAGGAAAGCGAACCTGGAGCACTTTATGTTCACAAGGCACAGGCTAAGTGAACCGGACTCAGACTACTTCGGTTTACTTCAGAGGGGTCTGGGTTCTCTTTGAGTGTTGCCAGTGCGCAAAAAATGCTGAGTCATTGCTCTGAGTCTGTTTAGAGGGCTGAAAAGGACCAAGTGTTAAAACACCCTTTTACCTTTATCCTAAAATTGCAGCTCCTGTTATTTGGATATTACGCTGCGATTTCAATAATATTTTAATTAATAGTGCAGCCAGCTTTGTGAAAGCAGTAATCTTAGTTCATGATACCAACTTCAATTCAGTTACCAGTATATAGTGCAGTATAGAGGAAATGATTGCAGAGTTCTTCCTCAGCTCAGCCAGTGCAAGATTTTTTGAGGTCACTGACAGAAAGAAATGCTGACACAAAGAGCCAGTCATCGCTTGTGGCTCCTTCACAGTCAGACCCTCTGTAACTTTGGTTTTTGCTTACTGAGCTCCCTTTCAATACAGTTAATAATAATTAGAAATATTATTACTGTTTACTCATTCTGCACTAGAGGGGCACTTCAGTCAAAGAGGGCAGCTAGAGCCACAATAGCAGCTATTATCTGCACCTCCCTGCCTGACATCTACCCATACACAAACCTCGTACACACTGGCATCCACCCGCACACACACACGCTGCTGTACAAACACATGCACAGCAGTCATTGCCCATGCAGCAGGACATACATCAAGACCGCCGTGTGGACATCAAAGATCAAATTACACCTCCCAGTATGAGACACATTGATAACCCCGATGTCAGTAGGAATCCAATCAAAATCTAAATTGTGCCCCACTAAAACGGCCCCCTTGATTAGTTCTCCAATAAAATCCATTTCCTGCCCTCGTGCCTATTTTAGGCAGTTTATTTCCCCTGTGGTATCAGGCAATAGGCCCTACCCAGGACTCCCATCTCAGAAGGCCTGGTGTGATGTGTGTCTGTCTGGAGTGCTTTACAGGAGCTTGATGCTTCTGTCCGCCCCCCGACCATTCCCAATGATTATACATGCCCTACCGTTAGCTTTTCCAATATTCACCGCTGGCTCAACCTTTTGTGTCCACCCTGGGCAGAACTAAATGGGCAGTGCTTTCAGAAAATTGTGGCACTTTTTTGTGCCCTTTTTTTTTTTTTTTATATTACAGTCCTGAATTGTAGAGCTATCTTGCAGAGAGGCAGAGAGAAACGGCACAAATATCCATCTAGTCGCTCTATCGCAGGAATGGTGGCGTGATTCATTCACCCACAAAAAGTCTTATCTCCTGATAAGTACTCTTATATTTCAAACAAGTGAACAGAAGTCATGTCTGGATCTGTATTACCATTATTACATGCTGCAAGTTTTATGTAAATCCAACTGTAGCACTTCCAAGTAATATTTCTCTTTTGGTGCGCTTTCATATTTATTACACTTACCTCTTTGTTATTCCTCTGGAGCCCACATTATGTGCTCCCTGGAGTGTGTATTTGCCATTGATGCTTCTTTTTATTCCCGGCTCTATAAATTGCTGTTAAGCACAAATTATGTCTTGAAATGACCCCAGAGCACACAACTGATGGTTCAATCAGCACTCTTTCTTTTAAAGTGAAAAAGGGAGACTTTTGGAAAGCTTGAAAAGAAATATCTGATCACTGTTTGCAGTGACATGCAGTGTTGACTGTAGGTGTATGGTAGTTGTAGTGGGCTTCATCATGGAACTAAGAGTATACTTTACGTTCTCTGTACCATCAGTTACACAGCGCCAACTATACTTCCTCTTAAACTAAATTTGTTTGATTACGATTGTCCAGTTGTGAAAGAGGCACACAAAACACTTCACATGCCATTTGACGAGTACTACTAAATACTACTGTACTAGTACTGTTGAAACTTCTGTGGCTCTGGAGGGAACTTTCTAAAGTCTCAAAAAATGACCCCTGTCATCAGCTCAGCTTGGGATCAAGACTTTAAGAAACTATTAGAAACTGAAGGTGTGGAGTTTGAGAAAAAAAAGTGACGCTTAAAGAGGAATTCCAGTGTGAAATGGATTTGGAATATAATGTGCATGATCACGAGTTTGAATCTAGGCTGTTTTTAGCCGATTCCTCCCAAAGGCTAATGCCGCTAGCACTCAGGGCATGTCTCCAGCTGCCATCAAACCACTTACAAGGCTCAAAGTAGCCCCACACTTTGTTGGTAGTATAACGAGGGTCCTACCATTTAAAACGAGGCATTCACTTGCACAGATAGTTTATTAAAAATGACTGTTTACAAAGTACCTTGAGGTAGTTTTCCAGTCGCCGCCAGTCAAAACAAGTCGATTACCGACTCCTATTCTCATCTTCTCCTCTCCTCAAAAGCTGTCGCCTAAGCTCGTGCACTACACATCCTGGTCACCCCTTGTTCAGGTGTACAGCTTATGGTCAGCCCTCTTCTGTCAACAACACCTGAGATTCGCGTTCAGCAATCTGGGTGTGTTTGGAATCAGCTAAACTTCACAGCACTTCACAGAAACCCAGACGCCGATTAGTGTGTTGGAGGTGTAAGACAGACAGACTAGTGGTAGAGAAGACTTTGATTGTTGCTGTGTCTAACCAACAGATACTGTATGATTCTGGCTTTGAAAAATCCAAACTGCCCCGCATGGCAGTTGCTGCTTGGCTGGCAGTGAGTCAGGAGACAGGCAGGGAACGTAAGAAACTGGCAAGATAGCTAACATTAGCTACCAAGCTAGATCTCCATGTCCATCACATCAGGCCCCGCCCACATTCAGCCCAGATATTCACTTGCCTGCATTTGATCCTGTGTGACTGTGCCCTGCACATATCCAATCCTGTGCTGCTATAATGTTGACTTGTCTTTTTAAAATCTGTCTGCCACAAGATGCCGTAGTGCCACTTTAAGATGCATAGCATTTACCAGTGTCCCCAAATATGGCCGCACGCCTTTGCTGCATACTGTACCCTCTCTCTCCCCCCTTCTTTTTTTTATTTAAAAAAAATACAGTAAAGGAAAGAACAAAATTATTTGATTATTTGTTTGATTATGACAGTTGCTTCCAAACATGATTTTGAACTCACACAGCCACAGTCCACAGCTATAAAACATGGTTAAATATGCCTCATTTTTAATTGCTCTATATATGTGATTGGTGGACTTTTTATGTGGCTTGGCACAGTGGTTAGCATTGTCACCTCACATCAGGAGGGTTCCTGGTTCGAACCCGAGGTGGAGGATTCAAATCCTGGGAGTGGGGAGAGTTTGCACGTTCTCCCCGTGTCAGCGTGGGTTTTCTCTGGGTGCTCCAGCTTCCTCCCACAGTCCAAAGACATGCAGGTTAATTGGTGACTCTAAATTGGCCGTAGGTGTGAATGTGAGTGTGAATGGTTGTCTGTCTCTATGTATTAGCCCTGTGATAGTCTGGTGACCTGTCCAGGGTGTACCCTGCCTCTCACCCAGTGTCAAGTGGGATGGGCTGCAGCCCCCCCGTGACCCCCAACAGAATAAGCTGTTACGGAAAATGTATGAATGAATAAATGAATAGCGTCCACAGCTGTAAAACACGGTTTAAGATGCTGTATTTTTAATTGATCTGTAACTGTGATCAGTGTACTTTTTATGTAGCTCTAAATACCACTGTGTACATTTCTTTGTCTATGATTTTTTCTTTTTAATAAATGTAAAGATCATTTTAAGCAAACAAAAAACATACATCATGCATAGGCCTTATAACATGTTAAACTATGAAGCCACAAACAATGAGCACAAGTAAAGACAATGCTAAAAAGTTACAGGGATTAAAAAATATTTGATGAAATCAACAACTAAACACTTCTGAGAACAACATATACATTAATGGTAAACCTCTAATTCCAGTGTTACCTAAGTTCATTTGACCAAAGAGCCAAAATCCACTGTTTCTGCCCAGCAACACCAAATACAGTGTCCTATTGACCCTTATCTCTTTTGAGGCAAGGCAGTGAAGGGTTAAGCGCCACTAATCCTCCATCTTCTATAGAGGAGTTATTTATCATTGGACTTGACAAAAGGTGATTTGTTTACTTATAGATCCGCCCCTTTAGATATACATCCTGCCGCCTGCTCCAGATTCAATCTCTCTCCGTCTGGTGAAAGTATGTGACAACTTGACATGTTGACGCGTGGATGTAATTGTGTGTCACGCATATAAAGTTTACTAAAATGGAAATTGACCATCCAGGGATGTTTTACAGCAGAATTACCTAATTTACTGTATTGACATTATTGACCCCTTTACAGGCTGGAGAAGGGATTCTGGTGACCTCAGCCAGTAAACACATTGGAGGAGATCAATACGACAAAGTCAGAGTTCACTCGGCTCCCCCGGCCAGGTTGATTGCAGAATGAACTCCATTAAAAGTTTCCAAGGCCCGAAAGTCAAACATCATTTGGCTCAGACGTCAGAAAGCGTCTGCAGGAAAACCAAAAGACACGCCGGTGGTAATGGAGTTTGTTTTGGGGGCTTTAATTGCAGGTGCAGCCGTGCCAATAACTCAAAGAGTTGTGCACAGGGAGAATTTGTTAAAGGGAGCAACTGTGTCTGAGATTAAAGTCAAAGGACTGAACTTCACTAAGCCCTGTCCAAACCACAGATTTCTGGCCCGGTGACATCTGCGTCACCATTGACAGCTGTCCTCTTAGATCTGTGGCTGTGTCGCTGCAGCACAGCACAAAGCTCCCAGCGAGTCAGCTCTCTGCAACTCACTGTTTTACTTGTCATAGCCGTCGCGTCTCACAGAGAAGTTTTTTGGTGACACCTCTTTATGCGAGGACACCTGCCATAGTCATTACTCTAATTGTCCGTTTTGTCTCGTGAATGAAGGGCACGCAGAATGAAATTAGGCACTCGAGTTGCCACCACAGTGTTGATTCGATTCAGTAGTCAGACTTGGGAGGTCTACAGTAATTGCATTCACAAATTGAGCCCCCTCCTCACACCCTGCCATCGCCTCCTGATGAAGGCGGCATTTCTGGAGCTGTTCCCCTCTCTGCTGCCACTCTGTGTATTCTTCCCCCTTTTTTTCCCCCACCAGCCACAGCTCCACACACTCCTCATCAGTCACCTCACCCACTTCCTCCCCTCCTCTGCGACTCCTCCGTCATCCCTTCATCCCTGCGTCTGCAGCCAAGACTCACTTTCCCCCCATTTACGAAGATAAAGCCATAATGGCTCTCTTTGTGCTACTGACGGCCACTCAGCCGTGGCAGCCCCAGTCAACAGATAAATATTTCTTTTCTCCGTTTTTCTTTATCGCCAGCTAGCTTCAATTAGCACAAGTTACAGTCATTTAATGAAATTCCTCTGTGACCTTTGGTCTGCTCGCCCCCTTTCAGGGATTTGACTAATTTAACTTTGTCTGAAAGCTTCGCTCTGCGCCGCCGGTGGATGTGTGTGGCGTGAGCTGGTGGGATTCAGGATGGAGGGCGTGACATGTTTTGTTTGCTGACTGATAAATGGATGTATAATGCAAGTAGATAAAGGTTTGCAAAGGAGATGGGGCTGAGGCTGGGAGGGGAAGAGGCAGAGAGTACATTGCCCCCCTCTCCACCCCCGCTTCCTCCAAGCTGTCCAAAGCTGTGACATGTGGGCCGACACTCTGTCCCTCTCTCCGTTTCCCTCCCTCTGTCTCCTTCCTCCCTCCTTCCCTCCCCCTCTTTCTGTAGATAGATATTTTTATTCCTTGGCACCTCAGTGTAGATAGGCCATTGGGCTCCTGTCTGCTGGGGCAGCTGGCTGGGGGTTGGAAAGGGATGAAGGATAAGTAGATTCAATCGGGCGTTGCAAATCAACTTTTCCACCAGCATCCTGGGAAGACCTGATAATACAGGTTTCTAATATCTGACCTGTCTGGCAGAAAGAGAGAGTGAGAGGCAGGGAGAGGGAGGGAGGGACGGGCGGAGAGAGTGAAAAAAGAGGAGAGCAATGGAGGCAAGAGAGAGCAATGAACACATTGATTTGATGCGGCTAATAGTTCTGCAGTTGATAAGCACACCGGCGCCAGTCACAAAAATGAAAGGCTAGCAACAGAGTGAAATAAATTGGGTCTAGCTTCTTTTCTTTTTTTTTTTGTCTCACTCCCGTCAGAGTTTTGGACATGTATCAGAGGGGTTTGGCAGACAGGGCATCAGCAAGGTTTCCTGTTTGTGTCTCTCCACCTGTCAGCCTTCATCCACTCCCCAATCTGAATACTGTTATCATCGCTGTTTCAAAAACTCAAACACATTCGGGGCTGCTTATGCGAGTCAAAGTCAGACCTGTGAAGGAGAGAAAACAAGACAGTGGGAGCACAGCGGTGTGAAACATGCAGTATGAGCTGCTGTTGACAATATGGCAACACTGTACTGTATGTACTAATGTGTGAGGGACACTCCCTCAGACTGTGGCTTCATTAACACGCACGCTGTATTTTACATCCTTGACTCTGATGACGTACGACAAAACAACAACAGTATGGGTTTACTCAAATAATGGCCAGCAAGATACTCAGCTTGTGAAATGACTTTTAAATATAACGTCAAAGGTTGAATATTACATAATGTTCTTTTTAAAGTTTTACAGCAGGTAATATGGAAGCCCATTACTGCCAGTGTGATCAGGGGGAAAAAAAGATCCTGTAAGTCATAATGAGAAACTTTCTCAAGATAATAACTTAGTATGTTTAAACAATGACTTAGCAGCTTAAAAAATGACATAACTTAAAATGACTTCTCTCAAAATAATGAAAAGCTTTCTGAAATAATGACGTAGTATCTCAAACTGCTGAGGAACATTTTCAACATAATGACAGTAATTTGACATTGAGTCAGTATATTTTGAAAGTTTCTTATATTTTGAATATTAACTGTCATTATTTTGAAGGTGTCTCATTATTTTTAGAAAATTTCTCATTATTTTGAGATATGAGGATATAATTTTGAGATAAGTAAGTCATTATTTTGGGAAAGTTTCTCATTATTCTGAGATGCCTAATTAGTATTATGAGAAACTTCGTCATTATTTTGAAAGTTTCTCACTATGTTGAGATACCAAATTATTATTCTGAGATATGAAGATGCTATTTGAGATGGATACGTTATTATTTTGAGAAGGTTTCTTATTATTTTGAGATACCAAATTATTATTTTGAGATGATAAGTCATTTTTCTGAAAGTTCTTCATTATTTTGAAAGTTTCTCATTATTTTAGGAACTTGTCTTATTATTTGAATTATGAATTGAGATAGTAAGTCATTATTTTGAGAAAGTTTCTCATTATTTTGAGATGCCTAATTAGTATTTTGAGAAACTTAGTCATTATTTTGAAAGTTTCTCATTATGTTGAGATACCAAGTTAATATTTTAAGATATGAGGACATTATTTTGAGATGGTAAAGTCATTACTTTGAGAAAGTTTTTAATTTCTTTGTGATACCAAATTAATATTTTGAGGTTAATAAGCCATCATGTGGAAAGTTCGTCTTTATTTTTAGAAAGTTTCTCATGATTTTGAGATATGACGACATCATATTTAGACACGTAAGTCATTATTTTGAAAGTCTCTTATTATTTTGAGATACAAAGATATTATGTGAGATAGGTAAGTAATTATTTTGAGAAAGTTTCTCACTATTTTGAGATACTAAGTCATTACATTGAAAGTTTGCCATTATTTTTAAAATGTTTGTTTAGTATTTTGAGATATGAAGATATTTTGAGATGGGTAAGTCATTATTTTGACAAAGTTTAGATACCAAATTATTATTTTGAGATAAGTAGGTCATTATTTTTAGAAAGTTTATTATTATTCTGAGATACGTTGATATTTTAAGGTCAGTAAGTCATTATTTTGAGAAAGTTTCTTATTATTTTGAGATACTAACTCAATATTTTGAGACATTTTCTCATTATTATGACGTACAGGATCTTTTTTTCATCGCATTGGTGGAAATCAGCCTCCATACTACATTACCTGCAGTAAACCTGTGAAAAAACTCAAATTATGTCAATGGTCCAAATCTTATTGTCTCTGATTTGAGCCCAAACATTTGCCATGATAAAAAGGGTCTTTTTTGACATTATGTTTACAGCTGACAAGTTGTAACCAAACAGATCGGCCCTCTCTCGAGGTGTCTGTGTAAAACCCTGTGTTGATCGGGCCTGCTGAGACAGACAGGGCAGAGCCTGCTGTGTCTGTCCAGCCTGCGCTCGGTGTGACAGTGCAGACACTGCCACTCTGACCTTTCCTGATGCTACCAGGTACGACGGAGCCAATACCAGCGCTAACGAGACAGTGACATAGCTTGACAGCCAGGGATGGCACGCAATTATTCCACCCAAGAAAACTGCTTGTTGGCGAGCGTGTGCGCGTAGGTGAGGCATGCGTGCGTTTGTGAAGTCAGGGAGAAAGACTCAAAGAGTGCATGCTTGTGTCACCATCTCCTGCACATCCCTGTGTAGTCAGTCAACGAAGCCGCATTGTTCGTATTAATGATTGATGTGTCCAAATCTCGGCAGAACTGCCCTGTCAGATCCCACACAGGTGAGTTTCATCAACATGAACTCGGTCACCTAGAATGCCTCGTGTTCAGAGAGGGTTTCGTTGTGATCTCAGAATAGCCTGGCCTCGCCTGCTCCCAGGATCGCCTGACGTGACCCATTTATTGACATCGTTGTCAGCTGAGCTGTTTGAAGTCTTTTGGCCATAAGCAATTTACTTTTTTCCTCTCCACACTATTGGAAAAATCCCCAACCTTGAGGAAAATGATATGTGGGCGCACTGTGTCCGCATGGATGCGATGTCACATACCAGCATCCCTGTACACAGACCTATACAAGTCATCGGAATTCATGTTTTGTTGTGCTTTGCTCGCCATTTACATATTTTTTGTCGGAGGATTATCTCATAAATAGATGATTAGATTCATCTTCATCTGATTAACAGCAGTTAATTAGCTGGATAAGCTACTCAACCGCGGCACTGGTGTTGTTCTTCTGGAACATTTCAGATGAGGTGACTTTGAGAATAGTGTCAGTAAATCAATTAAGTTCTCAGTCAATAAATTAAACTGGCAGAAGATAATAAGAAATACTGTATATATACAGTCGTGGCACCACCTACTCTTGAATTTGACTTTGACAAATTGATTGAATGATTAAATCCATACCTTTTAAACAGATGACAGTATACATACCAGGCTGTAATGTTTATTTGTATTGTTTGTTTCTAAGTCGCTCTGCACTCAATACATTCAAGGTTATTAAAAGCAACAGTGGATAATTTGTGGTATACATTACTCAACTCGATGTGAGTCGACATGCTGTAAGCAGCAGTGTCCTTTGTGTATTTTGTATACATAATTTTGATAAGAATAATAAAAAAAAAGACAGTATATACACAAATCCCTACAAAGAACGGATGCTCGTATGACAAATCCAAAACACAGATACATTTGACACAAGCTGTCTGTTGCGCTCTCTCATCTGTCAGGTCATTGCTCCATCAAATTCCACACTGGCTACAAGTTGCACATAGTTATTACATCAAAGCAAGTGCATAGAGTATTACAATAATCCAAGGGAGGGGGAGGCGGGCATCAAACATGGAGGAAACTGCAACAGGGAAGTGGGGTCAGGACCTTATGCTGCTGCCTGGATAATAAAAGAAGGATTTGTGCTCAGAACAAAGGGAGAGAGGTGGAGGACTTGGAAGTGACAGCGTCTGAACAACATCCAGCAGTCCGTCAGCCCGAGACGACTAAAATACAACGTGTGACAACACATGATTTTACGAAGACAACAGAGTTAAATTCCCCACTTTTGATACTACATCTGGCAGCACAATTTGGGGCCCCTCATAAGCACGGTCACCACCCATCACCGCCTGCTAAGCGTTGAAAATTATTGTTATCAGTTTGAAGGAATTAAAATCAAATGCAAAATGATCTATTCACTAAAGCCCGTCTCGTCTACTTTGATCTGTATCTCTTTGTGAATTAAGGATAACAATTTTGCTTCACATCAAGCACTTCAATCAGATAGTTAGACACTCTTTGGTGGGAATATGTGCCAACTTCCAAGGGCATAAATCAAAGGAATAAGAGGGAGTTGCTATTCCTTTGTTGCAAAGGCCACTTGGCTCAGATACATCAGTGGCTGAGCTTACTGCAATGCCTCGGAGGACTCAGTGCTCGGCGTTGTTATTGATCTGTCTGTGTAAAGTTTCTGCAGAGTGATTCTGTGTATAAAGCAGCTATGCATTTTTAAAGGCGAGCCGGGGTCCAGACGAGACACGCAACATTTATCTATACCTTAAATCCTAATTATAGCAATTCCACACTTGACAAATTGTCGTTCTCTGAGCTCACCTAGCTCAGCGGTGTTCTTAGATGTCCAATTCTTGATGCTCTTAATTCGTAGTCATGTGTTTGTGATTGATGGAAATTTCAGCTTGTGGAATGGGAAAGTGTTGCAGGACTGATGGGAAGCAGAGGTCACTCTGCGAATTGTTATTTCAAATATAGCACGCCATGCTCTTAACGTTCCTCCCTCTCCTCTCTCTATAAGTGCAGTATATTCTTAACAGTGATCCATTGTGGTGCCTATGACAAGAAAATAATGTATTTCTACCAGAGTCTATCAGAGAAATGACTTTGGAGGTAGAGGGAAGAGGAGCTAGATCAATATGTTTCAGGCAGCTGTGAGTGTTTTTGAAACTGAATTTCCACCTTCCTTTGAGTTGTTTTGACCTTGATCTCCAAGAAGATATGTCTCTGCTGCTCCCCAGCTTTCACCACTCCGTGATTATCCTGTACACCATGAAAGATAACCTGTGCGGTGAGCTCCACTTTTCCCCGGCCCCCCTCGCAGCAGCCCTCGCCATTATCTTGCCAATCCGAAAACAGAACAAAAGATGTCACAGCGCGGCCATTGCACACCTTCATCCTGTGCACACCCCTCATTATTATTATTCCCTTGCTGTCTAACTGTTCTCGGTGATAATTGAATTTAAATGAAGAAAAGGCGAAGGAGAATGTTCTTTTTGTGCTGCGTTAACATGCTGTCATTAAAAGCGCTGGTTGTTTTAATGGGCCAGGTCTTAAACTATCAAGACTGTAGAGAACCGGGGAGAGAGGTGGAAAATAGCAACGACAACGAGAGAGAGATTAGAAAATTGGATTATAATTAGTTTACTGCAAATTGCTCAGGTTCTGTAGCACTTTATAGCTCGTGGGGATCTTCAAATCTCCCTGTTTGTGCAGCGCTCAGGCCTCCATATGTGCATATTCTATTTTCAGTCTAGTTTACGATGACACGCGGGGCCACTACTCGGACCAAAGGAAATGGGCATGAATGCATGATGGGATTTCTGCCAAAATAAACATCCAGCGTTGTCCCCCAGATGATTGCTCAAAGAGAGGTGCTCGTTGAGGCATCAGCCGACAGAAACACATGTTGTGACAGCTCACACGGAGCGATTCGATGCATGCAAAAATCAAATGATATGCCACAGCCAGGGAGCCCTCCCAATGAAAACAAAATCAGGGCATTAGCATGTTTCAGCTGTGCCTCAATCAAGGTTGTCTGTGGTCTCTGGTTTTCATGTCCCTCAGTGGGATTGGAGACAGACAGAGCAAAAAAGCAACACCCGTGTGGATATTAAATGGCTTTTTCGAAAGAATTCTCTCCCCGTGCTACAGTACGCGCTCCTTTCAACCTGACTGGTTAGCCAAGCAAAAGGAAACATCTACAGTTCCATATGGTCATGCTGTGCCAAGATACAGGAAAGAGCATTAGTCTGACATGGGCTTTGATCGATGCATGTCTCATATTGGCCTCAAGGCTGATGGGCATTTGGAATTTAGAGGGTACATCTAGTTTTTCAATTTCAGCCTGAAACTCTGAACAACCAAAATGTATATACAATAAAAATGTGCACTCAAGATGTAGCTAAGATTGAACCAAGAAGCCCACAAATGGTTGAATTGATTTTTTTAAGACACCTGGAGAGTAAGTTCATACATACCAAATGCTGAAATTTTCTGTTTGTATGTGCATCGTTTCTGGGGACAAATTGGGCAAGTTACACAAGTAATATCAACAGTATCGGCTCTGTCTAGTGCAGTAGTGATGGCAGCTGGAGCCCAAAATGCATTACATTTTCATTATGACCAGAGCAATGCGGCACATAGTAAGGTGCACTCTTGGTGCACCCCATTTATTCTGAATGAAGAGGTGGCTGCTGCAGTTCAATGACCTCTTATCTGATGGTGTGCCGCTGTCATTGAAGCCATCAGAGTGAAAGGATTAAGCCTGGCTTATATCGATATAAGTCCTGAATGGAGCTAAACACACACACATACACATGCGGCGCACACAAACACACACACACATACACATATGCAATATAGCATGTCCTTCTGAAAAACATTAGAAAGGCATATTAGGTCAGAGCTTCTGGGTAGGAAGATATGTTTTCATCTTGCAAGCAGATGAGGAAAAAAGGAAAGTCAATAGAATTCTCTCAACTAGATATTAAACAAATCAGCCTCGGCCGCCGGTCCATCCCTGGATGTCAATAGTACAATGACATCACATTAAATGTGCACCACAGAGCATTTACATCATGTGTTGGGAAAGAATTGAGGCGGCGCCTGCTTCGCCGCGCTGATGGAGAGGTTAGAGGACTGCTCGTATGCATTGATCACTATTTGCAAGGATGCAAATAACTATTATCCTTCTGCAAGTGTAGACACACATACACGTACAGTAGATGCACCGTGCATCAAGGCATCTTCACAGTTGTTTAAGAGACAAAGCGACTGTTCTGTCAATATGCTTGCCATGTTTGGATTCTATTGGCTTTCCTTTAGAATACTTGACCTGAACGCCCTCCTTTTAGTTTTTGCTTTATTTTCTGTAAACATAAAATTCTGCTGACAACACACTGCAATTTCCTTACATCGGGCTTCTTAGGAACCTTGTGGGGATTTGTTGCCGCAATCAAGACTCGGTCCATCCGACAATTAGATCTGATGACCTTCAGACTGCGTGCTTCTCAAGCACAATGTAGCCCACGTGCATCACTCCAGCAGCATATCAAACATTTATGTGCCCTGAAATCCTGAAGCCCTTTGAAAGCAGTTACTCAAATGATGATGGGCTTTAATATTCAGTTCAAAACCTGCTTTAATGCTTCACCATTGTCACCTCGTGGCCTGATAACACAAACAGTCTGATTAGAGCTATGTACTGTAATGCCATCTGAAGTAACAGGGATGCCTCTTTGTTGGTCTTTTCAGTTTCAGCATGCGTGGTCATAGTTGCGTGAAGACCCTGCCTTTGAACCTACCTGCTTTAATGTTCGCTAATGCAGAATTTCATCAGATAGGACCAAATTACTTCTCTAACATGCATAATGTATTGTTATGTCTTTACACATTTAGCTCAAGATCAAGAAATAAGTAAGGAAAAAGGGTCAGCCCTTCCTGCTGAGTTCCCACTGACTGTAACCTATAGTGTTCCTGTCTATAAGGCAGCGATGTTAAAGGGATTTAAGGACCGAAAATTTTATAGCTGGGGGTAATCATGCAGTATTTTGATTTTAAATTCTTACAGCTACTGTATACTGGCGATATGGAGAAAATCAAGTATCACGATACTTTTGGCCAAATACCTCGATATCGATATTGCAGTGATAATGTAGGGTTGGCTATTGGTGCTTTCATAAAATATTTAAGCAATAATAATCATTAGTAATGTGGATATAATGAGTAAGTGGGCAAAAAAAATAATTATTATATTATTATTATATGCTGTTTGTACCTATACCTACTAAAAGTAAAGCACAACAATTCGAATGTAACCTATGTCATTATGAGCCAGTAATTTTTGTATATCCCACGTAATCAGGAAGGCTACATGAACAATGTGCGGACAGTAGTAGGGGTGTGCCATATCATCTTGTTCACGATATCATCATCATCATTTTTAATATCATATGAAAAGTTCATGTCTTGATACTTGGGATATTTTGACATGTGACATCATACTGTTACCAACGACAGTAACAAACATGGCTTAAAGCAAAATTATTACCGACTCCACGGTGGTTCCAAAAAGAGGAGCAGCTTCAGTAGTGTGGAATAAACTGTGGTGTCCTGAATGTTTTATGAACAGCCTCAGGACTTCTCAGACTCTTTTAGTGAGTTACTGCTCAGAGGGAACTCATTCAGCAGGCTCCTCTGGCAGCAGCACAGCGTCTCTCCCTCTCCTCTCGCTGTGCACACACAGGAGTTGGTGTTGTCAAATGATTTTATCATAAACCTTTGGCAATGTAAACATACCACTCAACAAAAAACTACATATATGTGAATGTGCAATAGTTATGGTATCATAACAGCCTGTCACAGGTTAAAATACTCTGAAATATCGTGATATTATTTTAGGGCTATATCGCCCACCGCTTGAGTAAAGAAAGACGAAGTATAATGACCGAAAGTCAAGTGGTGGATGGGTCAAACGACACAGGACTTTCCCCAAGTAGACTGCTAATTGTGTCCCGTGTAAAACAAAGTGAGCTTTGAGTTATTTTAAAGTATGTTGTCACCATTTTTCTTGCCCTAAATCAAACCTACATAACTTTATGCCAAGTACATGACTTTACGTTCAGTGCATTACATCACTTGTGGGGCGCTAATTCATTAGATATCATGAGAGCTGTTGTATGTGTATTTTCACAAGATATCATTTCGAATGGTTGCATGAGGATATGTTGCTATGTAATATTAATATATCACCAAGCCCTAATTCCAGTACTACAACAATACAAGTGAACAGACTCCAAGGCTTGTGTTGTCATCAAGTAAAACAAAATATTACAGGCAGGGTTTAAGGCATTCCTGATTTTAGTTAATCAGGTAATACTGTTGGCCTTCAAGCACACAATCACAGGTTAAAAAAATTAAACAGTGTTATAAATTGTCATTTAAAGCCTATAGTTTGTGCACAGTGACCTAGAACACAAATTAATGTTTAGGTGCTTAAATTGAAACCTGAGGCCAAATTAATTTAACACACTTTTTTTAATAGTTCAAAATATTGAACACTTTTTTTTTTCTTTTAAACAGAGACTGCTTAGCTCTGGGCTGTTAGAGGCACCATGTTTGTTCTCACAGATGAGTCCCACAGAGGGAGTTATTGGGCACCGGCCTCGTGGCAAAAAAGGAAGGTAATTTTTCAAAACAACTTTCAGGGTGTGAGGAAGCCTGAAGTCCACCTGTGTGTCTCTGCATGAGCTGCTTCTGATATGACCTTCCTCGTGGCGAATGGAATCACAGTAGTCTTTCTGAAAGTCCGATCATAATGAATTTTTATTTTTTTTTGCTTTGTTTTGAAACCCGTTTGTTGTATCAATTCAAGCTGACATCAGACACTAATTTCCACTTGGTGTTTCATATGCTGATGCCAAGTTTGTGATTCTTTTTTTGGCTGGACTGTAGATTGCGAGGCTAGCCCTATACATGCCAAAGCCTGTCTGTGACTGAGTGGTGAAGTTACATTAATGGTTGAAGTGAGTGATGAACTGAGTGCTGGTGTTTCCCTGTTGACCAGTGCTCTTTTTTGCTAACAGTTGTTTCCCAAACTGCATTTCCCTCTGTGGGAATTAAACTTATGAATTAATTTACTTTTATTTTACAGATGAGAAGACCGTAAGGTATATGAATCCAGGAAGTCTGCTAGCTGCTAGACTAATTTATGCAACTGGAAATAAGCTTATACTAATAATATTAGCATATGTTGTGTATGTGGGGAAAAAGTTTCTAGTATTTATTTTTTGTTGGTGAACCGTATGAGTTGTAGTGGAGTCTAATTTTGGAATGTTATCTTGGTTAAATGTTGCTGTCGTTCCTAGCTTCATATGAGTAGAGGAAAAGTTCACTAGCGTCTATGCTAATTTATTCAATGTAAAATGTCACAGGCTTTTGCTAATAATGTTAGCATGTTGTATTTGTGGGGAAGATGTGTTTAGCAAAAGGCAGTTGTTTTGTCTGTGAATGTTGTTAGTTATAATGGAGCCAAATTTTGTATTTTTGTTTAATGTTGTCACTGTTGACATGTTTTATGTGTGTTTTAGGTATGTTAGTTGAATCAACCAAACTTAACTGCACTTCACAGAAACTCAACACAATGGCACAATGGCCTGAAAACCCCAACGCAACTATTGTTTTGGAGTTGTAGTTGCTAGGGCTGCCCCCAAATAGTTGATGAAACGTTAGTCGAATAGAAGGCTCGTAAGTCGGCAAGATTTCATTGGTCACTAAGTCGCAGAAAAAAAAACAAACAAAACCTATATGATTGGACCATGTGGGAATTTATTTTGAAAGGACAGACACAGCTCAGCAGTCAGACTGGAGTCACGTTAATTTAATTTGGTTATCACACAGGCTAGTTAATAACATGTCGAGCAGGAAATCCAAAGTGTGGGATCATTTTGAGAAGGTGAAGGACCAACCCAAGGTGATATGTAAACTCTGCATATCATTGGTCGACTACAAACATGACGTATCATCTGAAACATGTAAGTAGCTACATGCTCATTAGCCACCTAGCACAATCCTTACTGCTTTGCCCACAGCGTCATTAACAGGCGGCTCGCTCAGTGTGTGACGTGCACTTGTAGATAAAATATAGGCCTATATTAATGAAGGTTCATTAGTACGGTTTTGTATTTCTCTGTAATGTAGCACAGTGTTAACAATGTTACTGATACTATTCTTTCTCACACCTTCAACTCAAACCATTGTGTTGCCCCGCCCAAAATATATCATTTGACATTTAAATTAATGTCGTAAACATGGCTGACTAGTCGACTAATGGCCCTAAATGACGACTATTGGTTGACTATGAAAATTCTTAGTCAGGGGGCAGCCCTAGTAATTGCAGAGCGAGCCAGACACACCACTGCACATGTTTAAATCATGGTATAAATGCTACAACTGTGTTGGCCACTTGGTGTAAGCTCTGCATAGAGCCCACATATAACTATAAATCAGCCTTTACATCACCAGCTGGAGTTGAAGAGGGCAGGATTGTGTTAAATCCATATGTTAAATCTTGCAAAAGCTATCTTGGGTACAGCTCCAGAGAAAGCAGGTCCCCTCTGGTGTGTAAGCGTGCCTCAGTGTATTGTTCATTTTAAGATGTATTTACATGAACTTTTTGGCTGGACTGCAACAGCGGGTCCAGCGCTGTAAGCAAAAGTCTGTGACTGGGTGAATGCGCTTCCTGTTTCAGATTAAAAGCCGTCATTTCAAACAGGGTCAAGCCATATTCTAGGTTGTGACCTAGTCTTGCTGATCTTACGTGTTCCTCAAATCAGGATCGCTCATTAGCCTGCCAGTTCAACACCACCCATTTAAGTAATACCAATCTCAAAGAGAGACATATTGACTAAGACAGAACCTCATGGTGTCATAACTAATAACTCAGCGTCTTGATTTACCATCCATAATTCACTCCAGCAAGGCACTTACTGTCTTGGAATAAATTGGAATATTTAAGCAAACAGATATATGCCTTGTGGCATTTAAATAAGTAATACATCTCCCTCCCAAGTGTTCTCAAATCTGAAAAAAATCCAGTATACAAGTTTGATGCCCCGCTCACCAGAATGAGTGTTTTATTTTTCATGCTTTTGCCATCCATTAGCTGTGTTTTTGAACCAGGTTGACACACTTTGAAATACAGTTATTCAAAATGTTGGGAGTCAAATTGAACATTCATTTGCCATGCTGAGATACAGTACGCAACGATGCATATGGATGCAGCACATCACAGGCTTTGCGTTCCTCTCCACAGAGCAGGTTGGTTCATGGTTAGATGCTGAAAGTACGCAGTTGTGACAACTACTTGGAGGAGCATATGATAGCATCTTGCAAGTCTGAAAAGCCTCACTGAGTGTAGTGCTCTCTCTGAGAATGCCATTTCTGATCCAGTTATATCAACAGACATGGTAGCAATTTCTCCTCTGTAGTGTGTTCAAGTCTCACACTTTTCTTTCCTCTGACTTTTGCATAATCATCCCTGATCTTAACCAGCGATATTATCGATATGACTCCACGACATGTTCCATTCAACAGAGCTCTGACTAAAATGGTGCTTTAAGGCTTTGGGGCTGGGTGGTGAGTGTGTGTGCGGGGGGGTGGGGGCTTCCACCTCCTCAAAGCTCTTAAGTCACACTCCTGCTCCGACCCATGAGTTACTCACTGAGCTAGCTCCTGCTTCGCTTTTTCAAATGCTAATGACGAGCAGCGCTGAAAGCCCCAAATTGGGCCATGCAATTCAGCCTGTGGTGTTTGGTGAGGCCCTGCTCATGTTGGAGACCGTGGTCTTTTCCCCTGCCCCCCCTCCTGGTCTTTTGTGTGCTGCGGTAATAGGCACAGATGTTCCTCTTGCTTCACACAGGGCCACTTTCCCCTAATCGCCACCTTGTATGCGGACGGCTTTCACCTGCCCCAGCAGCTCACTCCTTTTTACTCTCTCTCTCTCCAATTCTCTTCCTCTCAACCCCTCCCTTTCTCACCCTCTTTCTGTGTGTGTGTTTTTTTTTCTTTCCCTCACTCCCCAGACCACTGTAAGAAGGCCTTCCCTGATGCCCCCCAAATTTCAGACGCTACTTCTCGGGCGTCTGATTGTTTAAACATCAAATTGTGGAAATGGAGAGGCGAGAATGGGGATGGATGGAGGGTGTAAAAAAGAAGCAGGGGTTATTTTTTTGTGATTTGGGAATGGGTTAAAAAAAAAAAAGGAGATGGGCGAGCCTCTCCTCGCTCCAGCTGGAGAGAATTTGGAACATAATACCCTTGTAGCAGCTCAGCCAAACCTCAATGCTGATGGTGCATTTAGGCTGCCTCCCTCTATTGGGCTAGTGGATTGAGGTGCAAGGGGAGGGATGGAGGGGGAGGTTGGGGAGGAGGGGGGGTTGCAGTTGCAGCCAGGCTTAAAAATTGGACCGAAGTGCAGTTTGCTTCATGGCCCCTGTGGTGTAGTGTGATTTACCGTCCTGCTTTCAAACTGAGTGTGGAAATGTGTCAAAATTTGGTCTCTGTAGGGACCTCGGGAAAAAAAAACATATTCCTTTTACTGATGTTTTTCCAGCAAGATAAATTTGATAAGTATCTTAATCACCTTGAAATGAGACCGTGGCAGGTGCCAGTGAAGTGTAATGGCACATTTGCTATGAGTTAGGTTTGAACTCAAAGGAGGGGAAAGACACCTTTTTCAGACGATCGTATTACATCACATTTTCTTTTTACTTTCCGTCTGTCTTCTTCTCACTCTTTCTGACAACCTTCGAGGCCTCGCAAACGTTTAGGCTTCGCTCTTGAAAGGTGTGGGCTTATTTTCACAGCTTAATGGCGCTGCCTGTATTTACATTACATTGTGTGCGCTACATTAAAAACCAGTTGTTATCCTGGGTCTCCAGAAAGAACCACACTCTCCCCAGTTTGGTTAGACGATTGGAGCATTAATGCGGCTGAACAGCCAAGGATTAGATCAATGGATTCTCTTTGGTGGCTTAGTACAGTGAGTATCGTCTTCGTAGTGTATTACTGTTAGGGAGGGAGGCTTCTGAGAAACGTCAGTCGGAGGCCAAATAATTGATCATTACTGTGCGTGGCACCGCAGCAGCAGAAGCAAGATATTTTAAAATCAGTGTAGATTTTCTGTCCTCCAACACATATTCATTCAATGCAATATTCAGCCTGTGTCAAGTTGAAGAAGTGATGATTGCTCGGAGAGGAGAGTGAGAGTCTTATTATTTTTGTTGTGATGTTGCGCGTGGTGCATCTGACACGTTTGTGATGTATCCTGACAGTTTTATGGTTCAGCAGAGACCTCTTTATTGCGCGTCTTCGCTGAGTGCATCATACAGTAATCATAACTTAACCACGACCTTGCCCCAGCTTGGGTGGGAAAAGGAAGCCGTAACATCACTTATGATGCAACAACGAGGCGAGATAAGAGCTCGTGGAGGTCATTGATTCGCTTTCTCACACACAGACTCGGAGCCTCTTTGCTTTTCTCTCAACTAAAGCCCAAAACAAACACGAACTGAAGACTTTCAACTTGCTCGATTTCATCTGAGCACCGAGATCAGTGTTTATCACCAGACGTATTTAAACCGTGTAACCCTGTTTAACCCGACGCCACTGCACTCCCACCTATAAGGCGTCTGACAAATAATGTGAGCTTTGCTAAAGTTGATGCACTTACAGTATTCAGTAGCTCCCACACACACACGCACACAAACACAGACACACACATGTGCTATGCCCAGCACATTCAGTGCAGTGTGATTATTCAGCCTTTCGTCAGCTGTTTGATTGCCTCTCTCAAAGGGCAAAGCCCTGCAGTAGCTTGCATGCAGGATAATTAGTGTTGTGATTGTACTCAATAACCACGGGTGCCTGTCTGCAAGCACCCATAGGCCACTTTGGTCAGTTTTGACTTGATGCGCACCAAAGGAACTTGCGCTCACTGAGCCAATCAAGCGAATTATTGCAGGTTACAAGGGTTTTGATGATATATTTATGCAGCATATGTATGACAAGACTGCTGATTCTGTTACAGCAACAACAGCCGCACCTTCCATCTGCTGAATAGTCTGATTCATATTCTGCCGAGGCCTGAAACTTCCAAAGGTTGTAATACAAAACGTTGTCATCTGATCACTTTTCACGCGTTGGGTTAATTAGATTTACCTCTCTCACACAGCGTCTCAGTTTAATTGCAGCTCATTATTTTGGATCGAATTTTATAAACTTGATTGTTGATGCAATTTGTAAGCTTTTCAGAAAACGCAGCCTGGTGTGTGCATTTAGGCGTCCCGTCTCTGCCTGTAGCTACTTTGACCAAACAGCTTCGCTACACACAAGATGTGTGTCAATATTTGACCATGTTCCCCCGAGGGGAAAACAAAGACTCTTCTTCTCCTTCTTCTGTCTGTCTCAGCTGTCTTTTTCTTCAAAATATTGTTTCTCCTTCTTCTTCTTCCTTTACTTCTTTGTCTTCTTATTCGGTCTTCTTTTTTTCCCTCTTGTTCTTCAAAACTACTTCTTCTGTCGTCTTCCAGTGTCGTCGTTGTTTCTCTCTGTCTTCTTTTTATTCTTTTATTTCTTCTTCTGTCCTCTTCCTTCTCCTTCTTGTCTTTTTCTTTCTTTTTCTTTTGTATTTTCCCTCTTGTTGCTCTTCAAAAATACTTTCTTCTTCCTCTATGTTCTGTCATCATCCATTTTCTTTCTTTCATCTTCTTTGAAAAATATTGTTTCTCCTTTTCTTCTTCTTCTCCTTCTTTTTCATCTTTAAAAATACTATCTTCTTCTCCTTCTTCTGTCTGTCTCAGCTGTCTTTTTCTTCAAAATATTGTTTATCCTTCTTCCTCTACTTCTTTGTCTTCTTATTCGGTCTTCTTTTGCTTATTTCCTCTTGTTCTTCAAAACTACGTCTTCTGTCATCTTCCAGGGTCTTTCTTTGTTGTTTCTCCCTGTCCTTCTTCTTCTTCTTTTACTTCTTCTTCTATCCTCTTCCTTCTCCTTCTTGTCTTTTTCCCTCTTTTTCTTCTGTTTTTTCTTTTTTTTCTGTCTTTCCCTCTTTCCCGCTCTTCAAAAATACTTTCTTCTTCCTCTATGTTCTGTCATCTTCCATTTTCTTTCTTTCATCTTCTTTGAAAAATATTGTCTCTCTCTTTTTCTTCTCCTTCTATTGTCATCTTTAATTTTCTTGTATCTGTCTTCCTCTTCAAAAATATTGTTTCTTCGTTTCCTCTGTACTCTTCCTCTTTCTTCTTCTTTTGCTCCTTCTTCTTCTTCCGTCTTCTGTTTTTTTCCCTCTTGTTCTTCGAAAAACATTCTTCTTCTTGTTTTTTCATTTTCTTCATCTTTCAAAATACTGTTTCTTCTTCTTGTCTTTTTCTTGTCTTCCTCTGTTTTTCTTCTGTCCTTTCTCTTTCCTCTGTCTTCTTCTGTCATCTGTCTTCTTCTTTCATCTTCCTCTGTCTTTTTCTGTTTTCTGTCTTGTATCTTATTCAAAAATACATTTTCTTCTATTTCTCCTCCTCCTCCTTCTTCTTCTGTTTTTCTTCTTCTGTCTTTGTCCTTGTTTTCTTCTGTCTTCTTTCTTCTTCAGTCTTCTTCCTTCTTCAGTCTTCTTTCTTCTTCTTCCTTCTGCTTCTTCCAGAATATGTGTATAGTGATAGTTTTCCTGGAGATGTTGAATCATTTTAGTGATATTTTAAAACACGTCTTATTCAGTGTATGTTTATTATCAACACTCAGGGAATGTTAAAATGTCTGCAGCAGAAAAATGAGAGAACATGGGGACGGTTCAGTGATGTAAAACATAATAAAATATGCAACCTTTATGAAGTTCATTTATTGTTTTCACTAGAAATGAAGGGAACACTGTGTGATGTGTCCACTTGGCTTCACAGGGACAAATTTGCATTGCGTGATTAGGTGATCGACATATTTCTCTGACATCCTTGTGTCAGACAGCACATTTGCAAAGTCTTTGCAGGCCGTAATGAATATTGAGTGTTCTATCTCTTTTGCCTTCCAATTAATGAATAGATGTTGGTAATTATTTGACCAATGCCTCTCTCTCATGACATGTCCCATATCCATCACTAAGTTAAAAATAAATTAAAATCAATACAGCCGGCAGACTCTTAGGACAGTGTCAGTGCTTCCTATGGAGGGACCCATGCAGGTCTGAATAACAACTATTGATCCTCCTTGAGGAATATTCTCTTTTATCACCTCCCCTCTTCTCCATGCACACACATGCACACAAGCACCCACACAAGATAAGTCTTTCTTTTCCCTTTTTTCTCGTAGTTGCGCACATTGGCAGCCGCTGACAAAACCTCATCTTGTTTGTCCTTATCGCCCCATCCCACGATAAAGAATGCAAAAAGATCGGAAAGACGAAAACAAAAAAGGCAGAGCCGTTGCCGATAAAAAGCTGGCAACGCTTGTGATTTATATTTCAAACGGCTCCCTCACCCGTCCCTCTGCCTCTGTCCCCTGTGTGGTAGGTGGCCATTGTGTAAACAGCTCCTTGAAAAACAAATGGCTCCCTAAATCGTTGTAAAGAGCTGTGGCAGCTCGATCCGACCGGAGGCCCAGGGAGAGAGGGGACGGGAGATAACGTGTGTCAGCAAACATTGACTGGGCTTTATCACAATGAGGTTTCTGTGTTGGAGGAGCTAAGAGGCTGGCCAGCTAATCGTCCTCCACAGAGAGCACACATTCCTACAGGTCAGGGCTCAGGGTTGTACGTGTTTGTGTGTATATGTGTGCCGAAGGACTTTTGGTATGTTTATGCTCAGGCCGATTTGGCGACTCAGAGGAAAAAAGCTGCAATTTTGTCAATTTTTTTCTCCCCTTCCTTACTCCACTCCCCCCCCCTGTCTCTACACCGTCGGTTAACTTTGTATGCTGTGACCTGCGATAAGCCCGACGGAAAAGCGGTGTTTGCAGTTATGACTGTGATGACTATTTGTTTACCCTTATCTAAACTGTGTGATAAATCACAGACGAAAAGTAACATCTGGTGTGTTAGGAGTGAAGAGGAGGGCTGTGTGTGTGTGTATGTGTTTTTTTTTTTCTTTTAGCAGAGGGGTCACTCTCAGCTGCCGGGTTGAGGGAGAGAGTTTACTGCTCAAGGACAGACCAGGGAATTAAGTTTCACACAAGCATGAAGGGGTTTACTCTCTTAACAAATGACATCCGAGGAGAAAGGCACACTAAAAGCACTCAGGGTGATTCCGCTTCAGCTGTGAGGTTAGCCTGGAGGCATCTTTTCATCTCGGTTCATGACTCGGGGAGTTTTGCCCCCTCGTGTCTCTTTAAGTGTTTTCTGCTCTGTTCTTCTAGGGCACCAGTTCTCAACTGTTTCATACCTCAGTGCAATAACACCGCCTCAGTCTCCCTGCTGGTCCACCAAGATCCACTCGGCTGCAGTTACAAATCCCAGCCAACAGATGTCAGCCTTTCCAGTTGATTTCCTGTTAAGTGTTGGTTTGGGGGGGAAAGAACAAATCATTCAAATCCACAGCCTCAAACACTGCACTGAGATTTAGAATTAGCAATGCAGAAGACATGCTGGTCCGAGATTTACTTTGATATACATCATGTATGTTAATGTAATTCTTTATTGATCCCCTCAAGGGAAAGTCTCTTTTTGCCTCGCCCCTCTGGGGAGGTCAGAGTGCGGGGTCGGATGCAGCGTAACCCCCCCCCCTCCCAGCCCCTCCTGTGTCACCCGAAGCTGGTGGGGACCCAGTGTCTTGTTCAATGACACTTCATCAGGGTGAATGCGTCCTGACATGGGGGTCTGAACCCTGCTCATGTGACTGAAAATAGCCTATAGATTACGCCACCTTGCCATCTCAAATACAGGGAAATTAAAAAAAAGGGGGTCAACACTGTCCTATCCTTAAAAAAAAAAAACAGTGCTATTCACTCTCCGCATTGCATAAAGACAACCGTTTAATCCTGTTTAGCCGTCAGGCCTGTGATAACTTCTGGGGAATCGCTGCTACCCTTATCGTATTTATCCAGTGATGACAGATTAGTGGGCGTTAAATGCACTTCACATACAGTAGACATCGCCCCGGATTGGTACAGCTGAGTTTCAAGCGAGGGAGGGCTCCAGACACCGAGTATCTTTTTTGTTGTCAAAAAAAGATGAATGAAAATCCACTCACCGAGCGGGGCTGCATACTGGAACAAGATAATTCTTGGCAATAAGTCTCAAAGTGAGCGCTGTAATAATTTACCAGCAATGCACACACAGATAGATGTGGTGTACTCTGTGAGTGCTGCATCTGATTCTACTACAGTTTGCAGCACTGGCCCTGCTTCGATGGAGAAATATATCCTATAGCACATTTGCCATGCACATATTTCAGGGTTTTGCATGGCAGCTGTTGGTTTTGCATGCTGTGAGGGTTTAAAAGGTTCCAGCATAGAGCTGTGTGCTTATGCTGTTCAATTACTATGAAAAAAAAAGCTGTTGGGATAATGCTCCCACACACACACACTCTAAGTAGCTGAGTGTGCGGGGTGAGGCTGTTCCTTCCAGGCAAGGGCTTGTCTGTGAATCTTAGAGGCAGGCAGGAAGGCACAAGGTGGAGACCTCTTCAGATCTGGCTGCTATTAACAGTCTTGTGATCTGCTCATGTTTACCTACTCTCACAACACTGGTACTCGGGGCTGTGTGGAGCATGGGACGCGGGGCCCGGCCTCTTTGAAGTGAAGTTGATCCCTCAGACTACGCTCTTGGTAATTGCACCTTCTCCCTCTTTCTTCCCTGACCCCCCCTTACCTTCTCTCTTGCCCCCCCCCCTCTTATTTTCTTTCTCCCTGAGATGAGATTTCGGAGGATGCAGATGGGGAGCTTTTAATGTGATTGTGTGCCACTTCACGTCTCTACTCTGATCTCAACCAAAAGTAAAATGTATACAGCGTCTCTAAATGCTCAAAGGTATTTTTTGCAGTTTTAGTGGGGAAGAAAAAACATCTCAGTTATAAATGCAGTCTGAGGGATTTTGATGCGAGAGAGCTTATCAGCGTTGCTTATACTGTACTCAATCTCCCCCTTCTTTTTTTCTCTGCCGTAGAGCTTAAAAAAATCATGTCTTTCCTTCTATAATTCACTCTACCAGATTTAGATTATCATAATTGAAAAGTGGAAGCAAAGCAACGTGAACAGACGGAGCATAAAATGTCCATGTTAAGCACCAGATGACAAAAAATGCCATTTGTTTGTGCACTTACTGTCTGTCGATAAAGTAGCCGTAATGACACTTGATTTGAATTAGTTTTGTTTTTTTGTTTTTTTCCCAGACATGTTTACTCCATCCACTGTCACTGGCGTGTGCTGTGTTCAGTGGCGTGCAGCGTGGAACACCTGTGTGTTGTTGTAATTACTTTGATTATACCTACTATGGGGTATTACAGCAGTCTGGAGAGAGGGTCCAATTTAACCTGCAGTGAATTTCAATTCTAACTGAAAACAAGAGGAAAAAATTGCTTTCTGGAATACATGATCAGTGGAGAGACATTCATATGGTTGCATGCTGTGTTTGTGTGTGTGTGCGCGTGTGTGTGTGTGTGAATATAATAAGCAACAGGGATGCATATTGGACTGTGAAGTTCAAGGTTTGTACTTTCCTTTGCTTTTGATCAGTTTGCCGTGATGGGTATTGGTCTGCATCCAGACATATGACAGTCCGGGGGGCCTCGTCGGTGAAGCCTGCTCTCCCAAAAGATGCCAGGTGCCTGATTCGGAACAAATGCTCACAAACAGAAACACAAACACACCAGAGGGACCCCTTTTGTGTGTGTGTGTGTGCGCGCGTGTGTGTATTCCTCCCTTTGACGAGGAGAAGGGTGAGGATGGCAGGTATCGAACTGCGTTGAAGTAGAACGAGCAGCCATGGGCATCTCCCGGTTCATGACGCTAGTCAGAAAACTGACAAACCAAAGCTGCTTTTTATTCTGCAGCTACAATGTAAATGGAGCTCCCTCCTGTCCCTCATGCAATCACCCCAGACCCACTAACTGTACAGACAGTGGTTTGGATCCCCTCTCTCTTTCCCTTTTTCCTGTCTGTCTCTACACCAGTCTTTATATATCTCTCCCCTCCTGTCTTTCTCTCTCTGCTCTGCTCCCCCTTGTCTAGTTAGAGGGCAGATATACCTTTCTTGCCAGACAGGAGAAACCTATACTTTATCACTGCCACATATGGGGAAAGGTATTTTCTCCCAAAGGGAAAACTGGCATGCAATTATAATGTTCTAGCTGCCCCAAACATCCTTCAGAAAATATATAGCATCCTGTTTTTGACTTACATGAGTTTATGATCTCTTACATGGCACCGCAGTGTTGCACGTCTACCCTGGGTGTTTCCCTTTATGTCTCTTTATGGTTGATTTACTCAAGCGGGCAAAGCACTAAGGCTATTTAAATTGACCTCCAGCTTTTTTTTTCCCCTCCACCAGCTGTGAAAAGTTTAAGACAAAAAACAGTGCCTCACAATGACAGTGAGAGTAAATGCTTTTCTTGGACAAGATTGAAAACAGCTCTTCAAAACAAAGTTGTCTGTACTTCTATGTGTGTTTTATGCATAGAAATATTCTCAGAGATGGCGCAAACACACCTGCGATTAGTTGTAGTAAAGTGCGGACAAATAAATCGAACAAGTGAATGCACACGATTGCAGATGACAGCACTTTGAGATGTCTGGAAGCAGTTTCTAAACCCCGCACAGTGCTGCAGTGTTGCCCATCACACTAGCCGTCTCTCTACCATCACAGTGGTAAAGTGGGACAGATGTTGAGGGTTAGAGAGGCCCCAGTGGGATATTGAGAATGATGGTTTGGCAGGGAGTGCGGGACAATAAAGGGAGGAGACGGAGAGGCCGGGGTTCTCCTTTCACTACACCTGACCCGATCCTGCCCCTGGACCTGTTCAGCCTCATCTGAAATGAAAGAAAGGTGCCCATTGTTAAGTAATTTACATTTACATGTGGAACAAGGATTCCCCAATATGCCTCGCGAGAGTGAGGAGAGACAAACGCTGGTGAAGCCAAGGAGGAGTGTGGGTTTCAAACATTAAAGAGACGCCTGCGTAGAATAACATCCCCTAGAAGGATGGGAGTGGAGAGCTTCAAAGTGCGAAGACATAAAAGTGCATTCTGAAGTGTCCACTTATCAATTCCCGATTCATTGAGGGATTGGATCAATAACTGTCCTCCTGAATTTCAGGACAAGCCTTTGAAGTGAGCAGTGGGGTTACAGTGGGCTCCTCAGACTTCATAAACCAAGTATCAAACTTCACAGGTTTTTATATTCCCAGCAGTGCTCCAAACATACCTAATAAATGCAACATCAGTTACTTGGGTTTGGATGTCTCAGTTCGAGCTTCAAATTTCAATATATACATAGTAATAGCAATGGGCGCTCTAGGTTTTACTGATGTACTGTATAACTTTTCTTTTTGAGAATAAAAAGCGTCCCGTTTCTTTGGTGGAAAGGCACTGTTTTGTCAGATTGGTATTCAAGTTGTCGCCGGATGCTGCATAATTGTAGGCTGCAGCTGCCAGCGCACAGCAGACCTTCCATTGGTTTTACATTTTATGAGAGTTTACATACGCTATGTTTCTTCAAGTGGAAAATTGTTTTCTGCATGATGCCAACAGGTGGACTCATTAGAGAGTCAACATAATCATGGCAATCATTCCTCTCTGCAATTAGAAATATTGATCATTTACATATTATTCCAAACCATGGTGGAGTTTATTGTTTCGCTCACTCAAGTTTCTAAAGCCAAACATCTGTAGTACACAGCAGTCACAACTGGTGTAGTAGACATGGACTGTTTGTGGTCTTAGAATGAAATTTTGAACATAAAAAGGAAAGTATTAAGCTAGATTTATATGTTTCTCTGAAAGTACATTTTAGAAGTGTTTACTCCCAAAGAAGTAATCCAAATGAAAACAGTTCAAGTTGTCTGTAGATGGAGATATGGCAGCTGAATTTTTCATATGACTATTCTTCTGTGGTTTGAGCACTGCAGACTAGATTTCTTCACCTTTATTGTATTTGGGTGTCAGAGGTGGATATAGTGGATATCTCTCTTCGACTACAGCTTAAAACCAAATCTGTCTGCATGGCTAGATACTGTACCACCTTCTGTCTACAGCAGAAGTGCTGTCTGTCTGTCTGTCTGTCTGTCTGTCTGTCTGTCTGTCTGTCTGTCTGTCTGTCTGTCTGTCTGTCTGTCTGTCTGTCTGTCTGTCTGTCTGTCTGTCTGTCTGTCTGTCTGTCTGTCTGTCTGTCTGTCTGTCTATCTGTCTGTCTGTCTATTGGAGGGGAAAAATCAAATCAATACAGCATAGTATCGCGATATTTTTGTGAGGCAATATCGTATTGTCACACAGTGCTAAGTGTTTATTTTTTTATACATCATTTATTAATATTACAAATTAAACTTTAGGTAGCCTACTAAAAATATAATATAATCAGTTGCTTTTTCAGTCCACTAGATACATTTTGATGCTGCAAAAAATGGCTGAAGTGAGATGAACAGACTGAAATCTTTATCTTATAAGATGGAACAGATGTTGACCAAGTTCTCTTTTGGGGACGTATTTTACAGTTGACAAAAGCTAATAAATTGCAATATATTTTACTGGAAAACTCAGCACGTCACAACCTATTTAAAAATGCAATATTGTATCGTGACTTAAGTATTGTGATAATGTCGTATCGTGGATCCTCTGGTGATTCCCTCCCCTAATATATACGTATAAATATATGTATATATTAGGGCTGCTGGTCAGTGTGCTGTGCAGTGTACTGGTCCCCAGATTTTGCTGTGGAGTGAGCGTGCTTGAGTTTCACGCTACTTTTTGGTTCAGACAGCTGGGGACATGATGCAGCTAGGTGTAACAGGACGGAGGAGGACTGGTTTTCCACCGCAAGGCTCTGAGATAACATTATATTCTCTCTGCTGCTTGGAAATGGTGAATTTACAGCTCACAGATACTTAATACGACACAATTTCTGGATTTTTTTCGATATCTAGTGTCAGCAAAAAATGTTGTTGCTCATTTTCGATCTGTCGCTAGCACCATTAGCTCATTTACTATATTACATGACTGCTGCTGTCACAATGAACATCCTGCTGAGCGTGTGCAAACTTTAAAGCTTTATATGAAAAAAACAAACAAAAAAAAAACAACCCAGAATCATTGAATATTCGTATTAAACAGCCAAATCTGATTCAACTGACAAAATTCTGACTTGGTTACAGCCCTGTTGTAATGCGGATAAGTAACATTTGTGTATTGTTAGGCCATGGATATCTTTAAAGCTTAATATTTCTTATGTGTGTTTTACATTTCAACAATGTATGTGTGTGGTCATATTTTGGCTTGACATACTCAGTTTTGGTGCCACAGTTTTTGCGCACACCTTTTAAATGGTTTATTGTCCTCAAATACTGATATTTTTTAGAAATCATTCACTTATTAAAGGAAATTAATGCAGTTCATGTTCATTCCTGACCCTAGTACATGGAAGATGAAATGATAGTGGCCTGTATCTTTAACATAGCTTGATATAAGGTGACCAGTTGTTGTGGTCTGGACAGCCAAGGGTTGAGTTTCCACGTCCACTTCCACCATTTCTGTCTTCCAACCCCAACGGCTTGCAGATGTTGACCAAGGCTAAAGGTTAGCTCGGGGCATTTTAGTTCACCGCACTTTGTTGTCTACCTCTCACTTTGTGAACCAAACCTCTCCGGCCCGGCCTCCCAGGTCAACCACAACATCGACTCGCTCCCAGCTTGTCAACGTGTCAGGGTGCATGCAGGCGTGCTGGAGAGGATGGAAGGGCTGAGGCGGGGGAGAGAGACAGACACATGAAAGGCTTGCATGTTGTGAAGATGGTGGTTGAAGATGGCCCTATAAAACATTGTTCGCATTATGCTCTGCCTAAAGAAAAAAAGGCAGTCCAGTGGAAAAGAAATGACCCCTCTGGACCTGCTGTCATGTGACATCTTTGTTTTCTATGCCTGTGATGCAGCCAACATGTAGCTCAAACCTATCCCAGCAGCACGACTCACATTAGCCCTCTTAATCTATTTTTGTTTATGGCTTTAGCTTAAAAATTAATTAATTGCAGTACTATACATACTTGACAGCTATGGATCATCATGTAAATGCTCCCACAGCAGCTATGTGAGCCTTGCAGTTTACTGCAGCCGTGGTTTAATCTCTACATGTCTCGGCAGACACATTAAAACTGTTCTCATAACAAGTCCTGTCATTCTGCTTCAACCAAAAAACATATTCAGCGTCACATCACATTAGATCAGCGAGCAAAAGAGACACCGCACATTAAAAACATTCCTATTTTAACTCTTCTCTTCTTGTGGGCTGAAGCAGGGATTTGAATCGGGTAACATTTAAAGAGGATTTTCACCACAGGGAAACAAATCAGCCTTTTTGAACAGGTCTGTTTAAACTTGTGCTATAATAAGTCCCGGCCTCTCATTTACACCACAGTCACACGCAGCACTAACAGATGTTGTCCCGGCCAGTAGGGACAGATGCACTGGTGGACGTAACCAACGTGTCCCCTATTTCCATACAGTTTAAGTCACTGTCCAAACAGGATTAGTGCCAGCTTCCAAGTGTCAAAGCAATTACAACAATGACATCAGCGTGGTTTGGGGGTTATGGCTGATAGAGTGTAAATGTCTGTGGAGATGAACGCCTACCAGCTCTCAGTTGTCACCGCCCACTCTCCACTTCCATCTGCTCTTTTTCCTGATGCATCAGATTGGACTTTTTTTTTCCGACAAAAGATGCACTGGTCCATCGCAGTCATGGAGTTTGAGCCGCTGCGTTGATTAAAGATGGCCGTTGGTCATCAGCAACCCCTATTCAGTGCTTTATTTCCAAAATTGCAAATGTATTTCTGCGGTGTGAAGAGTGTTCTTATCTGATTCAGGAGACAAATAGACCATTGCATTAAATAAATGATAGCTGATGCAATAAACCTTTGTAGTATTAATGGTATAGCTTAACGTTGGTATATGGTCAGAAAATATTGAAAAATAGTGGATAAAAGTAAATAACAGAACAGCAAGAACATGCTGGTAAGTTTAGAAAATGACATCGTTTTACTGTAATATTTCCTGTAAAACCAGGAAAAGGCAACATGCATGATATTAAGATTCCAAAATCCAAGATGGCAGCTACTATTAACTATTAAGAGATATAGAAACGTGCCATGAAAGCATTTTCTATTTTAATACATTAAATGAATACATAAGATGCCAAATTGGCAGACAAGCACATATAGACCGTTTTAGGGCCGACGTCACAATGACATCATTTTATTAGCTGGAGGCAAAACACGACTCTCCACCACAGGGCTGTAGGCAACACAGGAGTCTTTACGTGTTGTTTTGTTGTGTTATTGGGAGCCAGAATACAAGGAGTCATGGCTCAAAACTTTATTGCATACCAGCCACCACTGTCCGTCAACAAAAACAAAGATAGCTATGGTTAAATGTGATAAGACGAAAGGACTGGACGGAGGCGATCATCAAAAATGCTCACGTCATATTAGGTTAGGGAAAAAGTATTTACTGTTGTAGGGATGAATATGTTATTATCATGTCCACCTAAGCAGAAATTGGGGAGCTTTTAAAAGGAATATTGGATTTCTCTGTAACGCTAACATTTTGGCGCATTAGCTAACTTTAGCTTTGATAGCAAAACAAACTGGAGGACACCATTCAAGTGTCGTCCTCCTTTGTAAGTGGCGCAGTAATCAACCACAAAGTCAGCCAGAGTGCCCAGACTGTGCTCTGCCACTCAGAGAGTGCCGCTCTCTGGATAACCGAACGATACATTCTGGCAGCGCTTCGGATTTTCAAACCGTCGAAACCTCCAGCACTTGGAATGAGAATTTCTGAATGCACCACTCGCATCATCTTCCTCCTCTGTCTAAAACAGGCCAAAAGAACTCATTAGCTGGTGGTAGCTAATGCCTGTAAGAAATTGTTTGGCCTTCAGCTAAGCCCCGCCCACCAAAAACATCATACTGTTTACTAACAGTAAGATCTTGGTAACTGGTAAGTGAACTTGCACTTGCATAGCACCTTTCTAGTCTTTCAAACTGTCAAAGTACTTTTACACTACAAAGCCACATTCACACAGTGGTGGCCGAGGTTACCATACAAGGTGCCACCTGCTTTTTACTTAAACATTCACACACAATCACACGACGATGGCTGTTGAGCAATTTGGGGTCTAGTATGTTGCCCAAGGATCCTGCTGATCTTCCGATGAGTAAACAACCCACTCTACATCCTAGCCACAGCCGCCCCTCTTGCGATTGTCATTTCCATTAAGTGCAACCGTGGTGTTTGATTTGAGACAACATACCCTGTCAAAATTTGCATACTAGGCAAGACCGTACATAGTGTATGACATGTAAGTGTACAAACAGAATCATCATATCATGATGTCAATATACTGATACATTGGCCAGCGCTAAAATGGTGCACATCCAGCTGAGAGGAACACTTCTATGGATCTACAGTATGTAATGCTATCAGAAACTGCAGAATATGCCTTTTTTTCCCCCCTCTGTGTTAATCTAACATACTTGAACGTTCCTTGATATATTCTGCGGGGGAAGTAAGTTCATCACTTGATGAAAAATGAATTGATGAAAAAATTTACCTTGAGTGTCCTGGACAAATACATCCATAAGCCACTTACGTAGATAAGCTAAGTGGCAAACCGTACTCACTCCTTTTAATATGCCTCACTGGTGCTCAGAGAAAGAGGGAAAGCAGTACAGATATGACGTACCCTCTTGCTCCCCCTCATTAATCTTAATAAAACAATTGACCCCTGAATAGCTTATTCCTGCCCTGGACCATTAGGCTGCATGACCGAGGCTTTAAATATTAAGCAGGCTTTGAAAAATTTGATAAAATGTTTAGTAAATGGCATAAGGCACAGTGCACTCATGGGCTTTTTTCTCTTACCCTGTGTTGTAAATGATAGATATGTTTTTATTAGACAGAATGCTGTTTTAAGCAGCATTGTGGTATTGATATTTGCCTTCAGCATGCATGATTTAAGATGGCAGATACATGCAAGCCCGTCCAGCTTTTACCTCCTCTACCTTTCACTACTAACTACTCTGACATAATCAAGCAGCGAATGTTCATGATTTAAAAAGACAGTGACCATGTGAGCTTCACTCACTGCCTGCAAGGATACTATGCCATTTCTCGTCTGTGTAAAGCTGCGCTATTTTTGCCCCTTTGCCCCCTCAGACTGCGGCGATGGAGCACAGTACACCACACAATATACAGTAATTTGTCTCTGATTAAAATTTCTGCTGAGCTTTGAAGCTCATACTGGTGTTCTGTGCTGAAGTGGTCTTCCTCGTCTGGTAAAAATTGAAAGCCTTTTCATCTCAGAGGGCTTAAGGGGTCAAAGGAACACCAAATAACCCTCCCTGTTGTGTTTCTTTTTTTTTTTTTTTCTCAGAAGCTCGTAACAAACTGCACCTTTGTCGGACGCGGCCTCTGTCAGGCCGGGGCTGGGGGGGACTGCCCTCGGGTTCAGGCTTTGGAGACCCTGTCAGCTTCAAAATGGGGTCTGCTTTATTTCACCCTCTGACCCTAGGCCCAAAAAGAGCCACGCAGGAAAAACAGAGAGATATATGATACATCAAGGCCTAGTGAAACTCCACGGCTGGGAAATGAGGAAGCTGCAAACTGCAGAGTGAGCAGAAAATGAAGGAGCTTATTGTAGGGGGATTTTTAACACTACAATTCGTATTTGGGGGTGAATCAAGGTTGCTACATTGTGAGATTGAAGCCCAGAAGTTTTGCCTTCTGATAGTTATTTCACTGCAACACTGCGATGTATTGATGCAATATATCTACTCTCTAAATAACCTGATGTAAAAGTGAGGTCTGTCACAGGCTTTGCATATAATTTGCACCTTCCCTACTTTCAATCATTCACAAGTAAATAAATAGATAACACTGAAACAGAAATGAGGTAAATTCATTAAACACGCTGGAGAACTGAGTGGCGTCCAATTTTCTTTAAGTGTAAATTTAAAGATAATGAAGTGCAACATTTGATCAGAGCTACAAAAAAGAAGAGAATACTTGTTTGCAGCTGAATTGAGATTGACAAAACCATTACATGTAAGATTTTCTATTGTCTGGGAGGAATTGAAATCCATGGATAAATTCTCAAGTTTGACGCATCTGCATTAAATGAATGAAATTGATTGACTTGGAGATGTTGCTGCATAGCCAATCAATCTAAAGAGGGACAACACAGGGGGCGTCCATGGGGATGCAGAGAGGAAGGGCCTCCTATTGTTTTGGGGCTCGATGTCAGCCCAGTCCTTGACCTTGGGGAGGGGGGGGTCCAGGCCTCCGCACTCAGGCCTGGGTGAGAATACTGGGACGAAGGCTTGGGATGCTCAATATGGGAGAGCTGGGCTTTCAAGCTCAGGGTCACGGGGTCAGCATCAATGCTCAGGAGTATTAATGAGTGACCTTCGGAAAATGGTGGAGGAGGACGGAGGGATGGAGGGAGGAGGTGAAAAAAAATGAAGGAAGGGGTGGGCGGGGTGAGTGGCAGAGAGAAAACTGTAAAGCCCTGAGAGAATGGAGGCTGAGACCTGTTTCTCCAAGATAACAGAGATTGGCCTATGAAAATGCATCCATCACAAGGCCACTAAGCCAGAGCCTTCTTTTGTGTGTCCATGTCGGCTAAGAGCGAGGGCTGAGGGGCGGGGGGTGGGGAGTGGAGCAGGGAGTTTGGAGGGGGGGGTCAATCTGTGGAGATGGAAACAGGGGTTAGGGGGAGGGGGGGGGACGGGGGGGAGAAAGGGGTAAGGGAGGGAAGGGTCGCTCAGGCCAGCTTGGCGTGGACAAGTGAAGTGGGAACGCACCATTGCTTATTCAACAGGGAGCAGATCTCTAAGAAGATAGAGGCCCACCAATCTTTTGAATGGTGGTGGCGTCGGGGGGAGATTTCTAATTTCGGCAGCGAGCTCTCAACTGAGGCGTTTGTGACAGAGCGGTCCAGATGAGCCGAGGATGGGGCAAGGTGGAGAGGAAGAGCTATTGCTGTAATGCTCTTTAAGGTTAAAGGTTTGGCAACTTCTCTCTCAATAAGAGTATGTTCAGAGAAAAATATTAGCATCAAGTGCATGTAGCAATTAACCTGCTCTTATCCTTGGCATTGAGTAGAATCTTTTTTTATATATGAGTTAGAGATGTCAGGGTTAACCTTTAATCGGTTAACCACCGAGAAAATTTTTGACCGGTTACACATGTTGGTCTATAGGTTAATTTTGCAGCTCTTCAGTTTTCTGCAATGCGCACTGCCTGGATCTGGTGGGAGCTAGCTAGCATTAGCAATGCCGCTCATTTGGCAATTACCACTAGAAACGCCATTCTGACCCAACAGTCACCATGGAAACATTGCCCCCAACTTCCACTCTTTACCAGGTTGTCCTGTTAAGTAAGTGGCTCAATTTTGAGCCTCAAACCCCTTTAGCATTGTCAACTATGTTATCACTGTGAGCTCTGTTAGCAGTGTTAGCGCGGCTAGTGGTGCTAACATAGTTAACAGTGCTAAAGAAGTTCCCTGGCTCAGAATGAACTACTTACTCACGGGAAGACAAGAGGGTGGCCACCATGTTTCTGCAGCAACTGTGTTACCAGCAGTAATTGTGAACGAGTGGCATAGCAAGCTAACTCCTACTCTGTGGTTCAGTTCAGTTTGCTTTTTTCCATCTCCACTGTGAAAAGTTGTGGATGGTACCAGTGGAACCGTTCTGTACCGTCCCCATTTTTGGTCCCCCCTCTGTTGGGGTACCTAGCACACAGATCTGGTACTACTGTTGATTGGTCAATAGCAGACAGTTACTCTGCTCAGGGCTGAGTTGTGACTGGTTTTCAGGCTTGGGCAAAAAAAAGAAAAGCGAAGGCTTCTTGGATTTCACGTCATTTTGCATTTTTTTCTTTAAAATTAACCACTTAGTTACTGGTTAATAGGTGTTGCATCCCTAATAAGAGGCGACTCCTAAAGCAGTGGTTTTGATTTTATTACAAATAATTTATTTTTCTGTTTAAGTCACAGTAAACTTTAAACTCCACACCTTCCTGCTCTTCTTATGTTTCATCTTTCAAGTGCACATCTTTCTAACACTTTTCCTTTACAATGGTGAGCTTGTCATTCAGACTACAGTGCATCTCCTTTTACATCACAGATCAATGCTATCTGCAGGAGTGCCGGAACAGGATTGCCTGCTTTATACTGACTTGTGTTTTCCTCTCGTCACCTGCTGCGCTCTCCCTGAATTTCCAAGAAGACATTCACCCTCCCCTCCATGTCACTGCGTATTCACTTCCTGATGTGAAGTGCAGGTTGACACAGATGAGGAACAGACGAGAGATAGATTGTGTGGAGGAGGGTGGGGCGGCGTGCTCTCTGCCTGCGCTGATGACTTCTATTTTGCATTGGAAGTGGCACATTGACGCATTCAAATTAATGTGACTGCCTACAACTTTTCTCTTTTTCTATCTCTGTCTCTTCTTTACCCTGAGGCTTTTTAATTTTCACCGGTCCCTCCGTCCATCCTGGAGACAGATGCACCATAGGCACTTTAAAGCTCTGTAATGTATACATTATTCATATCACTTCACAAAAGGTGCTCATTAAACTATACATGGCCAATGGAGTAGGCAGCTATAGATTGAAAGTGTTGCCCATATCACAAATGTCACAGTGGATTGACAGAGAAAGGGGAGAGCGTTGCTGGGGGTTTGATTTGAGGATGGCTTTGATTTAACTCCAAGGTTATTTGCATCCCGCTTTATACAACCCCCCTGTTCAGTTCACTGTCTGGTGTTTTTCAGCACTACATACACATGAAGGATACTCAGTTATAAATACAAATTTTATGTACAAAAATACATTTGCTGAGGATTATTAGATATAAATGTATGCTTTTACAGAATAATAATATAGTGCAGGAAGGAGCAGATACACAGAGAGCAGGAGGTTGGTGTATGTATGTATATATGTATGTATGTATGCATGAACCCTATATGCAGTAATTCAACATCAAATGCATCTTTAAATCTGCGTAAACCCCAGCAGTGTTAGTCACAACACAAACAAGCTGCCACAGAGGGCCCTTTGGGTAAGACCTGCACGCTTTCCTTTTCCTTGGCCAGGGTCTCTGCAGAGCATTCATCCCTTAATAATACAACACTTAACCCTCCTGTATTGTCCATAAAAGGCCGGGCAGGCAGGTACAGTAAGCTGGTGGGACTAACAAAAGCTTGGCGGCGAGCTGAGAAAAACATCCACACAGGGAAATGAGCTGTCATTACAGTAGCAAGGCAGCACTCAGGCACTTCTCTGTATGCGCTCATCTCTTCTGCTTGCTACCCCCAAGGTCCTCTTCCACTCATAAATACATAATTACGCCCACCGCCCGCCATGATGATTTCTGTTTTCATCAGCTGTCAGAAATGACCTGAATTACCCATCACTGTTTGACCCAAATGCAGCCGTCAGATATGTTAATCACAGCTTACATAACCACTCAGCCCTCTTTCCACCGACTTAAACTCTGTGTACGCGTGTGCCTGAAACCCCTTTAAATAGCACCTGTCACCAACAGAACAAAATAAAGAAAAAACGAATAACAGAGATTCAAAACTCGAGATGAGGTGTTTTGCATCCATAAATTAACCTTGACTTTGACGTGTCTCGGCGGGAGGCGTGCTGAGCTGTACCTTTTTAATGTTTAACATGACAGAGAAGACAGAAAAACAGTAAAGGCTGATGTCCCTGAAAGCTATGACCTGAACTTATCCAATATGCAGAGTGAGGAGGAGGAAAACAAGATAAATGTTATGTTGACTATTTTTTTTATTTTCTGCCTTTCAAGAAATATTTTGACAGCAGTAATTAAATATGTATTTATGTAGAGATTGTCAAGATGGTATTAGAAGGATTTAATTCTGTTTTCAGTGACTTTAAACTTATTCTATTGAAGCTTGTCTAACACTGAGGCTTTGCATGTCTTTGGCAGAAACAATTCTGCCAGGACAATGAACTTGTGAGACTTCCTCGGGCACCTTAAATCCTGCAGCCTCACGGAAAAGGATTTGTTCACTTCCATTAGTCTCCTGATGTTTCTTGTCGTGTCTCACACCCCACCATAACCTTACCCCGAGTGTTTTAAAGTCAAGTGTGTTTGACATTTTGGTGTTTGAACTCGTGTAGCCGCGCACAAGAAGACTGCTCTCTTCAGACAAAACATGGCCGGGGTCACCCTGGGATTTGTAGGTACAATCCTACAGACTGATGGCATTAATATTTCCATGTAGCACATTTATAGAACTAATCTTAACCGTAGCCATGAGGATTTACATCAATATATTATGACAAAATTATGTGCCTTTTTTGAGTCCACATGAATTCATAGCCAGCGGTTATTTGCATTATGTGTAAGATGTTTGCATAGAGTAGCTAACTGATCGTTTTGTAAAAATACCACATTACATTATCTCACTCTTATATCTGATGTATGCAGTTGTAATTAGACACGGAATTTTATCAGCTAATCGAGAGGAATATACAAGTAAGAATATTTGCTGTCAGCACAAAAGCGTCACAGCAACAAGTTGCAGTAAGGGCTTTTTTTTTTTTTTTTTTTTTTGCAATGTTATCTCATTAGCGGTAATTATAAGAGATATCATCTTGTATTATTGTGTGAACCAAAATACCCCGAAGCTAAAGTCCTTCCCCCAGCCCAACGCCTGTTTCCACATAACACTGGATAGGTTTCTCTCTGCCATCTTTTCTTTGCATAAACAGTGCCTGCAGTCAGAGTCTGCTCTGATCAAAGGGACAAATCTATCCAGGAGCAATCAGGTTGCTGTGCTAGCCTGGGCTGCTGACAACTCCAGGCTCTTTGATCAGAAATACATCATCTTCAGCAGGCTGCCTGCCTGGATGCCTTTGTCTGGGGCCAGGAAATAGGGGAAGTGATAGCTCCCTCTTGGTGCTCTTCTTCGCTGCTACGCCTTTTGGCAGGCAAGATGAAAGCTACCCCAATTATAAGTGAAAATACCCCCAATGAACTGAGCTGAGCTTCTGGGGTGCAGCTAGAGCCACCGCCCCCACCATATCATCACTAAATCTCTATACGCTGTCTATGCATGATGGTACAAAAGATATTGTCAATTTCTCTTTTCTCTTCCCGTGTCTTTCTCGGTGAAATGAGACTTTGGTTGAGATAGTGTGCCAGTGCAATTGAGGTCACATCCAAAAGCATCGGTCTCCCTCCTCCCAATTTAGTAACTGCAGTTCTAATAACATGGTCTTGTCGGCAAGGAAAAAGAAAAGTGAATGTCTGGGCCTCTAAGCGCACCTCCTTCGCTCCCCTCCCCTGCTTTCAACCCCTTGACTGTGAGCTAAAACGATTTTTTTTTTTTTCCACCCAGCTTCAAGAGGTGGAACAGGAGATGTTGAATGATGGACAGGTGTGCAGGCATTGTGCTGTTCTGCTCTGCACTGAAGGAGATCATTGATTTGCATTACAGTCCCACACATAAAACACAACCCTTCACACACACACATATAAACGCACCCCCATCCACATCTTACTGTTCCACCCCTATGACTGCGCCGCCTCCCACATGGCAGCCCACACCCAGGCTCCCTAATCAAGGAGTGAATGTTTATCTCACTTCCTGTCTTTTATAGGGGTGGAGTGTTATCTCCGGCTTCTGGTACCACCTCACCTGGGCTGACCTGAGAGGGAAAGCTATCACGCCTCAGCGCAGGCTTTACAAGCTCGCTCAGTTGATGTCAAAACCATACATTACCTCACAGAGAATATACATCTGGATGTATTAAATGAGGGTTATTGCGGGAGACTTAACCTTTCTCGCTGTCACGCTTGGCTTATATCTTGGCTCAAACAAATCAGACCAATTTCATTTAGAATAGATTACCCAAACAGTTTTTTCCCCCGCTCTTGAAGTACACAGGAAAAAAAAAAGCAACAACACCCAGGGAAGCCGGTGCTGCTTAAAGGTGTAATCCCCTGCGTCAGTGGCCTCAGGAGCATATCAGGTGTCTTTAAGCTCATCCACCTGTCAGTGAGCTCTTCCAGCAATTACACATCTGTCAAGTGTCACCTATCTCAGCTCTCACTGACAAGGGTTATGTCAAGCAGTCAGCCATTACGGCGGCCCAAATGGAGTCTGCATTGTTTAGAGCCAGCAGGAAGTGACTGTGGCATGGAAGAGTGAGCAGGGTCTCCATAGTGTGACTGTGAAGCCAAGCTAACGGTTAGTTTCGGAGATGGGGTGAAGGAGGTGGGGGGGTAGGGGGGTGTGTGCTTCTGTCCAGATCTTTTTTCTCGCGTCCTCTCATATTTCTCAGAGCTGGGATGGCAGCAAGGGTGTTTTTTGTTAGCTATACTGAGCCTTGAGACTCATCCGGGCTGGTTAAATCTTTGCCCAGGGCAACGGCTTTTATATGCATGAGCTTGATTTGACCTGTCTTCAGGCTGTGAATAGGGTTATGCAAAAGAGAAAATCAGGCAGAATATTAAATATGATATCAGGCTGATCCGTACCACGTGCTTTAATATTGCCTAACAGTCTTATTATTAGTTTGAAATTAAACTCTGTGTATTTAATGTTTTCATTTCCATCTGTAGAGTTTATTTTGCCCTGTGGTGGAGGAAAGAAACCTTCAAGTGAGAAGAAGTTGCCTCGAAGAACACGTTTTTATCAGGTGGTTGATAATGACAAACTTAAAGCAATAGTTAAAGGGGGACGTATTTTGCTTTTCATTATTTTCTGTCACATATATAAATAATGATACAGTGTCACATGACCATATTAAAAGTGGCTTAAGTTTCAAATAATGAGGTAAATGTATGTAAAGGTGAGTAATTCTCTTTTTCCTTTGTTTTTTTTTCCTTCTTTCGAGACAAACTGATGTCAGCTTGTGACTGATTTCAGCTCCAGGACGCTACTACAAGTGTTACATTATGTAGCCTACACTGCTACATGTAGCTAAATGCTAACTAATTTATCACATTCCTGCTGGAACATGTCTGGTTGGAAGACTCTGGTTTAAAAGTTTCAATTTGGGATTTTTCATGGTGGAAAGTTCAGCTATTCTCCATCATTCTCCATCATTCTCCATGTATAACGACAGTGCAGATGCCAAAATTCGGAAGACCTTGAAATGCTGACCAATCAAAGCAAACTGGGCTTAAGACCGGTACTAAAATAAAGCGTCTCAGGGTGCTTTAACACCTGCCCTGTTTGGCTCAGTTCAACCAAACTCAAGTTTGTAGTTGTCCCTCCTTTTATATTTTAAGTGGACTCCTCTTCAACTTGTTGTTTACTTCCTGGATTTTTCTCACATGGAAATTCTGACCAATCAAGAGCAGCTTTCTCACACAGGTATTTTATCTGGTCTACTTGTAAATACTGCTGTGAGAACACAAACCAGCTCTAGGCAATTATGCAACTTTGTTACAAAATCAGTCCCTGATTCAGACCAAAGCAAGACAACTCTAGGTCTGAAAGCACCCTCAGACAGAGGGTGAATACAGGTCTCCCAGCACAGACTGTATGAGAAAAATAAAGTGTTTCTTGAACATTAAAGCATGTAAACATGTCAATAGAAAGTATGAACCCGAAAATGAGCATAACAGGTCCCCTTTAAAGCAATAGTTTGACATTTTGGGAAATATGCTTTCTTGTTGAGAGTTAGATGAGAACATCAATGGCACTGTCATATTCCTCTGATATATGTAAGGCTAAAGGCAGCAGCCAGTTAGCTCAGCTGTAGCTTAGGGGAAGACAGCTACCCTGGCTCCTTTCCAGAAGTAAAAAAGATAACATAAAATCTACCTTTTCGTACTGCAAAAGCTCACTTATTAACATACAGTCAGTCTCTGATGCACTGTCAAACTTCAATTAAAAGCCTAGTCCCACTTAAATGCCCAGTCCCTTTTACTGGCCTGGTGTGTCTACAACTTTTGACAGATAAAGGCCTGTCTCAGTTAGAGGCCTGGTCTGGTTGCCAAGCAGTTCAGACAGTTCTTCAGATGTATGAAACCAGGTTGTTGGCTACCTCAAATTATGTGTCCATTCCTTGGTTACCCTGAAAGTTATTCATATTCCTTTAGTCTGTAAGTGTCCTCAGATCAAAAGAATCAAAAGGGCTTTCCATAAAAATTAATCCAAGTTGTGAGTACTGTTTTAACAGGATAAAGTGGTGTGACGTCTGTTGGTGCAAGATGAAATGAATTATGTATAATTTATATATTATCTGAAGCCTAATTTTTGTACAAGTAATATTCACAGTGGTTTAAATAAACAATTTGATAATTTTTCCATCTTTGCTGAGCAACAGTTTTGCATAAAAGGAATTAAAGGCCTGTCCCAAATATAAGCCTGTTGACTTAAGTGATTTAAGCAAAGCCTGGGCTACTAACTGAAGTCTGTTTCTTGGCTGAGAGCAGTGAGCTCCTTCGTTAGACATTTCATGCTTATTTGCTTTTTTGCTAGCTATTTCTTTGGCACTAGAATCACTACTTTCTCTGCAAAGTGATCCCTAATGAAGAGTTATCACCCAAAATTGAAAACCCTAAAACACTGTTAAATTTAGGCTACATTGCAACATTGCATTCTGTGAGCTAATACTGTGCACAGGATTGTCACACAGATTTTTTAAGGTCTTCAGAAGCTACCTCTGGACACCTCTCAGCCCTCTTGAATATTTCAGTGCCTATTACAGTCTGAGAGGATCATCAGATCGTGTCTCGTTGGTCTGGCCTGTTGTAATGGCTGTTAACACCCCCTGTCTTTGTTGCTCTCTCAACTGAATTTTGAATCACAGGTGCTATGCTCAGTGCAAAAAGCTCGCAAAGTAAAGAAAGAACGATTGAATCTGGGTCACTGTAATGCTCTCGTCCGTCACACCACTACATCTCCTCAGGCCTGAGACGCAAGGCACATTGTCAAGTATTAATGAAGAAAACGTCCCTGTAGGGCTGGTGTTTGTCAAACCAAATTACATACATTCAGTTGGAAAGGTGAGGATTAATCTTTCAAATCCCTTCTGGATGTGTAGGATGCACACTGAAAATAACCCCCCTGACGCTGACGCGAATTGGCTGAGCAGAAGCATTGTGCTGTTATGGTATACATACTGCAGGGCGTGATGCCAGTAAACTAGTGAATATGCTGACAGCAATACAGTAACTTCTATAGATGCAGCAGCTGGTAAATATGCACACACTTAAGCAAAAACTGGGACAGAATATATTCCAGCGGTGTGCCAGCGATTGTTGTGGTGTTTTCATGATTGTGTTTTCCATTTTTGGCTTTTCATCGAATGAATAATTCTGACTGGTGATAGAAAATTCAGAGAGACAAACATAACAGAGGAGCTGTGCTGAATTTGAGGGAGGCTTTAAAATAATAAGAAATAAGAAGGAACCTGCGTGACAATAATGTCTTGCTTAGGTGGTCATACAGCAACAATCCTTTGTGAGAACTTAAAACACATGCAAATGTTTCTTTTATATTTATTATAATCACATGAAGAAAGGGCGCATGAAAAAAATACATAGTCAAACCCACTCATGTACAACTACCACACAAATAAATAAGCAAAAAAACTCTAAACTCCAGTCTTGCGTAGCCAACTGTATGTCAATAGCTCTGTATTTTTCCTGGCAGAAATGGCCTTTTTCACAAACCGCTTTACAGTGGTGGTTGAGGCTTTTGTCCCACGTGGCGGTTTTATTTGGATGCGCAGAGAGAAAAATAATTCTCAGTCAATTAAATGCCATTGATAATACAGAGACGGGCTGCTGTGAGAAACGGCGAAGCAATCCACATCCTCGCTCATTTATAGTGGGGATTTGGTCTACCATGGGAAAGAAGCACTGGAGGTGGATCTGCAGAATTCCCCCCTCCATCTCTCCTGCTAGTGTCTTGCTGAGATTTAAATAAGCCTAAAGATTACTTGAGGGCCTTTAAATGCAAATTTTGGTGAGTGTGCAAAGCCCCTCCTGTAAACCTCAGCCTTATCATTTGCCTCCCAGATTAGGGCCTGTCTGAGATGGGAAGCTGGCTCCAGGCCCCCCAATAAGCTGCAGGCCAGGGGCCACTCTAGAGAGAGATGGATGGAGAGGGAAGGGGCTTGCTATGGATATGTGTGCCAAGGTCAGTGGTGGCTGTACTCACAATAATCAGCAAGTATCAAGAGACTTACATCTGGGGGTTTGCTTATCTCCCCCTGTGTCTCTGCATGCATGTGTTTGTGTGTTTGTAGCTACTTCAGACACGAGCGCAGCTCAGTCACCAGGGCTCTGAGCCAGGATCTTTGACAGATTAGGCAATAATCAATTAACAAATTAAGAAAAAGTAAGCATAACTGCCTTGTATCCCATGCATTATAAAACACTTTGGTGCACAGCTACAGCGATTGGCCCAGTGTCCTGCACTTTTTGTAGGGGAGGGGGATAACAGATGTTGGAAATGGCTTTGATAGGTATATTGGCTCGGAGGAAAATCCAAGAGTATTTATGGTTCGAAACATGAAAGGATCCCGGCTTGTGGATGCATTTATATTTGAATGGCACCCACTTCATTACTTAATGATTTGAAAAGGCTGTTAGGGAGCTGAGCTGGAGCCAACGAACCCATGACCCTGCTGAGTCAATGTGCTAAACAGACACAGGCTCTGCTTCAGGCAGCTACACTTCTCACACCATGGAAATATGACACATGAGTATGGAAAAGGGGAGGATACATTAGACCAGATTGAATTACACCAGCTTGTGCATGAATTAAATGTAACTTAAGTTGGTTTAAGTAACTCTATTCAATAGTTTCAACATAATGACAATGCGTTAAGTGAAAGGGGGACGCTGGTAGAGACAAACTCACAGAGAATGATCACCAGCTCTGCAGTTCCCTCAGCTCTACGGAGCATCATAGCATCTTTGAGTTGTTTGTTCTGGTATCCTACCTGCCCAGCATGAAACAGCTCCCACACAAAATTAGGCACTGATCAGACTGAGGGCATTTTAACAGCCTGGGGCAGCTTTTTGTAATTGTTTTCAATGAGAGTAGAGCAGTTTGCTCACTGCTTCTGTGTTGCCAAGCGCCTAGCGTTTTCTCACTTGATGCACTTGAACACCTTAGTAAAAAAAAACTTTGAGCAGAAAAGCGCCCAACATCACCAGCATTGTTTCCTATATTCCAATCATATGAGTTGGGAGGTGGGCCTTTTGGGGTGATGATGACAAGTGGTGGCTGTATACAGTTCATGGCTTTAACATTAGCTCACTTTCAATGTCACCCTGGGCAAGATGAACACATTGTAGTCTTAAGTACTTTCTAGTGTTTTACCAATTGTAATTGACCCATCCCTGGATGCAGACTGGCCAATCGTAATGTGGCATCAGGCCGGCTCAGAGCAGCTACTGAAGATATAGCCTACTGGATGTATACACATGCTGCTTTATAACAGTGAAACAAAGACCGACCCTGCTGTACAGGAACCAGTGAAGGGAAAGCAGGGAAACTTTGCTCATATTCAACCAGCTGTGTGCGCAGATGAACATTGTTTGACTTCTCCGGAGATCCCTGCTCATCCGGCGGTGGAGGTCCAGGTGCTGGCAGCAGCATAGGGGTGAAGCCAAACACCGTTCATCTGCACACACTGCGATGCCACACAGCTGGTTCAATGTCAGCAAAGTTTCCCTTTATATTCATTGTCTTCTGTGTCGATCAGCAATGATGTGGTGGTTCACTTTTACACTGTGATCTGTAGCCTATAGTTGGGCTTTAGCTTCTAACTATCTTTGTCTTTTTAACCTGTTGTTGCTGCTGAGTCAGTTTGACATCCTGGATATATCCTTCAAACACAGACTGTAGACCCCTCTGTCTGCTTCTCTCTGGAATCACTGCTTCATTTTTCCAAAAATATGATAATATATTCTTCAGGGAGTGCAGTTAGTTACAGTGTGGGCTCCATGCTTACTCTGACAGCTTGTTGGACCATCACAAAGGGGCAGGGCTTAGTGAAAGGTCAATTTGCCCTGTTGGTTGACAGCAGATTGTCAAATTATCCCTGACTCATCCTAAAATAAGCTTTGAACCAAGCATCTTCCAGGCGAAGCTCCTGGACCAGCAGGTGGTACTCCCATTGATTTGTCCTCTTTCTTCGGTCTCATGTACCTACACAGATCTCCATTTCCCTGTATCCAATGTACTATTTGGGAATGTCCTCTCACCCTTGATCAAAGCTAGAGCCAGTGCCCCCCGCTTTATTGTTGCCTAGCAACAATACAAAAAAGATGCAGCAAGCTGCAAAAAACACTGTCTGATTGGGGCAGGCTTCAACAAAAAAGGCAATGCAATGCGCCTCATGTTTTGAAAAAAACGCCTTTTCAACTAGATCATGAACATTTAGCAGGAAAGAGCCAGGAATTTCTCTTAGAAGTTGGCAAAACAAAAACCAGAGCTACAAGCTGACAGAATATTGGACTTTCATTCATGAGGTGGCACGATCACGACTGTCTTGGTGCTTGGCGTGTTTGGAAAAATTACTTTAAAAACTGTCTCCAACACACATTAGCAGAGAGGAGAAAAGAACTTAATTTGAGACTATGATGTATTGACTTTATATTTTCAGGGAGTTTTCCTGTTTTCTTCAGTGTAGACTAAGTATTATAGTTTTCTTGGAGCCAGAACATACCAGCCATTACTTGAACTGCAGCTTAAGGCAATCCTGCATCGGCTTCAGTGGTGAACCGTAATGGTTACTGCTTGCTGCTAAGCAGTATGACTCAAGCATTTATGTTGCTCAAGGGCACTACCATACTAGCTATTTGGGAGTGGGCATTTACTTTCCCCGCTCTGATGTTTCTAGCTCAGCTCTACATGCCCCCACTTTTCAAACCACTATAGCTACCACTAAAACTCGCAGAGCTATCCATTTTACCTCATATCAGACTGTCTGAAGCACTGAGGTCAGTGAACTGCACCACTATCCTTCAATGTGCGTGTACGGTAAAGCACATTATGTCACTCCATCCTTTGATTTTTCAACCTCACCGTAGCCTACATTCTGTGCATCTGGCACAGTGTGTAGGCACAGCTGGTGTCAACAAGGACCTCTGCTGTCAAAAAGCACCAAACGCAGGTCAAGGTCATGAAGGGAAAAGTTAGTGATGTTGGGAGGACGGGTGGTGGCAGTCCTGACTGATGTTGTGGTTGACTGCTCTCTCTCTCTCTCTCTACAACCTCACCCACCTCCCCCTAACAAACACACACACACATAGGACCCCTTTCATCCCCTTTTTCTTTACTACGTCCCCTTGTCATACAGCCTCCCCTCCTCCCTCCCAGGTGCTCAGAAACGATGTGGATGAGGTCGAGGACATGAGGAGCCCACCGGAGAGAGAACAGATGTCACATGCCTCTTGCACCACGCTCAGGGATGTGTGTATGTGTGTGTGTGTGTGTGTGTGTGTGTGTGTGTTCTGTGCTGTGACAGGTAGCGTGTCGTGGTTGAAAGGTAAAGCCGGGCCCTACTCCCAGAAGGAAACGGAATGAAATGAGGGCCAATAAGGGGGGAAGGGGCACCAGGATGAAAAGAAATGTATGAAAAATAGTTCCTGGATGTCGACACCTTGTTGCCTGGTGTTCGGTGTGAACTTTACAAAAGGCTGTCAGTTGAAGCCGGGGCTGTAAAAAGTCACTTGGTATGTGGGATGTTTTCAAACTGAGCTCAGAACAAGATCCAATAATCAATAAATAAACAATAAAATGTGTATTTAATGTAAGTCACAGCCCTAGAAAGAGCTGAAGTAAATCACTGAGACAAGCATCTCAGAGTGGAAAGTCATTTACTGCTGTTACAGCTGACAAGACGAGGTCTTTTGTCATGGCAGCATGCATGCTTTCATTTATCATTCATGGGTCATATTGTTCTAGATTGGTGATTAGACTGTTGGCAGATTCTGAGCTACGTTAATGGCCCCAACATATGCACGTACACAAGCACACACATTGATTAGAGGTTACCCTTTTTTAAAAATTCAACGTGTGAACCTTGTACTTAACAGCTGCAGTATTTGAACGCTGGCAAATGTAAAAGTAGTGTATGATCTTGATCAAGATAGCTTCACCTTTTTGCTAATTATACTCAGACACACACACACACGGCCTGCTAAATGTAAACTCACCTGTGTATTAACTCATTAGAAATCACACTGATAACAGACCTGCCATGTCCACCTACCACATGGAAAGTGATCCACTGCGTCCCCTGTGATACCTCCCTCTGTGATAATGTACATATTCATTATTCAACACGACCTGTCAGATTAACAGAATATTCGGCAGATTAGCTGGTTAGCTGTCTGGTGGTCTCGTCTTTTATCCAGCGACTAGAGTGCCCCTGACTAAGCACATCATAATGGCAGCAGTCCCAGGTGGTGCGTAGTGCAGGAGGAGACCTACTTTTGATCTGGTCTTGAGTTTCTGAAAGGTTTGGACGGATTACGCTGCCTCTATATGTTTGCATTAAATGTTGACTGATCTTAACTACACTCATGTATGTGTATGAATATTTACATGTCATGTTTTGCCACGAGGGAAAAAGGATTTATCCTTCAGCTGGAGTCAGAGGTATCTGTGAGCCAACATCTCCTATACCTTCCAGGTACTGACGCCTATGTATAAACCGGCAGAGCTTAAGTGTTCAAAGCCACCTTCATGCGGTGGCCGCTGAGTCCTGCATGATAAGCAGGCATCTTTCTCCTGCAGCAAAGGGTCTCTGTTGGATGATGAAGACATCAGAACTGAGTGCTGCCTCCTAGAAATGCAAGCTGTGTATGTGCTGGGGTAAATGCATGCATGTGTATTTGTGAATGTGTTTATCCAAGTGTGTTTGTGTGTCCTAACCAAGCTGTTTAATCTGAGCCAGCCATTGAGGTTAGCATGGTTTTGGCAGCTTTTCGTCTTTCGTTTGAAGGTGACATCACTCCGAGGATTCTCTTGAGTGTGCATGCTGCGTGTGTGTGTGTGTGTGTACGTTATATGAGCGAAGCTACAGAAAGTATATGTTGCACATGTGCTGACAATTATCAGTCAGTTTCCACAGGGAAACCAGTGGGCAGGATGGAAAGTGTATTTGAACCTACATTACATAAGTCTACAATCAGTGGGTATGGGAGTGATTCAAACTATGGTAAACATGTTGGCAAGAACTAATCAGGGAATCTTTCATCTTCTAGTGTTGCAGTTTATTCATCATTTTGGCGCAGTATGTATGTTGAGATTTAGAGGGGCTGCGATGGGGTGTAATGTGTGTGTGTGTGAGTGAGAGGGAGTGAGGGCGAAAGAGTTTGAAGGTGCACAAACGTGTATTCCCATGAATAATTAACATCGCCTATTTTACAGCAGCTTTACATTTTACAGCTTTTTTTCCAGAGCAGATGAGGCGAGATCCTCGACAACCCACTTATTCCAACAAACACTAAGGTTAGAATCATTAATTTGTGGAGTGGATTTCATCGGACAGCCCTTTATAACGTTTAACAAGCGGATTGCCTCATTCTCAAATTACCGTCCGGGCTGAATCGCTCATTTGGCCTCTGGTCTGGGACCAGTGGAAGCCTCTTCTCAGTTCCATTCGTCGGGCCCCATGAGTGTTTACAATTGCCTTCCGTTGTAAAAATGGTCTGACTCTCCCTGTGGTTGACTTTTGTTAACTATGAGGTACCATGTCCCTGTTCTGTATATAAGGGCGAAGCAGCCAAAAAAGCACCGCGGGGGCATCGTAAAAGAGCCTCACAGGATATTGAAATAATGACCCCTGTTTGCGAAAAACAGGATAGCCCAACTCAAATCATTTCCTCATGTATTTGTCCGGAGTGATCATAAAATCTTCCGAGAACACTCAAACTTGTCTGCGGTCTGCTAATCCAATATGGAACGGGGCACATAGAAAAGAAACATTGCCTCTAACTACCTAGTTATCTGGCCAAGTCTGCCAGGCAGCCCGACTCTGTTCTGATTTTTGGCCTATCAGTCTGGAGAGTGAGGGAACAGGCAGTGAATTAATGGTCAGGAGATTTATTTGTTTGGTGTAATAAGGACTGTAAAACAGTAAGAGCTCTGTGCAGCCTTGCAGGCCCCCTGCCCCGTGGGTACAATCAAATGTTGCCAGTAAATCAATAGAGCTGGAAGAGGTTTTTATAACCCGAGTTTAACACCAGGCTCTAAGTGCTCCAGGTGGCAGGTCATTTGTTCATTATCCCAACTTATCACAATAAACAATGGCAACTCTGATTGGACTACTCTGCTACCACGAGAGGAAAAATTGGAGGGGAAGAAGACAAAAATCTCAGGTGGGCAAGGGAGGGCTAATAAGGAAGGCAGAGAGTGGGCAGGAGACAGGGGAGAACCACAAGATTAACCACTGTAATTACGTACAGGAGCACAGAGGAGGACTGGGACAGTGCGAGTAACAGATAGCGCAAGAGCTCTACAAGCTGTCAGCCTGTACCGATGACTCCTCTGATGCCAGCGTTATAATCACGCCTTTCCTCTCGGTGCCACCAACAGGTCCTGCCCATTTAATATTGTAAATACAAACAGGGCAGCCTGTCCTTCTTTGGGAGGTCGAGACTGCACATCTCACTGTAAAAAGAAAGAAAGAGGGCTGTGTACAGAAGGAAGATGAATAGCTTCAATCTTTTTGTGGCCTCTGTAAACGTGTCTCAAGCTGGTCCTGAATTATATTGCAAAAGTGAATGAGAAGTATCTAATGGTCGCATATAAAAGCAGATCATTAAAGCCAGTCGCGTTTAAATCATCATCACCACGCAGATACAGCTCAGGTACAGGCATCATTTGTGCTCAAATACTTATAGAAAAGAGAGATTTAAACATGATGCTGGAGCAGTAGGTAAAGCAGTAAAACAGGCCTACATGCTGTTTGCAGATGGCTTTACCCGAAGGACCTTACAGTAATGCGAGTGCATTTTTGTGACCCCACTGGGAATTGAACTCCTAACCCATGACAACCACATGCTTTATCAAGTTGACTGCACCGGACCACATGGTTCTGCACCTTGTAAAGGTGGGCAGTTTGTTTGCAGAAGACGCAGCATATAGGAACCACATGGATTATCATCGCCATACGGCACAGTGCAAAATTACTCCAATCTTAGTTATTCAAATTTGGTGTGCTTAATTTATGACTCCTGTACAGGAGCGTGGCAGCTGGAGTTTGTAATTATACAACACACTCTTTCTACTCTGCCGCCGACACACTACTGCATAATTTACATGTCTATTAGCTCATCAATTACAGTGTAATTACTTAGATGCACAACTAGCTTTTTACCATATTATAAAGCAAGTCATCAAATGGATAAGTGAACAAACAAACAAACAAGGCGATGAAGATGGAGCAAACAAAGAGATGTAAATTGAAAGGCTGGATTTTCACTATGTGACAAGAAGTCAACCCAGTTCCTCCAGCATTGTTTTCCTCCCTCCTCTCCTCTCTTTTAGTCTGAGAGGGCCTTATCCTCGGCTTATCATCTGCATTTGTTTACTCCTGATTCCACTGTTCTGCAAACCGTCTCATGATTCATTACTGTGATTAATAAGCCTATCATGTGAAACAAAAATACTGTGGCGTTGCATCTCAAGACTCATTGTCTCTCCCATAAGCTTTTTCAGGGATGCATAATCTAGCAGCATGAATCTGTCCCCTCTTCCCTCTCTCTGTCTCTCTCTGTCGGGTCTCTCTCCGTCCCTCTCTCTGTCACTTTTTGATGAATTAATGACAGAGTGATTTTAGAAATGCATTATGCAGGACTAGAATTGCTTTGTAATGGAAACAAACAGAGACAGTGGTGTAGGTCGGGGTGGCAAATCTATTGACCATCAGCAGTACCTCATCCAGTATGCATTACTTATAGGGAATAGATTTGTTTTTGTGCTGTGAATACTAAATCTCCGGCCAACACTAGATGCTTAAAGTGTTGATGAGCCTTTTGCAATTTGGCTGTGCGGTTTGAATCAGGGATGTAAATCGGTGAACCACAGAGAATATTTTGACCGATTATCCATGTCAGTCTATAGCAGGGGTGTCAAACTCATTTTAGTTCGGCGGCCACATACAACCCAATTTGATATCAAGTGGGTCGGACCTGCGAAACCATCAATAAAATGCTTGATTTTCAGTATGGGTGTAGTGAGCTCAAATATTACAGTTATTGTTGGGAATTATGGAGCCAATTTTTTTGTATTGGTTCCACCGTCTCAGCTTTGATGCACACCTTGGTGCCGGTGCTGAGAGTCTAGTGCTGATCTAGTGTTTATTTAGTGGTTTAAAGTTTTCTGTTCGGCCTTTGCACTCCAGAATGCTCACAGTGTTTATAATGTGTCTGTTCAGAACATGGTGGCTTATGTTGGAAACTGTAATTTTGGTGCTGGTTCATAGTTTTAACCATTAGTGAGGTTGCTGTTACATTTCTTGTATTTTCCCACTGTTGATGAAGAATGCAGTGTTGATATAATGAGTAATTATCACAATCATTATTAAGAACTGTAGACTCATTATGATAAAATATAGATGGCCGATAAAACTTGCGGACAAAATTATAATCAAGATACGTCATTCGTATAGTCATCCAGAGGGCTGGATGAGATCCTCTGGTGGGCTGGTTCTGACCCACAGACTGTATGTTTAACACCCCTGATCTATAGGACAAGTTCTCTTCAGTTTATTGTACTGCGAATCACAATCTCAAGCATCTCAATTTCAAGCCACAAACCCCCTTTAGCATTGTTAGCTCTGCTGTCACCGTCAGCAGTGTCAGTGTGGCTTGTGATGCTAACATGGTTAACAGTGATAAGGAGTTTTGCAGCTTAAAATGAAGCTGATTACTCCTGGGACAGTGTTACCACTGGTAATTGCAAATGCATGGCACCACTAGCTAGCTACCACCAGACACGGGTGGTGTGCAGTGCAGAATGGCTAAAGCTAACGTTTGTTACCCGGTGCAGACCGCAGGGTGGGCAGTGGGTTCCAAATTTTGTTTTGTAGTTTCCAAATTATAAGGCAGTCAGCTGGCTGTCTGTCCGCAAAGCCAACAAAACATAAAAGGCAAGACATTTACATCCAAGATCGGCAAAATTTCACCACCTTTAAATGAATAGTCAGACTAGGGAAATGTCTCCTGTATTTCGTGTCATTTTGCAGTTTTCTCCCAAAAAAATAACTGCTTACCTATTGGTTGATGGGTGATGGACTATGGAAAGCAAAATTAAGCAAAAATAACATCCCTAGTTTGAGTTCTTCTTGAAATCTTCTTGTCATTTCAATATTGTTTAGGGATGAAAGACAAGGCTTTCTGAGAACTTCAATCTGGAATGGGGTGTGTAAAGAGTTATGTTGGGAACACATTCTCTTCCTGTTTGTAATTGGTGTGAGTTTCAAACAGTGTGGCTCTTAAATGTCAATGGCAATAACTTGGATGAACCATCAATAAGTTGGAATAACTGTGGATGAAGTTAAAAAGAAATAAATGGCAGTGATCCCATCATCCATTCACTTGGAGCACAGCCTCAATCAAAGGCATCTTTTCTGCAGCTTTCCCATGTTGCACAGTCGTTCTTTTTAAAAACATCTCGCCTCATACACAGACAAGACCGTCTAGACTCAGAAACTTTGTACAAAAGGTATCCTTGAAATATACTTTTAATAAAGAAAAGGCTTCATTTCTGTGCAGCTTCAGACTTCCATTGAGCCTAGAATAGCACATTCAGCATTCAGTGCATTCACACTGCTGTTGTTTTGGCTGCTGCAGGTCATAGCTGTGTTACATCTGGGGAAGTTAGCCTTGGTAATGGACTCCAGAAGGGGTCTGGGACTTAAACAGTGATGAGCAATGGAAACTGTGGTCAGCAAGAGAGCAGCTGTAACCCTCTAACAGGCGTGGACAAGATGGGAGGAAGGAAACAGCCAAACGTTCAGAGGCCCAGCGATGGGTCTATTTTAGGAGAAGGCTGGAGGGAGAGGTGGAGGAAGAGGAGGAGGAGGAGGGTGGGGGGAATCCAGCAGAGCAGCAGTTGAGCAGCAGCACATGTGGGTATGCTGCAGGCGGACTGTTGAAGAAGCAGTGAGAGCTCAGCAGGAGAACAAGAGGACTGGAGATGAATTGCTTGTACGGAGGCACTGTTAACTCCAAAAACTAGTTTTTAATGTTGGGTGTGCCTTGAGAGTTTGTGTAAAGGGTAAGCGGAGCTACACAAGTACAGCCCTGGAAAAAGATATGTGGCAAGCCACCGTTGCATAATCCTCTAGAGAGACATGGTTAGAAACTAGCAAAGGCAAAGAGGCTATAAAGAGAAAGAGAGGAAGAGAGAGTAGCCTGCTGCTTTTTTTGTCATTAAGGTCTGTCAGAAGTGCTCTCTCAGGTTCTCTCCTCTGCTTCTCACCTTTGACCCCAGAGTGATCCTCGATTAATGCCATTTGTTGAGCACAACAGATTCTTTGTGAACATGCAAAAGAAATGGCACAGGTATTGATATGTATATTAGCCCCTGTGGGCTCTGTCGTCTCTGCAGTTGAACAATTCTTATTGACGAGTATTCGCTGGCACCGCAAATTATTGCCTAAATAATTGATCTAGTTGATCAGGCTCAATGGAAATCAACAAAATGACTGGTCTAATAGGTGAAGATGTTTCTTGGGAATCAATACTGATTATTACTCAGAAGGGGCCGGGCTGTTATTGCGAGGTCATCTTTCAGATGGCCTTAGCTGTTTACATTTTAATCTGGCTTTTATTTGTGTTTTGGGTTCCAGAGATTCTTGCCATAAGGCTGAAATCCCCTCATCTGGCTTATGTCTTGACAAAGTAAATAAATGATTCAGTCCCCTCGCCAGTCGGGTTGGAATGTCAAAGGTCAAGGGGTCAGAGCTGCAAGCAGACAAATTAGGTTTGAGGACACCATACGCTCAGTTCCCCCTCTATTTGATTACTGCCTACCCATGTGCCCTAGAACATGGACAAACAACCGAAGCACAGCTCACTGGTGAGTTTAATGTTGGAAAATTTGAAGGTGAACACAGGCATATTAAGTCAGTCACCTTCAACATCTAACGCTGAACTTTTCAGCGGAGCAGTCTTGTTTTGATTGAGACCTCATGCGGTTCAAACAAATGCCGGGTTTGAAGAAAGGCAACCGTGTTTAGATGGTGAGGTAAAGCTCTTGGCAGCGCGCAGCATCTCGATGGGGAAAAAAAGAGTTCTATGTGTCTGTTATTGTTGAGAAGTTCGGACTTCTCCTGTGCAATCTGTCATTTGTTTTCAGGGCAGGAGACAACCCACAGGGAATGGATCTCATTTCAAACATTAAAGCGTCCAAGGCACTTGAAGTAAACAAATTAGACTTGGTGGTTCAGATGGCTCAAATGACAATATTTCTCAATAATTGGAAATGGTAAAGAACGCCTTTGATATGTTGGAGGCTTCACCATGTCTAGAAAGCAGTACGAAGGGAAGCCTGCGGTTTCGCTTCACAATCTCAGTCTCATTATAAACCTTCACAGCAATACACTTTATAATGCTGTGTTTGGCTGAATAAACAGTTATGATTTGGCACAAAACAGACGCTGTGGACGCCCGACTTCAGCGAGCTGCCAGCCTCTGTGTGTACACGATGGAAAGCAGGGAGCCAAGGAGCCTCTCCGGTGGAAATTATGAATATAAAGTCATGCATTATAGATTTGCAGGTGAATTTATTTATTCTCCTGCAAAAGTCGGAAATGTAAGCCAGCCAAATCAATGTGGGAGAGTTCATCTCTGTCCACCTAATCATTTGCTAATGGCTACTATCAATTGTCTGCCCACGGCTCCTGCATCCAACCCTGTTGCAATTAAAGTCAACAAGCACATACTGTACTGTCGACTAAAGGTGCTTTAGCGTGGGGATTCCAGGTTAATGTATTGATTATCTTCTGCATGGTAAATTGGATTTATTCCACATCATCAGTCTTGTTTATTTATTTATAATCACACTGTAATTTATCAAAAATGAAAGATTTCCTATCTTGCTGATGGGGGAGAGCGTTAGCTGTCAGGGTAATCAAATGTATTGTTTCATTTTGAAGTATAACACCCTTCTTTTGATTTATGCACCAAAGGCCGTTAAACAATAAAGCAAATCTGAAGAAACAGGACATGTAATAAAAAAAACAAAGACAAAGTGAGTCTTAAGAGAAAGAATAACAGACCTAAATGTACAGTGCTGTGGGAATGCAACACTGGACATACAGTAGCTTGTATGTCACACAGACTTAACAACAGCTTGCACTTTTTGAACATGTTACTTATTTATTTATTTGCTCGCCAGCCAGCCCTGCACCCACATTCTTGTGCTTCTGCCAGCATCGACAAATACTACACAATACAAAGGAATGCTTGCTTTTGGAGTATTATTATTTATTCATGATGCCCTGGAGTCTTCCTGTCCATTCCAGACATTGTTTTAGTGTTCCTGTCACTGTTTCTCTCACTGTTTCTGTACAGACAGTGACACTGGTCTAACTACATCTCCAGATCACAAAATGAGGCAGGTAGTATTGCTTGTGTGCGGCGTGTGGCATGTGCATTTGTGTTTGCACCTGTGTGTGTGTGTGCATACATTACTGACACATACTGTATAGTAATATCTGCCTGCATTAGTGTGTGGTCTTTTGTTTTGGCAATGAATTTCTCCAACAGGAATCCATATGATTAACATTCAAGGAGAAGAAACTGAACAGCCTTTTTGCATTTGTTATCCAGGTCAACTCTGAAAAAAATATCCATAATGCATAAGACAAACAGCGACTTATTTTTTTGATATTATTTATATTCTCAGTGTATTATAGTTATATGTTTGTTAGTGGAAGTGATCGCAGGCTTCTTAAGTCACTCCCGAGCTCAAGGGAGTGTTCCTGTGAGCATAACACAGTGTGTGGGGGTCCACACAGTAAGCTCTCCACCTCTGGCATTGATGTACACTAATGTACTCCACCTCCCCTTGGGTAGACCTGTCTGGATCATCTCATCAGAATCCTATACATCCATCCATCCCATCCTTATGCCGGTGTGAGGCTGCGCGGGCGTAATAAAATGGTCTTAGTGGAGAGAGGCCGTTCGATTGCTACTGGCCGGCAAGGCGGCTATTCAGTATAATATAATATTCCCCCTGTAGTCTGCACTTTAAACCTGTCTCACACTGACAAGCGCGCATCACCCTGTGGGGTCAGCAGGGTCTCCCATCACTGTCCAACCACCTAGTCTGACTGACGCAAATCCTATAGAATTGCCCGCTTTGAACGCGAGCACGCGTCCCCTCTTGACACTTCCAGCACGTCTGCAGATCTCCAGTAACAATATCACCTATAGAATCAATCTCGGCGCTATATTTGAGGCCCGTGGAAGCCATTGATCAGCGCTTTGATGTCACGGCCTTTCATAAATTGCGACCTTTTTAGTATTGGCATGCCCCGTCACTCCCGGAGATGGTCGTGCGTGTGAGTCTCTCCAGTGGGCAGAGCGAGAAAGCGGGAGTCAGAGGCAAAGCGGTGTCACAGGTGTCAATGCAGCTGCTCCTTATTGACAATTAGGCTCCTCTGGAACCCCTGAAATGAAATAGGAGATGACAAGACCCTGACTTTGATCCTGATCTTACATCTCATTCCAGAAATATATAATCGCAGCCACGCTGGGGAATTCATTTTTTTTTTTTTTTATTAAGGAATAAAAAAGTCAATGCTGGGGTGGATTTTTAAGGGAGGGTCATGAGAGAAGATTGGTACTATAGTGTCACTCAATAATCATTCCCATATATTTAAAAAGAGATGTCCAACAGACAGCATTATGTGTTTTATGTGCTTGTAGGCCTTTTCAAATGACACTAGGCCATCTTGTGCTATTCTTTTCTCTGCGATGCTCTAAGCAGAATGGGTTTTCAGGAGAAGGCAGCAGTCAGAAGTGCTTTAGCTTGTTAAAATTGACCATAAACAGCTCATTGTTTTAAGAGGGCCAGACACGGTCATTTGATACCAGCACTAGACTGGCTTCTCGCCCCTTAGCTATCCTGTTATTTCACTCTAGTAGTACACATGGGGTTCTACGGATGAAATATTGCCAGTATAAGGCGAGCACACACTGCTTGGGAAAGGATGTGTACAGAGTATTCTTTTACACTAGGGGAAATGTTAAGAGCTCAGACTCAAAACTCATGGTGGATATTAGTGTTACAGTGCATTATAACAGCTTCATTTTGCTTTCATGTACAAGAATGTCAGTTGTGTCAAAGATATTTTTTCTCTATTTGCATTTTTCTTTGAAATTGTGCTGGTAAAACAAATGAACTTAAAGCAGCATGCGGCAGAAACACGATGACTAAAAAATAAAATAAACATTTATTATGAAAAAAATTGGAGTTGTTTGTTTGGATTAATGCAAAAAAAATTCTGTGAAGATAAAAGAGATGGTGCTTTCAGTACCCACCTGTCTCTTTCCACAGTGCTGTCCCTCCACACCTCCCCTCCTCTCTCTGTTTCTCTCTTTCATATTCAGCCCATCATCGGCGCGCCTGACGGCAGTCTGATGTGTTCTCAGCGTGCTCCTTTACATGCACATGTCAGCGCAGTTGAATGAGTCACCCGAACTGACAGCAGATGGTGCTCTTTGGGTACGAGAGGCCTGATCCATCCACTCAGCCCACTCTCTATGCTATCTATCATCATTCTCCTTCTCTGTCTTCTCCCCCAAGACCACTGAGGGGACTCTGGACCACCATCCTCTGTGCCATCATTTACCTTTGAGCAGGGGAATGTCAGCCCGCTCAGCCTTGGGCTTTTTATCCAGGGAGCTGGCGGCAGCTAGTCGACGTGCAGTTTAGACAGCGATCCATGGGGCACTTCTTAATGATGTGGTTCAGTGATAAACCTGGGAAGACTGACTGACTGAAAATTGTCTCGGTGTGGTAGGAGAAGCGAAAAAGAGGCACATTGTAGAGATTGCTGGAGGAAAGCATAGTGAGAGGGTAACTGAAGTTCAATGCTTTAAACTTTCAAACTTGTCTCCAAATGTTTGCATTAAAATGTATATGAATGATGGCTTTTGAGCTGCAGGGACGTTATTTCAACAAACCTAAAGTGCTGTAGGCTAACTACAAGAACACTGTAAAACAGGGAAGCCCTATCGATCAGCATACATTAAATGAAGACACATTTTACTCAGAGGGTGTCTATAGTGTTATATAAAAGCCATAATGAATTCATTTGGGAACCTGATACACAGACAGTGTGTAGGATTTAGTTGTTCACAAGCTCTCTGACCCATTTCTGCAATGCAAATGTTTTAATATGCCAGAGTGTTGCTAGGAGCCAATCAGGTATATTGCAGTGATTAGATTAAAATCCGATTTTTTCCGTCAACTCAGCAAAGCTGTATCGGTAGTCAATTAAGATCTGTCATAATGTGATGAAGGACAGTTTGAAATGATCCCCTGCTCTGCTAAATGTATGACAAGCTACTACTAAAAGGGTCGCTGCCGTGACCTTGATTCACCAGAGGCTTTAAATACACAATCTGCTGGTTTCAGCATATGCAATATTTCTCCTAGTCTCCAAGTGAAACGTCAATGAAGTGTGTCTGCAGGCGCCTGTGCAGACAGTTCCTTATACATTTCCCATTTTCCCACACAATAGAAATCAATGCACAAGTAATTCACATATTCATTAAGAAAATATGTCCACAGTTCTTAACCTATTTGTGAATTAGCTGACAAATTATTCCCTTTCACATTAGTGCTGTGACTGAGTGGCAGGCAGCGGGATTCAGACTCGGACACTTTTTTTTCACTTGGTTAATAGTCCTACTTAATACTCATCAATCATAGCAGTCAAAAAATATTGATTGCTGGCTAGATTAAATCAGAGTTATTCCACTGCGATGGCTATTACAAAGTACAGCTATTACAGTGAAATAGTTCTTGATTTACTATGAGAGAGGATCTGCTGCCTTGTTGTACTGAGCCGTGTGGGTGCTTGTGTATGCAAGAGTATGATGAAGTGTGTGTAGTTCAATCTAGCTGATTCCATCTTTATGCAGTGTTTGGGAATACATTTTCTTTCACCACAGCGTGTATCTGCATTTCCATTCACCACCTGGAGCTTTATTACAAAGTAACTATGCATAAGAATCAACTTTGTTTTGTGAATGCAAGTTTTTTTTTTTCAGGGACCACATGAGGTGGATGTTGCACTGTATGACTACATCTTTGCATAATGTGGATGACCTATGAGTGTGTGTCAGAGGTGATGTCATCAGAAATACTCATGGTGGCATTACTAAGCGAGCTCTAACACCTGCGATACTTTGGTTATATCTGCAGTGGCCAGATGGGGCCACTGAAAACCTTCGGTGGGCAAACCAAAACCAAAAGACATAACTGAATTTTAGGAATTCTGATGTGCTGTTGTAGAAGCTGTACAGTTAATATTATGAATTGTCTGATGTGCATAGACTAATACTGGTACGGTTAACATTTTGAGTTTCACAGTAATCCTGTTTTAATGTGTTGTATGTGTGTACATGTGTTGGGCATTTTATTATTCTTCAAATAGGCTGGTTCTCGTTTTCCTTAAAAAGACAAATAGACAGCTATAAATTGATGGAGTCCATTGATCATAATGAGCAAAGCATTTACTGGAAGCAAGCCATCTTAAGTTTAGGGGAGGCTCGTGGGTACCCATAGTGCCCATTTTCAGTCAAATATCTTGAGGAACGAGTTCAAGGGACCCATTCGAAAATGGCCATGTGAGTTGTTCCTTTGCCAAAATTTAGCCTAACTTGTGAGGGTTATGAAGCCCCCTTGGTGGCTGGTGAATGCCCAATGGATGCCCTACGTTGTCTACTTTTCTAAGTTAGAACTACACTAGTGTTAGCTTAAGAAAGCATATCACGGCCTTTGAAAGACAGGGACATCTTTTGTATCAGGGTGACCCCCCCCAAAACCATAGACTATATAAAATAATGGCTGTACCTACCTTGATGTCACCCATTGCTTTGTGGACTCCCGTTTTGAAGCCTTAAGTTCGGCATTTTGCCTGTTGCCATCTTAGGGTACTTTCAGACCTAGGGTTGTCTTGCTTTGGTCTGAATCAGGGACTTACTTTTTGCATAATTGCCTAGAGTTGGTTCATGTTCTCACGGCAGCATTTCCAAGTGGACCAGATAAAATGCCTACACAAGAACGCTGCTCTTGATTGGTCAGAATTTCCATGCAGGAAAAATCCAGGAAGTAAAGAAAACGTTGAAGAAGAGTACACTTGCAAGATAAATGTGACACTTTCTAATGTCACAATGGAGGGACAACTACACAGGTTGATTTTAGCGCTGCTCATCGTGGACTATATTGCTGTCATTGTTCATTTGAGTCAAAGCATACAGTTTGAAAACGAGGCGCGGCTCCAACTAGAAAACAATGTTTTGATGCATTGGATGTGCTGAATGTGCATATTAAGGCAGTACAGGAGGAGGCGCACATTAATAATCCTCCAGGACTGTAACATGCTCATGTTTAACCCAAACAATGTGTCATGTGACTGCAGTTGGTTCGGATCGAGGTCAGAACATGTTCTCATCACAAACAAACTGCACCAGAGTTTGTTTGTAACCGGACTGAGACCACCTCTTCAAGAAGGTCTTGGTCCGGTTGTTTCGGTGCGCACCAGAGTGCAATTGCTGTGTTCACACCTGCCCAAACGACCATATTTTGGCGTGATGTGGAGGAGTGAAGAGTTGATCTGACTCACAGACTGTAGTGACGCCTCGCAGACAGCCTGTCCTAAAATATGCGCAACTTTGGGCCTTGATAAAACGTAAATGGGTGAGTTATAATAACATTCACCCTCTGTACATTCATCATGACATGTTGACATTAACAGAGATCAAAACAGTTTTCTGTACCAGGCTGTAAACATGTTTATTTCTGCTGTAAAGTTGGCCATTTTCATGGGGGTCTATGGGGATTTACTCTGTTTTTGGGCTAGCCTCAAGTGGCCATTCGCTGAACTGCATTTTTGGCACTTTCGCATTGGCCTCATTTTTCAGTCTTGGAGGTTGCAGCTTGGAATAAACTAATATGTGGCAGTTTGTGCTGAGAAACAATGATATTCTCCATCTGCTGTATTCTGTTCTCTGCCACACTGGCAGTATGGATCCACGCTCTGTTGGAGATGTACTGTCTGCCCCGTTTGACCTCTGTTGGCTCCATCACCAGGGAGTTATGAAAGCCCTGTGAGTAGCAGGCCTGTTCTCCGCTGCAGTTGTGTGAGCTAAAACGCCTTCAGACAGGTGCTGCAGAGTGTGCCTCAGTGCACTGAAACAGCTGGGGCCGGTGATCAGCGCTCACTGGAGATGACATCACCTGACAAGTGTTCATCTGACTCATCTCCCGCTCTCTGGCTTCATCTCAGGCCCCTGACACATGCTTCACCTCGGAGGCACTCGCACAGGAAAAGGAGGGCCGGACAGGACATGGGCTGGGCCGCTTGCTGCAGGCGCTAAGTTCAGTCATGCTTCTGCACTAGTTGCCAAGATCATGTAAAAAGGAGGTGAGGTAAGAGGGCAGAGGCAGGTGATGCAGTCTCACTCATCATCACACTTTGACAGGTGCGATGCTTTGCTTCAGTGCACCAATAGCCCTTTAATATCTCAAAGAAGAATGCTGCTCTCAACGTATCATATATTAGGGCAGTTAGAAAAGAAATAAGCCGGACACAAAGGGCAATTAAACTAGAGGAGTCAAGAGTAGGAACAAGGCTATTCCACTTTAGTGTGTAGGGTTGTGAATCAGGGAAGGTCCATCCCTGCCTAGGACATAAAACAGTGATCTCTTTAATTACCTAGCATAAAATCCACAGTATAATATTCTCACCCCAGTATTATACAGGACTGGAGTCGTATGATTCTCTGGAGGTGACTGTCTCGTACTGTGGCAAGGGGAAAGATGAAGGTAATGTAAATGGATGGGCTCTTTTGTAGGTTGCTGTAAAAAGCAATCAATTAATTTGGTAATTTATACATATCGGTAGAAGGTGAACTGGATGGAATATGCGATTTGCCATTAAACTGTCCAACACATCATTCTTAACTTTAGATGCATGCACCGAGTGTCTGCTGAAGGTGCTCTGCATTTTCACAACACATTTGTAGCTGTGCGACATCGCTGTGGGACCTCTGTGATAAATAATAAAGGCGTCCAAAGTGAAATGAAAGAATGCTACAGAAAGTTGCTCTATAATTTCAGCACAACCTGCAGATTAGAAAATAAAATGATCGATGCAGCACCAAGTAAGTATGGTAAATGTATATAAACAGGATATCTGAAGTTCTTTAAAAAATCTTAAGATGCCTTAAATTCGATATAAATATAAGACCTTAAAAGTCATTAAATACTCTTAAATTTGAATTTGTAAAGTCTTAATTGCTTTTAATGTTTGTCAAAATGAGTTGAACTCTTCTACATGAAAGTCCACATTTCTGATGTTGAAAATCTTTAAACTTTCCACCGAACTGTATACTGATTTTGTACTTTATACTTGCACTTACCTGTCGGCAAAATATCAGGGCTGCCCCCTAATAGTTGACCAAATGTTAGTCGACCAGAAAGGTCATTTGCCAGCAAGATACCATAGGTCGCTTAGTCGCAGGGAAAAAAAAAGTGAAACTCTATTAGGAGTGGCACCTTGTCAAAATAAATCAAAACCTACATGACTGGACCATGTGGGAATTTAATTTGAAAGGACTGACACAGGAAGTGGCCCCTTCCTCTGAAAATATTCAGTCTGATAAATACAGAAAAGTTGATCATTTTAGTGCAGGGCTACTCAGAGCTTTACATCTGTCCCACGGACGATAGGCCTACACGCTTATAAACAGCACCTGGAAGAAGATCAGCTCTGCACTCAGGATGTCAGCTAAACAGGCCATACGGTGCTTGTTAAGGTTGCTCAGCAAACTCAGACGCAACCTGCCACCGCGCCCTTGAAAGCTGGCACAAAAAAGGCACAAGAGAAGGGTCCAGCACCTGACCTTGCATTTTCCATGTGGTTAAAGATGCGGCATGTGTACGGCCCCTAATTTCCAGGGCTGGTATCTGCGGTTATTCCACAGGCTAGTTAATAACATGTCAGGCAGGAAATCCAAAGTGTGGGATCATTTTGAGAAGGTGAAGGACGAACCCAAGGTGATATGTAAACTCATCTTCATTGGTCGACTACAAAAGTGACGCATCATCTGAAACATGTAGATAAAATATAGGCCTATATTAATGAAGGTTCATTAGTACGGTTTTGTATTTCTCTGTAATGTAGCACAGACCTTGAACTCAAACCATTGTGTTGCCCCGCTCATAATATATAGTTTAATAATAAAAATTAATATCGTAAACATGTGGGCGACCAGTCGACTAATGGCCCTAAATGACAGCTATTGGTCGACAAGGAAAATTCTTAGTCGGCAGGCAGCTACCTATAAACACTACCTGCAATGCTTGAATAAGAAGAAGATGATTTGTCCAAAATTCAGTCTGAAATTTGGTTAAAAATGATCGTGAAAAGCTCTTAAAAGCATTAATTCAGTGTCTGATACCTGTAGACATCCTGTATATAGACACTGTACACAAAGAGTATGGTGATGATTAGTACAGTAATCGTGCTTACGATAAAGATGATGATGTCTCATAAAATCATAGCAGAGGTGTTATTATTGCATTGGTTCCTCAGCCTCTCTGTTCCACAGCGCATCTGATAAGTGCATGCTGGTGCCACGCGAACAGCATTACATCATCCCGCTCCTTCCCGGCAAAGTGAGCCGTGGCACGATGAGATCAGAGCCCCCTTGTTATCCCAGTAGCAAAGCAGACTGCTGCAGGACCTAAAGGATCCTCTCCCTGCAGTCAGGGAAATATGTGAGACGCTGTTTGTCTGCGGCCCACACACAACCCCCCCCAAAAACCAGAGCTCGGCTCAGGTTCATCCACAGGTGAAGCCTCTATTTCAGGTGCAGAGCAGAGAAAATCTGTAGAAGGCTTTAAATACACGCGCATACAAACAGATAGGAGAGAATGTACACAGACGCTTGGAAACTTGCAAATCCCAAAAAAACACCCCATGGTGTTTGCTGTGTGATCACAGAGCATACAAATCATTTTCTACATCAAAGACTCCTTGTAACTTAGAGAGCTTATTCAGTTTAAATCTTTTTATATCTTTGTGAATTACTCCCAGTTTCACTGCAAACACAAATCCAGACAGAGCACTTTCATTTATTGCTCAGATTCACTTTGTTGTATAACAAAAACAGATTTTAGCCTCATAGCTGGCTCCTAATGAAGATTTAGCTATATCAGATGGAAGTTAGTCTGGGCTCTGGTCTGTGTCCTTCCCCTCTGGGTCACCAAGTGCTCAGATGCCATTTGGGATTCAGGCATATGAAGATGAATGGACAGATGATCTGATTCTTGTGGACCTAGGTGACTCCTGCCCCGGCTACGGTTACACAGTCTCCACCCCTCCGACTGTCCTCCCTACACCCCTTCTCCCATTCTGGTTATCCTGTCTGTGACACCGTAATGATGACAAAGACTAACCAGTAAACAGCAGCATCCAGCACCACAGAGGACCCTTTTATGGCGCAATGAAAGTGAGGGATGAAGCATGGTTGTCATCCAGGGGAGCGCCAGCAAATCACAGCACAACAGTCAGGCAGTGGAGTGGAGATGACCGCGGCGGCGCTGGCATTGAGTTGAGCTGTTTGTCAACAATCAGTCTATCTGTCAGCGTAATGCGGCGCAACAAATTAGCTCTGCCACCAGTCTCTGTCCGTGGCCAAGTGCTGGGGGAAAAAAAGAACTGTGTCACGGCTGCTGGGAGCTGAGAGCCTGCTCACACACCGTGGTATGACTTGGTCTTACTAGTGAGGGGCTGATCCTGCGTTATAGTGGGGTTTGATTTACAGTTTGAACAAGTTTTCTACTTGAAGGTGCCACATAAATAAGTCATCACGTCAAATATAATGTGAATACATTTGTTTTGTTCAACATTTTTGGCCTTTATATCAATACGTGCAGTTTGAGCTTTGAGGTTGGGAATAAAGATAAAAATCTAGTGAAAATGTAAAACAGAGGCTTCATTTAGATGGAAATCCATAACCAGGATACCAGCAGGTGTGTTTTGATATCCTGACTGATATGCCCAATGAGTGATGGAGCATTGTGAGAATTTCCATAGAAACTGTATTTTTGGCACAGTCCCAAAAGCTGATAGTAAACAAGATACAGATCCCATCAGATCAACATTAATGCTCACAGGGGCAAGTAGAATGCCTCATGAAGTTGTCTTTAATGTAATATTATCTGAAAATACCGTAAAACTTCAATTAAAAGCCCAGTCCCAATTAAACACCCAGCCCCTTTTACTAGCCCGGTGTGGCTATACATTTTAACACATAAAGGCCTGTCTCAATTAGAGGCCTGGCTTGGTTGCCAAGCATTGTATTGTATAAAACAGGGTTGTTGGCTACCTCAAATTATGTGTCCATTCCTTGATTACCCTGTAAATTATCTATATTCCTTTAGTCAGTAACGGTCCTTAAATCAAAAGAATCAAACAGATTTTTTTTGTTAAAATTAATCCAAGTTGTGAGTATTGTTTTAACAGGATAAAGTAGTGTTGTGTCGATATGCCGGGGGCCGTGACTCACGTTCTCTCTGATGCATTGTCTGTCAGGGCTAGATCAAATAAATGATTCATAATTGATATATTATCTGAAGCCTAATTTTTATACAAGCAATATTCATACTGGTTTAAATAAACAATTTGTATTTCCCAATCTTTGCTGAGCAACAGTTTTGTGTGAAAGGAATTAAAGGCCTGTCCCAAATAGATGCCTGTCCTAAATATACCAAAGAACTTCAATTAGTAGCCCGGGCCATAATTTGCCTAAATCATAGAAGTCAACAGGCTCATATTTGAGACAGGCCTTTAATTCCTTTCACACAAAACTGTTGCTCAGCAAAGATTGGAAATTACAATCAAATAGTTTATTTGAACCAGTATGAATACTACATTTGTAAAAGTGAGGCTTCAAATAACATATTAATTATGAGTTGTGTTATGTTATGACACTTGTTTCACTGCACGGCACATGGCACACCAACACAACACCACTTTACAATACTCATAACTTGGATTAATTTTTATTAAAAACAGTTTTGATTCTTTTTATCAGTGGACCCTACAGACTAAAAGAATATAAATAATTTACCAGGTAATCTAGGATTGGACACATATTCTGGTGTTATGACAGATTCAGAGGAAGAGAGTCACCACTTTTTTTTTTCTTTTTGTCATGCCGGTAAATCTGAATGACTTAGGGTCCTCTCTGGTGCTCATGGTTTCAGAAAAATGAAATCAACTGAGCTAACAACGTAAAGCGTCTCCATATTGACACTAGTAACCAATGTCAGCTAAAGTAGGTAATCAATAATCCGGTTTTATGCATCCAAATAACTTCTATAGAGATGAACTGCTTGGCAACCAGACCAGGCCTCTAATTGAGACAGGCCTTTATTTGTCAAAATGTGTAGCTACACCAGGCTAGTAAAAGGGACTGGGTGTTTAATTGGGACTGGGCTTTTAATTGAAGTTTTACGGTAGGCCAGTTGATCTCAGTGATTTAAGCAAATAGTAGCCTGGGCTATTAATTGAAGTTTTATGGTAAACTGCACACTGTATTGGTCTAATGAAGCTTTTCCAGCAGAGCCGTGCACGTCTGTCTCAGCACCAAGTTTTGAACACTGATGAGAAGAATCTTACATATTGAACACAATAGAAGTTAACCCTTGGGTTGACGATGACATGTACAACATAGCGTTACTAAAGTTAAATATCTCTGGAATGCTGCATGCGAGACTTACTGTTTTTTGCCCAGAAATTAACATTCGTGGTCATACCTTTTCACCGAGGGCTTCGTCTTGTTTGTATCCCTGTCAGATCTTCGTACTTGGGCCTTGAACTTTATGTCGTTATGGAGAAATGTGACACTGAATGTTTTCTGTGATTATTTATCCATTTTCCTGTGATGAAAATAGTCTATTTTTTTTGTTAGCCATCCACTTGGGTAGCGCCTGCCAATAAGAAGCTGTGTTTATGATTGTGTGGGCGGTATTTAAATTAGAATTGTCTCAGTGATGTAATAGTTACCTCTATGTTTTTTATGTTAACAAATCCATGTATTGCGCCAAGGCACCATTAAATACCTACATGCACTTTTTGCTGCAGCCACCAGGGGTGTCAGTGAGCCCCCTGAACCAAGGCAAACTGCATCTTTGTTAATATTCTGACTGTCATGTGCTCTGGACTTGTTGATCTTTTTTCAAAACATTCAGCAAGTGGATAAATTAAAAAATGCAGCCTGACAGCTTGCGGATAACCAAATGTTTTTTTCTTTTTTTCTTTCACGCCCCAGTTGCCCATGCACTGATGCCTACTTTTCCCTTTTGTTGCCCGTCCCATGCCAAGTTTTAGCAGCTGTGACAACATGGGGACCAGAGTCTTAAAGAGATATATTGTTAAACACAAACCCGTCACGCATGCTGCCATTCAAACACTCCGTCTAACTAGATTAACATGTTGCCAGCACTCTGATGAGTACAACTTGCATACTTCTCTGATATGGGCAGAGGGAGCAGAGGGCAGTATAATGACCTCATGCAAAATGACTAGCATGTGCACACTGTGTTGATACTGTGCATGTATGCACACACTCATGGCCACAGAAACACAGGCACACATGAGCACACACACTCTGCTTTTCCTTCATGTGCATGAAATCAGTGCTCAGACACTGTGGCCACGCTTGCAGTTGTCCCTTTTCAATGCTTTTACTATTGTTGAGTAAAGCGCCATTGTGAGCCCAAAAAGGATTAGAAAGCAGGGAATAAAGAGCATGCTGCACACATTTTCAAACTCCTTTAAGAAGCTGCCCACAGTGATACAATACACTATTGCCAGTGCACAATGTGAGCGAGAGCTTTGGGGGGGAGATGTAATCCCTCAGGTCACCAGTTACACATGGTAAGACATTCTTAAACACACACACACTCAACCTTGTGTTTTGTAGCGCGGATGTGTGTGATTTAATCTGTTTTGTCAAGTGCGGGGTGGCACATAGTTATCAATATTAATCATCAGCAGAGCATATGGTCCTCAATCACTGCTTGATTAATCAATATATTGACATTATCACACCTGCGTAAGATAAATCACCCATGAACATGAGCTTGTTGTGCAGTTCATTCAATATACATGAGAGAATCATTCAAGAGGTAACATCCCCGTGGTACAGCTGAGGACGGCCTGAAGGTGATGCAGCATGTAGGAGGTGTGTGTGTGTGTCGTTTTGCTGATCACCACATGCACTGGAGGAGACACGCATGCAGCACAGGAGACAGCATGTGGAAATGCATGCTCCGCTCTGATGACATCACCGTCTTGGCTAGGTAGCAGGGGCATTTTCCATAGGCTGTCCTCTGTTGCTGTGGAGAGGCCTGCACCAATCCCCTCCCCTTCATCCTTAATGTATACAACACCGGCTCCATGAATGATCTGTGACATCACTTCCCTGGGCCGATCCAAAGTCAACATTATGCGACCCCCCCCCCTCACCATCAAACCCCCTCTTTCAGCTTTCGAATCACCTGATGCGAGGTGTTTAGGGCTATTTGTCGCGTACTGTGTGAGCAGAATACTGAGCGGGCCTCATGGGGCTCTGATATGACATGTGACAGCCCCATCATCTGAGGGTGTTTATGTTAACTAAGCATTTCCATTTAGCTCAATCTCTTGGTCCTGGCTTGTACGTATAATAAAGGTGTTCCGCATGTCAATTTGTTTGGGGATCTTAAGCATGATACAGGAAACATTGAACGCAGCAGCCCGGAAAAGAATTGACCAGCTTTGTATACAGTCTGTGATTTAACACTGAACAGAGCTCATAGGAAAAGCCGGGCAGAGAACTGCTGACAACACTCTCCATTACTCTAGCCTCTCTGCAGTCCATGCACAGTACATGAAGTGTGCATGCTATAAATCCTCTGCTGTTTTGCTCGATACCCATACCTGACACCAGCTGAAGATCTATACCTGTCTTGAAATGTCTCTCTACCCCCCCTTGTCTCAATAGCCATGTCCCCTGGTAGACATTTAAAGAGGCGTGGGCAGCTAAAGCATTCTTTCTCCGGGGCTTTCGGAGAAGAAAGAGTTCAAGAGGTCAGAGATATGTGTTATTTTCCCACCGGTGCGACTCTCAGGATGTGTCAGAGCCGTGTGTCAGGGAATGACAGCGAAAAGAAAGACGGCAGGAGAGGTAGATCTGGCAGACAAAGGCCAGACTTCACAGAGAAAGCTTGAGATCAATGGATTGGCAGGCTATGCACCCTGTGCTCACGTACACACATGTACACACTCCAACAAACACACAGTGCTGCAGTTTGATGCTAAAATTGACCTATCTGGAGCCCGTCACAAAAACTTGAGAGAGACATACAGACAAACATATAAACAGACACACGGAAACACAATCAAATGAAACACTTCCACCTCTATACCTCACTCAGTACGTTCAGGGTGCTCCTCAGCAGTCCCCCTCCCGAAGCTTGTCATCTTGACGAATGGATCTGGGTAACTGTCAATTAAAATGAAATCCCATCTGTGGAGTAGAATGAGGAGGACACATTGAATGAAACACACACACACACACTACAGTTCTGGAGATCAGTGTAAGCTCCTGCCCAGAGACTGGGGTTGATCCACACGCTGGGCTTCATATGGGCAATACATCAAACAGACAACATTATCACTGACTACACCTCTGAAAACTTCAACATGATTAATTATAATTAATTAGTAAAATGCAACGTGTTGGCTAATTTATCATATTTGCATTATTCAAAATCCATCATCAAAATGTAGCCAGCAGCAGGCCCTCTTGTTTTTTTATGATTATTTTGCAACATAGTGCTACATCAGCAAGTTGCAATTTGTGCATTTTCACTCACTCCCTAGAGATGACTCCAGACAGTCGTTCGTAAACAATTTAGTTTCAGCCTTTGTGGAATTCCAACTTGGAGCAAATGAATCTGTTTATGATGCGCGTGTGTGTGGCTGCTAATTCATTTTAAAGCACATTTGTCAGTTATATTGATTACTGATTGACATCCTGTGACCTTGCTGAATAAGGTGCTTTGTGCTGTTTAATAAAGTAAAGCATTTACATGTCTTAAAGACCGTCTCTGATACTGTGTTTTATTAAAGAAAAAGGTGAACTGCCATCATTAAGCTTCATCAATATTTCTTGAAGTATCCTATAAGCTTTTTATCAGATTTCTAAAGAGCCTGCAGCTGGTTGCACAAAACACCTCAAGGTAAGATTTACTTTAAAGTGCAAGTTAAGGTGTCTGTAAAATAAAACTGGTCGCACAAAACACCCTTAAATCTACTTAAGATTCCCTTTAAATGTCCATTTAAGTATTTAAGGTTTTGTCCTTATCTTGGTCCTATAAATAAGGAATCCCTTAAAGTTAGACCTTAGGAACAAAAGTAATAGAAAAAAATTCATGGCGCTTCTGACTCTTATCTTGAGCACAACCTGGCCATGTTTCTGGAAATAAATGAAGAAAATGTACGCATCCTGAGAATTCAGTTCATGATTTGTCTGACAGTCTAGAGTTGGATCACTCTACTTTCTGCAGCTGGGCTCTTCCAGCCCCTTTGCACTTTGACTGTGGTGCTGCTGTTGGCACTGGGAGAGCAACGTTTGGCACTGTGTTGCTTTTCAGCATGAGTACTTGTACTACTGACACCCATATCCACCTCTATGAGATTTGGAAAGCAATCCTAGAAAAAATGATCATCGCAAACTCCAACTCTAGGCTGGAGATCACGGTCCGGTAGCCCCAATGTGTGCAACCACTGGTGCCTAAATGCTAGGTCTGCTGGAAAGCTGTGCAGTCCGGAGGTGTTTCTCTAGCTAGAAAAGCAACAGTGCTAACCTGTTTTGCAAAACTAAGCAATAAATACCAAAAGTCACTGACCGACTGACCAACCAACTAACTAACCAACAAAGCAACCAACTAACAAACTAACAAAAGCCCCTTTTACACAGGAATTGTGCAAATTGGCAGGAAAGCCCAATCTGTCTTCTTTCCGCATTGGCAGTATATAAACAAAATCGGGGAGTGCGGCAAACTGCCGCCTGCCTACTTTTCTTTATACAGAATGCGCCTTTTTCGAGGCAATGGGGGCGTAACAGAATGTGCAGCTCAGCGTGTGACGTAAACGGTGACGTACCGAGGAAAGCCGCGGCTGGCCAGTCCTTCGGCGATTCTCGCGTACATCGCCCCGTCCTTCACGGTTTCCTGACAAATGCTGCCTCCATAAACATGACTTGGCACCAGAACAGCCAATAGCAAACTTCAACTGCAACAGCTGGGTTTCAACCTGTAGAGGGCAGTCACTTATTTTTAACACGATATGTGTATGGTTTAGTTACTCTTAATAATTGCTCTATGGTTTAATTCTACAAGATCTTTCCAGTCAGTAATAGTAATTTTCGTTGCAATTTTACAATTGTTGTTTTCTGTTTGCTGTTATTTGTGGATCAAATTAACTTTTTAGTATCCAGAAGTATAATCTTTCCTCCTCTGAAAACGTTGGTTTTATTGTCTCTTTTTTTCCTGCCACTTTTTGTTTTACTGTTTATAGGCAAACTTTGTGAGAAGATAACAGGTGAGGCAATAACAGTCATCACTACAGCAAGTGCAAGCAAACAAACTGTCCCCATGGAAATTGTAGAACTGTACTGCTGTAAAATCTTTCAGTGCAGTAAATACCCCACATTTTCCTCTAAAGCTGTAGTTGGTAACTTAAAAATAACTTTTTTATATTTGCTGAAACTGTCTCTATATTAAATCATTGTTAATTCATACTCCCCTGCCTACTGTATTGCCTTGTAGTGCTTCTAATGGCCTTACTGCATGTGAACGAAAACAACCATTCAGAGCCGAGGAGTCTTTAACCAGCTGTCAGTCATGTCAACTGTGGTCAAACTGTCAAACTAGGCAGCACAGATCAAATATGAATCAAGATTCTGTTACTGCATTGCCTATTTCTTGCTTCAGATGTTTACAGGAACATATTTTAGTGTACTGTTTAGCTGTAAAATGAGAACGTTGGTCCAGTAGGTGGGTGGTGATTATCACTTCACTTGACTGTGTCCAACATGGTGGCTAGGTCACAAACTTTCTCTTTGTGCAGCTAAACAATATCGCTACAATATGCTTCTGAAAACACTGGAGTTGAGAAATAGGCAATGCAGTTACAGAATCTTGAATCATATTTGATCAACGCTGCCTAGTCTGACAGTTTGACCGAAGGTCATGCAGTGATTGACATGATTGACAGCTGTGTCAGAGAATCCTCGACTCCAGTTGGCAGTTGGAAGAGGAAGGGGAACCTTATTTTTTTCACAGACTATCTGTCTCATGAACTTCTTTCAGAGTATAGTGACAGTTTCAGCAAATATAAATATATTTTTTATTTATTTATCAAATATAGTTTTAACTATGGGAACTTTTTAAAAAATATATATTTTAAAATATATTTTTAGGTTTTCAGGTTGGGCAGACACATTCAACCGAGCCAGACAGTATACATCAGTATGCAGAACAAACAAAAGTAGACGTAACCCTGAGGCGATCGCAGTAATACCTTACATGCTACAACAGCCCTTCCCTCCCAACCCACACCTGTCCTCCTATCCCCAATTTTCCCTTCCCTTAAATAGTTTTGAGGCACAATTTCTAGAATTTAATATGCAGAGCAGCAACATCCAGTCAGATTTGACTTTTTAATTATTATTATTATTATTTTTTTATTGTCAAGGGCTGAATTAGAACGCATTAAGAGCTAGTGTTGTTTGGCTGTTATGAAATTGAGACTTCAGGGGTTCCCAGGTCTTATAATTTTTTTTTTTCTCTGAACCACTTGCAGAGAAGTGCAGCATCTCTAAGTTCAGGCAGGACATTACAGCTCGAAGCTGCTGGCCAGATGTGGGTGTTTGCCTTTACCCACTCAGTCATTATATCCACATTAATGATAACTGTTTAGCAAAATTCTCATTGTATAAATATTCTGCGAAAGCACCAATAGTCAACCCTACAATATCACTGATAGATATCGAGGTATATGGTATAAAATATCGTGATAGTTAGTTTTCTCCATATCACCCAGCTCTAGTGGTAAGCTGTTTAAAGTATTCCCTTTTTAAAGTGGAACTAAATGACAACCATACATTACTAATGACTGCAGCTGGGACTCAAGCCAATCCCGTTTATGCAAAATCATCACTATATGATTGAGACCAAAAGTGGTGGTGAAAGTCAGTAGGCAAGCCTCATTACCCCAATTAATGGCAATTCTTATTGCATAAGCAAAACTCATCTGAGGGTAGAAGTCAATACCTTTGTCATGGTTATGATAATGGCCTTAAATGCTCATCTGTAGTGATACGCAAAGGGAGAACTTTGGAGCTTGACACTGAAGGACATCAATGCTGCAATATAGGTAATTAAAATGAGTGCATCTCGGCCATTGCAATTAAACAGGGAAAAGTGTGTCAGGGCCTGTGTATGATTTGTGTCATTAATTTTCATTACCAAGTGTTTATTAACCTTTTTATCTTGTGTAGTCCTGACGGTGGTCCGCTCTGTGTATATCACGACCGTGGATGTGTGAGTGTTTGTGTGTCTCCTGGTATTTTTCACCGCCTACAGAATGTTCCGATCATGGGAAATTTCATGTGCGGTCCAGGGAACTGTAAATGTTCATGTTTTTAATACACAGAGCATTCATCAGCGGCAGGAAACTGCACGGCATTAGCAGGCGGTCCAATGAAGGAAATATTATGGCTCGTAATTAAATTTGAAATTAAGTGATATTTCATCTCTTCTCATTAATTAGAAAAGAGGTCTTCTGTGATATAATTATTTATTTCCAGCAATAGGAGAGGACAATCGTAATCCTCTTGTGTGAGGTGTTATTAAACAGCAGGTGAGGTGGTGGTGTTTTTGAAATTTGAGATTTATTTGTTGCAGTTTGCCAGTTCCTTGTCTTCTCTGCGTTGTTTAAGTGAGGTTCCAGAGATTTTCCGAGCTCAAGGCCATCTATTTTTGGGTATTAACAAACGTCAAGCTGATAACATCAAAGGCGTGATCCTGATTCAATAGACTACAGGACGAAAAACACAATTGAATGGGATCTGTAAGATGGCACTCGCATTAATCAGGCTATAATGATATTACACCACTTCCTTTTTGTGCATCTGAGGGGAAAAAAATGTTGCTCAGTGGTGATCACTATCAAAGCTTAAAGCAGCAATCCCTGTTAAAGATGCATAGAGGTATGGATAGTGGCTGGTAAGGGATTAAGAACACAATCTCTCATTCTGGCCCCATACATTCTTGGTAATGTCAAGAGGGGATCTGGAGAATAAATACCTTTGCCCAGATACATGGATACCAATGCCACCCCAGTCACCTGGCCTTAACTTTGATCAGTAATTTTCTAGTAACGAGATTTCTCTGATTTCATTAAATAGTCATTTCGCACCTGGAAGCCCAAGGCTTTGCCGTGAGATCAATGATCTAATCACGTTACCGTTAAGCCAATTGGCTTGAAAGTCCTTTGTGATATCCCTTTACTGTTTTAATGACTTAGTTCAGATTAAACAGGTTTTAGGAGCCAGGGATTAAGGGACACATCCATTGAGGTGGAAAAAGCTTTTTCTGATGCATAATTTATTGCAAAGAAAGGGAAAGGATTAACGAGGGCCATGTGCCCGCCACTCAACATCCACTGGTCAGTGATTAGAAGTGAGGCCTCTGGACGGCAGAGACATCACTGGCATTAAAAAATTATTAATATCGTCTGTTCTTCCTTTTGTAGTCAAAATAAAACTTAAATGAAAAATAACTTTTTGTTATATTTGCTGAAACTGTCACTGTATCCTGACAGTAGTGCATGAGGCAGATAGTGTTTGAAAAAAAAAAAAACATATTTCTCTGTTTCCTTCTACTGCTCCTCATGGCATTTGCAGGAACACAGCTCTCTAATGCAGCTGTCAACCATGTCAATCACTGCTCAGTCAAACTAGGCAGCGCTGATCAAATATGAATCAACATTATGCTACTACATTGAATATTTCTCACATCAAATGTTTTCAGAAATATGTTTTAGTGCAATGTTTCATAAAATAATAAAGTTTGCTCTGGGTGTGCTTGGTTTCAGCTCTACTGTTGTTCAAAATGATGACCGGGTCTGAAACATTCTCATTTTACAGCTAAACCGTACACTAAAATATGTTTATGAAAACACTGGATGCAAGAAATAGGCAATGCAATAACAGAATCTGGATTCATATTTGTGGTTTGCTCTTTCAAAATCACTTGGATGCCACAACGGCTCATTTCTCGATAAACATGGATGGAACATGTTGATTTTTGGTCATTATGGGATTTGTTTGATTTTAAATAAAGTCTCGTCTTTCAGAATAAGACACAAAATCGCCACATTTGGACGATAAATAAAAGTTTGAAGCTTGTAAAGGCATTATGACAAACTAGCAGCGAACACTTGTCAACCACACTCCGTAACAGGAAGGTTCCCCTTGTAACAAGGCAGGGTCTTGGATAGTGGGCTTTTGTCTGATTTTAAATAAATAAAATCCTGGCTTTCAGAATGTTAAAACCTCTTGAAACCCATCGGGTCACGACTGGTGACCCGTTTGAGCTAACATAAGCCTAAGTGGCTTAGCATCCTGCATCAAAATATATAACATTAAATATTTAAACATTTGTCAATATGGACATGCTACATAACGTTAGCTTGGTTAGCTTCTCAACAATTCAACTGTTCAGTTCCCTTTATGGAAACAATAAGCACCAAAGTGTAATTTATTCAGATTTACCAGCATGGTAAACAAGACAGACAAAAAAAGTTCTGAATTCCTTCATTTAAAATGGTCTTAAAGTCCGACTATAGATCCATTCCTCCATTATTTATATTCCTTAAGTCCTTAAGTCCTTAATCATGTTAAGTCCATTGCTAACTGTACACTAACTTCATTCATTAAACAGGCTGTGGTTCTTTCAACATAAGTTTCTTGTCCTCCTGCACAGTGTTGTTGGGTATTTTTCTTTTTTATACCTTGGTGGCTACAAAATAAAAATGTTCCCAAGCTTTTCTGTGTGTGTTTTTTTTTTCTCGTTTTTATCCTGGGGCACCCCCTGAGGTACAGTATACACTCTCAGTTTGGACGGCCAGTTTGCTCTGTCAAACTCTGCAAACTTTGAAGGCCTTCTTTAAATCATAGCTTGATCGAGGCTTCATAGAGATGACTTAGATGGACTATTGACAGTCATCAAAAAATATATAAACAAGAAGCATATAATTTAGTTTAATTGATTAATTGATTTAATTGATTCTATACCCTGTAAGTGAAAGGCAGAAACCCTCTTAAGGAGTGGTGATATAATGATCTCCTGAGCAAGTATATTTTTATTGATGTATTTTAGTTTGTAATCTCTGACGAACTGTCTTTGTGTTGTGTTTTTGTAACAGTATCGTGTTGTGTTTGTGTGGTGTCTGTATTTGATCTTTGGAGTACAAAAACAATATTAGTATTGTTAGAAAGAAATCCAGGAGATTTTTTCAGAAATGATCTGTCTCATGTACTACTGTTAGGATGTAGAGACAGTTTATCAAATAACTACAGCTTTAAAATCAATGCTCAAAGTGTCTCCGAGCTACTGTTTGCTCCTGTTGGTTCATGACTCACCGCTTCATCTTCACAAAGCAGCAAGAGATGTGTTCAAGCCCTTAATGAGTCAACATCATTAACCAGCAACCCCCGAACAAAAATTTACTAACCAGATACAGTAGTGGGTGATGATTGCCTGACTCAGTGAGAGATCCACAACATCTAATTTGCACAATTAGTGTTTTATTAGTCACGTACCTAACTTACCTGATGGCTGCCTAAGGTGTTACAATTAATATGGAAATGGCTCGCGTCATAACATCCTGCTTTTTAGTGCTGCATTCAAATGCGAGAGGCAAAAATGGAATAATCCAGACATTGTTTCAGAAATAAACCACATGATTTTTCTGTCCAAGAAAGCTGCAACTCATCTACCATCCATTTAGTCATAGAAATGTCTCATATGCGAGGACTGCTGCATTTCTCCTGCAGACAGAGTGTTTGCTTGTTGGCCCGCTGGCAACATGTGTTTCTTCAAACTACCTCATGTACGGTTGGCACCGAGAAAACATGTAAATAAACATAATAAAACGCCGCAGAGTCACATCTGCCAGTGAAAAGGAATAGCTCCGCTGGCACGAGCCCCACTCCCGTAGCTTTGTGAAGGTTCTAAAAAGTTAATTATGAATTGGAGACATGTGGTTGAACACTTTCCAAACATATTTTGTCTCTCGCTGCCACGCTCCTCTCCTCCCTGATTTTTCTGGCGGTTGCTTCATCCTCTTACCAAAAAACTGTCTTTTTTTTTCTCTCTTCCAGCCCTGTTTTATTTCTTCGCTGCGGTAATCTTCCTCAGGCTCCTCAATTATGTGTCCATGGGCAGGAAGAGCCATTTGCTCCTGCTTGAATACCGTGAATAGCAATAACGGCGCTTCAGAAACACATTACCAAACACAATTAGAGCAGACAATGCTTCTATAACATGCAAGGCCACTAACTCACAGCCCTGTAAACACGTATTTACTCTTAAATGAAGTTTATTTTGCCTCCACTGATGGGGATCTGTTTTCCATCTCTATCATAAAATGCATGCATTTCCCTCTTAAGAGTCATTTTTAATGTATGTTATTGGCTGGAGTGGGAGTGTGGGGGGATGGAGGCTTTATGAAATAAGATACAAAAAAACTATAACACGCCTCTGGTCAGCTTTTTTCACACACTTGCTGTTTGTAGATGAATTGCCACTCTGTTGGCCTGAGGATACCAAAGCTGAGTTTTTCTTTTTTTTTTTATTGGTTCACCTGGTGCCTATAAAAGCCACTGGTAGGCTGTTACTGTGTCAGTGACAAACGGCTGATTCACCATGCACTGACTAATCCAATGCAACCGAGAGAGGGTGAGAGAGAGAAGGCCTGAGAGCTTCATCTCCTTCAGACACCCTTCTCTAGTAAAACACTCCAAACACAGCCCCGGGCTGTGCAGGAAGTGAGGATTATGAGTATACACTCTGATACTCTTCTCGCTTTGTCTGGAAGTGTGGGAGAGCTGAAGCAAGCAGTGGAAGTGAAACATGATTATGAAAGGAGTGGTAGACTAATTACACATGTTAAATGTGTGGGTCTTTTGTTATTTCTGACACAGAGATGGCAGGTTCACATATCATGACTAAAAATAACAGCTTATACAGAGAACACGGAGAGTACCATGTTTGGATGAAGATATTTCTCATGCTGAGCATCAGAGTTTGGGAAAACTGATTTTTTCACACTAACTAGTTACTCCTCTGTGTTTCTTGTGCAGCCTGAGGTTTATGTAACTAGTGAGTTTTTAAGTCTTTAAACAAAAACGTATTATAAGAAAGAGTCAGCCGGTTGAGAAGAGAAACAAAAAGCTAGTTTAAAGATGCTGTATCATTCAGAGCATTAATATAGCAGCAAACCACTATTTGCTATGTGGACTAATGGCGTCCTGAGCAGAGAATGAAGTCACACTCCTTGTTTGTGTGTTGTAATCCGAGCTACTCTGTCTTTGTTGTGGTAAACGGTTCTCACGTGTATGCTCGTGCATGTGAGTCTCTTTGTGTTTATCCCACTGGCTTATCGGTGCCGCTCTGCACTGCACCCATGTTGGCTACCGCTTACATTGAGATAACGTTTTCATCCGTCCTCCAGTAGCTACATACACGTACAACTTGAATCACAGATACACTCTGAATGCTGTACAGAGCACCTGTAATGTTAATTTTCAAGCTAAACTACAACTTTGGCACTTTATATGTTTAAAAAAATTAGTCTCGTATAAAGACATAACCAGTTAGCTTGGTTAGACTAGCCTGACAACATGAGCTCAACATTCTGTTTTGCTTTCGCTATCAGTTTGGCCCCGCCGCCACCCAAAACACTTTGAGTTGGCGGGGGTACTTAAGTTTAGAGACAAACTCCTTTAGCCAGTTGGCATAACAAAACACCAGGGCAACATCTTCGTCACCAATGGAGCAAGTCAAACTTTTACTAAATGCAGTCGTACGCACTGCGAAAAACGTATTTTCCTTTGAGCGCATACTCTTGTTCTTGTTTAATTGTTGTTATTGACTCTATTTCTGCAATAAGTTATTGGAGCAGGAGCCGCCATTGCGCTGAAAGCTGTGGTGTGCATTTCACGTCATCAACTACAACACAATCCCTAATTGGCTGCTTACATTGTTAACTATGGTACAGATCCCTAATTGGCCCCAGTTGGTTTTAAAGTTCTGCTAAGGGCAGCAGCGGGGCCAGACTGATACGGGCGAAACAGAAAGTTGAGCTCACATCATCAGGATGGTCTTAACAGGCTAGCAACCAGAACAAGATGGACAAGAACAACATTTGTATCCATGGTAACTGTATATGCAAAATATAGCGACAGCTGTAGCCTGTAGGTTACAATACAAATGAGTAATGCCACTGAATTTTCTTCTCAACAAAAAATCTCTCTAGGTTTGTCAACTCTAATGTACTAATTGACGAAAATAGATATGTTCATTGCAACCGCTGTAACTGTCAATGCTCATATACTTCCATGCGTACTTTATGTTGGCATTGATACATCCACCAAATGGTGCAAGAGGGCGCAGTCGTTTCTGACAACAACAACAAATATGGCGATGGTGAAGGAAAGCAGCTTGTAGACAGTGGTGATCTACAAGGCCATTTAATACATCATGTCTTTGTCGTGTCTTAGGGTTGTGCCTCACTTGAACTACGCGACACTGGCCCCTTGATTTTTGGTATATCTGTATCTGCATGTATCCCATGCAAACATGCACAAATAAGGACAAAAATAATGGAGAGTATGGAAAGAATGCTCCGTCATGTCTGTATACATGTCTAACATTGAGGGTAAATAAGCCTTTAAACTCAAATGACTAATATGTAATTTATATACACAAGGCAAAGGACTAAGACTAAATCAAAATCAGATGCCACGCTGGTTTAATCAAGTAAACAACAATTAATTACATTACTGGAAAAAATAAAATGTTAAGTTTCTTGTTAACACAAAATGTAATGTGTGCTAAAAGGTAGTGTAAAGGTAATTCAAGCTGCTTATTCTCTCAAAACCATGTCTGTTCCCAGTAAAAACATAATTAGTAAAGGCCGGGCTTAATCCACCTCAGGGAACATAGCCCAGGATGTACTATTAATGGAGGTGTTTTTGCTGCAGAGCACACCTGCTAATTCTGTGTTATCATATAGTGCAGGCGATTGTCAAACTGCATTATTACACCTGTCTGAGGAGCAACATACAATAGATGTGTAAGCCGCCGCACATCGCCTTCTGTCTGAGCATGTGAGCATTTCAGCTTATCATGATTAATTATCATATCCAAACGTCCAAATGTCAGTGTTGACTCTGAGAAACAAATATGAGTATGTCTTGGTAGTGCAGCAGAGTTTGACTCACGCAGTGAAGTTATTAATCTGTTCTCCCCAACTCATCTCATTGTCCCCTGTATAATGACAGTCTGCGTTAATTGTGACTGTTTATAAAATGGAGCTCGACGCTGGAGCCAAGCTGCGCTAATCTCATCATCCTCGTTTTCTTTCTCTGCACCACTAGGTTTGAAAATCAACTATTGATGTTCCTTATTACATTAGGTGAGCTGCTTGATGGCAACACACAGCTGCAGGCCGTTTGTATGGATATCCTATTGATCTGATTTACATATATAGAGAGTTTGTTGTTTGTTGCTGAGCAGACACTGTGTGTCTGGAAGTGAACTATTGAAAATGTGACATTCTCTGTCACTTTGAAGAGCTTTTTTTTTTCTTTTAATGCAACCGGTGACAAAAGATTTATCACAAAAGCTGCTATGTTTTAGAAAAATGTATCCTGTGGTGTAGCTTAAAGGAACGCTTCAGCCCACATATGACCATGTGTGTATCAATTACTCTCCCTGTGATAAGTTGAGTTTGTGAAGAAAACTGCTTTTCTCACATGCCTCTGGTGAATGAAGAATCCAAAAATGGCGAAAATTCTCAAATTTAAGGGTGCTTTTGGACCTAGAGTTCACTCGCTTTGGTCTGAACCAGGGTCTGATTTTGTGACAAAGTTGCATTATTGCCAACGAACGAACTGCACCAGAGTTTGTTTGTAACCAGACCTTCTTGAAGAAGGTCTCGGTCTGGTTGTTTTGGTGCGCACTCGAGTGTGATTGCTCTGTTTGCACCTGCCCAAAGGAACAGCAGTTAGGGGGCAAACTAACTTGAGTTCGATTGAACCGAATCAAACAGGGCAGGTGTGAAAACACCCAAAGGTATAGGGTTTCACATTTGACAACACCAAAACTATATTAAAAAAATCTGTTTACAAACTCTCACGCAACTCATGTAGTATATCCTAGGTCTCATATATCCAATTGTATACTCAGGACTTCCCAAACAGATGGCCCTTTCCAATGGGGAGCTGAACTGAAAGTGAAACTTGATCTATTCTCTCTTCAGAGCCAGACTCCATTGATAAAAACAGTAATTTTACCTTGACCCAGTTTTACCTTATTAAACATGTGTCAATATTTCAGAAAGACTAATGAAAGCCTTTTTGAGTCAAGCCAATGGGGGGGCAGAAATATTGCTGAAAAAAAACAGACAAGAAAAGGTGAGTGGGAAACTCCAAAACTCTACACTGTCATTTGAGCTAATACACCAAATATACAAGAACTCTTAACATGTGTTCAGACTGATATGGTCATGTCTTTGCCTCAGCTTGTACTGTTGGCGAACTTGTGTTGAGAACGTGTGTCTTTTCTCATCTTTTAATCTTTCTAAATGCGCTAACTCTAAGATTTTTTTTAAAATTTTTTTGTCTATACACATAGGTAAGAGAGGAGAATTCCCCCATACTCCCTACTATACTGCTAAAAACAATTAAGGGAACCCTTAAATCACACATCAGATCTTGATGGATGAATTATTCAAGTAGAAATTCTTTAACAATGTACATTGTATAATTTGTTGCGAACAAAATGATGTAACCACTGTCAAGTAGAAACCAAAATCATCAACCCACTGAGGGCTGGATTCAACTCACACTGACAATCAAAGTAAAAAAGTGAAATCACAGGCTGATCCAACTTGCATGAATTTTATCATGAAAACTCATACTGTGACTCAGTGGTGTGCCTGTATGGACTCCCAACAACTTCTGGGCATGCTCCCAATGAGTCGGCGGATGGTGTCCTGGGGGATCTCCTCCCAGACCAAAGCATCAGCGAGCTCCTGGACAGTCTGCGGCGATACTTGCCGGCGTCGGATGCACTGACACATAACGTCCCATAGCTGCTGAATTGAATTTAGGTCAGGGGAACGAGAGGGCCAGTCAATGACATCTATGCCTTCATCATCCAGAAACTGCTTACACACTCTTGCCACATAAGGCCGGGCATTGTCCTGCACCAGGAGGAGCCCAGGGCCCACTGCACCAGCGCAAGGTCTGACAATCACTCCGAGGAGTTCATCCCAGTACCTAATAGCATTCAGTGTACCGTTGGCTATAACGTGGAGGTCTGTGTGATCCTCCAAGGATCTGCCTCCCCAGACCAGCACTGACCCACCTCCAAACCAGTCATGTTGAATGATGTTACAGGCAGCATAACTTCACTGTTTTGTAAATGTAAACAAGGTTTATTGCACATAACAGGACAATGTGTTGGAATTCTCTTTTCTTACCTATGGACAAATTCCTCCTGTGTTCCTGTCTACAGGTTATTAAAGGTTTGCATGAGCCTCCACAGTCTAGTCTGAAAGCATGAAAGCATCATTTTCTGTACTGCATCCCAAATGTGTCGATAAAGCCAGTGAGATGGTTGGATTAAACATAAATCAAACATAAAAAAGCAAGGAAACAAGGACTGTTTCACGTGTTAAGTTCTCATTAACCACTTGAGTTTAAAGCATTCAAGCGTTAAGACAGTAAAATACTGCACAGTATACTGTATAGACACTTTTAGAGGCATATTTAACTTTGCATTAGTTTGCTGCTGTGATCTGGTGCTAGTTGTAAACGATGCTGCCCTAATTTCATGGCTTTCCGGGGCGAGCGGAGGAATCCTGCCTCATTTGTCTCTAATTTGTTCCCAGTGCACATATGAGAGGGGTTATAAATACATTAGTCCTCTCCATAGCGCAGCGCGCTGGGGGGCCGCCGGGCAATCAAGCAGCTTGCTCTACGTATAGTGCTGCTTTTTACCCAGTCCAACAGTGGCGGCGTGGAGATGGGACAGCATGTACCATCTACCTCATGCAGTGACTGTGAGCAGGTTGCGCCGTCCCAGAGGCAGGCTGCCTGCGCTGTGCATTAAAGCCTTGAGCGTTGGACAGATCGGATGCGAGCCGGTGCAATAAAGGGAACTGAGGGCCATGGAGATACAAAACTACTCATATCTCTCATCCCCCTGATGTAATCCACCGGTGGTTTGAGTCAGTGGTGCGGAAACATCAATTAAAACATGACGATTATCACTAAATTTGTCATTAGCCCTGAGGAGGAAGCAGCCACGGCCAGAATTTCTGTCTTTTCTCTCACAGACTCACACAGAGTATTGCCTGCGGGACTTTACAGAGAGAGAGATAGGTCTTAACTTGTTCTCCACTTGGGAGAAAATCAAATCCTGGTGCATTTTCATCAGCTGTCAGTGTCAGACAGATATTTCTGCCGGGCTGGGCAGGAAATTAGGCTATTAAGCTTTTCACAAGGCCCTCGTCATTTTGCCTGCTTTCCTACAGATGTTCTATCAAAGTAAGTCATTGTAACCATCTATCTTTCCCATAGCTAAATATCTTCTTTCAGTCGAACCAAAAAGCTGTCCAGTTCTTCCTTGTCTCTTTTGTTTTCTCTTCTCTCACTCTCTATCTCCCTGTCTCTCGCTTTCCGCTGATAACTTGGCTTAATTTGCGCCTGCTTTGGGTTCAAGCGCAAAATCAATTCCAAAGAGGTCAGCAGGGGTCAGTGGCCAGGCCAGAGCCAGAGCAAAGTGGATTACTGATTATCATGCAGGCAACATGGCTTCCATATTGGGACATCCGCGACCTAGATATCACATCTGTATTATGCACTGAGAACCAATCACGAGATTTGAAATGTGGAAAAGAAGTGGGAGCCACTGTAGCATGGAAAACCAAAACACATTCATTCACATGATTCAAACCTTATTTTCAGCCCAAGAAATGGGTGTTGCGGTAATGTTTTTCATTCCAATAAGAAGTAGGAGGCAGAGGTATGAATTCCCAGTGCTTGTTTCAGAAGAAGAATGATGATGGCTTTTTTTTTCATTTGGAGACAATGCTCAAAACAAAATGTGAGTCTATAAATTCACCATGTTATCAAATATTATGGAATAAAAGGTTCTGGGACTATGATTGTAACTCTCTGAGAGAACTGTCACCACATATTCACACACCCTGCCATTGAATGTGACACTGGAGACAAAGATTATCTCACAGCCAACTCATAGTTAATACTATACAGTACTTTTAGAAACATATTCAGTGCCATCAACTTGAGTTATGCTAATGTGCGAAGCTGTTGGACAGTGATGACGGGCTGTGCCAAAGCACATGTCACCATCAGAAAAAATAATTACAGCATTTTTGAAGAATATAATATTTTACTGAAGCCTTGTGCAAAAACACAACAAAAAAAGTCATTCAGTGAGATGTGTTGAGAATAATGCTTAAACTTGTCACTGGAGAAAAAGAGACTACAAGTTATGTACACACGCACAGTAGTATTACATCTCACACACACATTGTTCCCAAAAGGCGGTGAACAAAGTGCTTTCTTCTCACTTTAAAGCAGTAGATGAACATTTTGGGAAATGCACTTATTCACTTTCTAGCACAGTTAAATGAGAAAACAGGCTACAAACAGGAGCTGGTTAGCTTAGCTTAGCATCAAGATTGGAAACAAGGGAAAGCCAGCCTTACTCTGTTTAAAGATAACCAAACTCACCTACATATACAGAAATAACATGTTAATTTTTGAGCTTTAGAAGTTATTGTAGATTTTCTTAACTTTAGAAAGAGTCAGGCCAGCTATGTCCTCCTGTTTTCAGTATTTGTGCCAAGCTAAGCTAACCTGCGGCTAGTTGTAGACGTATGTGGGATTTATACCTTTGCGTCAGCTCTATGTAGACCCTACGCCATAGCCTACACATGGGGCCTACACCGTTGTGAGCATACTTGTTCGGTGGTGTGTCTGTGTCACTCTGCAGTTACACTTCCCAAACACTAGTCGGCGGCAGGGTTTCTGCGAAGTGCTGTACAGTTTAGTTCATTCAAAACACATCCAATTTTAAACACAAGTACATGTCGGATTCATTAAATCAGCATTCACAGACAAAGCTCTTGTCTTTATCTGGACACATTTTCCCCACAAATACAACATGCTAATTTTTTTAGCACAAGCCTATGGCATGTTAGATTGTATAAATTAGCTTAGCAGCTAGCGGACTTTTCCTCTACTCATAAAGCCAGGGACAACAGCAACATTTAACAAAAGTAACGCTACAAAATTCGGCTCCATTACAACTCACAAGGTTCGACTACAAAACAACTGTCTTATACTAAACTCGTTTTCCAAACAAATATAACATGCTAACTTTATTAGCATAAGCCTATGGCATTTTACATTTTATAAATTAGCCAAGTGACAAGTGGAGAGTTCCTCTACTCATATGAAGCCAGGATAAATCACACACAAGACTTAAAACGCTATTTTGTGGAGGCTTTATTGTCTTCACAGTTTATTGTTTGTTATTTGTGAAATGAAAGAAAATAAAAGTTTCATTTCCACTGAGGGAAATGGTAAAATTCTTACAAAAATAGACAGAAATTGTGTGTTGCATTGCTGTTTAGTTACATTTCTGGGAAGGTACACGTCAGGCTGTGGTGTAGGGTAAGGCGTCAATTTGACGCAGAAGTGTAAATCCCCCATTATAATAATAGACAGACATGAGAGTGGTATCAGTCTTGTCATCTAAATCTCTACTAGAATTACAATAAGTGCAAATGTTTGACCATTCCTTGAACTTGTTGAAAGTCAGTGCCAACATCTACATGCACACTAATATTCCACTATAATTTGAGGTATGACAATATCCTGAATTTGATACCGGTCATTTTAAACAGCATATTCAGTTTGGATATATCAAATTAGGCCTTACTCAGAATGACGCATTTTCTGATCAAGACGTAGGATATGCAGGCTTTATTTGGATTTTTGCAGTATTCTTTGGACATGTCTACAGCGTGTACGGGTTTTTACCACAGTGTGTGACACATGGCCTCTTGCCTGTTTATGGTCAGCTCTGTGTGTTGTCATGGATACGTTGTACACAAATTAGCCAACAGTTTGCAAGGCTGGAGTAGAGATGCATGCCCTAAAGAGAAGCCCACATCTCTGAAGGAGAAACCCACCAACTCTTAAACATTATGTGGACAGATGTGGATATCAACAGGTTTTCAATGTGTGCAAGTGTCACACCTCCAGCCTTTACAAAAAGATGATTCAAGGGGTTAAAGATATAGGTTGTGTTCGCAGGCTTGAACAAGTCCACCACTGGTGGAAACTTTGAAAACATCAAACTTTGGTGCAGAGAAGCAAAATGACACAAGCAGCTCCAGCTGTTCCACTTTTCTATATTTAGATATGATAAACGACATGTTAAGACATGTTAATCAGAGTGTGCATGGCTCCATGTAAACGGGAATATTAGTAGAGATTTAATTTTTATTAGACATGTAAGCAGCTTAGTAGTAATATTGTCTTTTTTGGAGTAAGGGCGAAAATCTGAATATTTTGTGCATATAGTCAGTAACTGTGCAGGGACACGACTTTTTCAGCTCAGTTATTCTGAATGCAACAGAGTGTTCCACAAAATATGAACTTCTGAAAATGAGACTTGCATTATTTAGACAGGTCCTCTCTCTGGACAGTGTCTTTCCCCAGTGATGTCATCAGACATCGGGGAGGTTTGATTGGAAGATGCAATGTTTGACATCAAGCAACCCAAGCATCAACAGCAGATGTGTTTGTATATGTAAATCGTGACATTCTGTGGGCTGATTTATGAGTTTATGAGGGGACAGAGCACACATGATAAAATGTCAATTGGAAGATTTACACACATTCACATGCCCATCATTCCTACTATTCCTTAGAAGCCCTGACATGCTCACTTCAGCGCTGTGTTTCTCGAGCTCCATGCGCTTTCATACAGTCTGTTTTGTAGGCCACACACTGGATAATTGATTTGCCTCGCTTTTTATTTTTAGATTTGAATGACATTCCAGGGAATTTTTCCAATTGTCATGATCTCATTTGTACTTCCTCCTTTGCTTGCCGAGATGTCGATGGGGGATCTAGAGGTACCACGGCATTTCAAAAGGGGGGCACATTACGCAGCACTTTTATCCGAGCTTGATGGAACAGCTGCTGTTCCTTGGTTTCTTTTTCTCTTTATCTCCTTCTCCCCCCTCTTGTCAGGAACCCTCTCAACTAATCTATCATCCTCTCTCTCTACTTAAACTTGACTTTACTATTGGAAGGCAAAGGTAGAATGAAAGGGAAATAGGATCTCATTATTTCAGACCCACCGCTCACTCTGCTCATGATTGATCATTATCAAAAAAAAGCCCATTTGGAAGCAAGTGATTTCTGCTTTAGAAGAGAAAGAATACATAGGTCTATTTAAAAAATCATATTCAAAGTCCTCATGGAATAAAGGAGAGCGTACATTTCCTCTGTGCAGGTGCTGTGATGGAAATGATCAATCTTTCACTATGCACATAAAACATGCTTTTGAATAAGGCGAGTTATTGTTTTCATGAATGTTAAAAAAGTCACTGCAGTAGGAGCAACACTCAATTTAGAGTTAAACTGTGCTGCATCTCAGGGTAGTATACTGTGTTTGCAGTGCATTGAAACACTGTTATATAGACGATAAAAGGGTAATCTTCTAAAATAATGTCTTTGATCTTTTATATTATGGAAAGTCTTGTAAACGAAAACCTGCTTTCACAGTTCAGTACAGTGATTCATTTCACTGTTCGGAAAGTGTTGTTACAAACGCAGATAAATGCATAATGCGCAGAATCTGAAGGTAGGACAGGGTTTGGTTTCAGAGGCGTTCTGGTTTCCCTTTGTAGTCTGAGTAGTATTGACTAATCATGTTTGAGCGGCAGGTGAGCAGTCCGTGGGGAGAGGTCGAACACATTGGCCGAAATGTAATCTTACAACCCATCAGCTGTTGTCTGACGAAGATTTAGCTTTTTATTAGTATCTTAAAAATGATCCACAGTCACGTGCAAGATTCCTGCTTGCTACACTGGATCTCCAGAAATATTGGTCATTGCCCTCATAGGCTTTACTGTTGTCAGGCCAATAGCCGATTGGCTCCAAGATTGTTCAGACTCTGGGTTCTACAGCAGGAGTGTCAAACTCATTTTAGTTCAGGAGCCACACACAGCCCAATTTGATCTCAAGTAGGACTATAAATAATAATCCTGTCAAATTTTGCCGTCTTTCTGAAAATGTTCATCCATTTACCAAACAAAGAAGAAAAAAAAACTTGCAAATTCAACAGTATGTCTTAGTTTTTCCACATTCAGTCAGTTACTTATTACTTCAATTAAATAATTTTCTACTAAAGTGGAAGCTATTGAAGAGGTATTTTAAGTCGTCCTCTGCCTTATAATCTGAAGTTTTGTCAGTGCCTCAGCAGCAGGGTTCCACCCATGTTGTTGTAACATAGAAATCTGACACAGATTCTTTTGTGCTGAAGCTGCTGGTTGACAGTATTTTGCACAATGTTCAATATCTTTAAACATGACCATAGATATTACTTATTGTCATTTCAGAGAGCTGTATTCTGGTCAGAGTGGAGAAGCCTCTGAGGCAGTATTTTACTTGAAGCGTCTGCTTACTGTTTAAATTGCTCCGGAAACCCTTCAGCCTCAGCTGTGCTCACAACAGCACATCAGTATAAAAATGTACAACTTAATTTGGGTTAATATGTGTCACACTGTCCACCAGCCTAATGTCCTTAGGAATTAGGTTGATATTGGACAATTCCTCACCTCCTGAAGGTGATGCAGGTGGATAGGCATGAAGAATATCTCACAGACCTGCAATCAGTGTTCCCCTTTTTACAGACTGATGCACTGATGTTCCAATGCACTGTTTATACTTATACCTAAGACATTTAAAGAAGTTAAAAAAAAGTATACATACTAATGAGCCAGTAATTTCTTTATAACCCATGTTATCGTGATGGCTGTGATCACGTGACCAGTGAGCTGACGGGAGTAAAGACGGAAGTAGTATAAAGAGCAAAAGTCCAGGTGAACTTTGTGTGATTTTAACATTTGGCGTCACTGTGTTTCTTTTTCAAAACACAACCTACATTACTTTAAGTATATAACTTCATGTTAAGTATGTAACGTGACGACATCACTTGTGGAGCGCTAATTTGTAGGGCTGCCCCTGACTTAGAATTTTTCTACTTGGCAATCGTCATCATTTAGGACCATTAGTCCACTAGTCGCCTGCATGTTTACGATGTTAATGTAATAATTAAATTGTATATTTTGGGCGGGGCAACACAATGGTTTGAGTTGAAGGTGTGAGAAAGAATAGTATCAGTAACATTGTTAACACTGTGCTACATTACAGAGAAATACAAAACCGTGCTAATGAACCTTCTTTAATATAGGCCTATATTTTATCTACAAGTGCACGTCACACACTGAGCGAGCCGCCTGTTAATGACGCTGTGGGCTAATGGGCATGTAGCTACTGACATGTTTCAGATGATACGTCATGTTTGTAGTCGACCAATGAAGATGAGTTTACATATCACCTTGGGTTCGTCCTTCACCTTCTCAAAATGATCCCACACTTTGGATTTCCTGCCCGACATGTTATTAACTAGCCTGTGGGATACCACTTCCTGTGTCTGTCCTTTCAAATTAAATTCCCGTGTGTTTTTTTTCTGCGATTAAGCGACCAATAAAGTCTTGCCATCTAATGACCTTTATTGACTGACGTTTGGTCAACTATTAGGGGGCAGCCCTACTGATGTGTGAGATATCATACAAACCATTGTATGAGGATACGTTGAATCACCACCCTAACCAAGAGTTTTACTTTCCCAACCCTCACCATATCTTAACATTTTATTTGCCATTGGCACACTCTCTCCCCAACATAACTATACAGCTATATTGTAAAAAGGATGACTTTTTAAAGCATTAGCATTGGTTGTGAGAAATGTCATGATTGAGTGCAATCGGTGGTTTTTCAGAATCATCCAACATCAGCACTCTTCTCTGGCAAATGGATTAGAAAAAACAAAGAGCTGCAAATTTAGGAGAGCTTTATTTAATTCAGCATTTCTCTATGGCAATAATATATGCTAAATGGAGTTTTTCCTTTTTGTTGTAGCATGAGCAATTACAGTGTTGTGACCTATATTCTTAATGTGATATTACTCGTACACACCTCTGAGCACTAAACCTAAAAGGACTCCTTTGGATCTCAGTATATCATTGACAATTTGGGGCGCATTCAGAATAAAATCTGCTCTTTCATCATTAGTTCCCGAGGCGACGCTGCCAAAAAATGTCAGACAAGGCAGAGAAAAGTTGGCTGTAAAGAAGAAATGTCATATTTTCCAGACAGTCTGAACTGAACCATGACCTCTGTTTCTCCCTTAAAGCTAGTACAGTGAGTCTCGAACAATGCGTTCCCAAACTGTATAAAACATCAAAGCGGGGAAGACACTGATGACAACAAAAGACAAAAGGCCATGTGAAAGATCGGTTTTATAAGCTACTCTGTGCTCTCTTACCTGTCAGATGGGGTTTTGGGGGTCCTGGCTTGTCTGGCAGTAGATGTGACACGCTGCAAGGGAGCACGCCTTTTGGGAACAGTCTCTAACGACACTATTGGAAGGTTAGACATACAGTTTTACTCTGCACTGACTACCTATTAGTGGCTGCTGACAAACAAGTTAGCTGTTTAGATGATAATATGATTACACAGTAGTTTGGCAACTTAAATTGCATAAACCCCAAGTTGTTTGAGGATCACTGCCAACTGCAACTGCTCGCCGCAACTTCCACTGATATATCCCCAAAAGTGGATGAGGCAAAGTATTAAATGATCCATGGAAATGGAGCCCATGAAATCCAGAACATAAGTAGCCTCCGGCATGCCACACACTTGCTGACCTCACACCCCGCGCCGCACCCCAGACACCGCGCACGTATGCTCATTCATGTACGACGTGTGCCTTTGCTGCAGCTTAATTTGAGTTCCCTCAGACTGAGCACAGCAGCAGTCTGTGCCTGAGAGGGAGACTGACGCACCCAGGTGACTGTTCGCCAGTTTAGAAGAAGTTCAAGCCACTCTGGGAGGGCATTTACATGCGCTCAGCACATCTTTATCCCACAGGCCAGAATTTACAAATAGATTTCAAATTAGAGCCTCTGCTTTAATTTTCTAATGCAGTGACCCATTCTGCAGCAGTGTAATAGCAGGTCCCAGTGTGACAATTAAAATAAATCACGTCTGAACAGAATTCGCCATATGTATTCATGCCTCATCAGTAACTGAATTGACGTAAATGATTTATCCCAGAGAACTTAAATACCAATGCCCATACCACATAGGGCTACCACCCTGCAAGCGCTCAAGTTCTACATGCTTGTCGACAGCCCTGCTGTGAATAATGAAATTGACTTGTCGAAGATGAATGAACGGATGTGGGAAGATAGACAATGGTGGTTTTCTGAACAGTCTGAAACACATGGAACTTACAAAGAATAGAGAGCAAGCAAAATGCTTGCAGATACAACCTGTGTTACTTTCATTTTCAAGTTGTTCTTATGTGCTGTTTAATATTTCCCAGAACTGCAACGATTAATCAATTAGTCGATTGAAAGAAAAAAAGAAAATTAATCACTAACTTTCTGATAATTGATAAAATGCTTCAGTCATTTTTCAAGCAAAAATGTCAAACATTTGCTGGTTTGTGCTTCTGAAATGTGTGAATTCCCAGCTTTTCTTTGTCATTTATGATAGTAAATGAAGAGTTATAGGTTCTGGACTGCTGGCTGGACAAAAGAAGCAAAGAGAAGACATCACTTTGGGTTCTGAGAAATCATTATTAGCATGTTTTACAGGTTTTTTTTTGGTTTTTTTTTACATTTTATAGATAAAACAATTTATTGATTAATTGTAAAAATGATCAACAGATTAGTCAATAATGAAAATAATAATTAGTTGCAGCCCTAACATACACCTACAAATAGTTGTGCATCACAGTTTGTACAGTATATAACCTACGTAATCATGGGCCAGTAATTCGTGTCTAACCAACATAATGGGGAAGGCTGTGATCATGTGATGAATGTGCTGATGGTAGTAAAGAAGGAAGTAGTATAAAGAGCAGAAGTGTGCGCAACAAGGCATGTTGTGGTAGTGGATGGGTCAAACAAACACAGGACTTTCCCCCAGGAGACCAGTGTTGAGGACTGTGTGAAACCAAGTGAACTTTGAGTTTGTTTTTCTAAACCTAACTAAAGTAAACTTAAATGAATTAAGGACATAACATGATAACAGCATTTGTGGGTTGCTAATTCACTGGATATCATGAATCAATGTATGTGCAGTTTCATGAGATGTATGCAAACTAGGGGTGGACGATATGGCCCTAAAATAAAATCACGATATTTCAGGGTGTTTTTACAATAATGATATTCTTGACGATATGACAAATTAGTAAAAAAGAAAAATTATTATTAACAGTTTACCTTCAAATATTCAGTAAAAACTAATCAAAAATGATCTCTCATTTCTTTAGTTTGTAAACAACAACAGTAACTCAGAGTGAGATTCAGATTCTGTATACAATATTGATAGTTCAACAAAATAAAATCTACCACAAATTACACATTTAAACAGCTCCCAAATACAAAAAATGTCCCCTGGGATCTATATATATAAATCAACAGGTGATTTCCTTCTTTTAGTAAAATCCTAAATGACTGAGTTGTTTTTTTTCCACCTGGACCTTTATGCTCTGCCATTTCTCCTCTAATCATCACGCTGTAACCTGTGACAGGCTGTTATCATACCAGAACTATCCCATGTGTGTACGACGAGAAAGGAGAGGGAGAGACGCTGTGCTGCTGCCGGAGGAGCCGCTGAATGAGTTCCCTCTGAGCAGTAACTCCCTAAAAGAGTCTGAGAAGTCCGGGGCTGTTCATAAAACATTCAGGACGCCACAGTTTATTCCACACTACTGAAGCTGCTCCTCTTTTTGGAACCACTGCAAAGTCTGCAATAGTTTTGCTTTCAGCCATGCTTGTTGTTGCCGTGGGTAACTGTCTGATGTCAATATGTAAACAAGTCAAAATATCGCGAGTATCACAACATAAATTTTTCATATGTTATAAAAAGATATATCGGTATTATTGTGAACAAAATGTTATGGCACACCCCTTATGCAAACTATCATATGTTGTTTATAGAAACTCTTAAACAGACTGAATATTACCATAGACTGTATAAAATAATGGACTTAGCTATCATATTCAATGCCATGTTGAAGCCTCAAATACGGCATTTTGGCCGTTGCTATCTTTTTTTTTTTTTTTGGAGGCAGAAGTGACCATATTTGGACGAGAGGTTGAAGCTGTGAAGAAGCAAGAGGTGGATCTGACTCAATGACTGTTGCCACGTTTCACAGACAGCCTGCCACACTACCAAACCAAACCTTTCCTTTAATATGTGTAATTTTGGCCTAATAAAATGTAAATGGTTAAGTAATAAAAAAAATTGTTCTATAGCCAATGAAATTGGCTATAGAAACCCAAACAATATTTTTTGTACCCGGCTGTAAACATGTTTATTTCTGCTGTAAAGTTGGGCATTTTAACATGGAGGTCTATGGGGGGTGACTCTGTTTTTGGAGCCAGCCCCAAGTGGCCATTAGAAGAACTGCAGTTTCTGGCACTTCCACCTTGGCTTCATTTTTCAGCCTTGGAGGTTGCCGCTTGAATTTTACCAGTCAGACAAAGAACTCCTTTTTTCCTCTAGCCCAAAAAAAGAAGTAACAGTGAGCAGAACAGCCTATCGCCAATTAAGCAGCACTATAATGAATAGCCCATATTTGAACCTGACTAGGCCGTAAGAGAAAAAAGGTGTGATACCATGGGCTATCTTCACTTTTATTAAAAATGACAGCTACAGTATGAAGAAATGTCCTTTGATTAAAGTGGGGGAGCACACTTTGAGCTCTAAATATCATTATGCTCTCGGGTGAACCTACTTACACTGTTTTACTGGCAGGACCCCCACCAGATATTAAAATAATGTGAATGTTGCCCACTGTGTCTAACTAGTCACCTTCCTCCTGATTTGGACATCCTCATCCTCATGCGCCGCTTCACCCTCATCAGCTTTACTTTCTCTGCTTTTGATTAATCCTGTCTCATTTGAGATTTTGAAACTATCAATGGGAATTATTCAAATCCCCGAGGTATGAAATAGCTATGAGGAGGCTGTGGAAGACACTCATTAACCCCAAATGGAGGGGAGCCCACAGTAAATCTCGATGAATTCTCTCCGTCATAGAAATCTGATTAGTTACGGTGGCTGTACTTAATCCCAGTTGAAGGTAGAAGTTAATTTTGTCCAGTGTATATGCAATAATTCAAGATATGAAAAAAAAGCATTATGTTTTCTGCATCTGCTTTTAAAGTGTATATTACCGGGAGTTCTGCCGTAATGTGTTTGTGTGGACATATTTATGAAAACAGAGGATTTAAAACCTTGGGAAAATACAATTTCTTGCAAAAAGGAGAAGAAATATTAAGTCATCAGCCAACTCTGTGACAGTTTGTTATGACTGAATGAATCCAATAGCCCGAGATTTGAACCAATAACAGGATGCACTTGTATGGATTTAATCACTGGATTGTAGTGGCTTGTTTTCAGAGGCCTCTGCAGATTGCATTGTTCTATTGATCATCTCATCGTAGTTAGTTCTGCACTTCCATCCTCAGAGGCATGTCTTTATCCTTTCCAAAGTAATGGAGGATTTTTGCATAAAGTCATGAAATGCACCACGGACGCCAGCTGAAGAGATCAGAATTTTGCCATATAAACCAAAACTAGACATTCCTCCCTGGAGGGACTTGTTTTAGCTGTAGCACCACATCCAAATTGGATCAACAGCTGCTGTATATGATTCCATAATTTGAGGCATAATATGTTCCATTAATGCCAGAGCACTCACAGGCATTAGAGAGACAGTTGATGCAAACCTCTCAGGATGTGCTCTGCTTATTCTCTGCCTTATTTCCCTGAAACATGGCACACACTGGTGCCGCTGCCATTCTCTTACATGCAGATGTCAATTATGGAGAGGTGGCAGACAGTGGTGAGCTGTGCACATCTGCCGGTGGGTGATGTCTCCCCCAGCACTGCGCGAGCCAATGAAGCATAAATCTCAACCATCAGTTGGCAAGCTTCACCTTAACAATAATGTCTGCAAGACAGTGCCAGAGCCAGCAGCCTATCTGCCATGCACCAATTTCCACAATTAACAGCAGCTGAGGAAAATATCATTAGCTGGATTATTCTTTCTTTCTTTCTTTATTATGTTCTTTCTTTCTTTCTTTCTTTCTGTTTCTCTTTATTATGTTCATTCTTTCTTTCTTGTTTGTTGTTTTGTTTATTCTCTTACTTTCTTTTTCTTTCTCTTTATTATGTTCTTTCTTTCTGTCTGTCTTTCTTTCTTTCTGTCTGTATCTCCCACTCTTTCTTTTTGTTTCTCTTTATTATGTTTGGTCATTCTTTCTTTCATTCATTCATTTTTTTCTTGTTTCTTTCTTTCTTTATGTTTTTTGTGTGTTCTTTCATTTATTCTCTTGCTCTGTCTTTCTTTATCTTCAGTATGTTCATTCATCCATTTTTCTTCTTTTTTCTCTTTATGTTTGTTTATTCTTTCTTTCATTCTTTTGTTTTTTCTCTTTCTTTCTTTGTTTTTTGTGTGTTCTTTCTTTTATTCTCTTACTCTTTCTTTCTTTCTCTCCCTTTACTGTGTTCGTTTATTCTTTCTTTCATTTCTTCTTCTTTCTCTTTCTGTCTTTTTTATTCTCTGTCTTTATAGTGTTAATTCTCTTTCTTTCTTTCTTTCTTTCTTTCTTTCTTTCTTTCCTTTTATTTTCCTTTCTGTTTTTGTTTGTTCTTTCATTTATTCTCTTGCTCTTTCTGTCTTTTTCTTATTTTTTTCTTTTCTATGTTCATTCTTTCTTTCTTTTTTTTCTGTCTGTCTTTCTTACATTCCCTCTTTCTTTCTTTTTCTTTTTCTTCTTTTTTCTTTTATTCTGGTCTTTAGTCCTTTCTTTTGTTCATCAATTTCTTTCTGTCTTTCTTCCTTCCTTTCATGTAATGACTCACTTAGATTTCTTTTCTTTCATTGTTTGTCCTTCATGGGTCACATGGCCTGCAGGGTATATGGGGCATGTCTGTATGTCTTGTGTGTTTGTGATGGGGGGTTCTTCCTCATCACACCCAGACCTCTGCTGCCTGCTGTGTTATTAGGCAAATACAGTACATTAGGGACAGACCAGCTCCACCACCGTTGTCATCGAGAACATCTAGTTATCACATCTTGCGCTCAACCACCTGCTGAGTTCACAGAGCTATCAGCATCCCCCGTGACCCGCTTGTGTCTCTGTATGTCTCTGCTGGAGACCTTGGATATGTTAAACACCCCCATACGGCTGAGACCAAGTTTTCTACACGCAACATCTCCCTCAGAAAATAGTTTGCTCAGAACGCTCATTTGCACCAACATGTGTACGCACATACACACACACACAAACAAACAAACTTTAATTTGAACATTGTCGTGAACATGGCCTACCTCCAGTGCATGTTCTGACTTGTAGCACAGTGACTCTATTTGCGCTATACTGTATGAGAAGCTGTTTGTCACCGACAACATGGCTGTTTCCAAAAGCATGGGGCTCTAAGTGTGTGGATTACAGCGGTATACATTTGTATAATGCCTGTGATAATGGGATAAAGCAGCTTCTGTGGGAGAAATCTGTATGGAGAATGGATTATTCCAAAGCTCTGCCTATGGGACGTTGAACCCAGGAGTTATCACAAGCAGTCAGCATCTCAAGTGGGTGCATTGCCTCAGAAAAGTGTTCTGATGCCACATTTCATGTCCGCGTTCTATTCTCTGGAGAGAAAACACGAGATGGGGAGGCCGCGGTCGTGTATGTTTTAGTCGGTAATTACCATAGGAGCACTCCAAAGGATGAGATATACTAGTTCCATTTCAAATTTGCATTTGCTTTACATTAGCACTGTGCGCATGGCCTGCATTTATTTATTGTTCTCTCGTCCATGATACAGGAACCCACTGAACTAGTTTGTATGTTTCTCTTGATAGCCATTATAGAGGAAAATTAGCATTTCCATGCATACAAAAGCAATTACCGTCAATTTATACACATTTCATAGAAACATGTCCCCAATTAGAGGGCCATTTCAGGGGACTGATAAGACGAGCAGCTCTCACATTGAACATCTGAGGTCTGGACAGACGGTGAGTCCTGCTTTCCCCCTGATCCTTATCTCTGTCCACAACTGTGGCGTTATGAGGAGTTCAGTATGCAGCTCTCACTCATTTCAAGCACAGCTAATTTCACCCTTAATAAGGCTGCGGCGGTGAAAAACAAATGCTGCTGTGCTGATAGTGATGCTTTGATATTACAGCCACTGGATAGTCATACAGGCCGGAAGTCTTTATTGTCTACATCAAAGACAGCTTTTTATGTGCCTCATGTGTTTGTAATAAAGTTGCTAGTGGATCTTAACAAGATTTAATATAATAGGAATTGTAAAACTGCACATTCCCTAATTCCTTTATTGACTCTTAATGGTTTTATGCGGATACACTTTTGTGCCCTGCCTCAGTACGTCCTGTCGCCATTTACATGAGGAAGAGAAATCTCAGATGACATCTCCAAATCTGTCCATTCATTAGCCCCAAACAGGCTTATCTGCTTAAAGACTTTGGCTAAGACCCCGTTCTCACTGAGGAATGACTCACCTCCATATTGCCTCACTAACAGCAACAATTACGTCACCCCGTTATTGGCTGTTGGAGATTATGGAGTTATTTGTGCAAATCCTCTTTTTACATGATATCAAATGCTCTGCCAGAGGTCTGCGCGCGAGGAAAGGCGGAGACAATCAGGCTTTCTGGGCTCTTGAGGAACCTGAGTGATTCAAGCAGTTCACCTATTATTAAAATGACAGAGGGAGGAGGAGAAGGAGGTGGAAGGAGAAGATGACGATGAGATTGATAACGAGGATGCTGACATCAGCCGGGCTGAGGTCAACAGTGAAGGAGTCAGAGGACAAATGAGCACAAAAGCAAAAGATGACATCTTTGATGAGGGAGTTTAGTTATTACTTTCGGTGCACCAGATGAGTGTAATGGAAAAACATAGTTCCACATTTTGGGAAATCTTAGCTTATCTCTTCTTGTATATTTTCTTGCTGAGAGTTATTTGAGAAGATCGATGCTACTCTTGTACCTGTACATTAAATATGAAGCAACAGCCTGGAGATGTTTACTTTAGTTTAGCCTAAAACAGTAGGAAACAGAAAGCCTGGCTCTGGAAGCACAGTCAGCCTGCCAGCACCTCTAAAGCTCACTCATTAACAGTGGTGGGATGTAACTAAGTAAATTCACTCAAGAACTGTACTTATTGTACTTTACTTGAGTATTTCCATTTTACAGTACTTTATACTTCTACTCCACTACATTTATTTGACATTAGTTGCTAGATACTTTGCATATTCAGAGAATTATGATTTAATTACCCAGCAACAGAGGTGTGGACTCAGGTCACATGACTTGGACTTGAGTCAGACTTGACACACAAATTTGATGACTTTGGACTCGACTTGAGACTTGACTTGACACTCTACTTGACAAATCAAAGACTTGTAACTCAGCTTGGACTTTAACACCAATAACTTCACTTGGACTTTAGCTGTTTGACTTAAAAATACTTGATACCTTTTGCCAAGCCCCAAATATTAAAACTGTGCTAGGGTTGGTGATGTCATATATGACATCAAAGTACTCTATTTACGACTTTACAACTTTTATGTCTACACTATACAACAAGACGGGAGAGAAAAATACAAAATTTAATCCGTTGTGGCACTGGACAATAGAGATGCATGCTATGCAGTGTTCATTTTGTTGACGAAAACTATGACAAAAAAATTTCGTCAATTACCTTTTTTCCATGACGAAAACAAGACGATGATGAGCTAAAAGTAGAGCTTGGTAATAAAAACGAAGACAAAATCTATGTTTCAGTTTTGTCGACGAGATGCAAAGTAACGGAAATGTCAGTGGTGGACTATCGGACATTTGAGAGCAAAGAACGTCCGGCTGGTAAACTCCAGTAAATAGTCTGCACCAGGATGTTTCGCTAACCCTGCAAACACTCACACTGGAGCAGCGTCAGCCGTTTGTACAAGTTGTGAGCTGTAATTCAGCAGTAGATAATCAGCAGTGTGTGTCTTACTGTGGCTGTTGGAGCTGCTGAATGGATTTATTGAATTAGTTAGTTACAGCAGCGGCTGTTAGCAGCTCCGCTTGTTAGCCGCTGAATGGCAGCAGAGCAAGCAGCCGCTGGACTTTGCATCTGTTGATCCCTGCAGGACTTAAATCAAATCTGGACTGTCTCTGGAAGGTTTATGGGTTGATGCTGTTTGACAGGCAGGTAGGAGGCTCGGTTATCTGCGAGTGTAGCTGTGCTGTAAGTCAGTGGTTTCCTACTAGTCCAGCCATGAGGTCCAGATTTTTCCTTAGTCATTAGTTCAAGGCTCAACAGTTTCACATTCAGCTTCATATTTTCATTTGCCCATGTTGTTGAGCTAGTTTACTGTCTCTGTCAAGTAACTAAGAGGTAGCCACTCACTCTACAGCAGGAAACGTTACTTCAAAATAAAAGCTCTGTGCTGAAAATGTACTGTACTTTTTTTTTTTTTTTTTTTAACAAACGTGACAGGTTTGCGAGTCACTTGCAACCCACTTTTGGACCACAACCCACCAGTTAGGAACCACTGCTGTAAGTAAACAGTCTGAACTCAGATCAGTTTTATCTGACAGAGATGAAAGTTTAATTTTAATCACCAGCTCTGTAAAACACGAGTTTAAACCTCCCGTTAACATATTGCAGATTAAGAAAGAACTTTATAATGAAGCTATTTTTCTGCTTCCTAACAGTGAGAGACAAATCCTAGTTGTTTCAGATTAGTTATTTGAGGTGTCAAAATTTTTGAGACCATAAATGACCATAAATGTTGAGCCGATGATGAGAAAGTGTGTGCTCGTAAATCACCCTTAAACCTGTCAAAACTGCTGGAGATATGACAGTTTGTAAGTGTTCAGAAATTATTTGTAATTGTAGAAAAAAAATGTCTAAATGAAATTTTTATACAACATGGCACCTTGATTCCAGTTTGTAATACATAAATTAGCCTAACTGGATTAGTTTGAAGATTAAAAAAAAAACAAAGAGAAAACATAATGAGTAAGGAAATGACTAAAATGTCATGAATTCTCGTCAACTAAAACTAAACTACAGATCAAACAAATATGATGTTTTACCTTCGGACAGAGCCAGGCTAGCTGTTGTGTTTATGCTCAGCTAAGCCAGCCGGCTGCTGGATCTACAGCTCATCTACCTCACTGGTGATAATATCAAACTAACCCAGCCACATGTTAAAGTATGCAGACAGAAGTAAAATAAAGAAGATAACAAAATACTATTACAGATAATCTTATCTGCACTGTAGTGGATGTATCTTGGACTGTTACAGCTACTGTATTGCAGTTGGGATCTCATGATTCTGCCATTTATTTATTTGGGAGCCATATATACTTGGGGAGGAATGGCACAGGATTGTGAACTCAATCACAGCGCGAGAGGATGTCAGTGCACAGGGCGCTCCCCGTGAATCACACACTGAAAGGCTATCACCCAAACCTCCAAGGTCCACTGCCAACTCATCAGTCATCACGGACCAGACCAGGCCACAGACTGATCAGCCATGCACACGCTCTGGTCACTGGGGACACTCACAAACTCAGCCCCTCCTTCCCTCTCCCCTATATCCATACCAATATCCATACTCTCCGCTGAAACCATAGCATAACATATTCCAAGGTCTGAGTGTGACTTTGCCTCTCAAAATTCTGTCACTCTGCCTAGATTGTGTATGAACCTGAAGGCCACAGAGGCCTGTTTTGTCACACCGGCTGCTCTTTCTAGATGGATTTTCCTGCTTTTATTTATAGCTGTAATGTTTTTAGGTAGCAGTTATAGAGTACTTTAATGTTTGTCATATAGATAAGCCTTCAATTATACAGCCAAATATGAATTTCATCAAAATATACATTATTCAGTTTCTGTGTTTTTATGTTGGAATTCATTTTATGTTTTGTTTTTTTTTTTTTAATTAACTTTTCAGTGCAACATTGGACTTATTTGTATTAAGATAATTATAAAACTAATGTAATATAAGGGTTGAATCATACTGGCCAGGCTTCACACGGATGATACCCCACAAAATAATGAATTATTAGAATTTATACTTGTTGCTATCATTTTCTTTTATTTTAAATAATAATAATAATAAAGACAGGAAGTATTGTATGTACTATGTTAGTACAACCTGTTTTGAACATTGCGGGTTGTATGACCCAGGATGTGCAAGTTTTCCTTTGTTGACTCAAAAGTTCTCATTTTCTATGACTTACGTTGCCAGCCAAGCCTTTTACATGTGTGTGTGATGTAGGCTGCCGGTGTTTGTAATGGGATGTGAGACTTTCTTGCCTTTGTGTGTAGAAAAGTAGACTGACACCATGAAACACATGGTTTTCCAAAGCTACAGTAGTCAGCAGGAAGTGTCTCGATAAGCTCGGGTTAGGAGTGAGTTACTGCCCCGAGAGAGCGAGTTCAAGTACCTCAGGAGCTCGGACATCCAGAGGGAGCTCGGAGTAGAGCCGCTGCTCCTTCGTGAAGAAAGGGGTCAGTTGAGGTGGTTCGGACATCTGATCAGGATGCCTCCTGGGCACCTCCTGTTAGAGGTGTTGCGGGCACATCCCACTAGTAGGAGGCCCAGGGGCAGACCCAGAACACACTGGAGGGATTACATATCTCATCCGGCCTGGGTACGCTTCAGGGTCCCCCAGGAGGAGCTGGAAAGTGTTGCTGGGGAGAGGGACATCTGAATTGCTTTTCTCAGTCTGCTGCCCCCGCGACCCGGCTTCGGCTAAGCAGTTGAAAATGGATGGATGGAAAGATCTAGTTCCAGTGTAACGACTGTAAAAAGGGCCATGTTTTGTGTTTGCTGCACAGAAAATGTAAAGCATCTGCTTCATGCAACGTTATCACGACCTCTGTTGACCGTTCTTCAATGCAGTTGCTGGACTGTAAGAACTATTGTAACCAGCTATGAATCAAGCTAAAGCTAATTGACTTAGCCTGAAGAAACCAGAGGTCTTTCTCCCAACTACGTTTTGGAGCCGCAAGGTTGGCAAGGCAACGTTAACGCTAATGCTAATCTAGAAGTGAAGTGTGTCTGAGTAACCACCAAAGCACACCGTGCTAGTAGTTGACCACAACCTGGAAATGAGCAAGGAACGGGATGAGAGCAACATAAGGGAGCTCCTTATTTTAGCAACATGCAACATTAATATGACATTAGATCGTTGACTTCAGCTTGGATTGATAGAAGAGTATAATATGAATACAATGATGTCATGGTGAGTCAATTAGTGTGTTAATCTACCTAATGTCACCCTCCAAAGTCAATTCAGAAGATGGTTCACACTCAAAAAAGTCTTCAGAGTAAAACATGGTGTTAGCTTTTGGGGTGGCTGTGGCCCAGAGGTAGAGCAGGTCATCGATCCCCGGCTCCTCCAGTCCACATGTCTAAGTATCCTTGGGCAAGATACTGAACCCCAAATTGCTCCTGATGGCTGTTCCATCAGTGTGTGAGTGCCTGTGAATGTTTACTGGGTAGCAGGTGGCACCTTGTATGGTAACCTCGGCCACCAGGGTGTGAATGTGTGTGTGAATGGGTGAATGTGACATGTAGTGTAAAAGCACTTTGAGTGGTCAGAGGACTAGAAAGGCGCTATACAAGTGCAGTCCATTTACCATTTACTTTTATTATTTTTTTATTTTATAGGCAGATGCACTCCCCTACAAAATCACACGAATAAGTCTAATTAATTAATTCTTTTCTTTCCAAATAGAGCTGTTCAAGTCATCTGGAGAAAATACCTGTATTTTTTTCATGATGTCAGTTTATTCCCAATACCATGCAGCCCTAGTTATGATAGTATTTATCTCAAGGTACTGCAAAGGACAGTTGAAATTCTGTTCTTTAAGAAGTTATGTCATTAACTGCAATATTGGACCAGTGGAAATGTTGACCTGTGGGTGGCGCTAGATGAAAAATCACAAGATCAGCAAAGTCATTTGGATTCATCCTCTGGGGATCCTGAATGTCCGCACCAACTTTCATGGCAATCCATCCTGTTGTCAAGATCTCAGACCAGCGGCCTGATATTCCCCAGGTACTGTAGCAGCAACAAAAACACATAGTGTGTGTTTTAAACAGCGTTTGTCCGACAAGATGTGGGCGACGAGGTACGAAGAAAACATGCATAAACGAGTGACAAGAGGAGTGCGGGACATGAGGGATAATACAAATTTGCATGATTACATGGACAGATGAGTGATTTACCTGCGCTTATGTCTGACAGCCGTTTTAGATGAAGGACGTATGAGTGGCATCTGATCCTGTATTCTTTAACTGTAGCTCCAGAACGAAGCACGCATCATATCCTGTAATTGATGCATGACCGTGAGGAGATACACAGAGTGATGTTTATCTAGCAAATTTCGCACCACCGGGACACAGATGCATTATGGGATGCGCAGCCAAGTCGACGCGGCGCTCGAGCCGAGAAAACTCTGCGATTGAAAACACTTTGCTTTAAAAGTATTATCTACCGAGTTCACTTGCTTTCTGGCTTATTCAAGCCGGCTGCACCTGTGCACGCTATGCAGCGCCGTCTCTGCTGTGCACATCTCTCACATTTGGCACACTCATGCCTACCCTGAGCCACATTAGAAAACAGATATGACAATTTCACACATATAGTGTTATCCTTTGCCTCACTCCGATTCACCTGTGGCCAGGCAATCTTCCTCAAGTAAGCACAATAATAAGTAATTACCATAATGTTTGAATAAAAAAAAGAGGAGAAAAAAAACTTTGAATGGAAGCAGGAGTTGGGGGGGAGACGGAGGGGAGGAGAAATATTTGATTAATCTTCTTAACACGTTTCATGTGCAGATTCTTTGAGTTAATTTCAAGGACCATGCCTAAAGGAGATTACCTCCCCATGCTCCTGCACATTTGCTCATGAGTGATTTTGTTTATTCATGTTTTATATTATAATGCTCCTCCTGCCGTCTGCAGCCACAGAACCAACGGCAAAAATGCAATTTATTTCCCGCTCTGCACACGATGGAGACAGCTGATAATGTCACCAGGAAATATGAAGACTGCTGGGACGGGACCAAACAGCCTACTATTTATGTATGGAATATAAATAAAATATTTTGTGTGGGTTCTCTTAACACACACATACACACACACTCTCCCCCAAAAAAGTTGCTCCGGTTAGTGTCATTGAATTTTTTTTACTAACACTTAAGGCACTGTGTGTGTTGTGTGTGTGTGTGTGTGTGTGTGTGTGTATTTCTGTATATTGTGATTTAGATTTACATATCTGTCATCTGTCAGTGGATCAGCATGCATCAACAATAACATGGATCATTACGGAGAGTCGTATAAAAGGTCAAAGATGCGTTCAAGTTCTCCGAGGTTGCAGATTACGCTTCTGCTCAGTCGCCAATCACACTTATCATCAACAGCTTATGGTAAGCTCATCCCAGCCAGTGTGTTCGCCTCCCTCATACCAAAACCCATCTACAGTATGTTGTCATGACATATATGACACGGCCCACTCATATTTCATTGGCGCGACTCAGTTATGAACATGCATCAAAGTCTCCTTCATCACTCCTGCTAATATGGATTTATCTGTTCCGCTGGCAGTGATGGGACGGCTGACGTAACTGTTTACAGTGACTCCTTTGCTCCCTCCCGATGAGGAGGACGATGATGATGACGACCGACGCTCTCTGCCCGGCAGACGGCCCGGATGGCAGGATTTATGGCCCGCGGTGCCCATCCTCGGCACAAAACGCATTGTCTCTGGGTAGATCGTTCAGCCTGTCCTTGCTTTATTGATCTCGCTCCTCACAAGTTCACAACTTCCGCGTTCCTGGTGCATCGCTTGACAGGAGAGAGATTTAGTGGAGGGATGAGGTCAGATAGAGGAAGAGAGATGGAGGGAAAGGGGAGAGGAAGAGGGAGGGCGAAGTGAAGGAGAGTCAAAGGAAACGGGAGACGGAGGGGAAATAAAGAGGGAGTCTGAGAGAGAGGGATAAAGGGAAGGAGAGGGAGGAAGAAGGAGAGAGCTACTTCCTCTGGGAGGATGCAGCTCTAGGCCAGGTCAGGGAAGATTGATACTTGTGAGTGTGTAGAGGCCTGCAGAATTAGCCCCTGGTATGGTGGAAATCCACTGGTAAACACACCCAGCAGCTCTCAAAGGTGTTCCCATCAATCTCGGCGCACAGTGTATACACACATACACTCATATCTCTAAGTGTTTGACTCAGTGAAGTGGTCAGCAGAGCGTCGCACTACTGTACTGTACAGTAAAAACAAACACTCACTGACTTCAGCACTTGTTCCATCATCTTTTCACCTGCTGATTTTGCTTTTAGCGCTTTTAAAACCAACAGAGACGACACCCCAAAGCATCTCTGCCATGTACACGATGCGTGTGAACGTGTTGACAGGCCGTACTCAGAGGTGACGTACAGTGCGCTTTAACCATTCGTCTCTTTGTGATCCTTTGGTCCTTTAGTTGGTGGTAGTCTTTCAAACCGCCTTCCAGACATGACTTTGAATGACCTCCTCTCGCTTCTTCTTCTTCTTTTTTTTTTTTTAAGAGCCTTGGCCTTTTTTCCCCAGAGTCCACAAGATTACATTAGAGACAGCGACTCTGTACTGCTCACAAAGCCCATAGGGAGTGTGAAGAAGGCAAGGGAGGGAACTTGCATAAGGCTGGGCCAAACTCGCAACCCACCAGCCCGGAGGGAGGACAAAGCCAAGGCTCTATAATGTTTATGTCAACCCTTGTACAGCCTAATTGGCTTGGCAATCATGGAATATGAACTGTATGTGTGTGTGTGTGTGTGTGTGTGTGTGTCAGTGGGTTGGTGGGTGGGTCTCCATGTGTACGTGAGAGTATTCTCTGTGTATTTATATAATGTACTGTACATTTGTTCTCTGTATGTGTACACTATTCATTGTTAATGACTTGTCTGGTGCCTCATTCACCAATACGCTGTCGGAACATTCATTAGCGGTGCATAAGGAGCCTCTCCGCGGCGTAACCCCTTATCTTTTGAACTCAGACACTGTGATAAGGATTTCAGAATGACTAGAGATCAGAGTGCAACTCCATTCAATTACTTCTCTGCCATTTGAAAAAGCAGACAGACTTCCAAGTGGAGCCAGAGAGCCTGAAATGTGAATCGGCACGCTATCCTGTTCAAAAGGAGAAAGGGAAAGAGGGAGAAAAAAAAAAGTTAGGGATATCTTATTGAAGTAGTGAACAGGAAAATAAAATGAAATGCGGCTGTGTGCTGTGCCGTCAGCATAGAGAGCCTTTGATAATCAGACTTTTTATTCTTTTACTGAAGTCGGTGAATGCAGAGTACACACAGAGCAGCACACATGGGAGAGGAGCAGAGAGATTTGGGCTGCGTGATCCAAAAATGAAATGGGTCATCAAATTACCCCTGTGATTGTGTGTACCTGCCCAATTATGATTGATCTTTGCAAGAGAAAACAAAGTGGTGTATTTTATTTGCATGTTAAAAGATGCTCTCTTTCTCCCCTTCTCTGCCTCTCTCCCTCTCTCTCCCAGCACCATAATTATCTCAAATGTGAAATGCTATTTAGGTATTCATAATTTATTTCTGTGTGGGGAGGACACAATAGACAAGCGCGCAACGCTCTGCCAAGCCCCAGATTTTTTTTTTTTTTTTTTTTAGTTAATTGAAAATCTCATTTGCATGAGGAGAAAATCAAACACTCATTTCCATACATGAGATTATAAAAAGATAACTGCTAGTGTTTGTTGTTCCATATTTGATCTGAGCATTTCCACCTAATTGCTAAATGCTGCAAATAGGGCTAGAGTGTAACCTCCAAACTAATGTTCACAAGGCGACTGGATGTTATGTTTCGGTTCAGATGCTGCACTTGTGTTTTCTATCTGTGTTGTTTTCCCAAAGTTTGTATGTGCAATCAGGCGGACGTGTGTTTTTGTCAGAGGCCCCCGCGATTCCATATCAGAAACACAGAAAATGCATAGCTGCGTAGCTGGGTATCTGCCAACTTCATAAACAGCAATGCCAGCCCAGCTGGATGTTGTGCAGGGAGGCACATGCATAGAGCGGACTGTAGCAGTCAGAGCCAGTGATCTTCTATGATTTGTGTGTGAGAGATCAGAGGTGTCCTGTTTCACCCCTTACAAACAACCCCATGTATTCTAACTCTCTCCTTCGTTCTCACCAACACACACACACACACACACATACACAAACACAACCCTGTCTATTCCAGGCGGACACCATTACAGACCCGGCCTCAGCCTCTGTTCCCTACTTGAAGCTCATTAATGCAGCCTCCGACATGGGCGGACACCAGGAGATTTCCAGCCCCTCCTCTTCCTCCCTCCCTTCCCCTCTTTTTCTTCCTTTACCCCAAAAAACATGATTAATGGGATTTATTTTGCGGTCTGAGCCCCACGTTAAAACCGGCCCGAGCGTTGCCGGGCACGACTTATTGCAGCGCTGACACATTTCTGTCTCACACATTATGAATCAGTGGGGGTTAATTTCAGATGAGACCATAAACAGTGAAGTAAGCTGTTGTCCAATGGGGGCTTTTTATTTATTTATTTCTAAATACGGCCTGTGGGGATTTGCTGTTGATCCAGCATGTTGCACAATTACTCAGACTCTATGTGGAAAAGCGGTCGTCTTATTTTACATCTGATTCATTTTGTTTGTCTCTGCGTGTTAATTGCTCTCTGTCTCCTCTCTGCGATGAATCTGGGTTGAATGTTCACAGTTTGGAATTTATTTCCGCCCGGCATGCTAGTTAGCGCCTAGCCTCAAAAGTGGTGTCACCTATTAAGTGCATTCAGCTCCTCTGTGCTCCCTGTCGTCTGTATGCACTGACAGGGTTAGAAAGTTGTAAACATTCAGGTCTTTGCTGCTAATGATTAGGTTACAATCTTCATGGGTTACTTGCAGAGGATACAGAAATCTAAACCCTGTGGTTTTCTCACACAGGTGATGATGAGGTGATAAGGGCTATGTTGTTTTTTTTCCCCTGCTGAGGCGAATAATGTAACCGTGGTGTTGTGTATGAATTCAAACTGTTTTTTCACTTCAGCGGTATTTCTTTCAAAGCTAAATCCCAGCATGAATGGCCTTGATTCGTAAACACATCTGCATCGACTGCACACAGCCGCGTGTGTGCCGTACACAGCCGCGCCGCCACAGCTGCTCATGTGACGACCTCTATTCAATAGCTGGGAAAGGACAACTGTCAAATTAAATGACATAAGGTATATTTTATTTCTCAGCGCGTCTGACCTAAGCATTTTGCCTCAGAAATATGTGCTATGTATTTTCATCTAGGGCTCCGGCGCAGGTAATTGAAAAGCATTGCTCAGTGTAGCGTATGCACTCAGACATGCGATGAGGCCACCATTACGGTTCAGCATGGCCTGGAGGGATGAGGGGATGGAGGGATGGAAGGGCTGCGTGCCATGATAGAAATTTTAGATTAACTGGGACCCTCACACTCCTCTCAATGTCAATGGGTAAACTGGAAATACCTGTATATGTGGCAACTGGAAACTCAAATCAACAAAAATACTTTGTTTTAATGGCCATTTGCAGTGATTGTATAGAAGTTAACAACTCAATCTTTGTCCACTGGCTCAAATGGAAGTGTACATACACGCACCACTTAAGACCTTAAATCTTCCTCTTAAATGACACATTTTTTTCCTCCTCTTTTTTTCCACCTTATGGCCTTCACAGAGAGTGTGCAGTAAATGGGGAGGGAGCGTGAATACTCAGTGCCTCATGTAATAAGCATATAATTAAACTCCTCTGACAATTACATCATGCATTATCAGCCTAAGCCAGATCCATTACTCCTCTCGATCAATGGCTTGGCCACAATAGGCCTCCTACTCTGACCACACCAGGGACTGGCGGCCAGGCAGCTGCAGGCTTCTTTGCTGTATTGCAGGACCAGTAAGTGCTGTTAGTGACATCCAACACCAAGGGTTTGAATGGGGAGAGGGCGGAGGGCCGGCTACTTAATGCAAGGTAAAGGGAAGAAGGAAATGGGAATTAGTCGTGATGAGGACAGCGAGGAAGGAGGTGGTGCAGCTACTTGCTGAGGCTCTAGAGTGTAATGATGAGTCATGGTAGAGTGAATTAAGAGCGCGGGCCTTTTTTCTTCTGCAGCATCGGAGATTGCTATCTCTAATAATGAAATCCTCAAAGATTACCGAGGTCGAGCAAAGGCTAGTCCAGTGTGCTGAGTTGCATAATGATTATGAATTAAACATCACAGGAAGTTCCAGCCAAGCATGCAAGCTCACAGAGATACATTTAAACCCGGGGTACATCAACAATTCAGATATAGAATATTTTAAAGTTGGATGTTTCGTACTGTAAAGAATTCAGGGTGAAAGAAAAAGGAATAAAGTTGCACCAAGGCCTCAAAGCCATGCCAAGCCAGGCACTTTCCTTCAGCAGATCGTCAACTATTATCACATATTCAACGGCATCATTGGCAGGAAGTACTGAGGAGAGCGACCACATGCATGCCATCTGCCAATGTGATGTGAGAAGGGTATGAGATTATAATTTTGATCAGTCTGCCAAATCCCTTCTGCCTGTCAGAGTGGTCTGAGAGGAGCAACCACAGGCCCTGCGAATAGATTAAATCAGCCCAACCTCTTTCTGGCTCCATCTGCTTTTCCCTTCTTTCCTCTTTCACTTGCTGCCTCTCACCCTAACCTCTATTCATCTATTCCCCCTACTCATCCATCCATTTCATTTTTTTCCTCCTTCTTCTTCCTCCTATACTCTCCTGCTCCTTTTCACCAAAAAATTATTACATTACACATCCAGGGAACATCCATTAGCTCGGAACATGTTCTTTCTTCTCCTCCGTCCTCTCTTCCTCTTCTTCCAGGAATTGGCTAAGGCAATGTTATTTCAGATTATACAGTTGTTAAAGCTCATTTTAAGCTAACAACGGGACATCAAAAGCGGTGAACCCTGCACAGAGGGAGAGGAGGAGGTGTTGATGGAGTTTCTGGGCAGGTGAGAAATGGAGAGGGGCTGTGAAGAAAAGACCTGATCAGATGGAAGGGGGAGATTAGAGAGGGAATTATTAATGGGGCCAGGGCCCTTTGGAGCAGGAGATTTGTTTGGAGGAGGATGCAAAACTGCATACGAGATAATCGAGACGGGAGGAAAAAAAAAGATTTTCTCTCCTTTAGCACAATGTGTAATACAAAGATATGAGGATGCGGACAGAAGGTATCGTTGTTACTCTTTCCTTGAAATCATTTTAATCAAAGAATACAATATGAGGAGCCATGAGATTATAAAAAGTACACTAAACTGATAAATGTAATGCCTTGATAACTTGCATTGTGCACTGTGCTAGAAATGGGCTGAGACAAACATGCCCACTGCCCTTTTCTGGAATATATGCAGCTCTTTTTTTTTTTTTTTTTTTAACTCTGTATGCTTTCCAGGAGCAAGCAGGTCACCCCAAAGGGAGCCTGAGTGATTGATGCCCTGGTGTCGTGCTGATTGACTTCATGGTTGCATACCCTGGAAGAAGGGATGATGTACAGATGAGGTACACTGTGGCGGGGCAATCACAGCCGCCCAGGACATACTTCATTTCTAGGGCCCCCTCCTCTCTCCCAACGGATCGCTCCTCCATCCACCCACACACCTTGCAGGTTGAGCGGGCTAAAGGCAGGGCGGGTCTAAGCGTAAACTGTGACCCCTGCATGAACACACTTGTTTTGCTTTTGTGTTTGATGGGGAATTTAGGGGTCAGTTGGTCTTGAACCGTGCTCTCCCTGGAGGTCAATGTGACCATTGTGTTCTGACATGGAAGGGTTGCAGACTGGGGAGTTACCTGTGGTGTCTGCCTGTCATTCAGTTTGTATGTGGATGTAAGGGTCATATATATATTGTATGAACTGAAATGCACTTCTGCTGTGATTCCAGAGCACCACTGGCTTCTCATTTTTCTTGATTTTGGCTTTAATCTTTGAGGATTATTTGCTTTGAGATGCATTTTAAGCTTGAACCCTTTTAAAAGAATATATTATTAGATGTACACTTTAGGAATAACATGTACTGCGGCTGTATCTCAAACACAAAGTGCCCTGTGCACTACACAGGCCTGGTACTGTATTTATATTGGGGTTTCACATGATGAGAAACAGATGGAGTGTGTCAAAGATAAAAGGGAAGGAAGTATGAAGTATGACTAAGGTTATAATGATGGGGAGCCAAGACCCAGGAGACCAAATACACATTTCTCTCTTTCTCCCTCTTGCTCTCTGTTTTGCATTTGCTGTTTTTTTTTTTTTAACCGGCTGGTCTCTGAATGTTTGCTTATTTAGCCTCAGACCAGATTCACACCAGATCAATCTGTGGTACCGCAGTCGAATAACTCCCCTCCAGCAGTTATTGGGCCGTGTGGCGGAGATGGGAAAAAGCTGTAGGAAGGGAAACCTTAAGTGGCCGAGTGCCAGCTGGTAGCGAAACCCGACTAATATCAGGCTCGGTGTTCACTTCTACAGCCACTATCGATCTACCATAATGTATGTTTAGCTGATCCTGTTCTGAACTCCTTTCAGTAAACAGGCCGCAGTCAATACTGTCACACCACGTTTGACGAACGCCTCCGTGCCAAGCCAACAACCAGCGCCTCACTGACTTGCACTGCATGTCAAATGAAGCGAGGTGAGGCAAGACTTGCCTCGAAAAACCAGCCAGCAGCTACTTAAAACCACCCGGCATTAAACTACACCAGCGTGGTGGCGACGGAGACGGCGGCGGCAGCGGCGGTGGTGGTGCTAATGGGCAACAGAGTCCCAAACTGTCATGTAGCAGTGTTGTTTGTGTCATCTCCGAGAGCCAGCCCCCCATGTGCACCTGCTGCTGGTGGGGTTCATTATGGATTTCTCTAATGGCTTTTAGAGTTTTAATAGCAGGGCTTTGCATGGAGCGGGTAATGAATAACTAGATGTCGTCCCTGTGCCTAATGAGAGTGCCCACTGTTTCTCAGAGACACAAGGAAGAGTTAAGCATGGCAGGCAGCTCCTGGAATCCGTCTTTATTTATTCATTTGTACGTATTTGTTTGTGTGATGGATTATTTGTGCAACTGTCTCATTTTTGGGGGAAACACACACAGAACTTATCGTCTTGTTGACTTGGTAAATCCTTTTTTTTTTTTTTTTTGGAGATTTGCAGTGTACTCAGGTTTGCATTGTTTTTATACCTCATGCAGAAGATTTGTAGCTCTCTGTAACAGCTAATATGCTTCCCTCACAAGAGAAAATAAGCCAGGAAACGTCTTGGGGGTGGAGGGGGTGATGGGAACAGGGGAGGGTGATGGCATTACACACCTGTGGTCCTAATGAGGACGGCTGCTCTAACATCAGTCATATCTGCTTTATGGGTTTTCAGCTTCCTTTTTTTTCAAATAGGAAAATGAAGGAGGGGAAAATAAAATAATCAGTGTATTTGAATTATTTCGGTGGCGGGACCCTCCAACCTGTAATGTAACTTGTCAAAGGAATACACAGCTCAGATATGTTTGTCAAGACTTTCCATGCATTCTCATTTACAAATCAAAATGTTGGTGATTGCGGAGAGGATACATCCAGATACATTCTTTCTTGAAAACACCTATGTGTAGAATATAACTTTCATTCTGTTGCTTTAAATCTTTTTGTAGTGCAGTAATGCGTTCTTTCGGCATATTTCTGGAAATGCGGGTCAGACAAATATCAGTGCAACAACATCAGGGGTAGGATGGCTTACAAGGAGCTGTCTCGACATCAAGTCAGGATCCATTTATTTGGCAATAGACGCTTTTAGGGCTGACGTCACAATGACGTCATTTTATTAGCTGGAGGCAAAACATGACTCTACACCACAGGGCTGGAGGCTACATAGGAGTCTTAAAATATCGTCGTTGTTGTGTTATTGGGAGCCAGAGTAGAAGGAGTCATGGCCCAAAACTTTAATTTTATCGCATACCAGCCACCACTGTCCGTCAAGAAAATGAAGATGGTTAACAATGGTTAAATGCGATAAGACAAAAGGACTGGACGGAGGCGATCATCCAAAATGCTCACATGTGCAGAGCACATTTCATATCAGGATAAGGTAAAGGTATTTAGATCTACAGGTAAGGCAAGTCAGTGACATAAGACAAGTAACCAAAAGGTAATCAAATGTGATAAGTAACACTACTTTGATGAAAATACTTACATCAGACATAACATTTTAACAGGGTAACTAGTACTCTATAACCCATCTACATTCCAAAACTAACCTTACCAGTTCTGTCTGTACACTCCATAGGTATGAGTGGCGTGGTGTCAGTGGAGTGTCAGTTTGGTCAGATCGTAAAAATAGGAGTTTACCTCTTACAACCCCAATCGATATGACCTCTAGAAAACACATTGGCATAATCAATCACTCAGCCACATGTTTTAAAATTCTGTCTTTCAGCAGCAGGTGACAGCCTGGATTACCATTAACACCACTCATTCAGATACCTGCGCGCCCCTGCTTCGTCCGGGGGCATTACTTTTTGAAATGTTTGATGAAAAATAGAGAGCGGAGCGACGACTGTGCTCATCAAGCACTTTTTTTGATGAATCACTGTTATGTCGGTGGTGTTGTCTCTGCGTGGAATGAGCCGGTTCGATATTCTCGCTCTGTCTCCTCCAAAGCAATAGACAGCTGTCTGTTCTCACAAATTGACTGCAGGTGCTGATGTAATGAAAGCGTAGTGGCTCCGGCGTCCGTGGAGAACAGGAGCAGAATTACGCCCAAGCAAAGGTCATATGCAGAAGTGATATAATGTGCACGGCTCAGATGAATACTGCGTGCTAAACGCATAAAATGATAGGAGGCTTTTACTCCTTTCATGAGGAACGCAGCTGAGAAAAATTCAGAGTCAGTGAGTTAACACCATTATCCCTTATTGATTTCCTTTACCGAATCTGTACCAATCACAGCAGAGGAGACGTAAAGAGAGGAAAGGCACTTTCAGAGGAGTGTTCAAGTTTGGGTAAAACTGAGTCATTGCAAAATACCTTGTTTTGCACTTCATGTACACATCAGCAAAAGCCATGAAATCCATCCATATGCACTTTAAACATGGGAAATCCAGAATTCAAACTAATGATGCACTACCGTTATTTTCAAGGTGAAACGCCTACTCCTACATAATGCATCGCCTCTCCTCTTGGTTTGGCAACAATCACTCCTGTAAATATCGACCCTATACTATTCTAATGTACTGCAATGAATGAGAATAAGGCGTCCTAGAAAGTACCTTCTCTGAGACGGACCCTCCACATTAACTAACGTGTGACATATAGCGGTATGGGCATGTTGTCCCCTGTACAGCATGTGCACTTTGTCACAAGAGTTTTGAAATCAATCAGCCCGCGTGAGTTATTCACAGTCCGACATCAAAAAGGCATTACTTATCTAAGGCTTTTAATTTCCAATCCATCTGTCAAGCCAGTTGAAATATGGAATCTCATTACTTTGAACAAGTGGGGAGGGGGACAACATAAATCATTTTATTTTCATCTTACTCTGACAGAGTCTGTTTAGAATTGGACCTAGGGAGAAATGGCTGTGAAAGTGGGAGTTGGAGAGTGAAAGTGACAATCAGAAAAAGAGAAAGAGAGATCTGAAGTGACACCTGGAGGGACAGAGAGACAGAGAGAGAGAGGGGGGAGAGAAATTACTACATTGTTTTATATTTATCTTCGGCACCCCCTAAAAAATATGATTAGATCATGTAATAGATATATACTTCAACCTGCAAAAAACACATTAGATTTTCAAAGATTTATTAAAGAATACAAATCAAACAAGTGCAGTGTTTGATGTATAGATGAGCCACTACAATTCTTATTATGATCCTCAGTATTCCTTTTTTTCCCACACTGGGTCTTGCTCTTACTTAAAGGAAACATACGTGCAAACAGGCTGACATGTCTTAAAGGAACAGGAAGATTTAGGGGGATTTAGTGGGATCTAGGGGCAGCACAGTGGTGCAGTGCTTACAACTGTCACCTCGCAGCAAGGGGGTTCCTGGTTAGAAACCGAGGTGGAGGGTCCAAAGCCAGGGTGGGAAGAGTTTGCTTTTCCCGTGTCAGCATGGGTTTTCTCCAGGTACTCCGGCTTCCTCCCACAATTGAAAGATATGCAGATTAACTGGTGACTCTAAATTGTCCGTAGGTGTGAATGTGAGTGTGAATGGTTGTCTGTCTCTGTGTGTTAGCTCTGCGATAGGCCGGCGACCTGTCCAGGGTGTACCCTGCCTTTTGCCCAATGTCAGCTGGGATAGGCTCCAGCCCCCGTGACGTTCAACAGGATTATCGGACAATGAATGAATAAATGAATAGTGGCATCTAGTGGTAGGGACTGCACATTGCAACCAGCTGAAACTACTCCCGGTTAGAATTCCTTCAGTGTTCATTGTTTGGGAGGTTTTTACTGGGAGCCGAATTATCCGCAGAGGTCTCTTCCTCTCAGTTTTTCTCTGACGCTCTTTGGTATGTCAGTGACGAGCTGCTAGCTCAGCACCTGCCAATTTAAGCTCACCGTTTTTCTCTGATAACTTAATGTGTGCTCACCTTATTTCTGATCCAGATATTCAGGAGGTTTTTACTGGGAGACAAACTATCTGCAGAGGTCCTTTCTCCCCAGAACAAACAAACCTAGTAATTTGAACTAATAAAAACATTGAGTAAAGTAGTCTCATGTTACAAGTTTCATCATTCATAGGCCCCATATTTTTTTTTTAGATTTTATTTGATTAGTTTTTTTATTGCTACATTTTTTGTTTTTGTCCTTTTTACCTCTTAAATTCTTCATTTTCTTCTCCAGTTTAATCTACTGATGCCAATTGTAATATGGATTGGGTTGCCGCCAGGGGTGGCAGGTGGAGTTGTGTATTTGTGTGAGTATGTTTTTTTTCCCTTTGTTAACAAAATAAAAAGATATTTGGTCATTTAGTGAAGCAGTATTCACGTCTCTACGCTCAAAAAGACTCACAGGAGGGCCACTTTTCTCGTAATTATTCATGTCACCCTGGGAGGGATTGAGACACAAATTGAGTGTAGTGCCCCTTTAAATCCATCACTGTACCATAGTCTAATAATTCATGTCTATTACAGACCCTCTAAATTATTAATTGGCCAAGATAATGAAAATATGCTAATTAGAGAATTGCTATCGAAAAAGAATGCATAACACTCCTCAGCCATCATAATTAGGATAAGTAATTATTTAAGCATTACTTTGTGAAGTTGAGTTATTAGGGCCTGTCAGGTTCTTGTGAAGGATCAGAACACCAAATTGTGTTTGACTGAAGGCAGCGTTTTTGATGGCTCATTTTAAGGAAATACAGTCCCGACAGGTTTCTGATGTTTGAGTGAACCTTGTAAAAATTATTGCCTGTGTTACTGCGAGGAAAATCCATAATGCTGTCACAGGCAAGTATGCGCAGACATTATGTTTATGTGGGCAAACGGCATTGAGCCCTGTCGTCCTGCACAGGCTCACGCTTTGGTCGTATGGATTTTAAAAAATAATTTGAAACGCAGCCCAAAGAGTGAAACAGCACTTGTTCCCAAACTGTTGCCCTTCACTCAGCTGCTTCTGATTAAGCAAAGGAAACCCTTCAATCCCTCTCCCTCAGTTCGGCCTTTTTTCTTCTTTCTTTTTCTTCGTCTTTCTTTCACGATGGGGCCGCTGAGCCATTTCCAACAGAGAACTATTCTGAAAGTTTATCAACAGCTCCTAGTCAATCCGTTCCTCCTTCTTTGTGCTCTCTTCTCCGGGGTCCCTTTCCTTCTTCCTCCCCCTCGGGGCCTGCTAGAAAGGAGAGCTCTGTCATGGCCCTGTGGAGAGAAAATGGCGGAATTCATCCCATGCTGTGTCGGTGATAACACTCCCGAGCGTGACACATCCCGCCTCAGATTACAAGTAGAGGATTCATTCCTTGCATTCTCCTTGTCACCTCGCCTTCAATGCCGGCATTAAGCAATTTGCCATAGAATAATAGGCTCTATCAAGGAAGAGGCCCTGCCTGTGGAAGACTGGCTGTTTGTGCGGCCGTCATGCTACAGGAATGACATTCAATGTGGTTTTCATGCGTGGGGTTTGTAAACACAAATGTGCACAAGCACATGCGTGTACGCACTGGGGCCAATAAAACAAAGCATGTCACACTGAACATGCATCCACACACAGCCCTGCTGTTGTAGTCACCATCTAGAGTAAGAAACAGCAGCATGGACTTCATATCCAAATTTGGCAATAGATAGCATGGTGGCCTTCGCCTCGAAAATGATTCTATAAGTGACCCAGATTACAATAAATGACACTAACTATGAGTTATCAGCTGATCTGTGAACCCCCCGCCGGATGCACTGCAGTAGCTGTAGCCAGAGAGAGAATAGTGCTGACTAATGTCTCTCTCCGTGTGCCTGGCTGGTGCCAGAGCTGATGTAACTCTGCCAGGAAGCAGTCTGTTAACAGATATTGGAGTCGCAGCAATTACCAGCCAAGACTGAGTCATTCGATTCTTCAATGGGCTTTTTTTTTTGCCATCAAGATCTACTGTATGAAGATAGATAAAATTTCCAGTCACCAACTAATGAATGATGTCATTTATAAGATAGCATGTGGTATGCCATATATCTCAATGAAGGCGGCATATGTGTAACATGAGTCTTACATGAATGGTTTTGCCAATTCAGTGAGAGATCAACAGAGCTGCTGCCCCTGTTACAAGACAGACTCTGACAAACCTTTATATGCAAAGCCAAAAATGCTGTGCTCAAGACCAGCCTTCATTATAAAGGTGGCATGTTCTGGAAGGTCTGCAGTGGAGTCTCTGGATTGACAAACTGTGTATATATTTTTATTAGGGGTGGAGGAAAAATTCGATACAGCATAGTATCACAATATTTTTGTGTGGCAATTTTGTATCGTCACACAGTGCCAAGTATCAATTATTTTATTATATAAGTTATTAATATTAAAAATGCAAATTAAATGTTTGGTAGCCTGCTAGAATGATATTATCAGTTGTTTTCTCAGTTTACTAGATACATTTTGCTGTGATAAAAATGACTGAAGTGAGACGAGATTATTATTATTATTATTTCTATGTATTTATTTTATTTTTTGTGATGTGATGTCTTTGTTTTGGGCATTGTTAGCCTCCAGTATCCTTTATTTTTTTTGCACATAACTGCAACTTGAGAGGACAACTTATGTTAATGTCTTATATGTTAATGGAAAATCTCTATAAATAAGTGTTGATGTTGACAAAGGTCTCCTTTGGGGACATAATTTGCCACTGAAAAAGGATAATAATAAATCACAGTACATTGCAATATATTATATTGCAATACTCAACATATCGCGACACAATAATATTGTATCGTGACTCATGTATCGTGATAATATCGTATCGTGGGACCTCTGATGATTCCCACCCCAAATTTTTATCGTTTATTTTTTGTTCTAGTGGCTCTGAGGTTGACACCTTGTGCAGGTTACCTTGCACAGCAGCTGAATTCTCACAGTATTGTGAGAATCGCAAGATCACGAGGTTAGGAAATCACATGAAAATCCACCTCATCAAGTACAGTGGTGGTTTGAACCAATCAGCCTCCTGTGAGGACCCACTGGCAGCCAAAGGTGTGGTTTCGGTGTGTGTGACGACACAAAGAGATGACTGTTCATTCAAAACGACAGTAGTGGCTTAGCGTAGGTGCTGCAGTAGCATCAGTCATATCAGAACTGGAGAGTATTTCTTTATTGACAGAGGAGCAAAGAACACCACTGAAGGCTTTTCTTAATGGAAAAGATGTTTTCCCTCCTCTCCCGACTGGCTTCAACAAGAGTTTGCTTTACCAGCTGGCTTCACTGGTAGGTTCATTGATCTGATTGTTTGAAGTTATCCTGTGATAGATAGTTATAGACAGATGGTTCGTCCAATCACCTGCCAAGTACTTTTTGAAAGTGCTTGCATTTTTTCTAACAGTTTCCAATGAACAACTCTGTGTAATAAACCATCTGGTGCATCAGGTTACCACTTTGGTCTAAAGTGAAATATCTCAACTATTACATGGATTGCCATGAAATTCTAAACACACAACAGTGGTTCCCCAGAGAATGAATCTCATCATGCCACCAGCAGGTTGACAATTTTTTTGTGAAATGTCTCAACAACTATTGGACAGAGTGGACTGTGATTCCTTGAATTTTCATATTGTGCCATCATCAAGTCAAGAATGTTATTTCAGTCAGGAGAACTTTAGTCAAAGAGAACTTTATTTCCATTTGCAGTATTATATTTGGTGGTATGGCTCTATTCTGGGGCCTCGCCTCCTTTCCTAGGCCTACACAGAAAGTCTCTTCCATGTGCCCACGTGGAAAGCCTAAGGCGGAGAGAGCACACGTCTCTGCCCTTCCATGTGCACACGAGGAAACCCTGAGGCAGAGAGAGCAAACAGCGGCAAAGACCCCCGGGAACAGAACAGAGCAGTATCAGTGACAAACAGAAATGACACTAATAAGTCAGACACAGTAACAAAAGGAGGAGCTGGGGTGGAGGCAGGTTGCAAAGCTGCTTGGAGAGGAAGCAGCAACAGTAGGCACGCCAGAGCAGTTTAAATAGGGTGCCTTGAATGAGATTTGCTAATTGGTTGCATACAAGGGAATTATGTGATCTATCAGCTGCTCCATCAGTTGATTGGGCTGTTTGAGATCAGCTGATGTAGCTGGGATATGAGCTGAGCTTGACATCGTGTCCTGCCTGAACTAACACCATGCTCAATATGTCCAATACTTGGGAGACGTAACATTCCCATTAGCCTCAGCTATACTTTGTGTTTTGTGCTAATTATCAAATGTAAGCATGCTAACACAGTAACCTAAGATGGAGTTTATGCTCAGTGTTATAGTTGCTAAGCATCAGCATGTTAGCCTTGTTCCTCTAAGTATGATGTCATGCTCATGTTAGCATTTAGCTCAAAGCATCACTGTACCTAAATACAGCCTCACAGAGCTGCTAGCATGGCGGTAAACTCTTAGTCTGATTAATCTACCCAGGAGAAAGCAATATTGATAGTGAGCAAATTATCCTGATGAAATAAAGTTAATTGAAAGTGCAGGAGGTGCTACCTATTAGCAATGCTAAGCCAAGCCATGCCATATTGTAGCCTAGCTTTATAGCGACCATACTTTTAACTACTGCCCCACTCAACCTCCTCTCATCCTTCCAGTCAGCCAGTTCAAGCCTCGTAATGAACCAATTCACATTTTTACTTCGTGTTCCATTCCTTTTTATTTTAATACCAACACCACTTGCCGCCTTCCTTCCCTGCTACAGTACTCTGCTTAACAACGATGACCCCCGCTGACCCCGACACAACCTCACTGTCTTTCTGTGAGTAGCTAATGGCCAGCAGGCCTCATCTCTCTATTGACCCCTTGCCCATACCGAGGTGAATTATGGCACCTGAGCGGCGGTCTAATGCGGCAGGTCCTGACACGGAGACATCAGTCCAGAAGGGCCGGCCCAGGCAGACTAATGATGCGGACATTGGTAAATGACGGGCAATGTTAGAGAGAGACAGAGACAGACAGGGAGGGAAGGAGAGCGATAGAGGGGGGTTATTAGGGCTGATTGCCTCATCATTGTGTAGGGAAAACAGGCAGAAAGGAGTTCATTTCTCCAGGGTTACTTTGTTTCTGCCTGACTTCATTCCAGGCACTGATCAATGAATTGATTATGGACTTGATATGAGAGCTGATTGCGAATCTGGCGGATACCGAACACCTCTGCAGACTGGCTGATGTGACAGTCTTTTTGAAGTGATGTCTCACCTTGTCCATTATTCTCATTGTGTTTGCACTGCACAGATAAAATGTTGCCCCAGAAAGGTCTTTGAAGGTCAGTTTTAACACGTCTGGTCGTGTTTTTAATTTGAAAGAAATTAGATTTTGCATCACGCTCTCTGAAGGCAAATAATGTTTGTTTGTGTGTGTTTATTGGCTGCACAGGCCCCGATCCCACTCTCTCAATCACAGCCTGGTATAGATTCCCTGCAGGGTAGACTGCATACACAACCTGCTTTTCCTCTGGAGTCTGGACACATTCTGCCTCCTGCTGTCAGGTTGAGGAGACCCACCTCCCTTCACCTCCACCTCCACCCCCCCATCCCCTCTCCTCCTCTTTCCTCCCCCCCTCTTTCTCCCTTCACCCCCTCTTCTCCCTGGCCTGAGACACAGAGGACGTGTGATGACAGAGGTGTCAGCACGGGTCACGGTGATCCTCTCCTGCCGTTTTGTTCCCACTGGTCCGAGAGTCGATACATTCCACCCTGTTCTCTGTCCGCATCAATCTGCTCTCTGTGTTCTCAGGATCCACATTCCTGCCCATCAAGAGCTTCCACTGTCCAGCCGTACAGGAGTCCAGTTACACCGGACTATAATCGGAGAGAAGCCTGTGTGAATGTTTCTCTCTCTAATCCTTCATCTATTCTTCCAGTCATCCAGATTAGTCATTGTGTGTGTAACTGTCCCTCTTTTTCTTTCCCTCTACCTACTTATCTGCTCTCCCTTTCTGGTCAGTGAGTGTGTGTGTGTCTCGCCGTCTCCGTTTCATGCCCTTCGTCTCAGGCTCTATACCTTCCAGGCTGCGCTGAGTCCTCCTCATACAGTATGTGCTCTATAGGTGTCGTGTAGTCAGGGTTCAAAATTACCACCTGCCAGGGGCCAAATAGCAGTAATATTTGTCTTCTCAGGATAAATCAATAAGGGGTCACTTAACACGCTCCTCTGTAACTTTTTCACATAATACTGCTGACCTTTTGTATGTCTTACAGCATTACAGTTTGTAGAGTTATAGCCGCTGGTTTCATCACAAGATTTTTAATACTTTTACCCACACATTTTTTAAAATCTATGAAAAAAAATGATGTCCTTGCTTAGTGTAAGCTTCATACACATTGGTATGGCAACAAAATGTATGTACATGCATCGATATCTTAAAGCTGTACAAGATCGTTGAATAAAAAGTGTGTCGAAACCATTTATCCATCTATACCGTATATTCTGTACAGGGTCACAGCTGCTTCATCGAGACTCCCAGCATGCATTGGAGGAGATGTACTATAGTTGCTAATCTCTCACAGGGCTCACACATATAGACAGACAAACAAATTCACACTTATATTCACACCTACAGGCAATTTAGAGTTTCCAGTTCACCTAAGCTGAATGTCTTTGGACAAGCTGTTTGCAGAGCCTCCACGGTGAAACCATGCGAGGAGCTAACTTCTGGTGTGGTCAACAAAAGGACGCTATCTCTGGGTTGCTCGACTGTTTGAGAAATTCTTCGTATCAAACAGGCTGTTGATTGGTTTCCTGCTTTGCTGGCTCCATAGAGTCCCTATGCATGTGCAAGTGAACCCTGCTGTTTCCTCTACTTCCTGAAAGTTTATTAATTTAATATTAATCAAATCAGAAAAACAGGGCAAGAAAAATATTCAATCTAAGTCAATCTATAGGCTGTGTGTTTGTATCGTAGGCTGCTTTCAGACCTAGAGTTGTCTTGCTTTGGTCTGAATCAGGGACTAATTTTGTTACAAAGTTGCATAATTGCCTAGAGTTGGTTCATGTTCTCATGGCAGCATTTACAAGCGGACCAGATCAAATGACTTGCGTGAGAATGCTGCTCTTGATTGGTTAGAATTTCCATGTGGGAAAAATCCAGGAAGTAAACAAAACGTTGAAGAAGAGTACACTTGTAAGATAAATGTGACACTTTCTAATGTCACAATGGAGGGACAACTATGCAGGTTGATTTTAGCGCTGCTCATCGTGGACTATATTGCTGTCATTGTTCATTTGAGTCAAAGCATGCAGTTTGAAAACGAGGCGCGGCTCCAACTAGAAAACAATGTTTTGATGCATTGGATGTGCTGAATGTGCATATTAAGGCAGTACAGGAGGAGGCGCACATTAATAATCCTCCAGGACTGTAACATGCTCATGTTTAACCCAAACAATGTGTTGGTAACCAGACTGAGACCACCTCTTCGAGTTCATACCTGCCCAAACGGACCGCACTAAGGTAGGGTGACCAGATGTACCGCTTTGTGCGGGACAGTCCCCCGCATTGTTGTTGATAGTCAGGCTTCAGTTTTGAAATGCGTGTTTTATAATCTGACAAATGGCTGTGTGGAAAAAGCAGTGAGTGCTGTCATCAGGGGGCGGAGTGGGCTGTGTGATCATGCCAATCAAACTGGGACGCGGAGTACCACAGTTTAAGGGCGCACCCACCAACAACAAACTAATGCAAAGCAGCGAAACATGGAGGAGAGGGAGGAAAGAACGAGCCCGTACTAAGGCTAAGAAAGGGAAATGCAGCTACAACAAAGACTGGGAAGATCTATCTGTGGGTGAAACCAGTACAAGGCGAGTCTGAGAAAGTTTTTTGTGAAGACTGTTATGTGCTACTGAATCAACTAGACGGCAAAGCATAGTAATGTTATAAGCCGAGGGGCACAATAGAAATGATTTTTTGAAGTCATTTTAGACTATGGCGATGCATTGGTAACCTACATTGTCCCGCTTTGTCCCACACAAACGTAGTCTTTGTCCCACATTTGGTGAGCTGGGATCTGGTCACCCTACACTTAGGTCGCAAACGAACTTAAGTTCGATTATACCGAACCAACAGGGCAGGTTTGAAAGCACCCTTACTCACTGGAGTCACAATGCATATTGGAATGCACAGATTTGACTGGCTGAGTAGCAACACCAATTCAAAGCACACCAGTTTCCTGGTCAGCTAAACCAGTGCTTTAAATGCTATAGTCCATCAAAATTTAGCTCTGGGTCCAGACAGGACAACATCTGGATCCGGACCTGGCTGCAGTGGCTGCAGTATAGGTCATAAACCCCGCCCCCTCCATGTTTGCGATGGGACATGGGCCAAACTAACAAATCAAAGTAAACATTGAATAAATTTTTCCTGAAGATGGTCATCTTGAGTAGTCCTTATCACACTGATGTATGTTGAGGTGCGCATCTTACCACTCTCACCAGCTTCATTTCCAGCCACAGCGTGCACCTGTTTTAGGCTAAAATGCTCTGATAAACCCACTGAACACGTCCCGCCTAGCATCGCACCACTGACAGACAACATTAGCAACTAGCAGGTGAGCATAGTGCAGTGAAAGAGCAAGGAGTTGGTGGAGACCAAAACAGGGGTAAAAGAAGAGAGAATATTGAACTTCTGTTGGTGTGGTGGCCAGAAACATGAATTCAAATGGAAGCTCGTATTGGTCCTTGTTGCTGGATGCGGAGATAGCTACTACCACATTTGCCACGACAATTATAGGCTGATAAGTCAGTGTTGTGGTAAAAGTAAGTAAAATGTATTCAGGAGAAGTTGTAAGTTGTCGCCCTCCAACACGAACTTTTCACACTTTAGGAAGTTGTTGTTAGGAAAACACTGTATTCTGCATTATTATATAAGTGTAGTTATATCCAATGTGACAGTGTTGTATTTTCAGCATAACAATATTTTCCCAAGTTCAGTGATTTTGAACCTCCTAGTTTCAGCAGGAGGCAGTGAACATGTTTTATGCATAGATAGAGTCTACATGTCTACAGCTGTCCTAAAGTTTTATTCAACTTCCATTCTTTTCTTGCTCCAATCCTTTCCAATATTACAGCCTTGCACTGTATCTCCTCGCCCGGGGCAATATTAGCGACAGTCTGACAGACGGTATTAAACAAGAAAGCTAAAATCTGATTCTTTCCTCCCCATGAGTGTTCACTTTGCTAAAGTTCTCATTACCTGAGGGAGACAAGGGCGAGAGAAGTCTCATTTTAGCGAGGTTTCAGAAGCCAGGTACCCAGACCTTATATCTTTATATTCAGTGTTTCAGATGCAATCTCCTCCACACCCTCTTCTCTTGGTTATGAAGTAACCCCTGCCAAACACATTGGCTTTTCTCCCTTGGCTAATCTCACATCATCACATCAGGCCTGTTGTATTGATTTCTGGGGAAAGTAGTCCTAAATTGCTCTTCCTTTGTCAATCTGAGGCTTGTTACCAGGCAACAGGATGACCCCCCTCCTCTCCTCTCCTGCACTCCCCTAAAAAACACACACACACATGCACTCCAACACACACAAACACACATGCTCAATTACACTCTTGACACAGTGCCAAAAATGCAATCGGAGAGTATGTGCCCCTTCTAATGTGAGATATGAAACGGTGCTGGTGACAAATATGTTTCAGCACATGCAAACACCAAATCAGTGCTGGGAGGCAAAGGCGTGCTTTTTTTATTGAAGGTATGAAATTACTTGACTTGAAATTTCTTGCATTAAAACCTGCTTCCTTGAGATGTTTGTTTAAAGGGACATTTTACCAGAAAATTTTCAGCAACAACATCTGCTGAAGCGGTGCCATTAGAATACCCAAATATGCACGCTCTCCTAATTTTGATTAAAAACATGTTGCAGCGTCTTTGTGGCATTTTGATGAACGATGAAAATAATGTGGGATTTACACCCAGAAACAGTGTAGTGTGTGTAATAATTTAATAGCGTGAATGCTGCGCTGGAGGCCATTTGGTTAAATATTGTGTCTCACATTAAAAGTGATGACTGTCAAGCCAAATTCCTGACAAGAATTCCAGCTAAGATAAATTGTCGCTGGCTTTTTGATAGATTGGCCAAATATTCAAATACAATTATTCAAATACAATTCTTCATATTAATCAAATTTGGACAACGCTCCTCTGTGCTCTGCTCTCATTTCTCATTTGTAACCGCTCAAACCCCTTCAATCTAAAGTGGGAACTCCATGAAATAATTTCTGTCTAATTCAGATATTAAATCAGGAATGCTCCACGTTGATGCGCACACTGAAGCAGACACACACATACATACATTCACAATCTCAGAGGGGTGGAACAGCATTGGTAGCTTGGGGGGGGGGGATTAAATTGTGGACCACCTGCTTCTGTCACCTGGGACATATTTTACATGATTGAGCCAAATGCTTGAGATTGGACACACATGACAACATTCAGGGAGCTGGGCCGGATAAGACTGTGCATTTTTGGCAAGAAATGTGTGCAATACTCGCATCTCTGTATCGTCTTTATGCCTTTTACGCCAATAAGTTATTCCAAACAAACAGACAACTGACGGATAGGGATTGAGGTTTTAATGAGAAAAAGACAGACAGAGGCGGAAATGAAACACTGGTTGCCCATACAAATTGCTGTAATAACCATATCTACATTAAAGCTTTGTAATAACTTATACAGCATTGCTTTATTGAGGTGGGGAGGGGTGGAAAAAAGAAAATAAATTCCTATCTGCAGTGTTTCTGAATTAATATCTCATTATGGTTCCGCATCATCATTTTTTGGTCTCATTTTAAAAAGGCAGGGGATTACACACTAATTACATATTGCATGGTGGGGAATGTCTCCGCTGGTGATGAATAAAAGTCCAACTGCTCACGGGGAAGTGTTCCTATCCCACCAAAGGGGGAATGCTGCTCCTTATCAATCAAGCTGGCTTCACAGTAAAGAGGATAATGAATCGGAGTAAGACCTCTTGATTCCAGTCATTTCTGTTTATTTGTCACTATCTCCGGAAGCTTCTTGTTAGTCATTTTATTTAAGACAGGAAAAAAAACATCCCTTAGGAGCTAAGATATACCAGCATGAATGACATTCCCATATCACTGGTTTCCATCATAATTTGGTCAAACTTGAAACAAATTTCCTCCCTGTGTTCATTAAAAGATTTCTGTATTCATACACATTCACTCACTCCTTCATGTCACGAGGGTTTTATCTTGCCTCCCCTGCACGTATTAAAAAAAAAAAAAAAAAAAGAAATCCCTCGCCATCACATCCTTCCACTGATGAAATTGGCTCCTTTTAGAAACGAATCCAAATGTGACTCTGTCTGTGTGTCTGTGTGTGTATATATGTGTGTGTGTGTGTGCCTGCATCGCAGGGAGGCTGCAGCGATAGCCTCGGGCTGCACTCCTCTGTATGTATCTGATCCAGGCCTAATGAAGCTGAAAGCCTGGCAGTTGTGAGGAGCATCTGCAGAGCCACAGAGTGATGGGCATCTCATTCTGCCGCCTGTGTCCCAGGGGGGCCACACACATCTGAGGACCCTGCCTGCTGTTTGCACGGTGACTCGGTGCCCCTGCGTACCCGTGCTGCAGAAGGTCATGCCACATATGCTGTGGATGCCATCTGGAGGGTGTGCTTGACTGCCACAGCGGCCTCTCATGCTAGCCTGGACTGGTGATATAACCGGCTCAGAGGCTGACTAAATATATGTTTTTGAAAAATTAAACTGACAAGTTTTTTTATTTTTTTTTTTGTTTACATGCATACCTCCACATGTAATCCAATGTGAACAGCCACATAGATTCTGGTAGCTCTCTGTAGCCCTTGTCTTTGTGATGATGTTGGGCAGACATCAGTACAGAAACCAGAACACCCACAGAGGAAAAATAATCTTATTTACATTACATGTGATGTAATGTTTCTGTATGTTTACAGGGAAGTGTTGTTACATATTTTAAGACAGGAGAAATGAACATCAGCGTGTACAGTGACGTGTGTGACAGTGATGAAGTTGAGAACTTATTTTTTGTTGCTCTTTTGTGCACAACAAAATCAATTGTGGCCTCTCTCCCTTTTTTCCTCTTTCCCCTTTTATTGTTATTATCATTATTATTATTTATTCTTTCACATTCACTTTGTTTACATGCACAAAATATTCCAGTGTTTGCCCTTTTTCTGAAAAAGACAGTATTCCTACTAAGCTGCTGACATGGCTAATGAAAATAAATATTCCACTAATATTCCCATTTCCATGCAGCCATGCATGCTTGTTATTAACGTGGTTCACGTTGTTTATCATGTCAAAATATGGAAAAGTAGAGCAGTTGGAGCTGTTAGTGCCATTTTACACAAGAATTTGTTCAAAGTTTTCCAATGGTAGTGGACTTTGGCCGTGCAAACACAGCCTCCATCTGTCATTCCTTCAACCACCTTCTTGGAAACACTATATTTGGCATTATGTAAGGCAGTTCACAGCTGTTAAGTTTGTGCCCCCTCTCTTCCCTTACAAATGTTTCCTTGTTGCTAAATATAACGTTTTGATTGGTTAGCAGACGTGAGAGGATTACGTATAAAGACAGCAAGTTTTAGCAGGAGTTAGTAAAGGTTGAACGGTGCTCATGGCTCATAGCCTGGACAGCGTTAGCTTGCTGTTCTGTGCCTGAGCTAGAGAACGCAACCCAGCATAGTTGCCATCGCTGATGTAAATAGCTGTATGTTCAGTACTCACCTGCCGAAGTTAAGTAAAGCGCAAAAACAGAAGATTTCCACCCACACACACCCAGATGGATTAGCCTAGCTCACTTCGCAAGCCGAAAGCAACTCAGTATCCACAAACCTGTTGATGTTCATGTCTTTCATAATGTTTAAAACATGTTGTAAACATGTGTTTACATGTCGTTTAAAAGTAGGTATGTTACTTCCGACCAAAGAGGTGGGCTTTTCTGTCAGGCATGCATCTGTACTTCACAGCCTTGCAAACTATTGGCTAGTTCAGTGGTTCCCAACTGGCTGGGCCGATGTCTAAAAGTGGGTCGCAGGTCCATTCTGAATGGACCGCAAGTGACTTGCAAACGTATCAACTTTGTAAAAAATACACCTTATTTTTAAGTACACTGAATTTCCAGCACAGAACTTCTATTTTGAAGTGCTGTTTCCTGTTGTAGAGTGACTGTATAATGGACAGCTTCTTCACAGAGACAGCAAACTAGCAAGATGACATGGTCAAGCACAAGTATGAAGCTGAATATATTAAACTGTGTGGACCTTGAACTAATGACTAAGAAGAAATCTGGACCAGTTGGCAACCAGTGGGCTAGTTGGTTTGTGTACAACACACCGAGCTATGTGTCACAAACTGAGGTAAAACCCCAATTGAGATGCATATTCCAATTGCACTGTACACATGTCCAAAGACTGTTCCTAAAACCCACATAATATCAGCATGTTTTAATGGGAAAATACTTTATTCAGAACAGAATATGCAGTTTACATGACTGGTATCAAATTCAGAATATGGTCATATAACTGTGGAATATTACTGTGCATGTAAACGTACTCAGTGACACTTCCCAATTTCAATGATCTGGGGGTGATTAAATTACAGACATTAATATGGCAAGTGAGTCCCACGCAACAGGGTCTGGGCCGCTTTACCCCATACATCTAAATATAGATTTAATACCAGTGGCTGTTTTTTTCATCAGTGGCCTGAAATGCTTACAGTGCAATCTGCAGCTCCCTCTCCTTCTCTCGCTGTGCATATAAACATCAAAATACTTGTCTGAAAAGGAAAAGAAGTACTGTAGCGCTCTCTCCCTCTCTTTCTCTTTCTCTGTCTCCCTCTGTAATGAGGAGAGCGCAGAAGAATGAATGTCTGACCATTTGCTTTTCGAGCTACATTAACCACAGAGCCAAGAAGAGATGCTCCTTGGCAGATTTCATAACAGCGGTGTAATAAAAAAAAAAGGGACCTCTAACCAGTAGTGTACTGCAGCGGAGGCATTTAGGCAAAATGACTAACTGATAGGCCTCCCTTCTCTTGGCTTCTCCGCTGCTCTACCTCGACTAAAGCTTCATTTTTTGGCAACTCTACAGTGGTCCTTTGTTGCTCATCTGTATTGCCGCAATAATGAGCGCTCGTGTTTCCAAATAGGTGAGAGAAAGGACAGAGGTATCAAGAAACAGGAGAGATCTTCACAGTCAGATGTTGGCATGTTATCGGATGAGAGAGGAAGGCTGCCTCGACTAAACCGACAGGCGTCACACGGGACGAGTGGTGATGTATTCGCTCCATCCTGACACGCTGCAAACGTCTCGCTGTGAACGCTGTGCCAGGAAGCTTTAACGTCAGTGTGTTGCTCACTCAATTCTTGTGTCAATTAGTTTAGATTACCTCATAGGAAATCAAATTACCGCCCTGATGTGAAGGTATTATTTATCAAAATTTGCACACTTGCAACACGGTGAATTCATAATAGATCCGATGAAAACTGCCTCGTCTCCCCTTTCAACCGCTGTATTCCTGTGGTCTCTCTGCTTAGTCTGCAGACAGCCGGTGGTTCTGTTTGTCTCTGTGCAGCTTCCATAGGGTATATTGAGTGTGTCTGACCCACTGTCTTTTATGGAACGTCTTCCAGTGGTTCCTAATTACCTTTGGTTTTATGGTCAGACCTGTGTCAGTCCCCCGCTCAATTTGTTTCTGTGAAATATGGCTTGGCCTTGGGTTCAAGTAGGGGAGAAAACACGGCGCATTGATTAATCAAGGCATGCAGGTTCAACCTCTGTTCTCCGAGAAGTCAATCCAATGACATGTTTTCACCTGGGGCACATTCCAGAAGTCTGAAGTTGCTTCCTCCCCTTAATTAATTTCCTTCTATCTTACCTTCATCTCACTCTTCTCCTCTTTCCTTGAAGTACCTCATTATGTTAAAGCTATAAAAAATAAAAAAATAAATTATGCAAACGGTTACATTGTGAATGCAGAACATTTTGCCCGTCCTGGGAGGGGCAGCGCATGCAGACTGAGCAAGAGGGGACACAAGGAAAGAGATTTGAGACTGGCCCCAGCACTGCAGGACAGATGATGTTTCAGTGGAGTCTGGAAGTGGTGCCCTGAGAGGACGGCAGAGCATTGTTATATGTGGTAAACAAGCTGTAAACACAATATGTTTTGCTATAGATGTGGAAATTACAGGCCTGGTTGACTTTTACTGTCTCATGCTAACCACTTAACTGCTTTGCATTGTTGTTGCATACAAGAATAGTTGCCATGTTTCTTTACAACCTCAAGCATCTTCACATTTTACTGTTATTTTGAAAAAGAAGCTGCAGGAAAGGCATTTTACTTTGTAATCTTTACTTCTGTGTGTGACTTGAGCGCACGGAATATAACGGTCAAATGAAAATAAAACTGATTCGCTCCATATATTAGTAAAAACAGCCAAATGATATGGGGAGAGTTCATAGAATTTAAAAGTGAAAACATTTCGGGGAGCAATTTTACTCGGCAAGGTTATCTAAATGCCTTCGATGTCTCCTCAGTTTGGTTTATTAGGGAAGTATCTGGCTTACCATGAGCAGTGAGACAATTACAAAGACAATTTCACGGGGAGGGTTTCTATAATCATCAATGCATGCTGGGAGCCCATATCAGAGTAAGTTTCATTTGGACTGAAGAGAATTCGTTTTGTAGCTTATAACTCACAATGCAGCCATTAAGCAACTGCACTCAATCAGAGATTTTGAAAAGAGAGAGAGAGAGAGAGAGAGTGAGAGAGAGAGAGAGAGAGAGAAGGGAAAAAAACTGAGAATGAAAATGTGAAAACAACATGCAAATTAAAGCTTTTGAGCTCAAGTAAATGAGCAACTTAAATGATTTATCCAGTGCACATTAAGTGCTGCCTTTTAAGTATGCATTGTTGAGTCTCCGGACCTAATGCAAAAACCAAATTCATAATACTTATTAAATATTTCTTCCAGAACAACCACAGAGCAGTGTAACCCCTGCAAAAAAGAATGTCACAAATGTTTGTTAAAGGAATATTTCACCTCCAAATGACCATTTGTATATCAATTACTCACCCTGTGTTATGTTCAATTCATGAAGGAAGTTTTTTTCTTGCATGCCTCCATGGTGACCACATTTAAAAACAGCAAAAATATATTGAAACATCTGTTCACAAACTCTCATACAACTCGTGCAGAAGTCTTATTTATCCAGTCGTATGCTTTCTACTTCCCAAACAGGCAGACCTTTCCAATGGGGAACTGAACGGAAAGTGAAAATCTCTTCAAGCCAGACTCCTTTGACAAAAACTGTATTTTTACCTCGCCAAACACAGGAGCTGCTGATCTACCACTGCCTCGATCAGTTAGTTTGTTTCTGTTATTGTGTGACTTTGGTGTTTTAAAAGGGTAGTTCGGACTCACAAAACTCACACAATAACACAAACTAACTAATCAATCAAGGCAGCGGTAGACCAGCAGCTCTTGTGTTCAGTGAGGTAAAATTTCTGTTTTTGTGAATGGGCTTTGGCATTGAAGTGAGCACAGATAACTTTCTGTTCATTTCAAGAGCTGTCTGTTTGGGAAGTACTGAACATATGACTGGATAAATGAGACTTATGCGGGATTTATACTAATGCGTTGAATTATTCTTTGTGGATGTAGAGGATGTATGCCGTAGCCTGACGTGCACCTCCCCAGAAATGTAACAACACGTTGCGGCGATGCAGACCTCCTGTCTATTTTTGTAAACTGAAACCATTTCCCTCAGTGGAAACGAAGCTTTTATTTACTTTAATTTCACAGATAACAAACAAGAAATTGTGAAGACAACACAAGCCTCCACAAAATAGCATTTTAAGTCTTGTGTATTATTTATCCTGGCTTCAAATGACTCGCTAGGCTAATTTATACAATGTAAAATGCCATAGACTTGCGCTAATAACGTTAGCATGTTATATTTGTTTGGGAAATGTGTTTAGTATAAGACAGTTGTTTTGTTGGTGAACCTTGTGAGTTGTAATGGAGCAGAATTTTGTAACCTTACCTTTGGTAAATGTTGCTGTTGTCCCTGGCTTTGTATGAGTAGAGGAAAAGTCCGCTAGCCAGTAGGCTAATTTATACAATGTAAAATGCCATAGGCTTGTGCTAAAAACATTAGCATGTTGTATTAGTGGGGAAAATGTGTCCAGCAAAAGACAAGTGCTTTGTCTGTGAATGCTGTGAGTTATAGTGAAGCTAATTTGTGTACTTGTGTTTGAAATTGTCGCTATTAAGCCATGTTTAATGTGTGTTTTCAAGTAGCAAAACTTTTTACAGCACTTCACAGAAACCCTGCAGCTGATAAGTGTTTTGGAGGTGTAACTGCAAAGTGACACAGACACCCCACCGCACAGTATAAATGCTCACAATGGCGTAGTCTCCATCTAGGGCTGATGCAAAAGTATGAATCCTCCTTAAGATTATACTGCACCAGTTGTGTGGGAGAATGTAAACAAGTGTTTTTATATAGTTTTGGTGTTGTTAAATGTGTTTGCCTAAGCATTTTCCCTGTGAGTCTAATTAGAAAAACAAAGTGTCCATGAATTCAGCGTAACATGGATTGAATAACAGATACAAATGTTCATTTGAGGGTTGAAGTATTCCTTTAACCCCACCATCCTAAACTTTACCTGAATTGAGCCCAGGTCTCCAGTAACCAAGGCTGAGCTGATTTTTAAGCGATAATTCAGGAAGAAACTGGAGCTGGCCAACACCGGGCCACTTACAGTAATCCCCATTATGCATGCTTACATCAGGCTACAGTGTTGTTTTGATGAAAACATAACAAGTCATAATGAATGGAAATGAATGTATGTTTGTGGGATCAAAATAGCACATAATTACACTATTACCCCTGACGATACAGGTATGCCCCCCATCTAACACCACAAACATCAAGGTCTCTCCAGCAAATATTTCCTTGAGGTTAGTTTGTAAACAAATTAAATTCATTAAAGGGGGATGACTGGAGGTAAACACCAACATGCCTTTCGTGTTGCTTGTAGTCCACATAGGCCACGAATTTTCCCTGCTGAGGTAAATATAATGCAATTCAACACAACACCGTCGGACTTGAAGCGTAGCAGGTGATCTTACATTAAAGCTAGATGATGCATAGGACTGATTATCATTGGTTTAAATGAGGATGCATTTCCCCTAAGCTTAGAGTTTATTGTGTTTAGAATACCATCGCGTTAATGATGGTTTGTGATGAATGAGTTTGTGCCACGCCATGATAGACATGGCTATTAGGGCTAAAAGGAGATGGGACCCACACCCACAGGAGCCACAGCAATTAGTTTCAGCCAGATCAGAGGGTGCTGGCATAATGACCTGATTCTGGCAGCTTATTCTATTCCTGATCTCTAATCATGGTCGCCAATGGCATCTTTCTCTGTCTCTCTCTATTTCTCTCTGCTTCTCCCTCCTGGTCTGGGGATATGAATTAATGAAATAATAAAGACTAATGCGAATGTCGCGGGCCGAGTGACCACTCACACGTGGCTCTCTTGCTTTAGCGAGTACAATTACACAGTAAGTTTGATCGGTGGTGATAGACAAAACAGCAGGGGCTCATAAATATGGATGGAGAGTCTGAGAAAATAAATTAACAGGGCCTGGCCTCTCGGCTGCCCCACTTAGACTGTCAATTACGGACCTGACAGGAGCCTTGTGAAAGAGCCACACAAGGATGACACACACACACACACACACACACACCCACACACACACACACACACACACACACACACACACACACACACAGTCATTAAACTGTGCATTTGAGACCATTCTGAAGCCATACAGCAGTCACCTGCTTCATTATCAGCAGACAGAGTTCATGCTTTATGACATGTATCAAGAGCTTACAGTTATTGAGTAGTGTCAGCCGGTGCACAAAATCCAATGCAGGGGTTGATTCAGGAAAAAAGTGACAGAAATTCTCATTTTCACATAATGTAAATTCCTTCTTTACTTAAAGCAGATTTTCTTGCTTGTTTCGAGGAGTGTGCGGAGACGTTTTGAGCACCAGGGGCAAAAATAAACCCTGCATCTCAAAACGAGTACAGTGAGAAGCGTTGCACCTTTTTTTGAGCAGGGTCAACTGTTTTTACATGTTTTTTTTTTTTGCTTTGCTTCTATTTAAATGTGACAGTGAATTAAATTATGTATGCCGAGAAGATGAACACATTATAAGAGGGCAAAGAGTGGAAGGACAAACAGGCAGGGATTCAAGTCCCGTTTGGACTATGCCTGTGCTCACGTCTTCTGTATTCATGTTCTGCGTGAAGGGGTCAGCCCTGCAGTTTTGATACCAGCAATAAGTCACCCTCTGACCTAAAAAGGCTGGCTTAAAGCCAATTTATGGGGACTTACAGACAGAACTGGCATACATCGGTACATGTCAATATATCCATATAACTTGATCTATTGATGCAATTTAGTTGCTGTTATTTATTCAGATTATGCAGGTTGTTCTTTGTGGTTGTGTGTGTTATGTAAATGTATTTACTGCATTTATGGAGCTACACATTTTATGTTAACGTGTTGGTGGCTCTCATTAGCATGTGTAAGTTTCTCCATATGAGAAGGGTTAGAGAGAAGTGGCAGAGGTCATGGTTGGGGGGTGTAAAGAAGCAGGCTAGTAGGAGTTATATAGATATTGATTTTTTTCTTAAAGACCCTGATGTTCCACAAATATCAGCTGCCATAATAATCTAAAAGCAATAACATTTCTCCTGCCAACATTCCTTTTTTTTATAATAAGGAGGCAGAATGTCTGTGCGGATTATCCTCGACCTGCACCGATTGGAGAGGGTTGGGGTTACAGGGTGCAGCTCGTCTTAAAACGTAGTTCCACTTTTGATAGAATATCCAAGCTCTTGTATACCTCAGGGATCTGAATCGGATTCTATTGGCAAGTCCAGGAAAAAAATACCGCCTTCAGCGATTGCAAATAAGAAAATAATTTGCTTCTAAGCGTTTGAATAATGAATCTCACAAGTTACCTTTGAGGATGTTGGGCTCGGAATAAGCAGTCAGATGCGTGAACAAAACAGCCACCAGAGTATTACACACCGCACAGAGTGAATGCGTATTGACTCTCAGCATTGAACAGATGGAAACTTTTAATTTTCTTCAGGATACCTAGGTGGCCAAGTGAGTTAAGGTGGGAAAAAAAGTTTTAAAAAATCTATTTATAGTAAACACACAGTGTGTGATGAGTATCAGTGGAGAGATAAAGATAGAAGAGAGGTGAGTTCTTCATTCTTCAGGAGAGAGTACTTCTTTTTTTTCTTCCTAAATTTGCCACCCACCAATATGAGTTCAGCCAAAGAGCATTTTGGATAGTTGACAGTGGAGATTATCAGGATGCATGGGCTGAGAGAGAACAGTGAAAGGTCCCAGGCAAGCACTGAACCGCAGACGTCACAGTAACACCACATGTTTCAGATTCAGCCATATTCATATTGTAAACAGCACAGAGGTCCAGTATCTTCAGACAGTGGTTCTTTCTTTTATATAACAGGAACAGCAAACCGAACAGACAGTATCCACGTAGCATCCGCCAATCAATCACACAACACAGCTGGCCTCTCCGGGAAGCACATTTTTCTCTTGGTTATCCTGCTGGACTGGTCCTGATAACAAGCCCATACAGCTCAGGACTTTTCCCTCTGTATCCTCAGCTGTATTGTAATATTTTTAAGACAAGCAAATTTGCCTTGTCCAAAATAGCTATGATGCCATTATTTGTGTATGATACCACATTCAAACCAGTTGTAACTGTTGCTTTGCAAACTTTCAAGAGTTGTAAAATCCTGTCTGTGAGTGTCGGGCAGGTTTTGTTGTCGTAAAGCCTTTAAATGCATTAATCTGTTACACCAACTGATCTACCTGGATTGTATTTCATTGTCTCACTGGTACCTTTAGCCCCTTTCTTACTGCACAACCCCCCCCACTACCACCCGCTAACATCTGGCTTTTGTATTTTATGGAAAAGGTTACAAGGTAACACTCTCAGGACAAATGACTCTGCAGTATTCATTGATATTTTTTGGCTCCAGCTCCGATTGGCTTCGATCTGCAGTGATAGAAATACAACACCTGGGTGGACGCGTTGATTTTAGCCCCATTTGCTGGCACAGTGCAGTGATAGGTCGGCACAAAATACTGTCCGTCTCTGTCCAAGCAGCGCTCAAACATCATTCCAAATTTAGTTAGCACTGAGCTTGAGGAGAGACTAAATAAGTAAGAGATGTAAAAACTAAGTAACCATTGTATGCCTTTTACTGGCCTCCATGCTGCTTTCTACTGTTTACTAACCTGTTAAACAGAAAAGCATACTTGTATACTGTAGAGCTGTGTACGCTCCACTGGTCTACTGGCTTTGGGAAAGCAGTCTATCACCTAATTTTAACAGGTTTTCCCACATTTAAAAAACTTGCATACGCACGCTAATTTTGGTGTAGAAAGGGTATTTGTTAGCTCTGAGGTTGTTGTTTCCTGTAGGAAAGGGGATTTTGAAACCATTAACAGGCAGATAGCTGAAGTGTTTCTAGCTCCACCTTTTAGTACCAGATCTGTGTGCTAGGTACCCCAACAGAGGGGTGACAAAATTTGAATGTATGGAATGACTTCACTGGTACCATCCACAACTTTTCACAGTGGAAATGGAAAAAATGTGTACTGAACTGAACTGTACTGTACTGTAGCACACTGCTCGGTGGAAATGGGGCTTAAATGGACCTAGGGTCTAGGTTCCTGGTCTGAAGGGTTACTTTTGGTTCCAAAGGTACCATACCGAAAGTGTTTGGTATCACGGCTGTTAGCTTCCATTATCTATGTGCTAATACAAGATAATGCTCAACTGGGATCTCACTTCCAAATGGCATTTTCTCTTCTTGGTCTTCTTTGCACTGTAAAAGTAATTCAGTCATTAATTCAGTAAAAATAATTAACAATCCAGTTATTAAATCAAGAATTTCCTAAACAATTACAAACAAAAATGTTCCTGTAATATTTGTATCACCAGAGGGTCACAGAGCAGAGCCCATGCTTAGTATTACCAAGGTGACACACTGGAATCAACTGAAAAGCCCCAGACATAAACTTCCACCCAGAACGGTGTTGGAGGCAGATTCAAACATGTGCCTCACAGCAAGTGAAATGATTTCAGTTCAGTCTCGGCGCGTTCTGTGATCAGCACACAGTTACTGTGTTGGTCTTTGTTGTCACCGAGGGGAGAGAGATCAGCGCCTGCCAATAGAAATGAAAGCATTAGAGATGGATTGAAAGGCTGCGACGCTCTGCCAATTCTCCATGATCATTAACTCATTGACAATTTTGTCAGCAAATTATGCGTAGTCTGCGTCAGGTTTCCAGACAATTTCCTTGTGAGCCATCAACTTGTTTACCCGCCGTGTTTGCTGCTAAAAAACAGTCAAATCACACTGTGAGGGGAAAATCTTTATGCTTTGGTTGCTGCATTACAGAGAAGTGTCCATACCTTTACATGCACTCATACTTTTAACTTGTATTGTGTGTCTGCTAAAGGTCTTGAGGAAAGATTGCTGAAGTCCATATTGGATACTGAAGACTATTAGTCTGGAAGACAGCAATGTTGACGATGTGCGGTATTGATTGTGCCACCTAGAATAAGTTGCCATAACGGGATCATATTGATCAGAATCATTGATGGTATACAGTATGTTTCACTGCCCTGTGGACAAATTCAATTATATTGATGAAAGCACGTTGAGAGGATCAAGTGTATACCTATACCATACTGCATGCAGGAGGAATGGAAGAATGCGATACAGCCGATTAATTAAGCTAAGTTACACACAGCCCAGTCTAGACTGCCTGCACACAAGTGGTGGCTTTCATTTCACTGAAAGACATGCAAATCACATAAATGTTCTGCAAATACACTGTATGTTCCTGATGTCTTGTACACAGGTTTTTGTAAGACGAGGAATTAATGCTGTGTCTGAGCAAAAAAAAAAAAAGATAGCTTGCAAATTTAAATATCTACAAAAGCTCCAGTGTGTGTTTGAATGGATGGGCAGATGGACAGATTTTAGTAGCTGTAACTAAAGGATAGATTAGTGCTTAATCTGGTTGTAGGGTTTCTTCTTTCACTCAGAATCATTCCAGGAAACAAGAGCAGATTTGAAATCCATCCAAATCTAATTAAAACACTCAATACAAAGGACTGTGCTTTTTTGACAGTTTGATTGGAGGGATGAGAGGCATGGTGAGGGAGGGCCTATACTGTAACCATTTCACAGGAGGCTCCATGCCGTGTTGTTCTTTGGAGGGGGTGCCTTTTGTTGTTACTGGAGACAGATAGGCATTCCTGATAAATGTGAAAATGTGTCAAAACTCAGGAGGGAAGCCGGGAAAGTACCAGAGGTAAATTTGGCCTACTTGGGCATCATTACAGCTATTGTGCGACTGTCAGTAAGTTCACCCACATTGTACTGTATTTTTGCTGATGCTGTACCTGCTTAGTAAATTAGATTTTCCGGGGTGTTGCTATGCAGCCTGCACTTGTCTAATATTTTCTGAAATCAAGTAGAAATTCACTCTCAGGTGTTGGTTTTAAGATTTGATTCTCTTTTTAAAAAATAAAAACACACCGCAGCAACTGACACCACCGCTGCTGAACTGCAGACTCCTAAATAACTGGGCATGAAGCCACAAGGCAATATGAGAGAGCGGCTAGCTTCACATGGACAGGACTTCACATGCTGTCTGACCACAGGCAAATCAATATTTCTTTACAGGCCTGGGAGACTCTGAGGGCTTGCTTAACGCCCTAACAACATGCTTTCGAGCACTGTCTGTCCCGTAAACCTATCGGATCTCTGCAATCTCCAACTCTGCCCGGCGACAGGCCCTCCCAGGCCCCCGCTCATACTTCACTGTCTGGCCCCTGCAGTCCCAGCCCTTGCAGCCCCCTGTCCCAGGCCCTGCAACCTCTCGCTCCCCAGCCTCTACAGCAGCAACAGCAGCGCTGTTAGCATTGTTAATGGCTATTGTTATGAATGAGGACCTCTGCTCCTCTCTCTTCATTGGCAGGCCCCGGGCACGCAGATGGATAGGCTGCTACTTCTTCTCTGCTATCAGGACAGCCCAGATGCTGGGCCCGGGACTGGCGGAACAAAGTAGGAGGAATGATGCCCCAGTGGGGAGAAAAGGGCGAGAGGGACCAGAAAGGCGGAGAGGAGGGAGAGGGGAAAGGGATGAGGGAGGAGAGTCAAGGGAAGAGGGCGACAGAAAGAGAAAAAAAAGCAGAATAGGAGGGGGCAAGAGACAAGGGTGAAGGAGCAAGGGAGCAATAGAAGGGAGCAGGTCTCTCCTCCCCTGAATAAATTTGGAGCTCCATTGTAAGGGGTGTAAGAGAGGAGTGTGTCTGCTGTCTGTGGCAGAGGCCTATATTCTCAGCAGCCTGTGGAGAAGAAAAGAGGAGGGGTGAGGGGCACACACTGCCCCGTTACTGGCCCCCTGCCGTACCCCCCCTCTAACCCCCCCTCCAGCACCCCTGCCTGGTGATGAATGGTGGTACTTGCTGAAAGTGAAGCCTGCTGGTGAGCCTTGGCTCGGGCTGGGAGGCTGGGGGAGACTGCTTGGAAGATCACGGGGACAAACTCAGCAAAAGGCTGCCCTTCAGTCGCCCATATACTTCACCAAGATGGCAAGCCCGCTGTTGGCACACAACCACAGAGACGGGTAACAGAAAGAAAAAAAAAAAAAGCTGGAGCCTAAACTCATGCCCAAAGAGAGTCTCTTGCTTTCCATCATAAAGGGAATCATAATCATAATCAAATCCACTAAGGCACATTTTGGTTTTGTTCATTCTCCAACACTGTTTGAGTGCAGAAATCTGGCAGTAAAAAAGCACAACACTTGCAATAAACAGCAACTGTAACCATATGACTGTATGTAGTGAATTAGTGCTCCAGTTGACAAAGCCTGTATATTCTTCTAATGCTTTAGTGGGACATCTCTTCTTCACTATTGATCATGAGCTCACCTCCATAAATTACTTATTGTGGTCAGGAATGTCAGCCAAGACATTTGCTATAGCCGCAAAAAAAAATGGAAAATACTAATTGCTCACTCATATAATGAATGCTGCTATTTGCTGACTACATCACAAAAGATGCTGTTCTGTAGATATGAGATTTTTTTTTAGGCCCTGTACATAAAAAAAAAAAAAAAATCATGTCAAACAACACTGTTTTCTTGCAATCTCTCTAATGAGTGGTGTCTCTGGTCCTCGCTGCACACTTCCTCTTCACTCTGCCTCATTTTCTCTCCCTGTCACACACACATACAACAAATAAAAAAAAGTAGATCCTCCTCTAAAGCAGACCTTGCTGTATTAGAGAAAGAGATGGAGCGATGGGGAGAAAAGTAGGAGGAGAGATGGAGAGAGCCTGGGGGCTGGCCTCTGTCCCGGCTCCCCCAGCCTCTCTGGATCCAAGCCATCTGCCACAGCTGCTGCCTGGCTTTAACTGCCACTCTAATTGACAATGAACCCAGAGCCCTGTGATAATTGTGGCTGCTTGGTGACTTGGGCAGGTAATGCCTCCCTTTCAGGATTTATCAGGCCCCATCTGTTCCTCGTAGTGCTATATGTGGCAGAAAAGGCCCCCTGCCCAACCATCAGCACTCACCACTACTTCATCCCCCTTCTCCTCCTCCTCTAGTGCACCATCCCCTTTTTCTCCCCCTCTGTCACTCCATCCACCCCCCCTCACCCCACCCTGTCCAGCTTTTTCTTCATGTGCGTTGTCATAGCCAACCAATATCCTGCTCCCTAACGGCTCTTCCGTCTCCTCCTCCAGTTGCTGAGCAAATATTGGGCTTTTTTTTTTGAGTGAAAGGATGCTTATTAGAGAGCAGCTCCCCGGCCTCAGGGGTAGCCACACCCACCAGAGGGCACCGCTCTGAGGCTAGGATTGTTTGTTCAATCATTAACTAAAAATAAAAGACTCCTTGCGGTTGCCTGAAACTCCCCCTTTTCCTCTGTTCTGTGGCGTGGGATGAGTATTGTGTGCGGCGTGTCAGGAACAACTGGCGGGGGCGAGGGGGGGGGCCATAACCTCACACCCCTGCCAACACCACACCACCCCTGCTCTGCTTGTTACGTAGCGCCCATCTTCCTCACGTGGGGGAACAATTGAGATCTCTGCAGCGTTAGCAGGTGTTGCGTCCAATGGTGTTTGATTTTTTTGCTATGCTCAATCTTGATCAAGTCTGCTTACCGTCCGCCCCCCCTCCGTGTTAAGAACTGTCACTGTCAACAACATCGCACATTTAGCATGTCAGAAATCGTAATGCTGATAAATTGACAGATAATTCTCGTATCATTCTTTATGTAAATAATTGACAATCCCAATATGTGGTGCTCAGTGCAAACAAGAAGCACAGAACTTCCAAGCCTGCAAGTTTGGCGCTCTCCTTCAGTCGGTCAACAGCTGCTCCTCAGATGCTTTTGGAAATTATTATGACAACAGGTTGTCCTCGCTCTGACATCAAAATCAGTTCTGAACGTCTCTCTGAATCCAAAATAAGCAAAAAGAGATGGTCCCAGATACAGTATCGTCCGATGATGCAGACAGGAAGCACGCACCACTACGGGCACTGGAGGCGGTGCCAAATGCTTTTTTCTATTGCCAGATTAATGTCAGATACTGGCAGATAACTGGAAAATATGTCAGCTTTACTTTCCAGAAATGGACAGATCTTGGCCATGTGCTGCCTAATTGTGGGCAGTGTTTTCCCATCTGTTAGGAGTAGATATAATTTTCAGACAGAGTGATCAGATATGGTACGCATTTAGTATCATCATCCTAAATGGACGATATGTATTTATTTATTTATAGCTATGGTTTGGAGTTGCCTCCTTGATCATAGGTTAGGTACAGTGTGTACTACTACAGCTCATTTGGGCAGGAGCCACAGTGTGTTTTGTTGCCAAAAAGAGACAGAATGCTTCAGTGGTTTCTGATCAGCACAGAAATCAAGTCATAACTGTTTATGGAATTATTTTCCCAACTCACAGTGGGAAAGTAGGATTTTTTTTTCCTTCACTTAATTGTTGTATGTTGCTTAAATTAACGGTAATTGTATTTCATTGAATAACACAGATTCGAGCATCCTTCCCTGTTTGTAAACTACGCATAGAAAACATGTTTTACAAACCATTAAGCTCACAAATTTATTCACACAAATAAAACCAGCCATCTGTAATTTAGCATTATTTCAGTGCATTAGGAACAGAACATTTAACTCAGCCATAATTTTGGGCTTTGAATTAGAGCTTGGATGAGAAGGCACTCTAAACAGGAGTGCCGTGTGGACACAGGATATCACACAAGAGTGGGAAAATGTCATGTGGAGAGTTTATGAATATGAAACAGGGTTACAATTGAGACACAGAAAAGCATTCTCTGTAGCTGACATTCTATCATTTAACTCGTTGGTTGGAGAGAAATTGATATTTGAATATGGATGTGATATAAAAGCAGCGCTGTAATATTGTGAGCATGCTAGAAGCCACACGTGCGGATGGATATAATGGTTTCCACTTTTTGCCAAGATTATGACATGAAATTGCTTCATTCGCTGACATTTATTTGAGACCCCGGACCTGATTTACCTGTGCATCCCTTTCTAATACCTCATCACTTCCAGAGCAGATTTCAGGATTTCAAGTGCAAGGACATCTGTGGGCCTTAAAAGCCTCCACCCACCAGATTCAGCAAGCATGCGATAGCGAAACAGCGTGATTTCTCTCTCTACACACTCACAAACATACACACAGACACACGCTCACTCACAAATGCATCCTGCTGACAACCCACCACTCCTAATCCCTCCTCATCATGGCTGCCTGAGCCCTCAGGGTTCCAGTCATTTGGTGCGAATCTACCACAGGATACTGATGCTGCTGTGTTGCCTGCTCAGGTGCAGGTGTTCAAGTGTGTGTGTGCATGTGTGTGTGTGTGCCAGTTCAGTTTGTAGTTGCATGATTTGAAACAGGAATTAGCTGGCTAAATAGCGTGCTAACCTTCAGAGTTTTCACCTGCAACCTAATCTTAATGGTCAACAAAATGGAATTTATGACTCCAATGGTTCAGAGGTTTTTTTAGAGCCATCACTGACTGAGTGGTTCATGAATATTGGTTTAGGAACACAGAAAGGAAGGCTGTGACTGGTAATCGTGTTCAAATTCTAACACAGCATTTATGCAGCAGCACTTCACTGTTTTTGCATACTTTATACCTGACAGTCTCTCAGTTTATCGGATCATGCTCCATCAGGTAATAATCTGTTGTGTAGAGGACCATGAACTAAGGCACTGTCTACATGCATACAGATATGTAAATGCATATTTTCCTCTACATTTGGGCCTCTCATACACAACAGAAGTGAACAGAGTTATGCAGGATTGATACTTCAGCGTCAAATCAGCGCTGTACCTACGGCATAGCCTCTGTGTCGATGTAGAGCTTACGCCGTACCCTATGAATAAGAGACATGTCAATTGTGAAGACAGTAAAGCCTCCATAAAATAGCATTTTAAGTCTTGTGTGTGATTTACCCTGGCTTCATATGAGCAGAGGAAATCTCTGCTCCTCTCTAGGCTAATTTATACAACGTAAAATGCCATGGACTTGTGCTAATAACGTTAGCATGTTATATTTGTTTGGAAAAATGTGTTCAGTATAAGACAGTTGTTTTGTCAGTGAACCTTGTGAGCTGTAATGGAGCAGAATTTTGTAACCTTACCTTTGTTAAAAGTTGCTGTTGTCCCTGGCTTCATATGAGTAGAGGAAAAGTCCCCTAGCCAGTAGGCTAATTTATACAATGTGAAATGCCATAGGCTTGTGCTAAAAACATTAGCATGTTGTATTTGTTTGGAAAATGTGTCCAGCATAAGACAAATGTTTTGTCTATGAATGCTGTGAGTTATAGTGAAGCTGATTTGTGTACTTGTGTTTGAAATTGTCGCTATTGAGTCATGTTTAATGTGTGTTTTAGGTGTGTTTTGATTTATCTAAACTTCATAGCACTTCACAGAAACCCTGCAGCTGATAAGTGTTTTGGAGGTGTAACTGCAGAGTGACACAGACACACCTCCGCACAAGAATAAATGCTCACAACGGCGTAGGCCATGTGGGTACGCTACAGCTAAGGCTCTGCGTAGAGATGATGTACAAGTATAAGTCCCACTTTACAGGTCACTAAAACTGATTTGTAAAAATGCCTTCTACGGTGCAGATTCATTACCCTGGTTACGATTTGTCTTTGTGGACATGTAATGCTAATGTAATGCTGTGTGTAATGAGCATACACTAGAAACAACCTCAACAATGTGGGCCACCTGTGTGCTAACCTTTTGTTAATGATTGTCTAATGATTACTTTACACTTAAACGCAGTATTGCTGCACCACTAATGGACAAATGTAGGCATCTGCTTCACCCAGTGTTTTTGCTTCACCTCAGCATCTACTGTTTAAAGTCCGTCAGAAACGATTTTTGATCAAACCCGGTCAAACCAGCAGATGGTGTGACAATTTCCAGAGTGGGATTGTTGTCGTTGAGGAGTGGAAGGAAAACTTTCGCATGTCCAGAGCATCACTCGTATGTTCGAGTAAGCTCTTTCATTCTTAAGTTGAACAGGAATCAACAGTGATGATATCTCCAGTAGGTGTTTTAAAAAAGGTAAAATCAGCCTGTACACTTTAGTATCTTTGTGGTAAGGGGAGACTGTGAAAGACAGCTGACACTGGAAAAAAAATCTGTTTTCAAAAATACATGTGTACATATGTAGACAGGGCCTAAGCAGAAAAGTTACCAGCACATTCATGAGGCTAAAATTATTTTTAGATCCATTTAGCTGCTGCTTTAATGTTAAGCTCAAGTTGTAAACTCCATAGCTCATAACCTACTGTATATCCCCGCAACATTATGTTGTTAATCCATTATGGCTGTAATAAACACCATGTGAGCTGAAGTGCTGCTTCATATACTTTAAAACAGCGCTTATGTAGCTGAGGTAAGGTCGGATTTACCCAGCCTTTGTTTTACCACCACAGCCCTGATCATAGACGCACTTTCATAAAGGCATGTTTAATGTATGTGTATATATTTTTAAATTTCTGAAAGCACTTGTGTTCCATATATGGCAGGAATCCGTATGATGCCTTTGAGCAAAGGCTGTTATGTGTCGAGTAAGCCTAATTAAACACACACACACAAAAACTAGCTCTCCCAGCTCTCTGATTCACATCATAAGTGAGGACAAAGGCAATGACATGATCTTAATCAAAATGACAAGAACATTAAAAATGTAGCATTGCTCAACACAGGCAAAGATAAGAATCGATTTGGGCTGCTGATGATGGTTATCACCATTAATTATTGAATTAGTTCTCCATTATCATATAAGTGCACTGCTGCATCCTTCAGGGAAGGGACAGGAACATGCCTCTCTCTGCTAATGTACAATTTGAGTTCTCCTCTAATATTCTACATATTGCCCCCAAGCTGAATTCACACTTACAAGTTTAACATGTAAACAGAACATACTCATTGTATGTTTATGTCTCAGAGTATCTATCCGGCTGTGTTGTTTTCCCTCTTCCCATTTGTCTTTATCTCTCCGCAATGTGCCGGTGGATTGGACGCTAGCAGTGTGATAGCACACATCTCCAGCTCTCCCCTGTAATAACTACTCGAGTCCCGTGTGTTGTGAGCCTGTGATCCTGCGAGCCCGCGGCCCATCAGAAACACCATGTCCCTCAAGGTGCATTAATCCGACAGGCAGGGCTCGGCGCTGAGGGCTGAGGCCTAGCTATCTCCCGTCTTGGCCTCCCAGGATGGCCCTGCTTAGGCAGAGGAGCTCCCCACTGACCCTCGGGCTACAGGGGCGCTGAGATTAGCAGCTTTGTAACTTTGTATCTGTCACAGGCCAGTGCTGTGGGGATGGACGGGCCTGGATTAACGCAGGGGAGAGGAGGGCTGTTCTACATTTCACACACAGCTAAGAGGGGATTCAGGATTCTGGTCACTGCCTACTGGGACATGGGGTGTAGATGAGAGTTTTGGGAGGTATTGCATGCATGTGTATGTGTGGGGGTCTGTGTTAGGATGTTTGAAGTAGAATTAAAATAAAGATTAGAAAGTTAATCCCAAGGTTTAGATATACTGTATGGGCAAGATGATCTTAATTCACTCGGGGAGATGTCCTATCACATTAAACCCAGGTGCACACCATGATATTCAAGCTTTTTTTTGTGGTTACACAAAAACTTCATTGACTTTACATCTGATATAAAGGCACTGGTTTTACAAAAAAAATCTTGTGAGTCAGAGTCATAGACTGTAGATGAAGATGGGCAACTCATCACCACTTCTTTCCATGTATCTGTAGATAGATGTTTAGGTTCTTCAGATAGGCTGTTAGTCCTTAAAAAGACAAATATACAGCTTTAGTTTGAAGAAGTACAGGGTTGTAAGGAGCAAAACATTTACTGGAAACAAGTATTCTCAAGTATAGGGGAGACTCGTGGGTACTCAGAGAACTAATTTTCTTTAAGAAACCTTGAGGTGAGAGTTCAAGGGAACTCTTTGAAAATCAACCATGACAGCTTTTCCCTCACCAAAATGTACCTTCATACCTTCCTAGACTTTCACCAGGGTATATAGCATATGATGGTATTAGTGTGTGGCACTACAACCCCCCGTGCGACTAGTGACTTCGCTACTTTCCCAAAGCTCTCTGAAACTTTTACAGTATAATAAAAACACCAAAGAACGTTGGACATTGTCAAAAAAAAATATATATTTTTTAGGGGTGGGGGAGTAAAAATCGATACAGTATAGTATTGCAATATTTTGCTGTGGCAATATTGTATCGATACACAGTCAGCAAGTATTGATCTTTTATTATACACATTATTATTTTTTGCAAATACATAGGTCTCGGTCAGCAGTATTTGGCAGGGAGTTCATCATAACAAAGATGGAGGCACCAGAGGAAGAAATCAAAAATGCACGGTTGGCGTTTAAATCAAAAGTCTGGACTTATTTTGTTTTTTTAAACGTAAGGAAAGGAGGACTTTGATGAGACACATGAGATTTGCAAGCAGTGTTATGCATGTATGAGGTGTATGAAGCCTTTATGACAGGTTTTGTCACGGTGTTGGTCAGTCTGTCTGCTCTGCATCACATTTGCTGCAATAAAAATGATTAAAGTCAGATGAACAGACTGAAAACTTCATCTTATGAGGTAAAACTGATGTTGACAAAGTTTTCCTTTGGAGTTATAATCTGCAGTAGGAAAAAAGAGGTAATAAATCGCGATATATTCTATTTCAATACTCTGCATATTGCAATATCGCAATCATATTGTATCGTGACCTAAGTATCGTGATACTATTGTATCGTGGGTCCTCTTGCAATTCCCACTCCTAATATTTTCACACCTATTTTTTTATCAAACAGAGAAATACAGTTGTGTACTTTTTGAATTCAAGTTAGTCCACTGCTCGGACAATCACCAAGTCTGGTTTGGTTCTAAGTAATCCTTAATTTACAGAGTTAGCTGCAAAATAATGCTGTTTTCCCTGCTTTCTCTCTGCTATTGCGAGCACGACGCGAGCTGGCTGTACTTGTTTATCTTCACCACTCGCAGTCATCTCAGCTGCCTCTTTCACCACACTGACCTCTGATGGCGTGTGATGAGCACTACATTAAAAAAATCCTCGTTACCGCCTCTCCAGTTTGAGGTTAACAGAAGAATGAGTGTCTGTATTTTTGACGGTATTGAAAATCATAACGTCAGAATTTCAAAATACCTTAGTAAACGGCAATACCATGACACTGGCCAAGCCTCGTACCAATGGATGCCTTACGTTGTCTAGTTTCACAAGATACCACTGCCTTCATAGAAGCTTGAAAAATGACCCTCTTTTTTACTTTCATTTTTCAGTTTGGCCCATGTCCGAGCCGCTAACATCGAGTGGGTGGGGTTTATGCCTTACACGGTAGCCATCCACCAGGAGGTGATCAAGATGTTTTGGATGCTTTTCGTGAGCTGCCGTGTCATCCATCTTTATTATGCAGTCTTTGTTCCGACCCAATCGCGAGCAGTGCCATTGATTGCGAGCACACCGATTGACACACACAGCTGTCAATTATGACGCCACACCCCCTTTTTATAGCATCAAATAGCTACTTGAAACCCAACTGATCACCAAATTGAAGTTCAGTTTAGCCCATCCATTAACATAGAGAGGGCTGGGTTATGACCTGTACTGCAGCCAGCCACCTGGGGGCGATCGAGATGTTTTGGCATCACTTTTTATATACTTTTTACATACTCTTCCATGTCCATGTTCATCACAGCGTGCTATCTGATAGCTTTGACTAAATGCTGCAAAGATCCAAAGCTAATACATAACGTCCTTTCAAAATTGCCTCCCACTGGGTTTTGAGTATTGAAATGTTCTCCTTCAATGAACCACAAAGGGTCAGAGTGAATAATCCAGCAGCAAACAAAATGCTAATCAGATACTCAATCATCCTAAACGATACGCAGTAGACACTAAATATGAAGATGGCTGCATAGTTCACATGAACAGCAGCCCTGCAGGTTCGAGGTGTCACTGATAGCAAAGCATGGTGAAGGTCCATTACCATATGTTGTGGCTATTGTCATTAGCCTGCTATTTGTCGGTCAGGGGACCCTGACACAGAGAGAAGGAGCGCTCGTTTATCATAAACATACAACGGTGATGCGGGCACTCACAAAGAAACCTTGCATCTCAGCATTAATATTCATTGCTTCATTGGAATTGTTTTGGTATCAACAATAGTTTTCTCTTTCTTCCCATTTCTCTCTGTTTCACTCTAAGAACTCTGACCTGCTTGCGGCGTCCCCTGTAATTTTTCTATTATGAGAAGTCCTTTTTTCTATTTAGTGTCATTCTTCTCCACTTTGCATAATGGTGTCAAGGTTAATAGCTTTAGTAGCAGTGCTTACACTGCATATTCCCAAATTCCCACGCTCTACCAGCACAAGAAGATCACTTATTCTTCAAACATGCAACAATTTAAGCCTGACTCAAACACATTATGGAGTTTAAACATAGTCCTTCACATTTCCAGCTGTGGCATTCATGCAAATTCTTAAAAGTATCTGTCTAAGTCAGTGTGAGCGACTGTTACAGATGGAAAGACATACAGATAGAACCACCTTTCAGGCGACTTGGCTTAGCCTCGCTAAATGGCTTCCGACAGCCAGATTCATCAGTGGCTCATCTGTGATGTTTACACTGTTTAATTGTTTGACAGTTCCTGTTTATGCTGTGTCACTTCCAATCCCCTCTGCCTCCGTTAAACGAGCGGCGCTTTCCTTCAATAAATGAACAGCATTTGGAATTTGCCAGTAGCTGCACTGCTGGATGTGATCAAACAAAATGTGGCTGTCCAGCTTCCTGCAGGCGTCACTCTCATATCCTGGAACTGAGACGAGGTCAATCAACACTTAAGGCGCTATTTGTACGTGCACGTTTGTGTGTATGTGTGTGTGCATGTATATTCATGTGTGCGTGAGGGAGTGAGTCAATTCCCCTGCAGCCGGTTGCTCTCTTTTAGCAGACACCTCAAAGTGGGAGGCCTGATCGAGAATCAGTTGAGCCTTTGAAGTGTGTTATAAATAAGATGGTTAAGGGGACCTGCATGGGCAGTGATCCCGGATCGCTACTCTAAGAAGCTTGATATGTACGGGTCATTGACTTAAGATGACTTATTAGCACACACACGCTGCAGGTAATGGAAGCGTAGTTATACAAGCTTGCACTTTGCATGCCATGACTATTCAACCTTCAACAACTCCTATATAACCAAGAACAGTGGGCTCAGGGGAGAGAACGAGTGAGCGAGACGGTGAGAGCAAAACAGACTGCCAGGGGGTGGAAAGAGAGTTGGTGGAGAGACGGTGCGAGAGAGAGCGCGGCTGCAAAGATGAAAGACAATGCAATCAATAAGATATATAAGATAACAAATAATGCCCTGGGTATCTCATTAATCGTAACATAGGCTTATTATGCTGAGCACAGGTTTATAAAGCTGGGTCACTTTGGCTCTCTTTATTGAAATATCAGCAGAGGTGAGAGGAGGTAAAACACTACTGAGACTAAAACTTGCAGGAGCTTCAGCAAAATATGACAGAAGGTCACCCACTCGCCAGCAGAGCGAGGGGCCTGTTGTTTGCTGTTGCACCCTTAAACACACGAGGCTGTTTTTTCCAGCAGAGAATTAAAGATGACATTTCATTTCAGTTCATGCTTAAATGCTAATAGCACATTTTAAAACCATGCAAACTATCTGGAACAAAGTAGCCCGTGAAAACAATTTGTTGTCGCGTATCAGGTCATGTGTGGTTCCGTGAGTTGCGGTGTGTTATTGTAGACACTGTGATGACATTGGACCCTCCGTCATTCTTCCCTTCATGCGTACGAGGAAGAAAATGATAGCTTATCCCTCGATGCCCTTGAAGGCAAGGTGTCTCTGCATAGTGTATCCATCACAATCAACACCAGATCATTTATATTAAATGCCGCCTTCTTTTTTTTTTTTTTTTTTTAAAGCTACACCCCGTAATATGTCGCTCCGAATGGAGGGTGAATTTAAACAGAGCAATAAACAGTGATCGTCGCTCACAACTTGTCCTTCTAATTTACAGCCGGGAGCTGGGCACTGGGCTAAGGAGAGAGGAAGGTTGGGCGTCCAGATGCATAATGACCCACACATTTCCACCTGATCTCTATTCTCTAGGTGCCAAGGCTTTCTGCCATAAAGGTGCATAAAATCCATTAGCAGGGACCACAGTTTACAAAGAGTAATATTGTAATTTCCATAAATGCAATGTCTGTTGGTCTTTCCATTAATCTTGATGACATTTTAGCATGATAATTTATTTATATATATGTATACACATCACCACTTTTAATAGCAAAATTAATAAAATGAGCTGTTATTAGCATAAAGTATGGGTTGTGGTTGTGATTGGGATTACACTCCCTTGGTAGCTGGGTCAACACCTAGCTTAATCCTCATTTTAAATTGGCTAAGTGTGCTGTCAACTTGGAAACACTGAGGCTGGAAAGCACTCTGCTCATCACATGAGCCACAACACAGTCTGTATTTCTTCCTGGTTTGAAATCAGATTGTTCCTAACTTACTTCCTCTGTGCTGCGCTTTTGATTATTTTTGTACATTTTCTTCCTTTCATCTTATCTAAGTGTATCCTAATGTTTGCAAGAGGGAATAAATAACTCACATGAACAATCATGAATCACCAAGATGACTAGAGGGATAAAGTCCCAAATTCAGAGAAAGCACTTCCTCAAGTGAAAAAAAAAAGTGCTAGTGACATATCTGCATTGCAAAGCATTTTGGATTAAACACATCCCACTATTACCAAGCACATTCTGCATGTGAGCCCAGGAGCAGCTCAGCGGCTGCAAGCATGACATCACCTTGTAGAGCGATGCTGATTCACACACATTCTATTGCAATTGTCTCTCTCCAGAAATCGCTAAATCTTCACAAATGTCACCCAGTGCAGTGTGCCAAATGGCTTTCCCCTTCACATTAGTCTAACTGCAGACAGAGAGAAATGTTACCTTCATCAGACACTGATCAGTGAGTTCCACAACATTGCCCCCAAATGTATCCGTGCATGTATGTATGGACGCTTTTTTTTTTCATGAATTGGAAATTTTCCATCCCTGAATTTTCATATGAGTAATGGCATATTGTTTTCGGACTTACAAAGACGGATATGGTGCGAGCAATGCCACCGCATAAATAGGTGAGCGGGACGTGGTTCATTAATAAACTAACCCTCGCATTTTTCTTTTTGCATGTGATAGGTTGCTGTTGGTTTTATCATGGGATTTGCTGCTTGAACTAGCAAATAGCAAGTGCTGTTATAGCTTCAGACCGCTATATAATTGATTGAGATCCAGGCCCTGTCGTTGCTGGATGGCAGCAGACATGAGCTGTATGCAGGATAATGCAGAGGGGCTGCTGGCTTTGACCCGTGGCCCCTGGCAAGGTGCGGCTCACCTATAAAAATTTCCATGGATGATTAATAAAGGAATCATGTCAGCTTATTAAGGCTCAATTCAGCAGCCAGTGGAGGGGTGTGAGCATGCATGTTAAGAGCCATCCGAAATTGGGCAGCCTGGAATAGCTGGTGCAACAGTGACTCGGATATGACTTATGCGTACACACACACAGACACACACAAACACATAGAACCAATCTGAATCTGGTCCACCCTCCCATACCATTTCACTGAGCACTGAAATGCTTGAATGAAGATGGATAGGATTTCCTGGAATGTAATCCAGAGGAGGCTGCTGGTCATTGCCGGACCCCATCTTGGTTTCTGTGTATGCTGCTGTCACTTACTCACCCAGCCAGCTAGTGGTGGGTCTAAATGTGATGGGCTTTACGTGCCCTTGATTCCCCTACAAAGGGAAATAACCAGGGATGCCGAATACGAGGCGGACAATTCATGGTCATGCCTTTGGAGATGTCCAAAGTCAAGGTCTCGGTCACTTTGGCCCCCTGCCTGTCCCTTCTCTAACTCAGCTGATCAATATGTCACAGAGCACAGCCCAATCAAAGTGAAATACTCAGGACACGCCTCCTAATAACATATTTGCAGCCATAAATGTAAAGATTAACGATAACAAATGACCAAGCCGGGCTTATGTATGCCCTGACACTCTCCCAATGCATGAAATTTCAGGCTAGCCGCTGCTTGTCTTCAGGTTCATTACCTCCACATGGAGGCATGGGGGGGTTTCAATCATACCACCCCAAAATATAACCCCCATCCAGCACCAAAACACACTCATACACACACACACACACACACACACACACACACACACACACACACACACACACACACACACACACTACCTCCTCCTCTTATAATGAAAACATAGGTTAGGCACACATTAATCAATGCAGACACCAAGTTCTATGAAATCTAAATGGGGTAAACATCCCCTGAGCATTCATTACCATTTTGTGTCAGGCTACAGAAATAAGATAAAAAATAGAAGAAGAAATACATTAGTATATTGATTTTAATACTGTTTTTTATAGGTGTCAGCCCATACAAGAAATGTGTTGTGCGCGAAACCCTGTGATCCCATGCATTATAAAAATACTCACGAGTTTAGAGTTACTCTTACAAGAACATATAGTAGTGAAAAAGGCCATTTACTTTAAGTCCATAAATGCAAATCGTGACAAAGCGCAGTTATAATGTGAATGTAGGTTACAACTGGATCATAAATATTGACACAGTAAAGTGTAATACGTGTGAAAATGGAGCCTTGTAAAAGCAGGGGTTGTGACCCTGATTGTAAAGGGAACATAAGACTACAAAGGTGCAAATGCTGTCCCATAATAAACATTACAGCCGATCTCCTTTATATCTATATGTTACTGTTATTGTAGAATCACCCATTTCCAGACTTGGCAATATTGCCTAGATGTCGCTAAATAGAAATATTAGTGGCTGATTGTCACAGTGATAACTGCCTGTTTTCTCTCAGTCTGCCTCTATATTAACACAAAAGTATTTTGCTCCATCTCTCATCGCTACTTAAGATATTCCCTTCTCTTGACTGTTGCTGTAGGGCAGTGGTAAGTCATCGCACGACATGCAGATATTAGAATTTCAACAGTCTCAGTACAGGGGCTGACCCGAGGGGGGGATGAGGAGAAGAGAGGAAGACAAGGGGGAGGGATTGACATGCAGAGGCTCTCAGTGCTGTTGGCCTACAACTGAAGAGCCCTTAACCAAATGAGAGGGCTGGTCTGGATGGCTTCCACGGGCCTCTGTGGGCCTCAGCAGGCCAGGAGCTGGATGAAAGCGCACTATGATGTATCCACAGGCTCAGAGGGTTGAGAACATCTGGGGTCTAAAACAAGATCCCATCCTGACTCATCTTGTCTGAAAGGAGAAAAAAACTATTGCAGATTTAAAAGGGTATTGTGTGTGTGTGTGTGTGTGTGTGTGTGTGTGTGTGTGTGTCAGAGTCAGACATAGGCTTGATGAAATAAATGGATGTAGTCACTTTGATGTCAGCCCATTTTGAAGCCTTGAGTTTGGCATTTTGGACGTTGCCATTTTGGATTTTTGGAGCCAGAAGTGACCATATTTGGACAAGATGATGGAGCTGTGGGGGAGTGAGGGGTGGATCTGACTCATAGACTGTGGTGATGCTTCACAGATGGCCTGTCACTCAAAATGGCCACACCTTTAATTATGAGTAATGTTAAGCCTTAATAAAATTTAAACAGGTGAGCTCTATAAAAACTCACCTCTGGTACAGTTGTTGTGAATGGGGAAATTAGCTATAGAGCAGGGTTGAGTATCATCTGGGTTTTTTCTAATACCATTGCCTGAAGCCATACTTGACAAAAAGCTGTCTCTTTTTTGATCACACGCCTGCTATGCCCACAGTCTGGCACTGAAACCAGGTACCATAATCCATGTTGTGATTCAGTCTGGTAGGTATCATTCATACATGAACCAGTGTCATATACCAACCCTGCTATAAGGACATAAACTTTTTATTGTACCAGGTTGTAAACATGTTTATTTCTGCTGTTAAATTGGACATTTTAACATGGGGGTCTGTGGGGATTGACTCCATTTTGGGGCCAGCCTCGTGTGGCCATTCAATGAACTGCAGTTTTGGCACTCCTGTGTTTGCTTCATTTTTCAGCCCCAGCCCACTGGCACAGGATTAACATTATGCTGTGAGAACACGTGTAGCGTGTACAGTATGTACAGTATGTGGAACCTGTCAGTTGCTGCTGATCTTAATGTAGCTCTGAATTTAATGCAAATCTTGTTTTTGCCTGCATAACACAGCTAATCCTGCTCTGTTGACATTATCAGTGATGCGGCCACATCTCAGAAGAGAGATTCAGACCAATAAATAAACATCAGCCGGGACACAGATAAAGCGGTTATCACCGCCGCCTGCAGCCATGATGAGCCTACGTGAGAGACAGTACCAGTTGCCCTTTACTGTGGTGCAAATTACATGCAGAAGTGGCATGTCAGACATGTGTGACTGTTGGCCTATGAATACATAGGCAGTAATCAACATTGTTTAAAATGCTCATTTGCATATGCATGCATCATTAATTCTATGCAAATGAGGCAGTGGGGACTGCACTAGTGTGACTCTCCTTGTAACCCAATAGTATAGCTGTCAGAGGAAGGTTACAAAGGGAGGCAAAGTCATTAGTTTGTAACAGTCCTTCCATATAGATTCAGTCCTCCTCTTGATGATTAATGAAGAAGATGAGCAAAAGTAACTTTTCAGTGATGTATGCTCTTTCGTATGCTTCCCCTTGTCCTAATGGTGCACATGCATTGATACACACAACAAGGGGCCTCTGGAGAATTCACAATAAGAGGCTGTCTGTGGGCATTTGTACCACAAATGCATCCCACTGTTACGAAAGACCTGAGTTCAATCCATGGTAATGTTTCTTTTTTTTCAATTATGCATGCACTATTTAAGAGGCATAATTTATAAGTGATTATTTATTTTCCTTGCGTGATCCACAGCGAACATCTTGAGCTGACCTGGTTTGCTTTAGACTGTGATTTAAATGCAACACGTATAGTGGACGTCACATCGTGCATGTTCCATCTCATTCTCTTTACGCCATGATCATAAAAGAGGCCGTGCAGAATTCACAATAGATTGGAAATGCCACGAGACATTGGAATACTTTCAATAAGAAATCAGAAACAAAACTGACAGTGTAAGAACCCCCTATATGTTCCACATGCGCTCAGTTCAAGTCGAGGCCAAAATGTTCTCATTCTTCACCAGGGTTGGTAAACGATGCTACTCTCTGTGAACTTGATATGCATAATGCAGGAGAGATGTTCTAATAACAAAAATACAGCATCAATAATGTATCGTGAGAATGGACTAACACAAACTGCTCTCACACCTACTACTTCACGTATTCCACTGTCTCCTTTCTGCTCCGTAATGAATCAGTCTGGCAGGAGGCAAAAAAAAAAAACAGTGGCATCAGCAAAAATAGATGAGAATGACACCTTGTGGAGTTTGAGAAGTTGAAGAGGCATCTAATAACGCTGCTCACCTCCCCTCCTCTCCCCTCCCCTCCGCCATGTATCCCTTTAGCTGATGCGATGCTTCCGGAGGGGCCTAAGAAGACACACGATGACAGCCATGCTCAGAGGAAGATGGTAACAAGATGTGATGCATAACACATGAGAGAGGCTGGGGTGTCATTACAGAGGGATGAGCAGGCTTCATCAAGCACATCACAAATACATTTTAGATGACACCTCCACTTGTGATGCGCTTACTTCAGAGAAAATAACATTTATTACCCTGTTATGTTTATTGGAAATATGCAGATGTATATAAGACAGCTGCAGAGGACCCGGGGTGTAGATGAGTTACTGAATTCCCATTTGTTTTACATAAACTTTTTCTATTACTTTAAAATACTTTTCTTTGTTTCTTTTTTTTTCCTTCCACTGAATATTGGATATTAGTATTCTGATGCTGATAGACTGTCCCTTTTCACTGCTGCGCTCAGAATAAATTTGATATGCCTGAGTGCCTGCAGTAGACTTTGTTTGGCTTCCAAAAAGCGGTTGTTATAGACTCAATAAACATCCAAGCCTCGCTTTCCCCTCTTTTTTTTCCAGTGAGAGAGCATCCCAAAAACTGTCATGATTGCTTTGGAAAAGAGCCTATGAAAAGTTATGCAAATTAACCGTTTAGTACGACGCTCCTCCCAGTGACATAAGGCTGTGGCCAAAACATTAAATCCTTGCAAAGTCAATGTGAATCATGTGTTTGTAATTTTGAAGCTGAGCAGTTTTTTTCTGTTTTAATTCCTGGCAGACTCAATTATATCTGGGCATTTCTGGGAAGGCTCAACAAACAATATTGGTGGTTAGTTACATTAGGGTAAACCATTCAGATGGGTAATTATTTGACAAAATGTGCTTGGTTAACCATCTAATACATTAACACAAGACCAGAGAATTACATCAGGGTCACAATACGTTCTTTTTTCAAGTAGTGACCTACAGGGCTGAAAAATGAGGCAAATGTGGAAGTGCCAGAAACTGCAGTTCCTTCAATGGCCACTTGAGGCTGGCTCCAAAACAGAGTCAGTCCCCTCAGACCCCCATTTTAAAACACCTAATTTAACAGCAGAAATAAACACGTCTAAAGCAGGTACAAAAAACTGTACGGAACAGTTCCATTGGTACCATCCACAACTTTTCACAGTGAAAACAGAAAAAAGCATACCAAACTGAACCGTACCGTACTGCTTGGTGGAAACGGGGCTATAATCTAGTTTGTAATAATTTGTTAGAACAAGTTTGTTGGACGTTGTTGCATCTTCATCTGTTTTTTTAACCCCCACATTTTGCATACTGCAATACTGTTTTTTTGTTGACCGGGTTTTTTCCAAGTGACACTCAGTAACATAACATTAGTTCCTCATTGTTCCCTCCTGCAATTTGATTGGATGCTGTCACATTAGTTCAAGCAAAGTGGAGATCTGGAGAATTGAGTGTGGACTTGCTGGGAATGGCATTAATGTTAAATGAGTCAGGAAATTAAGGTAGATGAATTGATTTGTGGCACTTTTTTTTTTTAAATAGGCTAACATATTTTTTAATCTTTGAGTTCAGGGAAAGATATCAAGTATTTTCAAGTCCAAAGGCTCAAGTCTAAGTGAAGTCACAGGTTATTGGTGTTAAAGTCCACGTGGGGTTCCAATTTTTTATTTTTATTTTGTCAAGTCGAGTCTAAAGTAATCAAATTTGTGATTGGAGTTTGACTCGAGTCCAAGTCACGTGACTCAAGTCCACAACTCTGATGTTTCTCCAACTCAGTGTCTAGAATTTTATTGTTATTATTCAAATGGAAGTTTACTAAAACCACACTTCCCACAAAAGTAGTGACTATTTTAGAACCTCATAGACCTGAGCATCTACAGTTTCTTAATCGTTGCTTGAGATGGGCCTATTTTTGTATTTCCTGTATTCCAGCTCCAGTATTCCCCTGCTGAAATCATCATGGCTTCCCAGTAGTGTACAGGGATGATACAGGGAAACAGGAGAGAGGAACAAAATCTGCTGAGCTATTAAAAGTTTTTATATAAAGTGAGAGAAGGGGGGGCAATTCTGGTTTCCTCTGCTCGCCTGTTAGCTAATAAAAATGCTTACATACAATGAGAGAAATACACAAGAGCAATCAATATTTTATGTAACAGCTCAGGCTGGGCCTGCAGTAGTGAAAAGGGGAGAAGCCAGGGAGGAGATGAAAAATAGATTGCATTAATCCAGCGCAGTGATTTACAACAATTATGTCATCCATCTGAAAGACAGAGAAAGACAAAGAGAGGAGAGGGGGGGATAAATAATTTGGGGCTTCCACCTCTGTTTATGTGGTCATGAGTAAGAAAGGAAGACTCAAGTGCCACCAGATCCTACATCCTCAGGCTAAGGGGGGAAAAAAAAACGAGGAGGAGGGGTTTAGAAAAAGGAGACAAAATGAGAAAGTGCCACCTAATGTGAATTCAGCAAGCCCTCCCTCAGCCCCTGCTCAGACCCCTTCCCCTGTCCCAACCCCGAAGCTCTGTGGTGCTCCACCACACGCCGCACCATGTCACCATCCACATTCTCCTTCTCTGCTCAATGTTCCATGACAACAAGGTGAGACGGACAGCAGAGGTTAGGCTGAACAGCTGCTTCCTGGGTTGGAAATTCCAGGCATTGAGGGCCATCTGTCTATATGTTCACTGATGTATATGGGAGCCATCTATCAGGCTGCTAGCCCTGCAGCTGCTGGGGCCGTCACAGCCCAGTCTGCCATCCGCCCGCCCGCCTGCCTGCCTGCCTGCCTGCCTGCCTGCCTGCTTGCTTGCTTGGCTGGCTTCTCCCAGCCTCAACCCCAATACAATGAGAGCTCCTTCTTCACTTTGTGTCACACAGAATGGGCTGATTTGATTAAGTCCTGGGCTCTCATTATGTTAGGTAGGGGTGTAGAATTTCAATGATAATCCATAATGCATGACCGGGGGTTTTGTTGCCATGGCGACATAAATTCAAGGTTACCAGCTCAGACGCATAATTGGGTGCGCATTGAGCGCTGAAGAGGTGCTGTTAAAATTCCCCTCATGAAAGTGGAGCATCAATCATGCTGTCGCAGATTGCAAAGTACTCATAATCAGATGAAATGCTTGGCAGAGAGAAAACGTCACAACAGGACAGGGCTTCCTGCTCTTTGAAAACTAATCTAGCATTTGAGAATGGACTGTGAGACAACTTAACATATTTTTGTTTTTGTTTTTTTTCCCCCCCCTCACTCCTAAGAGCCTGGCTTTTTCAGGCTTTTTTTGTACAGTAAGTTGGTCTCAGTTCATTTGGCCCTTATCTTGCTCTCCCAGGCAGGAATATACCCTCAGTCTGTACAGCTCCCCCCAAATGATGGAAATCAATTCTCACAAGAGATCAGGACCTCTATGACAAGCAGAGCCTCCAGCTCGAGGCTCATCAGACCCATTTGAACGGCAGACAAAAGCAAAAGATTTCTGCCCCTTGTGCCTTCTCCTGAAATCCCATTGAAAATCTGCTCATGCCTTCTCCAATCTGCGCCACAGTTCTTTTATTGATGCCCTTCTTTTTTGGGGGGGGAAAGGGGATCGACAGGGGGATGTGCTCGCTTGGAGGCGTGTGCGGGACGGGAATGGTGTCGGTCCCCTGGATAAAACCCTCTCTTTTTTCCTCTCCCTCCTCCCCTTTTACTTCTACTTCTGGCATCACTAACAAGAGAAAAAAAATCGAAGAACTGATGAGTGGCTTGAAGCTACTTGTTAGTTGGGGGAGAAGTTTTTTCTTTTTTTAACCAGTGGAAAGATTGTCAGGAATAGAAGTAAAAGTTTTGTAGGGTCAGGTTGTTGTACAATTCAGCGCGCACTAACCACGGCTGCCTGTCTGTAGCTGGCAGGTCATACCATTTCAATCACGAGCTCTATCCTGAAATACCCCCCGTCCATCAATACAGCCTCACTATAATTCTCCTATGGTTAATAACCATAAATCAAATGAGATTCATAAACCATTAAGATGGTGCTTATTATCTCTTACACTAGGTAGTTCAGATATTCATAGCCTGGAGGTACGCACCTTCAAACCAATAATCTGCTCCATCTATGCAATATTTCCCTCTTTTTATCACATGAATTATGCTTTGTGTCATAATTTACCTGAACATTTCTCATCACTAGAGTCATAAGCTCTGCTGAATTCATTTTCACTGCTTGTACACCACACCGCCATACACTACCTCAACCCCTTTATCCAGAGCCACCTCCCCTCATTGCTAGGCAGAGTTACAAGGTCAGACATCAGTCGCAGAATCCGGTTCACAGGATACGGCCCCCAGATTCATCCTTTTTGGAGTTGGAAAGTGCAGTGCCTATCTTTAGGACAGGTACATGAAAAATTGATGCGGTTTACTTTAACTCAAGTGAAAGTCTACTCTTTTCAAAAGGAGACAACAAACACATAAGGGAGTTTCAGCAGTGCTCAAGCATCAAATTAAGGCCCTACAAGAAGACATCCGTGTATGCCAGTCACGGCTCACCTTCAAAGGCCCCGTGTACAACTATAGAAGCCATTTTGTTTGAGAGTACAAAGGAAAACAGGTTATTAAGAGGAAGGCTTTAAAAAATGGAGAGACAGACATTCCTTTTCAAGTCCAATTTCCCCCTGCTACTGTATTTGCCACCTATCATTCCGATGAGCGCGTTGCTTTAAAGTGACTCAACAGGGTTCCTGCTGAAGATCTGAATCAAGTTTTTAATGAGCCCCCGTCATTCTCGCGCTGCTGTCACAGGTGTGGATCTGCTGATGCTGAAGCTCTGTGGGACTTAACACGGGGCCTTACCCAGTCAATTAAAGAGTATAAGCTATTCACACAGAACATGTACCGTAACTATGCACTGTGTAGCTTTGTTTTCCTGGTGTCACTCTCTTCTCAGTTGAAATCGGCAGCTTGTAAATGACAACACTGAGGCCTCTCGCCCAGGAAATGCACTCGGATTTTGATCAGACAGATATAACTTTAACTTCTTTACTAGTTGGTGCCATGACCTTAGGCTACTTCCACACTAATGTTTTCCTTTGTCACTGAAATTTCAATTGTCCGTTGTAATTCCTCATATCCACTTAGACATATGCAATATCCCTTTTTCTTTGTCCCCAGAATTTTCAAAGAACTTGGATGAAGGTCAATATAAAGCTTCATCTTCCTCTTTTCTTGAGATCTGTTACCTCTTTCTGCTGATTCAGGACTTCCTTATCTTCCTATCTCAAAACAACCTGTTCATGTTTTAAAGATGTCATACTGAAAACTGCCATGTAACTATTAGAGGTCATGGTATCCGGTTCTAATTTTCCTGTACAACAGCTGAGGGCAGGGGCTGTGGGTGCGAGATGGTGAGCAAGATTTCTGCATCTGTGCATTTGTAGTGCATGTTTGTTATGTAATGCAGCGTCTGAGAACCCCCTTGAAAATGAGATGCTGCATCTCAAGGGGCTCTCCTTTCAATAAAGGCATAGCTTCTGCTATGTTTACGCCTACTGTCCACACCACTCTGTGATATTTGAACCAATTAATTTACAAAAACAGTATTGCAACAAAATAAGTGATATAGTTTTACAGTCTGCCTTCAAATATTCAGTAAAAACTGAACAAAAGTGATCTCTCATTTCTTTAGTTTGTGAACAACAACAGTAACTCAGAGTGAGATTCAGATTCTGTATACGATATTAATAGTCCAACAGAATAAAATCTACCACAAATTACACATTTAAACAGCTCTCAAATACAAAACATATACCCTGGGATCTATATATATAAATCAACAGGTGATCTTACTTGTTTTTTAATAAAATCCTAAATAATTGAGTTGTTTTTTTTCCACCTGGACCTTTATGCTCTGCCATTTCTCCTCTAATCATCACGCTGTAACCTGTGACAGGCTGCTATGATACCACAACTATCGCACATTCACATGTATGTAGTTTTTTGTCAAGATGCTAGCATCACATAGGTTTACATTACCAAAAGTTTGCAGGTTTTACCACACTGACTCCCATGTGCGCACAGCGATAAAGAAGAGAGACGCTGTGCTGCTGCCAGAGGAGCCGCTGAATGAGTTCCCTCTGAGTGGTAACTCACTAAAAGAGTCTGAGAAGTCCGGGGCTGTTCATAAAACACTCAGGACGCCACAGTTTATTCCACACTACTGAAGCTGCTCCTCTTTTTGGAACCATTGCCAAGTCAGTAATAATTTCGTTCCCAGCCATGCTTGTCGTTGCCACGGGTAACAGTATGTCGTCACATGTCAACAAGTCGAAATATCGCAAATATCACGATTTAAATTTTTCATATCATATTTTAAAAAATACGGGTATGATGTGGCATACCCTGAGTTTCTTGCCGTCTTGACCACCTTCTACTTGTGTTACATTCATTAACAGCTCCACCTGGTCGTTGGTCCAGGCAAAGAAATCTCTGGTCTTACTTTTCGCCATGTCTGTAACGTTTTCTGTAACCAAGCAGCCAACCACACAGTAGACAGTCTGCTTCTTGTTTACACTGGCACATGCAGTGGACATCAATAGTCATTTTCAGACATGTTCATATGGATGGGAAATTATATCTGAAACTGTGCTAAAATACTTGTGTGTATGTACAGAGATAGGTTTCAATTTAAATCAGCATTTTTAAATGAAAATGTATCAGTGTGGATCGAGTCTACAGGCACAATTGACTTGATATCCAGCTGTTCTACGGCCCTCGCTTCACATCTCTCTGTTGATTCCCAAATGAATTCCTTACAAGTACAATGCAACTGCCCAACTTTATCATAACTTTGAATTTAATCAGGGATTGACCTTTTGCATTAGATTGTTGGTCTTAGGGATTTGGGGATTTTTTTTTTTTTGAGAAGTCCAGGGATCTCTCCTGTGTGTGTGTGTGTGTGTCCGTGAGTGAAATGGAGAGAGAGTGTGTGAGAGAAAAGGAAGCCTGTAATTCCCTGTCCTCCACATGAACCCTTGATACTGTCCCATATGTTATATTCGCCCATTTCACTTGTCAAAGGGCTGATGTGTGGCTTGTATGGAGAACAAACATGTGTTTCAGATGTGTGTCAGAGATGCTACAGAGTGACCTGACCCCGGTGTGTATTTATGTGCATGCGTCATTTCGTGTTTTAGTCTGAATAAAAGCAATATGTAACTAGACTGACAACGCTGAGTGGACTGGAGGCTACCCACGCAGAGACAGATTTAAACAAAAAAACAACAACAACAGAAGTGCAGTTGCAGAATTAGGAGCAAAGGAGGAAGGAAGCAGAAAGAGGGAAAGGGTGAGAGAAGGGAGGGTGACGGAGAGAACAGAAGGAATGTATTGGTCAAGCACACAGAGTGTCAACAAAGCGGTGTAAAGACTTGTCACTCTTGGTCACTGCGCTCACTGCTCGGCGACTGGAGAGGAATGCGCTGGTCATTCATGCCCCCAGAATAGGCAGTGCTCCTTTGCCCCTTCCTCCCTGTGCACCACCATTGTATCAGCGAGAACATTGTTCAGGAGATTCCTTTGTCCCTTTAGATTTTTGGAGGTCCCTTTTCAGGACATCCACCGAGACCCCCTGTGCAGTCAGGCCATAGCTGCTCCCCAAACAGCTGTCTGGGATCAAGTTGAAGTCACTCTAAGCTGGCTCCTATTTGAGCCAATGCATTACAGATGTTTATCCTTCAGAATTAGACTGCTGGCTAGCTGGCTGTAGGGAGGATGATAATGCAGACTCCTTGGTCCAGTTATGTATTTCCGTATTGGGGTCTTAAACCAAGCTGACCCCTGGTAAAGATTTCTCTGTTCAGTCCCTTTCCAATGTGATTGAATTCAGCCCCAGCTTAGGGGCCTTAATAAGCCCTTCCCAATGCTCCGCCGAGCAGATCTCCAATGCACAAACTGTGGCCTCCCCCCATTGTAATGTTTACAAGGTCAAGGTTGCAGGGTCAGTGTTTCTGGCTTAGTTAAATTGGCATGCTCTTTTTTTGGTAATGGATTACCGACTTGGTGATGGCTTGATGCTTAGTGTCACTTTTATCAAGGGCAGGAGAATAATATGGGGACAAGCTAAGGATTTAGGGCCAAATGCAGACAATTGAAGCATCTCAATAGATATCGAACACACTGTGGTGGGGATTTGCATAACCTGGTCGGAGGCAGATAGGATAGAAAACACTCTCTTGGACCTGACAGTCTGAAGGATCATTTGAGTGATTTATGCAGGAAATTGTATTTGCGAAGCAAGGGAGATAATTTAATAAAGCAAGGCCTGGCCTAGTCCTCAAGAACAGGGGGCTCTTTGCTGAAAAATGATACAGCCTCCTGTCTGAGGGGATGGCAGATAACGAAGGCCAATATTTACTGTGGATTTGTGCTCCTTCTATTTCCTGTCTTAGTCTTACTATTATCTTGCCTAGTTTCCTGAAATGAGCAAACATATTATATGCATACATATAAATGTTTAATATATGCAAATGTAACCTGTTTCATTTCCTTTATGCAAATGGTGTATCATTATTATTAGCAAAAATGACGAGAATATCAGTGAATCACAAGGTGGCTTTAACTACACTGGTGAGTAATCACGCTATTACAGAGAGGAAAGAAAGCACCAAGGATCCAGATAAGTTCATGTACGTCGGGCTCATAACATTAATCCTTGACGGATAATTAGGTCCTTTATTTAAAACGTTTCTTTTTTAAAACCAGGGTGGCGAGGGACTTGTCCTGCAAACACATTCCAGTAACAAGACAACAGTCACGTCATGGGAGATGAGTTGAATTGCAGGAGAGGGTGCTGACCTCTGCTCATATTGCAGCATAAAAATGAATGAAATGGACGGGGCCTGTTCCGGACTCCTCTAAGTGGAGTGCTTTGAGACCTTGCCTTTATTGCATGTAAACAAGTGTGAAGAGCCACATAAATACATGTCCTCAGTCCAATAACTGATATATTTCCACTAAGTACACCGCCTCACCTCATTACAGTGCGTCTAAGCAGCGACCTTGCCCCTGCATCAACCTACCACACGGGTCTTCGCATGCATTCGTACATATAGGGCCCTTTCCTGATATTGTAAGTATGGAGAGAGAGTTGGCCCCGGTTAATGTTGCATGTCAGCAGAGTAAGGGTCTCTCGGTCTCCTTCTGCAGTAGGTCTGTTAATGTTTAGAGTCAGGAGGCCCAGGGGACTCTAAATCCCTCGGACACAAAGAGCCTCTGTGTGCCGGCGAGGTCACATCTGCCCAATGACTCTGTGTGCATATAGGGAGCACTCTATGGGCCATCAGAGGGGCCTGCTGCAACTGCCCCACTTCCATAATACTACTCTGTGTGCACTACGCTGGCCAGTGGGCTTGATAGAGCTTGACATTTCACCACACGCACATTAAACTCTCTGTCACGTCATCCCGTTCTCTCCTACATGCTAGGAGAAATGTAACATCATAAAAAGCCAAACGGTGGTGAGGCAATGGGGCAAAAACATAAAATTAGTGTTTTGGTCATAATGTTGCATTGATACGACTGACAGTAAAGGATCACACCATTACAATGTCATTGCTGGCATTAAACGAGTGTCCGCGGACGATTATCTTAATGAAAAGAATTTCATTTCAACCCACTCTATTGGTCTTATCGTTTCCTGAAAGGCACTCCACCTATTTAAAGCTGACATACAGACTCATGACAAGGAGAACGGTGCACATTTGGTCTGACATTATGTCTTTCAATAACAGATGTTTACTCAGTGGCTCACATTCGGGGCTCCTGTCTTTAATGAAGGTCCTTAAAGGTGAAAGGGAAGCTTTAGACGTAATGCTTGACTCAACGTCATTTTTTATTAAGATTAAAAAAAAAAAAAAAAGCCAGAAGGACTCGTTTTTGTTTATCAGGTCTCCTCACTCAGCGCTGGAATAATAACACACCTTTGAAGTGATTAGCATTGCTATTGACATGGTAAACAGTGATTAAAAATATATGCCTTTTAATGGGCCCCAGCCTTGCCAATCAGATAGTGTGCCGGCTAGTCAGCGGTGCAATAAATCATTAGGTCTGGCCAGTGGAAACCAGGGCTATCCACTGAATCCAGGGTTGACTCGATATGGAGATATCAATGAAAGCCTTTGTTTTGTCCACCGCAGCAAATTAGACACGCCAGTGTGCTCGGTTAATGTACACACTGCAATCTTCCCTGACCTATACAGGCTGAATTTAGCACTTGGGATTTCTCATAAAGCAGAAGTTTCATTCCAGTTGGCTACACAGAGTGAATGTGGCCCAGATGATAGGATGGCTAGAAAGGCCATCAGCTGGAATGAAACTAATCTGTTCAATGAGACAGCAGTGTTGTCACACAGCTACTGAAATAACACAGAGTTCAGCACATTTAGAGTGAACTAGCCTGTATTTAACCAGCTGTAAACATTGCTCAAAAACATTAAAAAAGAAAAAACTTTCACTCCGGTTGACCTTTGACCTTGTTTATATTGCTCTGGATAAAACTCTGAAACAGGGACAGGCCAGCGGCCAGTAAAATGGACCGTGCCTGCATTTTACACACCGAGAGCAGTGGCACTCTGGGGACAAAGTGGAGGGGACCTTTTAGGAGGTGACAATGACAGGAGAGGTTGGATGAGGTCACGGTGGTTTGATACCATCCTATTGAGGCCTTAATTGCTCATAGAGAGGCTATAGGGGCCTTCTGTGCATCCACTGTGAAAGGACTGAGCAAGGGAAGGTAATTTATGACTGGCAGGGTGAGGTTACAGGGGGAGCGTCCCCTTAAAAGCGAGGTATGCATGCCTGGTCCCTCTCCTGAGCTTGAGTGGCTCAATAGATGGCAATTGAGCTACTTGGGAGGTGGACTTTGTGGTCTCTTTCTCTTTCCCACTCTCTCATTCTTTCTGTCTTTCTCTAACTCTCTAACTCTGCTCGGCTGCTCCCTCCCATGTCCTAGATCAGCTCATCTGGGTGTGCTGCGGCAGGATATCAATCTTAATGAAGCTGCCAGGCCAGTGTCGTATCAACTTTAGACTACAGGCCTTGATAAGCATACCAATTCTCTGTAACAATACCCAGGGTAATAACCAGGACAATAAGGTCTCACAAAGGATGGAGTGTGGAGACATCTGAATTTTATGGGTGCCGTGTGTATGTATGTGTGTGTGTGAGAGAGAGGGCACATAAATTGTCTGTCAATGTGTGTGTGTGTGTGTGTGTGTGAAGAAAAAAGGCATGTGTTTAAAACCGAACACGAACATACATGGTTCATGTGCATGATACAAAGTATGAAGAGTTCTGACTCACTCAAATCATGTGTCGCACATGTTAGATTCACACCAAAGCAAGACCACATATGAGACGCAGAGTCATACAGTAGTATGGTTCCAGAGAGTTTTAGCCATGCCTCACTCAAATTTTAAAGCCATTTAAACTTTGTTGCATAAGCCACAGGTCACTCAGAGAATATCCTCCGGTGCAGAAGAGCTATTAGGCCTCCCTCATCATTCAGCTTCCCAGTCATGTCTCTGAGATGAGTCAAATGTTGTGTTTACAGTAGGGTTTTATCTCCACAGCCAGATAGGTCTAGAGTGGGGAACGTGGGCGCCTGCCTGCTGGCTGCTTCTGGTTTGGAGGGCGTTGGAGGACAATGTGTGACTGTGTGACTGTATGTCTGTTTGTATCTGGGGGGTTTGGTCACATGAGGCCAAGATGAACGCCTGTGGTCTTTAATTTATTGTGGTGGGTTTATGTGGCTGTGACTATCGCACACATTAGCAACATTACTCTGCTTTCATCTGCAGCGTTTCTCGTGGATTAAAATGAGAAGGGGGGGAAAAAAAAGATGCTAACCGCAAACTTATTTAGGAGGGATGGAGGGAGGGGGGGGATTTCCACTTCCTCGCAAGGGCAGGCAGACATGTGGTTGGACGTTTGATGTCAGCCTCAAGGAATTTGTTTGCACAAATGGCTTGTATGCAGACTGTATTGATGTAACTCAGCTTTGCTGAGTTATCTTGCATCACCTTCTTGGTCTCATCCAATCACAGGCAGCATTGTTGGAATTCTTAAAAAATGTAGGTGCCAAATAGGAATGTTACTTTTGGTTAATTTTGCTTTCAGTAGCAACACATCCATCAACCAGTAACTAACAGGTTAATTTATAAGGAAAAAAAGGCCTTCCTTTTGGTCCTCCATTGACTCAGCTTGAGCTTTAGCACTGCATTTCAAAACACTGTTCATTTAGAGGTGGTGACATTTTAATGTTGTGTGATGTAAATGTTTTGCCTTTTATTTTCTGTTGACTTTGCTGACCGACAGCTGACTAACATGTGGAGACAAAGTGCCCACTGGCCAACCTCTAGTCTCCACTGGTAAGCTAACATTAGCCTTGGCTGCTCTGCACCGTGCACTACCCAGGTCAGGTGAGAGCTAAGTTGAAGAGCAGCAGAATCAACCTATAGATCGACATGCCTAACCAGTCAAATACCAATTTAACTGTTAACTGTTGACGTCCCTGCTGCTAAATCTGGTCATGACCATGTTTTCCATATCCATTTACATTGCCATCCAGAGGCATGCCTGCAAATAATCCACCGCACATCAGAGGTGAACACGAAGACACTCTTCTTGGTTTATTGTGGATAGATTAAAAAGATAAATCCTACAGAGAGCAGACGGAGGGGGGGGTCACTCAGGAGCTTTAACAGACCAAGAAATGTGATGATGCCTCTTGATTCATCCCCCAGATAAGAGCTATAGAGGCGACAGACGAAGCTCGGTTGTCACAGGTGGAGTTTTGAATGGCAGGCCCATTCTCTCCTGTGAAGGCTTTTCTGTTGGAGCTCAAAAGAGCTAATTAAAAGAGACTATGGACCAGCCTACAGGGTGTTTCTCATTACAGTCACATAGTAGAGAATAGGCCCTAACCTGAACTTCCACAGGTTAAACATATGCTGGTAACAAATCACTAGCACAACCTTGGAGGCTCGTGGCTCTTCTTCCTCATCTGTTTGACACTGATAAAGAAACAATAAACACATCCATTCGATACGCTTACAGAAGCACTTCACACATTTATATGATCAATTGGAAGATGAGTAACATGGGGAGAGCATTTCATCCCGCGCGTTCTGAATCTGTGAGATCAGCTGTTGCAGTTCACGGCGTGGACAGTCTGGCTCAGCTGGACATATGAGATATTTATAGATCCAGGTTCCCTGTGGATTGGTTGTCTGGTGGGTTGTTCCTTATTGATCTGATTTTCAGGAAACAAACACACCGCAGGTCAGACATCCACGCACACCTTGGGAATGAGGAAACGTTGTATACAGGTATAGGGCGAGTGGCACAGGGGAAAAAGCAGCAGCACATGGGTACAGTATATTTGATTTGGATTCAGTGTGCGATGCTCAGAGGGCTAGAGGGCTGACATTCAAATTAGGGTTTGGAAGCAGAGATTTAAGACGAGATAAATTACAGCCCTCTGAGCAGCTGAATGTCCCGCGCATTGCTCTTCTCGTTTCTCTCTTTTGTCTCTACTCATCTCTGGGGGCCCATCTTCCAATGTGGGTGTAAGGTGGCACCATGTTGCATTTTAATTTCTCTTGTTTTTAGGCAGCAGACCCCATCACTGTCAATGCCCCAAATAATAACGTTTTATTGGTGCGTACGGCGCGGCTCGCTGATGCTACTCAGCCATTAAGATGAGGTAGGGACAGAGAAAGAGAAAGAGAGAAAGAAAGGCCCCGGTGCCCCCGCTGCTATAATTTAGGGCACTCTTATCCATGCCATCAGCTCAGATTGTAATTCAAGAAGCAACAGTGTGGAGGGCCTAGTCCTTTTTTATGCACAGCCATTATTGGGGCGGTGAGATACAGTAGTGGCTTTTAGCACAGGAGAGGCCAGACATAGATGGGTCGTCCAAGTGTTTTACAATTGAATGTGCTAAACCGCTGCCACCATGCAGCCACACAGGCAGCCAAGGATGGGCCCTGATTCAGGTCTTTCTCTCCCCCTCCCGCTGTCCTCTGCTCTGGGCCTCAGTGATGGGCAGAGAGGACCGGGCTGTTATCCCCTCTGGTAATTACCACCATTAAAGCTAATCCTGGTCCAATTCAGGCTGCTTTTGTTTTGAGCTTTATCTCTTCAGTGCTGGAGAGTTTCTCCTTTCAGAGGAGCACACAAAGACACAGTTTTTAGAGTTGGTAATTATCTGTTTTATCCCCTCTGCTGGGAATAGGTTGAAAAATACTCGAGATGGACAGGAGCATATCTGCTCTCTCTTTCCCCTCACACCGCCTCTATCCATCTTTCTCCTGCACTCTCGCAATCTCTCACCTCTTTCTCTTTCGCCCCTTTTTTTCCATTTAGGATGACAAAAAATATAATTGTTAAATTCGGTGCTGGATGTTATTGAGAGATTAACGAGATTGAGCGTGAATTTATCAATCTCTGTGACAACACTGCGATAAATGTAATTATATTCGGTACTTATTAGCACGATGGTAATGCTGGCCCCTAATTTTCCGCTGTAATTGCGGCTCTATTTTTACGAGGTGTTAACTGCTATTAATCACATTGATGATTCAGTAAATGTAGCGCAAAGATTTCCATTCAATTCCATTTCCTCTGACCTATCTCTCAGCAGATCTGTCTCTTATCAAAGGAATAAAAGATCATTGTTACATAAAAGAGGAGAGAGAGAAAGAAGGAGCTCTTTCCATGCAGAACCCGTTTTAATGGATTTTTTTTTTTTCATCCTTTTCCCCAAATCAAACTCAGTGTCATAATTTTCAATTTGCCAGTTTTCACTGACACCATTTTTTTTCCCTTTTTTATTTTATGAGCTGGCAAATTGTCAACTGTCAAAGTTAAAGTGGCATCCTGCAGTTAGAAATAGACTGGTCCTGGGTTAAGAATAATATCTGACTGATGAATGTGCTGTGTGTGTGTGATGGAAGGGCTGTTACACTAATCAGTGTGAGTATTGTGATACCATGTCTTGTGCACCGTGTTAATGCCGGTAACAGTATTCTAGCCATCATACTAGTTGGCTATCACACATACACACACACACACTGGTCTTCTTCCCCTATATGAGAGGACTGGCTGCCTGTGCACATCTTTAATAAGCACCATCTGACTACTAGAATCAACAACAGAGTTGGTGTGATAGGCAGCATGAATCCAAATGCCCTTGTTATATCCAGCAGCACACTCCGCCAGCTTTCCTCCAGCATGTCACCACTTTGTTTCAGTTGCCCACTCACAGCTCGTCTTCACTCCAGATGGCGCTTCACTTCCTGGTCCCGGGCCTGCTGTGCTGGGACCTCCTCTGATTGGCCGGCCCACCTGCTCCCCCGCTGCCCGAGAGATGATTGACAAGTGCCTTCCCCAAACAGAGGCCCTGCTGCTGCTGACATTCTGTTGTTGAGTGACAGCCCCCATGGTGTTGGGCTCCCCGCAGATGATTCTGGGCATGACATCATTAGTTTCTCTCTATCAAACAGCTGTTCCTGATTCCTGGTGTTCATAAAATCAGGCGTCTGATTCTACAGAGTGTCAATAACATAAATTAGGCGTTGCATGTGGCGCACAAATCAAAACTAGCTGAATGCGTTGCATGTTTGTTGAAGTGGTAAATCAAGGCTCGATTTCAGAACATAACCTTATCCATTTGAAACAAATTACAGGGATGAAGCAACAAATTTATTTTTATCTGTTGCCATCATACTGCTAAAACCCCCCAGCTCATTTTACTTGTGCAACAGGTGACAAGTGAAACCCTCTACATGATACTGTCATCATAAACTACACTAAAAATATTTATTATCTTTTACTTTTTTCCCACTTTATCTGAGAAATAAGTATTTAAGGCCCAGGCACAGCCAAAAAGTTGTACTTGAACACACTGCAGAGACTAGCATCTAACTTTTTGCACCTGCATGAGTGGAGATAACTCTCCATACCAGCAGGTGGCGGCAGACTGTATATGCCATTCAATAAAGGAACTGAAAGACTGATGGGACGGATTCAAGATGCTAGTTAGCCAGTTAGCACATTACCAACACAACCTGATGTTTAAAGAGCAAATTATATTTACACACACAATTAAAAACTGTCTCCGCTAAAGAGCTCAGTGGCTAAAAAAAATAAGTTTACCAAACATAAAAATCTGTTTCAGTTTCACTCTCTCTTGACGCAAGATGTTTGTTTCTTTTCCTCACTTCCGTTTTTCTTGTCTACGGAGCTCAACTGCCAGTCAGAGAGATTTCATTCACCGACGAGCTCTGCCGTGTACGACGCTAATTCAACATGCTAGATCGGCTGAAAAAAAAAGCCAACAAGGGCCAACAAGGGCCAGCAAGGGCCAGCAAGGGCCAACGGTGCGGGATTTTGCCAAGTAGGACATGCTCCTGCATCATCATCATCCCACATCACTTTCCCGGACCAAAATTGGGTTCAAGCAATCACAGCCCTCTGACATCATCAGTGTGCTGCTCCTGTGCTTCTTTGACAATTTCTTTGTGCTTCTTCTGAGCTGGTTTTCCAAATTAAAGTTAGCACAATTGAACAAAATCCTCAGTAACACTTAACAAAATTCCTTTTGAGCTGCTACAAGATTAGCGAGTTAGCTTGCTTTTTAGGTAGGCTGTGAAAATGTGTTAATAGAAGGTATTTTCAACTGAAAAATAATATCCTTAATCTTTGTTTGTACCTACTTAGCAAGCTAACTCGTTTTTGGTCAGTGTAACTGAGGATTTTGTTCAATTGTACTAACTTCAATTTGGAAAACTTTGGAGGCAAAAAGGAACTTTGAAAAAATCGCATGTGCAGTACATTGATGATGTCACGGGGCTGTGATTGGTTGATCGCAATGTTGGTCCAGGAACACAGTGTGGGATGTTGATCCAGGAGCATGTCCTACTGCGCAAAATCACGTTGTGCGTCAAAACTAGGGTGACGCTGACAGACAGCTGACCATCACCTTGGTGTGTCAGGGCCCTCACATGAATGAGCAGTTCTTCAGTTGCTCACAGAGAAACAAGCGATCTACAGTTCCATGATAAGGCAAACTCAGGCTCAAACGTTTTTGTATTTTTTTGCAATATAAGAACATACAACCTCAAAAATTAGCGTCATCTCAGCAGGCTATTTATTGCAGGGCTTTTGTAACATGTTACAGTGCATTACGTTGTACAGGGGTTTCTGTTTTCCTGGTCACTGTGTGTATATGTAGCTCAAAGCTTCTGTCAGGCTGTTCTTTCCCCTGTAAAGAAGGAATAAGGGAATGCCACCTGTGCTGACAGCGTCGGCTGACGAGGCTGAGTGACAGGAAGAGGGCTAAGTGGTCAGACCATTGGAGGGCCATGGCAGCACGGTCCTCAAGCCTCAGCCAGATGGTAGGCTTCAGGTGCGTGTGTGTGTGTGTGTGTATGTGTGCGGCTCAGGGATCTCTGGAAAGGAAGGAAAGCAGACATCAGTGTCTGTGTATCTCCGAGGAGCAGTCTACACAGGTAGCTAATGGATACGCTGCCTCAGACACCCGAGGGCATCCTCGGGCAATGCACTGGCACGGCGCCAGCAGGAATCAAACTTGTCATCATTCAGGCCACAGGCAGAGGTAGGCATAAGGAGAGTATTTAGGTTTTTTATCTTATTTTATTATTTTTGTATTTTTTTGGGCTTTAGTTGGAGGCAGAGATGTCGTGGATACTGTCCCTTTCCTAGAAGGAGAAAAATAGATAATAGATAAATAAATAAATTTGGGATTTTTTTTTCTCAGCCATCATCCACTTCAGGCAGACCCTACACAAGCCCTGAAAACACAAATTATTCCAATTTGCAGGGCCAGCCTCGAGCACTGGTGTCTGTTTTGCAAGCTAACCGAGGCCATTCCAGTGTGTCTAATTATTGAATCCATTTTGACAAGAGGAGACTTTATTTTATGTTGTTGTCACCTCATTGCAGACAACTTGTGACCACGAGGCATTTGAATTGTTATGGTGTTAGTGTATGTGTTTTTTCCACTTCTCTAAATCTGATTATAAAGTATGTTTCTTATTCTGCCGAGATTAGCCATCTGGCTGTGGGATGCAGGGAGGGAATCTCTCTTGCTTGTTAGTGACTGGCTTTCACAGCTCTCCCTCTGCTGAGTTTAAAGCTTGCTGAGTGACACCGCTGCCCACTCACACAGACAAAAATACCCCGCTAACTGGATGGCATATGTGAGACATTCACCACAGGGTACAGCTCTGTGTGTGCCTGTGTGTGTACAACAGAAAGACAGACCGTGGGTGAATGAAAAAGAGAGACGGCGAGAAAACAGACAGAAAAGTGTCTTTTTTTCCCCCCTTTTCCGTAGACTAATACCTTGTCAATTGGGATGCGGGGGAGAGGGGGAATTAACTTACATGCTCAGGAAACGTGGCCGATGGCTTTCCTAGATAAACTGAACCCCCAAGCAAAAGTCCAGGACATCTTTCCCTCAGAGGGTTATGTGGGAAAGTGTGAATATTTGTCCAAACGTGGCGCTGAAAGCCATGAGTAGCGAGCACATGTGGGAAAGGTGGGCTGAAATATGTTGGACAAATTGGACTTTGTCAGCTGTGCCTGCTAAGCCCTTCAGATGGATCTAATTGAACCTGACGTGGCTTTACTTCTGCGGCTTCCTCTCTGGCTCGGCCTCTATTTGTCTTCTCACTCATGTTATAGTCGTTAGCCATGTTCGTCTCATTGTCCTGCTGTGCTGCTAAAACACACAGCCACTTAATAAAGCCTTCATTGTGAGTGATACAGTAGCACCTCTATGATCGAAAATAAATTGTCTTTTTTACTGGAAGGTGTGAAGCTCCGCTGGAAAGTGTGAAATCTCCACAAATACTGGTGGAATTAGCTGAGCCAATTTATTGCCACAATGAAGGATTCATTTGGCTGTCATCATATTTTGAGTCTTTTTTACGCTATGTTTCTCAGGCAGGGAAATTTCTTTTTTTTATTGCCAATCTGAAATCAAAACACAGAGTTGTTCTTTTTCAGGAGTGTGCGAAAACCTACATTCATACAGGCCCAGAAGACACAAAAACTCAAAGAGGTGCCATTTAAAGGGGAACACCATCTGAATTAAGACTTCAAATATATATTATGTCCATGGCCTAGGAATGTTAAGTCAATATTTGTGAACATAAGCCACTCTCTGTCGAAGCCAGGAACCAGAGGAGTACGTCTCAAACTTGTGATGTCATTGGTGTCCATTTTCTGTCTCAGTTTTGAAACAGCAAATCTACTTATATAGACCGAAATTTAACCTTTATTTAACAAGGAAGTCCCATAGAGATTTAAATCTCTTTTACAACAGAGACCTGGCCGAGGTAGCAGCCAATCAAAACACATTTAAAATGCAACAAATACAACATATAAAACAAAAATCCACAATAAAACAACAACTATTCGAACATAGTGGCCTCTCAAGAAAAACAAGCACATGTCTCTGTCACCACATTCGTCATGATGCCCTTAAATTAATCGATGGATGTAAGTGTTTCTAATTCTTCCATGTCCAAGCTACATAGTAAATGTAGTTTTCCCCAGATCTGTTAAAGCCCAGGGTAAATTAAAATGGATGTTTGTCCAATATTGCTTTATGGATAAAAATGTACCAGTGTTTTTGCATGCGAGTGGTCAGTGACATCCAACCCATCAAATCATAAAGAATGCAGTGATGAGTAAGTGACTTTGCATTTGTAATCAAACGTAGAGATGCATGGTACACTGAATCAAGGTTATGTAAAATGGAGGAGATTGCATGAATGTACAATTTGTCACCGTCATCAATTACCTTGACATCATACTAACAACAACAGTCACTTCTGGGAAGACAACTGGCAACTGATTTGAATCACAGAGATGTAAAATTGGCAAACTGGATTATTTTTGTTGCTATTTTCAGCCATAACTGTAACATTTAAAGATATATAGATAAACACAGTGGTCCACCCCTACCGTGTTGCTTTGCTAGCATCTTTGATTGACCAAATCTAGCGGCACAAAAGCTAAACAATGCACTGCTGTGAGTGAGGGCTGCAACAAACTGTATTTTAGCCACTTAAAAGTCCAGATTTGTTTAAATGTACAATAATTTTAGAACATTTTTTTCCGCTCTACCTTACACACTAACCAATCAAGGTAGCGGTAGACAAGCAACTCCCGGGTTCTGCCAAGTAAAATTACTGTTTTTGTTAATGTTAATAGAGTCTAGAAAAAGCTGTTTGATGGCAATTTAAAGCGGTAAAAATATTCTAGTAAAAGCGTGTACTTGACTGTGATCAAATATTTATTAAGAGTACCCGTTATGCGTGACAGATAGTATTAAATTTTACAAAAATTGATGAGCATAACATTGATCTATGAAATCAGAAAAAACCCAAGAAACCAAACAAACTGATTTGGATTTGAGAGAGTTGTTCATGTTTACTGTTATTTTTGGACTGTCTAAGACCATAGGAATAACATGTATGATTTTTGAAAATGGGTGTATGTCCCCTTTAATTTCAAAACATACCTTTGATTAAATCATAATGTCAACAAACTGGTAAAAGGGAAACAGCTTTCAACAGGGGGCGCCACGCTGTAAATCCAAACTAAAGCTACTGTACAGCAGAGTAAAGGGAGGAAATGCTCACAGGAGGCAGCTGGTTTATTCAAACACACACGTATATACACACACACACACACACACACACACACACACACACTCACACACACACACTCAAACACACACACACAAGCCATTCAGTGCCTGCTAAGAGTTAAAAACAAGTCACCTCTCTGACATTTACGCAGGGCTGCTGCTTCTTTTCAGATGCACTGTGGGATATGACAATACCCGCGGCAGGAGAGGCATTGAAAGGACTTCTGGGGAGACAGGAAGCCTCCACTAGCATGGTGCACCTGGACTACCTAAACAACCAGCACAAAAAGACCCACTTGATTGAGTGAATGTGGGAGGACAATGAGCACAATAAAATAAATGGAGTGGTGAAACAATGCCAAATGATGTCACATGGCAGTCAACTGGACCCCTGCCACAGTGCTGGTTTGCTTGGCCTGTGCTGCCTGTTACAAGTCACTTACTCTGTACCTTGTTTATGCTCCAATTTCCCCCACTACAGTGTACCATTTTCCAAATCTAGATTTTCTCTCCTTTTTTTTTTTTTTTTTTTTTTTTTTAACTCCCCCCGGCTGAAAAGGCACAGTGAGTGAATAGGCTTTAATTCTTGCTGTTTGGATGGCTTACCGATGCAATTTTTCAAAACACACTTCACAGATACTACTGGTGCCATCAAAGACCCCCAGAGGAACATTAGCATAGAGGAGTGTTTATACTTTGCATTGATAGTCCATTTACTCTGGCAAACATCAAAGAGCAGAATATCAGCTTTGTTGAATGCCATTTACTCTGGCATGAGATGTTTTGATGAAACAAGCTGGATCTCCATGCCTCTTCTCCACTGACAGAGGACTGTGGCGAAATTATAAGGGCTGCGGCTACAAAACAACATAATCAAATAAATAAAAAGGAAGTTGACATCCTTGGGTGATAAAGATTCACTTTTGCCCATTAGAAAGAAAAATCCCACACAGAGAAAGAGCTTAAAATATCCTTTTCTGTGCACTTCACTAATGCCGTATTATAAAGAACATTATTCATAGCCAACATTGACTAACATATGCCAACACCGCACTAACATACTAATCCTCATGCAGCTGCTAATCACTGCAGCCACATTCTCAGCACTTAGTTGTTCTGCGTCCAGGTTGGCTGATTTGATGAGTATCAGATAGCCCAGACCTAAGCTTCCTGTGTTGCCTCTCCATTTGGTTCCCATTTAACCTGTCTCACAGCCAATAAAAGACCTAGTCAATTACAACAAACCGGGAACTTCATATGCAGGAAATAGGCCAATTACATTAAACCCGGAGAGCTCCTGCAGCCGGTGAGCGAGGGGTTAAAAGGAAGGGGAAAAAAAAGAAGAGAAAAAAAAGATATATGTAAAGAGGCAGGGAGTCAAGCGGGAACGGCAGCAGTTTTGGGTTTCAATCTGCCAGTTAATCTTCAAACAGCAAGCTGGCAGTGTGCTGGTCACTGATAAAGGCCCTGGTCTGTCATCACACAGCCTCACCTCCAGTCACTCAGCCCTCCTGTCAGGACGTCATCTGGAATCTGGGAAACAGCTAAGGGCAAGGAGAGAAAGGCCACAGAGAGACGGCGGGTGGAGGGGAGGATCTGGTGTTTGTGTGTTTGCATGCATGCGTCCGCTCAGCTCCCTCTCTGTCTGTGGTGTTTGTGTCTACGCAAGCCCGCCTGTCTGTATATAAATGTGCTGTTTTTGCTCGCACATGTCTGTGGCACGACCCCTGTCCAGAGACCCCCCCCCTCCCCTCTGCACCCCCCCTGCCTTTCTCAACACGCACACACTCACACATATACATACCCGCAGCTCGGGTCTGAGTCGTAAAATCAAACGCTGATTGTGTGATCATGGGTAATTGTGTGAGGAGAGCCCATAAAGTCTAAAAAGAGGGTGTATTAGTGTTTTGTGGCTGTGTTTTATGGGAAGGTGCGCTTTTACGTCTGGGGATGGCTGTGCTGAAAGGTGAGAAGGGGAGGTATCAAAGAGCTGACTTTGTTGTTTAAAGGCAGTCCCCCTGAGGTAGACTGCTGCTGAAAGACAATGTTTACTGCCTGCTGATTGACACTGTAAAGGCACCCAGACGGCACTGAAGAACTAATTGGATATGGCAGAAAGAGTCACCCGTCTTGATGTCTGTAGAACTTCATTATTAATTTTGACACAAGATGATTTAAGGTTCACACATCTGATTTGGAGAACTTAATTCATCCGGCAAACATTATTCGAAACATGAATTGCTGCAATAATTGTGCTGAGTGACACCTCTAAAGATGCTTAATTTCTCCTCAGTACTTGCTGTAAAATAGAAAAAAGGCAGGTTTTTCTGCAGTTTGACTCTCAAGTAATGTACTAATATTGCTTTATTTATGTCAGTTGTACTCTTTATTGATGTCATATGATCTTCATATATGAGGGCAGTGCTGGACCTAGCAAATCTGGCACCTCACCCCCCACAGTATACATACATACTCCTGCTGAGACCCTGTGTCCTCATATGAGGACATTACATTTTGGGTTTCCTGGATGGTAAACATAGGTGTGAATGTGAGTGTGAATGGTTGTCTGTCTCTATGTGTCAGCCCTGTGATAGTCTGGCGACCTGTCCAGGGTGTACCCCGCCTCTCGCACAATGTCAGCTGGGATAGGCTCCAGGCCCCCCAGTAACCCCCAACTGGATAAGCTGTGACGGAAAATGACTGAATGAATGGACTGTCTACTTTATTCTTGACACTTAGGCCTGTTGTCCTCGTTTGTGGACATTTTTTTTGTGCCACCTAGTGGTAGTAAGACCACAATACACTAATGTAACCATGTAAAAACAAGGATAGAACAGGATAGAAACTTCTTTCTTGTATCATAAATACCATTTGTAGTTTGATATGGCAACAAATTTGACCTAATTTTAGCAACAGTAACAAGCTGAGACACTGTGAAGTAGCAAGTACTTATTTGAAGACATTGGAAATTTATCATCAACTTGTTGAGGGACACTGGGACTTTATTATTGTCTCATTTGAGGACATATTTGAGGATATATGTTAGGCAAGTTAGCTAACAAAAAATAATAATAACAAACAATAAAATGATGCTTTTGCCTTTTTATTTTCTCTTACTCTAATGCTCTCCATATGCACTACACTCCACCATACTCATCAATGCTCTAGCATGTTCTGATTTGTGATCACTCACTAATGAACACATTAAGTTGAACTGCATTGCCAAGGATAGTGATGGTGGTGGTACTCCTACTACAAATCCACCATTTGCATTAGATCTTTGGATAATTTTTCCCTTATGTTCCCTTATGTTTTGCCCCACCCCCCTCTGGGTGGAACCTATGCCACCAATAGGAGGATTCGCCACTGTGATCAATACATTCTCCATCGCAGTTCTTTGTATTCGTTAGCATTTAATGTATGACTGTAAATACAAGCTACAGAACCACAGGCTGTGACGAAGGTGAAAAAACACTTGAGCTAAACTCACATTGCTGATTTATAGCTTGTGTGTGTGTGTGTGTGTGTGTGTGTGTGTGTGTGTGTGTGTGTGTGTGTGTGTGTGTGTGTGTGAGTAATAATACAAAATTATTACTGCTTCTTCTAATTATTACACCTAATAATGATGTTTTTGTATCTTTCTCCCTGTAATCTTCCTTTCATACGCAGCTGAATGGATGCTTTTATGTCTGTAGCTCGCTGCTTATACATGTAGCCCATTTGCATTCAGTCAAGATTAGTTGCTTATCCTTGCTCTGTGACCTCCAGCGTAAACATTAATTGTGTGATACTTTTAGTACCGATCAGGTATGGGCTCTTCAAAACATGGTGCAGCATGTACAAATGATTTATTTACTCAAACCAAGGTTGCTCGATGTGTGTTCTCTTTGTAATCTCTTGCTGTACATATACAAATGGACCATTGGCAGGGGGTGGGATAAAGGCTGATTTACTGTGTAAGGTCTTGAAGTGATGCCATGCTGCCACAGGAAGAATGAGTGACCTAGGACTTTGAATATTGAGTGCTGTTTGTGTATTCACATGCATGTGTACATCTAAGGTGTAGATTTATATGTATGCTCTGCTGTAGCTTAAAAGGTCATCATTTGAGACAGTTTTAAAATGTATTTTTTAAAAGAGTAAACATGTTTAGATTCTGCATCCAGTGCTTCAGAATCTGCTACTTCTACACAGTTACCTGTCTAAAGTCAGTATTGTTCTTTGGATGTCATTTCCCTCATAAGGTCCCAATCAGACAGAGCGCATTTGCAGTGCTCTTTTCAGCTTGCTTCGCCTTTTTTTTTTTTTAAAGATTTGCTAGGCAACCACCAAATCGCAGGTCCCTAGCTTAACGACTATTTTGTATGAAGTAAACTCAGATCTGCACCTAAAATCTGCATAAAAATGGACAGCCATGTGGGTACATGAGACCCTCAGAAAGAGGAAAAGTAACAGGGGGTACCACTCGCTGGTCCAGGGGCTTCGCCTGCATGATGGTTGGTTAAAGGCCTTTTTTTAGGATGAGTCAGGGACAGTTCGACAATCTGTTTTCAATCGTTTGGCCTAATTGACCCTTCACTAAGTCCCGCCCCCGAAAGCAGACTGGGTCCGAAAACAACACAGCTGTGCTCCATTGACTCTAATGCAATTGTTTCAGATTTCCTTCATTTTCAGGCTGGTTTTGTGGATTTGGAGCTAAATGTTGTGCCTGGGGCACGTCGTGTATTAAAGATATACGTTTCTTCCCTGTTCCAAAACCAAAATCAAACCCTGAAAAGTGTAGGGTTAGCTAGCTAGCTACTGAAGATATAGCCTACTGAATGTATACACATGCTGCTTTTGCTTTGTAATGATTATAACAGTGAAAAAAAGACCGACCCTGCTGCACAGGAACCAGTGAAGGGAAGCAGGGAAACTTTCCTGATATTCAACCAGCTGTGTGCGCAGATGAACGTTGTTTGACTTCCCCGGAGATCCCTGCTCATCCGGCGGTGGAGGTCCAGGTGCTGGCAGCAGCATAGGGGTGAAGCCAAACACTGTTCATCTGCACACACTGTGATGCCACACAGCTGGTTCAACATTGGCAAAGTTTCCCTTTATATTAATTGTCTTCTGTGTCGATCAGCAGTGATGTGGTGGTTCACTTTTACACTGTGATCTGTAGCCTATAGTTGGGCTTTAGCTTCTAACTATCTTTGTCTTTTTAACCTGTTGTTGCTGCTGAGTCAGTTTGACATCCTGGATATATCCTTCAAACACAGACTGTAGACCCCTCTGTCTGCTTCTCTCTGGAATCACTGTTTCATTTTTCCAAAAATATGATAATATATCTTCAGGGAGTGCAGTTAGTTACAGTGTGGGCTCCATGCTTACTCCAGCAGCTTGTTGGACCATCACAAAGTGGCGGGGCTTAGCGAAGGGTCAGTTAGAGTTGGTACAAGAGCCTGTGTCCACAGAGTGACAGGAAGCAGTTGGGGTGACAATTTGTTTAGATAGGTCTTGTTGTAAAGTTGGCTAACATTAGCTTCACACAAACCATGTGTGCTACTTGATGTTGTTACCCCCACCACAGAAGGTCGCCTCTCAATTCATCTGATCGAACAATGGGAAAAAACGGCATTGACGTCAGGTGCTTTTCCGCACTAAGTTGAATTTTTTTCACCTTGAGGCATTCAGGGCGCTCCTACAAAAATGTGAGGCACTCAGCATCGCAAAAGCAGCAAGCAAAATGCTTCACTGTGATTGAAAACCATTACAAAAAGCCACCGTAGGCTGCTAAAATACACTCTGTCTGATCGGGGCCCTAATACACAGAAATATCCTTCTGTGTACCCATGTGTGTCTTCTCTGCACCTCCTAAATCACAGACTGTGATCTGAAATAAGCTCCAAGATTACCCTGAAACCTTGAGTCCAGACCCATGTCAAATCATTGGCATAACTAGACACAAACAAATCTCTTGTCATTTCGCTGTGCTGTTCTGCCTGCAGCACAGACCCGCGGTTCACTTTCTGATTAGTTCACTTTATGGCAGTGCATTCAGACAACGTCCTGTGATGTCCTTTTTTTTTTTCTCCCTTCCTCTGTAAGCTCCTAGATCATTTCCAGGCCCCGCATCCAATAATATTTGGTCGAGCATACATACATGCTGGCATAGTGAGGTGAGTCAGTCAGTCAATCTTTCATTAGGCTTGAGGTGAACAGGGTCACACGCCACTCCTTCACAGCCCAAGACAAGCAGCACATCTGCTACGGGGTTGATGCTTGGAATGATAATGCCTCCTTCTCCTCTTATTTCTTGTCTTTCCTTCCTTCTCTCCCTCCCCTGCTTTCTATCTGTCTGTCTCTTCCTCCGTCTATCTATCTCCTCTCATCAGGAGGCTACTGTGGAATAGCGCAGCAGCATTGTGTGGGAGGTGATTACGTGTGATCTGCCGACTCAGACTTGACCTTTTCCATGTTATCCCTCAGATTGAAACCAACACTCATGGACTCGCCTCCTCCTATGCCTCTGCTCTGTTCATGTTACTTTTTTTTTTTTGCTGTTGCTTTAATGTTTCATACATATATCGCAGAGAAGGGACTTCTGACCACATGCCTGCAGTAATTGCTCTGCTCCAGTAGCATTCCATGGCAGGTTTGTGGTTTTCTCTGTGTGAGCATGAAGGTCTGTGTGCACCATTTTAGCCACTTAAGACTATAATTACAGGTGTGGCCATTTTGAGTGGACTATAAAATGAATATAAGATCTTAAATTGCAGACTTATGTAATAGGGGCTAAATGGTTTGAACACAGAGACATTAAGAAAGGTGTTTTATAAAAGTGGCCTATTTTTATCAGTTCAGTTTATTTTCTGCAGCTGTTTTAAGGAACTTCGTTTATGGATTTGGTTTTTGTGTGAAACCAGCAAAGCAGCATTTACATGACAAGAGTGAAGAGATGAGAGTAATTCTGAATTTGAGTTGTTAGCATAATTCAGACGGTTTGTTCAATTTTAACTGCAAAGTCCATTGTTCTTTGTGCCGCTTCACCATCCGAAGCAAATGAGACCAACTTGTGTGCAATTTACTCTGTTGTCACGTAGAGATGGTGAACATACCTCTCTCTCTCTCCCTCTCTTTCTGTGAGCTTTGCTGTCGCAGCAGTTGCTGTCAGTTTGAGCGGTGCCTGCCCCCAAATATAATAGGGTTTTCTTGACTGCCTCCCCAGGGATTGACTGGCGGTGAAGAATTCACCATGGCTCATTTGGAGCAGTGCAGGGACGGGCTTCATAAAAAACTAGCTCCTCCATGTCTCCAGGCAGTTCTGTGGCATTCCAAAGAAGGTGTTAGTTTCACTGATAATGCTTTCATGGATAGACAGCGCTTGGGTTTACCATGTTGTCCAATGTCTCAGGCTCTGTCTGCGGCGCATGATGTCACAAGGCTCAGGAATGAGACTGTGGCGTGTTGATGGTGACGGTTCAAAGACTGCACGTCATGTAAATGAGGTGTCTATTAAAAGCACCATAGATCTCAAGCGCTGATAAATGACTGTCGCTGCTACACTGCTTTTTACAATTGCCACAAAGGTCACGATCAGTTTGAAGACAATACCCACAATACTGTGTAGATTAAAACCATTGTTGGTCGCTGCCATTGTTTCTCCTGTACATACTTGCCATCATGAAATCCATCCTTAATGTGATTTATAAGTGACAGGGGAATAAAATCCGCAACCCTTATTCTAGTCTTGAAGATCAGCTGAAGCTTATATGAGTCTGTGTTAGACAAATGAGGTGGGTATCTTTCAAAATTACAGCCTTTTTTAGCACCAAAAATCTGTGTAATGTTTACTTACTTACTTATTTTTCCATTTCCACTTACATATATGTATGGAGATGAGGTATCCGGGAGTCCATTCGTTCGTATGGGAATCTCTGATATCCAATGTCCCTGCAAAATCTGTAATATTTTGGTCTGGAATTTGCCGTATGTTAAAAACTTTTGCACTGGATTTTGGAGAGACTGTATGACAGTGTGCTCGCTTAGCTAACAGGCTATTTTCTTCAAATCAGCCGCCTGTGTTGATCGCCGAGTACGTTTGTATGACTAATAAGAACGTACTCATCTAGTTCTAACACATTGTGAATCTGAGTAATGTTATTCTGTTAAAATATGGTCATACATTATATCCAGTCTGACTGTCATCGCGACTCGTTCAGCCGTTCATACATCTGGCAGGTCCTGTTTTTGGCCCAGTAATGTTCCAAGCACATATTCTAAACTACTGGATGGAAAAAACTGAGGTTTGTGTCCATCTGTAAAGAAATACACTTCCTTGCATTGGACACTAGAGGCATCATTGTATATTTATGGATCTACGCACACCAGTCACATACATAAGTGGAAACAAGGTGTTAAGCTGCAGTGGAGAGACAGTAAGAAAAAGAGGTTATTTGAGTTAAAAACGACTGTAACTTTGGCCTCAGCTGAACTTGAGGAAAAGTATGTATGTAAAAGTATGTAAAAGTATGTAAAAGTAATCCATGTGAGCAAAACACTCAGGCTTCAGACTATTCTGAATACTCTGTTTCCAACACTGATGTCAGCTTGGACGGCCTTCTTCATATGTCATCTGCTCCAGGTACTCTACTGTAAGTGTTTACATCAGTAGCCTACACTGCTACATGTAGCTACCAGCTAACATCAGGGGAACGTAATCTTGCAGATGTTCTCCCCTATTTTGGATCACATCCATGCTGGTACGGCTTTCATTAGTGATTTAGTAGTGATTAGTGAGGCAAAGTGCTGCTATACACAGCTCTCCCCAGGGTGCCAGTACACTGCTATGTATAGCTAGAGGCTGATGTCAGGGAAACATGTTATCTTAGTTGTTGATGATGTTAATATTCCCCTTGATTTTGGAGCATATTCCTGCTGGTACCTGCTGGTACATCAGTGTTTTTCAGGGGAGAAAGTGCTGCTTTACACAGTGCTCCCCAGGGTGCAAGTACACTGCTACATATAGCTACAGGCTAACTGTCAGTGAAACATGGTATCTTGGTTGTTGATTATTTTAGTTTCCCCCTGATTTTGGATCATAGTCCTGCTGGTACATGTCCAGTTATGTTTAGATGCTTTTATCAGTGTTTTTAGGGGAGAAAGTGCTGCTATATACAGTGCTCCCCAGGGTACAAGTACACTGCTACATATAGCTACAGGCTAATGTTGGAGAAAGATGTAATCTTGGTTGCTGATGATTTTAGTTTCCGTCATATTTCTGCTTAACCATGGGCAGTTTTGGTTTAAAGTTTCAACTGATGATTTTTTTATCAGGAGAAATTGTAACTATGCACTGTCATACCCTGTTTGCAAGTAGGCCTACGCTGCTATATGTAGCTCCATGCTAACATCAGGGAAACATGTAATCTTGGTTGCCTTTGTTGTTACTTTCCTCTGATACTGGATCACATTTCTGCTGGAACACGTCTAGTTGTGTTTAGAAGCTTTTCCTGGTGATTTTGAAGGGCAGAAAGTGCTGCACACTATTTCCCCAACTGCAAGTGCACTGCTACATGTAGCGACATGCTAACGTAGGTGAAGCATGTAATCTTGGTTGTTAATGTTGTTAATTTTCCCCAGATTTTGGATCATATCTCTGCTGAAACACGTGGTTGTGTTTAGATTTTTGACCAATCGGAGTAGACTGGGAGGGAGGCTTAGAGACAGGAGCTAAAACGGAGGGTTTGAGGTTTTTGAACACTACCCAAAATACAAGTATGAACCTGAAAATGACCATAATAGTTCCCCTTAAAGGACATATTTCATAATGGCCAGTGTACACAAGAGAAAAAATTACAGTGACCAAAACTGTTTTAATGTACATATGAGACACTTGAAAAAATGTGAACCTGCCCTTTAACTGTCCTGTCTTGTAAAAAATGTTATGATAAACTACAAATCACTTTAAACACGTACATATACAGTGAATTGATATTTGATTTATCAGGCTTCCACATACCTAGTGTCTCACCTGGTGCGATATTCATCAACGGCCCACTTTCACAATTCAAACCCACATGTTCAGGCACACAATATGAACCACATACACACTCTCACACACACACACTCCGTAACCACAGGCCAGTATCTGTGGTATGAGGGGTTCTTGTTGCTAGACAGCTGCATGCCTTGGCCTCTTCACAGCGGTCGACTGAGCTCCGAGGAGCTTGACAAAGAGGCTTAAAGTCCTCCCTAAGTCTCCAGCCCCTAGGTCGTCTGCATACCCCGAGCCCAGCTCTGGAAAAGGCCTGAATGCGAGTTTAGCAGCTATGGTTACACCCCGGCAGACCCCTGCCGCCGCTCTCGCTTGCATTACCATTTTTTCCCTGGGTTGCTTCAGTCTTATAGCCCAGCAACAGGTTCCTCCGGTGCTCTCCTCTTATTTCATAACATGATGAAAGAACTGACAGACATACTGCTGCTACTGAGGGACTCTAGTTTTTCTCTCTAGCGTGTATGTGTGGGTGTGTATGAGCATGTACATCTGTATTTCTTTCTAAGCCTCATAGAGACAGTGGCGCAGACATGTTCTTTGACAGCGATTTGAATCTGCATTCTCTCTTTTTTTTTGTTTTTCTTTTGCTTTGCTGGAGATTTCTTTGGTGCGAGGGAAGAGCAGCAGCTTGCTGCGAGGTGTGTCTCTCGGCCTGGTTACCTGCTGCACTCAGAGCGCCTGTGACACAGCCTCTGTGAGGAGACTGGAGGGTCTATTATGGATATGAACAATAAATCATCACCCATATCCACCCTGTCTGGGGGCACAGACACAGCAGGGTAGATGAGGGTGAAGGGACCAGCTTGTGCATGCAGACTTGTAGACCCACACAGTAAATGCACCACATATAAAGGCGGGAGAAGGACAAATGCAGAGGCAATGAGAAACTACTGCAGGCATTTTGGTTAATGAGGGAGGTATGTGTATATGTGCATGTGTGCGTGTGTGTGTGTGTACATGTGTTCTATAGTGGACCAGTTTGTACCTGTGAGTGTGTGCGTGTGTGGGAGGCGGTATTCAATGTCGGCAGCTGGAAGTACTCAAGCTGCTGCTGCTGCAGAGAGAGAGAAGGAGAGAGAGAATGAAAGAGAAGAGACGCCTGCACAAGAAAGAGAGGCTAAGAGAGGTACCAGCACAGGCTCCCTCTTTACAGGGGCTGAGCTCTTGCAGAGTGAAAGCCCCTATAGAAAGAAAGCAGGGTCATCTCAACAGCGCAGCGGCCTCGCTCACACAAACACACACTGGCTCGCACACACACACACACACACGCTGGAGCAGAACAACACCAGGGCCAGTGTGAGTGCAGTGAGTGCACAGCAGTCCTCCTCAGGAAGCGGGCCTTGTTTAGACTTACAGCTATGTGCAAAGAATAATAAGGACTAGGACAATGTTGGTACAGACATGCAACACTCCCCCGTCAGCCTTTTATGTCTGCAGAATCTCGCTCTTCACTCGGACAGATACTCCCTTTGTGCGATATTGTAGATGAAAGAGGATTAGGCATACCTATGTTATGGTCAGTGCCGAGGCTCCCACCCGGCGATGCCAAAACAGTCAGATGAAAGATCTTGTGGTTTTTTGAAACTCACTGCAGGTATTTTGCCATGCTCCTTCTGGAAGTTATTCAAGTCCACATCCTTTCTTCCTCCCTCTTTTCAAAACTCGCCGTCTTTCCCTCTTTTTTTCCCCCCTCTTCCCTTTTTTTTCCTCGAGAAAGGTAATGGAGGGGAACCGAGTTTCTCGGCTTAGGAGTGCCAAGGCTGTGATTTTCACTGTGAAGTGTTAAAAGTTACAGTGCACAGCTGAACTTGTATATTCAAGCATTTGGCAGAGTTACAGCTTCCCAGCTAAGCCACATGTTTCAAAGGTTCAAACTTAACAGCAAAATGAACAGGTGTCTCAGACAAGGTTTCTGTTCTTCTTGGAAATATCTGTTTGTGTATGTGCTTTTGAGCGTGCACTGACCTCCTCTTCTTTCTGTCACATTAAAACAGGTCAGTCAGGCTCAGGGCCCCCTGTTTTTTTTTCTTCCCTTTAACACAGATCTTCACTGTAATGGACACCTCTAGTTTTGTGGGGAGAAATACAGCCCTGTACTTTGTGCTTCACCCTGACAGAAAAATCAGTGAATCAACCTGGCGATTTCAGTGGGTCATTCCGGAAGATTCTGTTACCTTTCAACAAGCAGAGCGGGCCCCCAGGCAGAGGCCAGGGAGAGGCCAGGGAAATATATGGAGACAGAGAGAAAAGAGTGCAGAGAGAAACATGCAGACCAAAGAAGAGATAGGTAGTCTTTTGGTGGAGTTTGAAAAACGGAAGAAAGAAGGCAGGAGAAAGCTTGAAGAAGAGAGAATCAGAATGTGGCGGGGCAAGAGGAAAGATCTTGAGACAGAGTGAGAGTACTCAACTCAGTGGAAATCCTCGAGTTCATACCGTGTTCCAATCAAAGTCCATTGACCTGGCAGGCCTGTGACAAATTATCCCAGCGGCTCTACATATGACTCAATCAGCATGGCGGATAGCTTTCTGATGAGCAATAGGTCTCCTCGTATATCAGCCAAATCACCCCCTGATGACTGCATCAACACGCAGCCTACACGCCTCTAAGTGGAAGGCGAGGGGAGATCTTGAAATCAACTCTCACAAAGGTTACCTGTTGTCTAAAGAGCACCTTTACACCGGCGGTGCACTTCATTCTTCTGTCACGTCTCCACAATAGGTACTTAGGAGCGCAGTGTTCAAGTCATGAACTTGACGATGTGACATCTTTCAAGAGGAGTGATGCACCTTCGAACTGATTACCGGGGACAGTCAGTCCCTGTGATTCATCTGAGCGAGAACATGTATACATTACAAAAGAAAATTAGGCTGTAGAGAGAATTATCATATGCAAAAAAAACAAAAATTCACCTCCTCCGCTATAGCGACCACATACAGGCTGGTAAGACATAGTGGCTGTGAGGCTTAGTTTGAACCTCTGTTAGTTGTCCGTTACATAATGTCTAGATTGAATGGATATTGGATGCCACCACATCAAGCAGAGTCCCATCTGCTGCTGCAGGGTAGGTACACACCAATCACACATGAGAGACAAGACAGAGGACACCTGATACGCCGCCGTAGCCAAGTGGATGGATTTACTCTCGAGAAGCCAACAGACCTAGCAGAGCTCTGAGCCATGAGTAGTGAACATCTAAAGGCACACCTCTCCTCTTGTAATTGAAAGTGCACTCACTAGCAGAGCAGCAAGAATGCGTATATATATTTATATATATCTTGCTTGAGAGATTCTCCCAGGAGGGCGTCTATGGGGCGTTTCATTTTAAGTTGCTATCTGTCACATGGGCAAACTAATCAGAGAGACAGATGAAAGGTGGGGGGGCAGAGGAGGGGTCAGCTACTCAGTGATGGCTTCCTCTGATGGCTGGGTGACCTCTCACCCCTGCTAGAGGATCCTGGGTAAGGGATAAGCCATGTGTGATGACTCAACTCAAGCTGCACATTTGGTCTGCATGTTTGAAACTGTTTTATACAAATGTTTTTTGTTTCCTTAAAAAGGGGGTAAAGGGTAACTTTGGTATTTTTCAACCAGGACCCTATTTTCCCATGTTTTTGTGTCTAAAGTGACTGATGGGAACTACTGCCGCCTTTTTTCTCATTTGCTCAGTAACTTTTTTCAGTTTTGTTATGTTCATTTGGGCAGGTGTGTGTGAGGCTATTGCCCTGTATCATTTCAGAATTTCGAACATGCTTCAATAAAAATTACATGTGGACTAATGGTAACAACAATTTTTGAAAGTAGTGCAAACTGCATCACCACTGTACATGCACTAAAAGTGCTTGTTTTTGCCACTAACAAGCTCAGGCTGTTATTCGCAGTGTCTGACACGTCATGAAAAGGATTCCTGCAGAGATAAAACTTTTTGTTAAAGAGTAAGATCCTATTAATGTAACCAGAAACAGCCCCAAATTTGAGATCGCCAAACCCACCAGACTCCATGTAAATAGGGGTGAGAATCACCAGAGGATCCAGGTTACGATATTATCACGATACTTACATCACGATACAATATAATTGCGATTTTAATTGTGTTGCAATAGTATTGCGATAAAATATATTACGATTTATTACCTCTTTACGACTGTAAATAATGTCCTAAAATTTGTTTTATCTAATAAGATAAAGTTTTCAGTCTGCTCATCTCACTTCAGCCATTTTTGAAGCAATAAAATGTGTCTAGTGGACTGAAAAAGTTTTATTTGTATTTGTATTAATATGTATATTTTTTAATTGCTACTTGGCACTCTGTGACGATACAATATTGCCACACAAAAATATCACGATACTGTGCTGTGTCCATTTTTTTCCCCACCCCTACATGTTAATAAACAGCAATTTTATCGTTATAAAACACGCACATTCAAAGTTGACAGTAACATAATAAAACCCACAAACACAATCTTGCTTTGTTTTTCTACTCTTCCAACAATCACCAACGTTAGTTTGGTTGAAATAAACAATTAATTTACTCAATTAGATGTAAAAAAAAAAAATATGCTGGCTCTACACATGCTAAAATTATTGTTTATTTAAATGGAGTCTGGTGGTGTTGACAGTAGTGATTTCAGGGCTGTTTCTGGTCAAACCAAAAGTATCTTACCCTTTACCATAAAGGACTATCTCTGTCAGGATGCTTTCCCGAATGTTGTTACAAACTTAAGCAGGACTTTTACTTGTGCATCTCTAGGCATAGCCTATGCTGTAGAATACACCATTGTGAGCATTTATACTTGCAAGGTGGTGTACCTGTGTCACTCTAGAGTTATACCTCCACAACCCTGGATGGCGATGGGGTTTCTGTGAAGTACTGTAAACTTTAGTTAATTCAAAACACACCCAAAACACACATTAAACATGGCTTAATAGAGTCAAACACAAGAACACAAATTGGCTTCAAAGTATTTGTCTTTATCTGGACACATTTTCCCCACAAATACAACATGCTAATGTTTTTAGCACAAGCCTATGGCATTTTGCATTGATAAATTAGCCTAGCGGCTAGCCAACTTTTCCTCTACTCATATGAAGCCAGGGACAACAGCAACATTTAACAAAGGTAATGTTAAAAAATTCAGCTTCATTACAAGCCTGTCAGTGGCAAAAACAAACACCTTACTGGACATACACTGAGGGTGCATATGCCCTGAGCGGTTATATCGCAGCCTGATTGTGGCTGCTGGCTGAACCCCCGGATTATAAACATTGTTGTCTGCATTAGTCACTTAGTCGGCACAAAAACATGGGAAAATATAGTCCAGGTTGACAATTATTACAGCTACCCTTTAAGTTTGTGCCCTTACAAGTAATTACACGTTTGACGTATTTAAACTTTAGTGCAGGTGAAGATCAAGACACTGGATTTAGTGTTAAAAAACAGTCTCCAGACATTTTCATGTTTCCCATTTAGGCTTGTTTGGTGTTATGACTTTTCCATCTGCCTTCAAAGCAGGGATCTAGTCATCCATTTATTATATTTATAATTGGACGTGTTGCATAAACCAGATTCCTGTGCTCAATGGAGCCTTTCATGGCACACTAATCAGACCAGACGCCACCAGACAACAGCTATATTTACTTGTATCATGTTAGAACAAGCCCCACTTGAAACAAACTACTCTTACATTTTGGATTAGATGTCTGCGTACAGCAGCAAACAACAACAGCCCGGGTCAGGAGGTTCAGCGCCATGATCAGTTTACTGTCACAGCAACCGTCTCCACATCACTGGTCAAATGAACCACCTTATTTATACAGCTACAGCTCTGCAGCAGAGGAGTTGTAAAAAGTTAAAAGAAACCCCCCCACTGAACCAAAAGCGGGTTTTCACTGCCTTTCTTCTCTGCGTGGAAGCAGTATGAACTTAATGCTCAGCGGAGAGGACATTAGACTGTTTATGGTTTATTAATTGTTTCTGAGGGAGTGGCAGTCCAAGCGTGACCTGCTGTTAACTACCTTATAAAACATCCACATGTTCACAACATCTGGGGGCTTCTAAGTAAACAATACTGTGAAATATACTTTCAACATATAACAGTGTTTTGGCTGAAGCAGAAGGCACGTCTGCCTCTGCAGCTGCTCGGCCTTTTTAACTCCCTTAGTCGTGTCGGCACATGTCCACTGTCAGGGAGCGGTGCCAAAACCGACCACTGTGTTCAATTATATTTCAGTAATTGTGTATGATACACATTAATCAAATCTAATAATCAGTTTTCAACGGCATATGGTTAGCAGGGCTGCGCTGTCAAGTGGAGAATATGGGCAAAATACCGCGGTGTGCGAGTAAGCGTTCTGAACTTAAAAAATACATTAAGTTAAAATGTCATAATCAAGTTCATAATTACCATAAATATAATTTCAATGCCAGCTGAGGCTTACAGATGCAAACCAGCATCGTAAATAGTTGGATGAGATGTGTGTGTATGTGTGTATGTGTGTGTGTGTGTGGCATAAAACACAGAGGAGGAATTAAAATCTGATGTCATTAAAGTCTGGCAGAGTATCACATTATTTACATGATGTAACCTTCCTCTGCCAGGACGTGTCACTCAGGACTCCATCTGCTGTGAGTGCAGCACTGAGCGTTGCCGTGTGTGTGTGTGTTTGTGTGTTTGTGGACACCAAGGTACTGCAGCAGGCCTTTAAAACGTGACCGAAGTGATGGCCTAAAGCTGTCAGCTCTTTCCTGTGGGAAGAAGAGGACAGCTAAACAACTGATTATCTGTTCCAGTCACCCACAAATACTACTGACAATACGTCGCTGCCAAGAGGAGCCAGTCCAAGTGTGACAGGAGTAACGTGTGTGTGAGGGGAGGGCTGCGATGCTATACATCTTACTGTTTTCACGCCCTGAAAGTAAAGCTGAGCGAGGTTTGTTAGCAATAGATTTCAGCGTGGTAAATATATTAAGGCAGTTGGCACAGGTTGTATGAATTTAACCCCCCTTAACATTTCCATTAAACTGATTTATAATTTCAAAGGATAGAGGTCTTTTTTTTTTTTTGTAACCAGTACAACTTGAGTCCAGAGGCATTTATGAATTGATTGAGACTTCATCTGTCGGAGCTTTGATGTTTTCCTCATTCTTTTTCTTTCGTATTATTCTTTCATCCCGCTCCTTTTTTTTTTTAGACCGTCAGCATTAAGTGGGTCCATGAATGGGCTTCTTCATTGAGAACACCTGTTCTGCAGTTAAAATAAGCAGACCTATCTAATACTTCTACCATCCCGTGTCTATCTTTGAGCTTCTTCTGTTCTAATATAATCAAACAGGAAGGCGCACGCTTCCTGTCTTTGACCCATATGGACTGGAAGGTAACCATCGATACCCATCGCACGCTACTGAAACTTCTGTTTTTTCATCTTCCTCTCGCTGTCTCCCGCTTACTCACTGTCTCTATTTCTCTCTGTCTTTGTGAGGTATGTAACTGTGTGTGCTCACTTTCAAGCAAAAAAAAAAAAAGGTAACAAAGTTTGCGAGAGCTTTGAGCTTTCCCTTGATCTGAATACAAAGCTCCAAGGTTCATGTTGGTTCACGTTTGGTTTCCACTGCGGCTCAAAGAGCTAATTGTGTTCAGCAACATCACAGTGTGACACGATGACTGACTAATGCATTAGCCATCGTTGTGTTTGATAGAGACACAAACACGCACGCAGAATGCCCGGCGCCGCTCATATAACACACCTCACCGCCTTGTGATGTAGCTATGGGAGCCTTGTCGTGGCTGCTCACTTGTTATGATGGTGGTCGGTGTCACGGCTGGTTCACATGTTGTTTTGATCCCTGCTGTCAGAGCCCAGTGAGCTCACGCAGACACAGCTGGCTTGGGTGGAGCCGCTAGGGGTACACAAGGAGTTGAAGGACATGGATCCTTGCCAACGCATTTCATACATAGCGCATATCTTACAAGTGCAGCTGAGAATTAGAGACAGGGGACCCTCGCCCCTCGCTGCCCACCCTACCATCTGCCCGCCCGGGGCTGGGGGCTCTGTGGTTTAGCTTCCATATTACCAGGCATGACAGCCCTGCCCTCAATCAACCTCTTGTACACACACATACACCTTCTCTTCTCTTCTCTTCCTCCTCGCAATTTTAATGACAGGAGTATGTTAGTGTGAAACTTGCTTCTCCTTAATGTCAGTGTAAATGAGAGATTACTGGCCTTTAACATCAGTAAAGACGGGGGACATTATTTTCCTCTCGCCGTCTAATTTGGTTCTTGCTCGGAGGGGACTGCGAGGCCAGCAAAGGTTAGCTCTCTGCAACGGTGTACGTGTGTGTGTCTGTGTTGGCGAATGTGTGTCAGTGTGTGGCTGAGTGTCTCAGTGGAGGTTACAGGTCTCCGAGTGGATATAATTAGAAACTTCCGTGCAGCTTTTTAGAAAAATAGTCAGCTTCCCCTTGCTTGTTTTCCTTTCACCATTTATCTCTCTTCTCTGGTGACACGATCCGGGAGTTAACCGCCATGTCCATCTTTGTGTCTCAACTTGCCCCCGTTTTTCCCTGCTGGTGTAAATCTCACATCCTGCTCCCCATCAGCCAAATAAAACAGCAGGACTGGATAAAACACATGGAGGGGAATCCCTAGAATCAGCACACATGAAGCTTCGCAGAGCCCCTTTGGAATGAAGGCTGGTTAGAGGAGAGAAATGTTTGGATGACTGATACAAGAAACACGAAATAGATGAAACAGCCGTCTAGCAGTTTTCTGGTAGTGATTTTATTACTTAAACTGATCATCAAAGAAAGTCAAACAGAAGAAAACAAATTGTAGGACATAATTAGGCACCACTTTTTGCTAAAATGAGCCATTTCCTCAGGTTATGTGTCTGAAGTTGAGTAGTAGTTTGGGAGGAGTCAATTCTGTATATCATCACTCTAATCTCTTAGATGTGAAGATACTGTAAGTCAGGTCACTTCTGCCAACATGAAAGCACCCATACATTTAGAAATGACAGTTATTAGTAGAAAGCTGTTGGCAGATAACTAAGAGAGAATTCTCCAGCGCCTTTCATCCTCCTACCGTCTGCTATAAATAATGGCAGGTTTCTAAGGATAGGCTGAGTGACTCATACACCTTCTCCTTGCTGCCACTGGCCTGCTTCTTCTCCTATAGCTGTCATAGAGGGCTTAAGGGGCCAGTATACTTAGTCAGTGCTGCTTGTCAGATGGTCGAATAGCTTCGGAAACCCCCTCTCCCCACAGCTCTCTGACGCCGGATTAGGAGGGTCTGTGTCCGACTGTTTCTTTACCTTCTCCGAATCTGACATTTACACCCACCTCACACTGTGATTGACCAGCTGTGTGAAGGGGGAAAGGAGCCAGTGATGGAACTTTGCTCTTCAGCTCTCTTGATTTCTGTCCTTTTTTTATTCTTGCAAAATATAGTTTCAAAAGATCTGAATCATCAGTCAGAGACGCCTCAGTCGACTGAGATTCTTTCAAGTCAAGTTTTTTTTTTTCTTTTTGTCAGTAAGTGTGGAGTGTACTTCTGGGGACGTTTTGGTCCCTAGATGTAACTGCAGAGTGGTGCTCCTTATTTTTTCGCAACTCTTCTCAGTATAGAACAGGTAGCTGTGGACTCAGACCCAGAGTGAAGCAGGATTTATACTTGTGTGTCAGCTCTGTGCAGAGCCTACTCCGTAGCCTACACACATGGCCTACACCATTGTGCAGTAGTGTGTCTGTGCCACTCTGCAGTTACACCTCCAAACACTACTCAGCAGCGGGATTTCTGTGAAGTGATATAAAGTTTAGTTGTTTCAAAACACACATTAAACATGGCTTTATAGCAACAATTTCAAACACAAGTACAAAAATCGGCTTCACTATAACTCGCAGCATTCACAGAGAAACACTCGTCTTTTGCTGGACACATTTTCACCACAAACACAACATGGTAATGTTATTAGCATGAGGCTATGGCTAGCAGACTTTTCCTCTACTCATATTAAGCCAGGGACAACAGCAACATTTAACAGCTGATTTGGCTTGTTTCCCATAGCCTATTACATGAATGTCGCTGTCACTCTGAACATCCCTTCGAACCCCGTTCAACCTCAAACTCTATTTGAAAAAAGGGCGACATAGAAGAATTTGTATTAAACAGCAAAATCCGATTCGACTGACCTAATTCTGAGTTGGGTTCGGCTCTACGCTTCACATTGCCTGAGCCACCAGTAATGGGCTGCAGCAGATAGAGAGCAACAGTTAGCTCCTGACACCAGCTGATGTTAAAGATCCCAGCTGATCCATCCACAGAGGAGAAAGGATGTTTTCTCTCCTCTCCCTTTGCTTCGTATTGCACTTTAATATAGCTAATTAAACATTTTAATCAAGGATAGCACTGTATTGATCTCAATCCGTGCTAAGCGGGGTTTAGTGTTAACTATACCACTCTGATTATTCCTGCTCCACTAGAGCTGTCACTCACCCTCCCAATGATCCCATCAACTCTCCCTCCTGCCACTGTCGAGAGAGGACCAGTAAAAACAATGAATTGAAGTCATCCCCGACTTATAATTAATCTCTTGTCGACTTCTATTGACTCCTCCACTCTTTGATTAAATAATTACCTAAGTGCCATAAGCCTCTGTGATTGAGTCATAATCCTGAATAAGCTGTAACCAACTATGGTCACCTCCTTCGCTACGATTAGCTCATCATTTGCTTGGCTGCCAGAGCAGCAGACCCCCCTCCCCCCATCTGTTATGCTCTGGTTCTGGGACAGCAGTTTTGGGTTTCGGTGTTTACGGAGCCTGGTAACAGCTTCTCATTTGACTTCCGGTACAGTTAAACTCCAGGAGTGTGTGCAGGTAGACACGTGTGCACACATATGCCTGTGTATGCAAATGCATTCACACGGATGTCTGCACATTCTGACAAGTGCAGTTTCTCACATTATACTACTGCTCAAACCCACCCGCAACAAACCACACACACACTTCTCTTCACACATGCACTCGCAAGCACATGCGTGTCTACCCACCTGCCCACCCAGCACTCCCACACCTCACACATAAACAGCCTGGCATCTGTCACAGGGGGGGTCACACGTACACACACAGGCACATACGTGCACATGCGCAAACACAAACACACCCAGACACACAAACACAGTCCTGTTGTCTGCACTGAGCGTACCCTTTTGACCCTTTGACAGGTACACGGAGGATCTCAAAGTGAGAGGAGAAGCCTCAGAGCAGGTCTACAAGTCAGAGACGTGCCCTCTCCATAGGTAGCTGTCGAACTCCTCAGGGCTCCAGGGGACGGCAGTGCCTCTCCCAGGAAGCTATAACTCTCCTCTCAGGAAGTGAGGTGTGTCTGGAGCGTTATCTACATCTGTCTAAGAGAGGAGCAGGAGGACAAGAGGTCAGACAAGAATGGGACCACTTATATCATGTTTTATGTATGACGTGTGGCATGTGTTTGAATATTTACATGTGTCTGAAGGTGATGCAAATATAGAGGAAAAAAGAGGGAGGAAGTTCAGAGAACTGTGCTTCCTTTGTCAACAAAGACTTTCTGTAAACAGTCGAGCATGATGCAATTCCGGTGCCGAACCAGTAACACCCACAGTGCATATCATCTATTGATCAGAGCTCCACCTGCATACATTAAGGTTTTCAAAATCAGTGATCAAGTCTCTATAGACTATTCAAACATGCTCCGAAAACTGATTTCTTACTCAACATGACAAACAGATTTTCAGAAATATTCTTCCATCTTGATGTCATTAAAGTATTTCTCCATCCCATCATATCCTTTAACAACAGCTGTGACCTTCAAATGCGAACACTGATTTCGACACTTTTTTCCTTCCCTAGTCCTGATGGTTTCTCAAATTCCCTCTGGTCCTAGGTATGTTGAACGACCCCTGAAATAACACGTTTGAGGAATATAAATGATCAGCCCCCATGAAGTCGAGTTGAAAGCTTTGGGGGTGATCCTTGTGAACTCTTAGAACACTCCCAGGCATATAATTAAAAGGTAGTTTCTAATTTCTATGAGAGTAAATTAGCGCCTCGGCTTCATTGTTAAATCATGGCTGGTGGCACGTAGCCTGGGGAGATGGATTGAATGGATCAGAGAGGGTTGGACAGTCACTGGATAATTTTGACAATGGGGTTCGGGGGTATCATCCATCACTCAAGAGCTTACATGAAAGTTTTGACAGGTAGAGGTCATGGCAATGTGGCAGGAGCCAACAGAGATGGATGCCTTTAATTTGGGTAATGAAGAGTTAACCATCTTGGGAGAGCAAGAGGAGCGTTAAATGGGAGAGCCATCCGCCATTAAAAGAAAGTCTTATTTAATTCCTCCAACCCTAATGAAAGACATCGGAACACAATCCTTGATTGACAATGAGGCCCCAGCTGTAATTCCCTGCAGACAGTTCACTTAAGTTCCCTCCCTTGTTAATCTCAAATATAATGAATTGCAAAACTAAGGTTAAATGTGGCAGCGTGAATTCATTATCACTAATACATTAGACCATAAGATGATTTACAGTGCGGTCTCTCTCTTATTTTCATTAACGGTGAATAGCTTTGATTTAGCCGAGATTACGCTGGCCTGTTCGTCCTCACCATCAATCTCACTAGCTTGGTCATTGTCCTCCTTCATATCTGACCTCTTCACTCCAGAATGGAGCAAAGAATAAAAATATGTAGGAGCAGACAACCCGGTGAAAAAAATTATTATTCTGCTTTTTAGTGTGAGTACAAGACCCCACTTTATCGCTTCCTCGGAAATTATATTCATCCTGAGCTGTCATTCAACTTCATCCTTGACCCTGGTCTTATTGTTGAAGGCTTAATGGTAGTGCTTTCTCCAAGATAACAGTTAATGCTCCACTGTCTACCAGCAAAGGCCTGCAAAGACTATCTCACACTAAAACACCAGGGACCCTATCTGCATACTGAGCTGATAGCTATATGGACATTCCAAATGCATGTTCCCCCTATCATTCATTAACCAAAAGAAAGGTATCTGAAATGCATGTTTCTTTCCGAGGTGTAATACGTCAGCCGCAGTGTGTGTTGAGCATGGCATAACAGTGTGGGCACTCTGTGGCTGAGGTAACACTCCCTGTCATTTCATATTAATGCTTGGAGGAATGTCATACATAAATCAGCCTATTAAGGTTATTCACCCGCTAGAAACATGGCGACTGCCCAATTTGTCTCAGTGAGGATTGTGTATTTGCTTTGACTTCCTGCATCGCCATTTAAATCCTTGTGGTATATGTGCATGCGTGTGTCTGTCTTATGGCTGTGCATGTATATGCGCATGCTACCATGTGCTCAAATCCACATGACTGTTATGCATGAATGGGACAAATTGCAACAGTGCACTCTAAGTAGAGGCTGCAGCAGCTACGGTGAGTGACAGGAAGGTTATGGGCGCCTAATGACAGGGTTTTAAAGCTATAGCTACTGCTAATTGGGGTGATGTGTCCGTCCCGTGTCCCCCCAAGACATGTCTCGCTAACAGGGATTAGCCATGATTAAGGTACTGGTCTTCCTAGTGCTTTAAGACCTTTCACAGTATTTATCCGCAATGGTCAGATTACTCCAGTGATGGACAGATAGAGATCGCAGGGGTCGTGATATATCTAGACAGTTAGTTTGAAGGGTATTATAGCCACCTTCGCTGGCGTGGCTTTGAACGTTAACATACCACCAGACGTGATGTGAGGTGCTACACTATAGGCTGCAGACGGAGAGCCAATGTAATATTTATGCAATCAGCTTGTTATATAAAAGTAGTTCAAAAATAACGCCTCAGGATATTTTTCACAGTTCTTGTCAAAAGAAAAAGGGAGGCAGTTCTTACACAAAACACATTTACAGCGTGTAAAAATCATTATGTTCTGTTGGCAAACAATTTAGTCTAGCATCACACTAAGTACGCTATAATGGCTCTCCCCAATTAACAAGACACTAATTATGTGTTGCTTTCTCGACAGGTTTATCAGGAACACAATGCTTTATGAGCTGCCCCTTTTTCTTCCTTAAATACTTTTATAGTAGAGCTGCAACATTTCTTGATACTGATATGACAGCACAATAGCAATTCTTTCTGACAAGTTACACTGCAGTAACATGAGTTAGATCGTTACACTGATGTTAGAGGGATTCAAGTGCGGCTGAGGCAAAATTAGAGATTACCTTCTTAACGCATTCTACATGTTGGAAAATACTTGTTGAAAACTTAAAAAGAAAGAGAACTATGTAGCACTGAATTGGAGTTAGACTGTTTTTCACCATTTCTGTGCCCAGGATTTTTTGGGCAGGCCTGAAATCATGGCTCAAAGACCAATGGAGCAATCCTTATGTTAGAGCTCGTAGCATCAGTGTCATTTTGTTTTTTGCCCCTGGCAAGTTCCTCTCTAACCTTTTTCAGTCTAATAAATACATGAATACATATCCATTGAATGTCAGAATAAACACAAGTAAAATAGCCATCATTAACACACCTTTCAGTCTTTCAGTCTGAATTAGCAGTTACTGCTCACTGCTGTGGGTTTCTGCTTTGAGCGAGCATTAGCTGCTGTTAGCTGCTAAATGAGAGGCTGTCACCACTTTATGAACTCCGCCCCCTCCATGTTAGCAGATGTTAAATAAATTTTTCTAAAAGATGGTTTCTGTCAATTTTGATAGATCGTATCACACTGATGTGTGTTACAGTGTTTTTTTCTGGTGAGTTTGGTTTAAATTGGTCATTTGATGCTGTAAAAGCAGTGTTTGATGATGTAACAGCTGTGTGTGTCAGTTGGTACTTGTGATCAGTAGTGCTGCTTGCAATTAGTTGAACGGGTATATGGGCAGGAACTCGATACTGCTAATATGGCAGCAGCTGAATCCATGATATTTTGGTTTCATTTTTGTACAGTGGGAGGAAGTGAAGACATATTAAGCAGGATTTGTACTTGTGCGTCAGCTCTAGTCAGAGCCTACGCTGTAGCCTACGCACAAAGCCTGAGCCATTGTGAGCATTTATACTTGTGCAGTGGTGTGTCTGTGTCACTCTGCGGTTACACCTCCAAAATACTAGTCCACAGCGGGGTTTCTGTGAAGTGCTTAAAGTTTAGTTGTTTCAAAACACACATTACACATGGCTTAATAGAGACGATTTCAAACACAAGTACACAAATCAGCTTCACTATAACTCGCAGCATTCATAGACAAACCACTTGTCTTTTGCTGGACACATTTTCCCCACAAATACGACATGCTAATGTTATTAGCACAACCCAATGGCATTTTACATTGTATAAATTAGCCTGGCAGCTAGCGGACTTTTTTCTACTCATATGAAGCCAGGGACAACAGCAACATTTAACAAAGGTAACGTTACAAAATTCAGCTCCATTACAGCTCACAAGGTTCACTGACAAAACAACTGTCTTATACTACACAGGTTTTCCAAACAAATACAACATGCTAACTTTGTTAGCACAAGCCTTTGGGATTTTACATTGTATAAACTAGCGAATAGTGGAGATTTCCTCTGCTCATATGAAGCCAGGATAAATCACACACAAGAATTAAAATGCTATTTTTGTGGAGGCCTTATTGTCTTCACAATTTCTTGTTTCTTATCTGTGAAATTAAAGTAAATAAAAGCTTCATTTCCACTGAGGGAAATGGTTTCAGCTTACAAAAATAGACAGGAGGTCTGCATCGCTGTGATGTGTAGTTACATTTCTGGGGAGGTGCACGTCAACTACGGTGTAGGGTATGGCGTAGGCTCTTCGTCGACGCAGAGCCTACACGGTGGGTGTCAATTCATTGCAGAAGTATAAATCCTGCTTTATCCATCTTTATATACAGTCATTGGTTCGGAGAGTGTGTGCCGAGTTTCACTTCCTTTCGCAGACCCCACCCCCTTTACACGCATTTATTTTTGCTTTGCCCAGACTTTAAGAAGCAAGTTTCCACCTAAAAGTCACCACCTAGGATTCACAGCACCATTTTACTGTAAAGAGACGTGCAGTGAACTATATAAAGGAATAAAGAAGGAATATTTATTGAATGTAGATTTTTATGGGTACTTTTCAGCAGGAACACTGCGGGCACCAACTGTGAGTCTCTTTGGTCATTACAGTATTAAACACTGCCATGACCACAGTGAACACATTTCCAAGGAAAACACATTCACTTTTTAACTATTTCTGTTAGTCAGGGTTTGAAATGATCAAAACTGCTGAGCCTTATTCCCTTCTCCTTGTTAGCCTGTTCCAGGAACCTCTCATGTGTTTTCATTTGTGAAGACGGCAGTGAATTTAAAGGGAGCAGGAAACTCTACCTTGTTAAAATGAATTGTCATGTATGCTTGACAGACACTTATAATGAGATTAGTGGAGGGACGTATCAAAGAGGAAATGTTGGAAATAAGAGAAGAGCTAATCCGCTCACACTTTTATGACTAAATTCGTTCTTTCCGTGGCTTCTCCAAACTTTGCTTTCCTGTTCATTATCTGAATTGTCTTACAGCTCTCATCTTGTAATCCCGAGCTCCTCTATTCACACTGGAACTCAGTTTAAAAAGACCCCACGAGACCGGAATAATAAATGGGAGAATTTGTGTTGACGATATCAGATTTGTATTAATATCTTACAAAGCCTGTAACCATTTTTTTTTTCACAGAGGTAGATTAATTCCACACATTAACATAATCAGTAAAGAAAATCATACACGCATATTTACATAATCAGTGTCTAATCACGGTGTATATCCAACCCAGGGTGAGAGGTTGTGACACAGAACAATAACACTCGACTTGAAGTGCTGAGTTTTTTAATGGTTTAAAGGCACCTAATGCTTGCCATAGACTAGAGGACTTATAAAAGACTTTTTAAAGACTGACACCCTCTAACATCTTAAGACAATGTGACTTTTTAAGTTTGATTTTGCAAAGACTGGGGATTCCGCAGGGTCACTATTTGCAAGGAGGCAGCACTGTGGTGCAGTGGTTAGCATTGTCGCCTCGCAGCAAGAGGGTTCCTGGTTCGTACCGGTGGGTGAGCCTTTCTTTGTGGAGTTTGCATGTCAGTGTGGGTTTTCTCTGGGTGCTCCGGCTTCCTCCCACAGTCCAAAGACACGCAGGTTAGGTTAATTGGTGACTCTAAATTGGCTGTGAATGTGAGTGTGAATGGTTGCCCTGTGATAGTCTGGTGACCTGTCCAGGGTGTACCCCGCCTCTCACCCAGTGTCACCTGGGATAGGCTCCAGCCACCCCGTAACCCGCAAGAGGATAAGCGGTTACAGAAATGAAATGAATGAGTATTTGCAAGACTGCAACTAGATTTCTTTTTCGATTATTTCCCATCTTGCTCCTACTGGAAAATGTTACACCAAACTCCCTTTAAGAAGTATGACATGTTAACAGTTCCTTACATATCCGCAAAAACATGTAACTTTAGAAACACAACATAAAAGGCGTCATATGTCAATAGTATTATTGTCAATTTGGCTTCTATATAATCCATAAAAATAAACTGTTTTTGCATATAAACTTTACATTTTGGATTTTTTGCTTCAACTAGCAACCAAAACAGGAAACTGCGAGGATCACGTCACCTACACTCATCAATGTTTCTAGCTGTGGTCTTGTCAAGCGTCCTATTCAAGGATGGTGAAACAACTACATATGCATTCTTCTACTCTGTGTCAGAGCCCGATCCTGCACAGTGAAAAGCTGCTGAGGAAAACTCAGGTGTAGACTTGGAAGAAACCATACAGAAAAAGCCCAATCTACACTTTAGACGGGAATGGCTTCATGAATTTACACAGCTCAGGTACAACCAAACAAATAATACAATGAAGTGTGTGTTCTGTGCTTCATATGACCCCAAATATGTGGGGAAAACAAAGTTTGCAGAAGCACCCACTACTGCACAACTCAAACATGACACTCTAATGAAACACAATAATAGCTTAAAACACAAACAGAATCCCCACTTCCACCAGCTTTTCACAGACAGGAAGCTACAATACACTCCCCACATATAGCAACAATACTGCATCTGCGCAGTTCAGGAGCTGGGTGTGCGTTACGAATTACCAAATTGAATGCATTTGTTTAGTTTTGTTAAGGTTTTTCTACTGTAATAACAGGATGTAGGTTAGGAAGGTTACTGACCACATACTTTGTTTACACACTTTGTATACATTCATGAAAGTTCAATTTGTGACGCTTTAAACTTGAAATAAAACAGCACTTTGTAATATCTGTAAGTTGTCACTTGTGTAAGTCGCTTGTAGTCCGTTCAGAATTGACCGGCGACCCACTTTTAGACCACGACCCACCAGTTGAGGACCACTGCCTCAAACCAAACCATGGTTTTATTCCGACATTGTAAAATTTGCCTGCAAAAGTGACATTGTTTAAGAAGTTGTTTAGTGTACGGCCAGCCAGAGCCCAAAGTCTGATGAAAGCATCGAGCTTCGCCACACCTGAGTTAGTCTGTGACTGTGATTTGACACACTCATTACCAAAACCTTCTATTATTGATTTCTAGATAGTTGTTAAACACTCTCCCATGCACACAGCTTAGCCTTTCCATATCCCTGAGTCTCCTCCAATGACCTTTACTGTTAAGATAGAGATAGCTCTCAGCGCATACAGAGGGTTGTGGAGGATTTGCAAAAGAGGACATTTATGAAAATCTTTCTTGAAGCCTGTCTAAGAAATCCTTAAGAGACATGAAGGAAAGGGCAGTGAGTCAGTGTATGGAGAGGACATACTGAGGCTCTGATATGGATGGGATGCTGGGGAAAATACCAGTCTATATGTGCATATGTAATGCAAAGTAAAAAGGAAGTCACCAGACTCTATTGAAGTTTTCTCCCTTTCTGTGGCGCCACTGGTCTCTCCAGACGTACACTCGGAACATAAATACCTTCGAGGAAAACTTTACTTGCGATTCAGCCGGCATATAAAGGTTGATATTGAAATGACCTTCTCTATAGACTTTTGTTGTTATTTTAAAGGAGTTCAAATGTACATACAAGACAATGCTTTCTTTAATAAAGGCCGCCTCTGATTTTTATGTCAAAATGAATGAATGAATGAGTATGGAAAATAAGCCAAAGGCTGCTTTGAGAATGGTGTGAACACCAAAGTTGGCCCCACAGCTGGAAAAAAAATGTTTTCATTCTTGCCCGCATGATTATGATTATGTTTACAGTGTTGCACAGTGTTTACTTGTTGTGTTTTATCATGGTGCAGGAATGGTGGTCCTTTACATTTCTTTTTTTGTTTTTGCACTTTACTGGTCTTTGACTGAGTAAAGCTGTGGAGGGTAGACCTAATTTTGCTTCAGTTTTAGGTGGTTATTTGTCACTATATGTGGTTTGAGGGATTGATTTTCTCCTTCCCGCTACATTGATGAAAGCCCTCCTCGGGGTTCCTCTGGGAATTCATCTTGTGCTGATAACTTTGAGCTATCTTATCTGGTCACTGTTCAAACAAGAGTGAATGCTCAGATTTGCTTCAGGTGTTTGTCTCTGCATGGGTCCATTTCTTCTTGTTTTTGTTTTCAAGGTTAAAGGCTGATTGATAGCAGCTGATTTTTTTTTTTGCAGCGTTGTTTTTGTCCGGCCATGTTGGAGCTTGTGACTAATCCCTTTCATGTATCTGTTTAGAAAGTCATACACAAGAGATGATTGACAAGAAAGCCATTGTGTTATTGCATGTTTTTTAATATTATAGACTTTTTGTGTTAGGTTTGATTTCAACTAATTAAATTAAATGAAAGGATAAAACCTGCTTTTAAGAAATGACATGCTGTGATTGTACTGAAAAAAGTGTCAAATGATAACAGCAATAAAATTAGTGTGAGCTCAATGTGTGATAGATACACTAGATTCTGGGTTTCATTGAGCAATCATTATTTTAGTTTAAGACACTTTAGCGTCATTAATTAACCTTAAATATCAATAAAAGGAGTGTAAGGAAGCCATCAGGAGTAAAATAAAACTAACAATCCCTGACTTTAAGTCTTGGTTACCCTACCTGCTAATTAAAAAACCTTAAAGACCTAACACAATGCTGCCTGAGATTGTCCACGGGGCATGGATTCTCAATTTGACATGCTGCTTTGAACTGTCACCATTCAACTGGTGGTGCAAAGATCATAAACCAGTAAAACTTCAGAGCACAGGATGTGACTCAGGGTGACTAAAGGGCTGGTTATAGTAGAGAAGAAGTGGTTCGCAGGCAGGCTGTTCTCATGCACTGTTTATATGTATACCTACAACAAGTAATGCACCACAGTTGGTATATAATCCATGTAATCATGAGCCAGTAATTTGCGTCCATCCCACATAGTCATGAAGGCTGCGACCATGTAACCAATGTGGTAAAGGAGGTAAAGACGGAAGCAGTGTAAAGAGTGAAAGTCCATGTAAGGAGGCAGGCTGGGGGAGTGGATGAGTCAAACACAGGACTTTCCCCCAGGACACTGGCGTTCATAACCATGTGAAACCAATTGAACTCTGAGTTATTTTAAGGTACATAGTCACCATGTGTCTTTTCCTAAACCTTACCTAATCTATGTAACTTTAACTTTAGTTAAATAATGTACTTGATTTCATGATAAGTATGTAATGTCATTTGGGTGGTGCTAATTTGTTAGATATCACTTGAATCATTTCATGAGGACACATTGTCACAAGATGTGCCGTCCGACAATGTCTGAAATCAAGTGCCTGATTTGAAAGGCCACTGGATAAAAACATTAAAATAAATATCAGGATAGCAGCACATATTTTAAGACAGTGTACTCTGGAAGACATTCACAGTGTTGCACTTGGTTGTTCACATTAAAAGTGACAGAATCAGTTGTGCCAAGAGAGAAAATAAAGCCCTGTTTCCACCAAGCAGTTCGGTTTCAGTTCAGTCTGGTACGCTTTGGTCTGTTTTCACTGTGAAAAGTTGTGGATGGTACCAATGGAACCGTCCCGTACCATCTCCATGTTTGGCCATCCCTCTGTTGGGGTACCTAGCATGCAGATCCGATATTCAAAGGTGGAGTTGTTAACACTGCAGTCCATTGAAGAGTCAGGAAATACAGTGAGTGCTAGATGGAGCAGTGAGTGACAAAAACCCCGCCCACATTTAAGGGTAGTGTTTGTGGTGAAAACACTAAACAGACCTAGGGGCTAGGTACCATGTCTAAAGGGTTGCTTTTGGTTCTGAAGGTATTATACCAAAAGTGTTTGATGGAAATGGGGCTTTAGAGTCAGGTTGTTGGTTTTGGAAAGTTCCAGAAATATTCAGACCCTGTCCTTCAAGTTTGATGTCAAAAAGGTGTGGGGAGCGGAGCAAATTTCATTTTTGAAATTGTGGAAAATGTTGGTCAGCAACTTTTTTTCTATGACAAAGATGAGTTGCTGATGAGCTAAAAATGGATCTTTGATATTAAAAAGTATGCTTTCTTTCTGTTGACGAGACGGAGCTAAAATGTTAGTGGTGGGCTATCGGACATTCAAAATGAGAGGAGAAGAAAGGAGAACTGAATGATGACATATTTTAAGAAACGTATCAGAAAAACATTTTAAACTAGAAAGGAAAAGATCAGCCATGTTTCCCATTATTTACTAATGCTGTATGAGTTCCGAAGACCATCGTTTACTAAGTGGGTTGGTAAATGCCACTAAATAAAAGATATACTTTATTAATCGTCACGGGGAAATTCAATTTTTTTACTCTATTGCCACACACGCAGACCCAAAATACACACACATGCACTAACAGGACGTATACATGCATTAAATTGAGAGATGTCAGAGCGAGGAGGCTGCCTTGGACAGGTGCCATGAGCAGTTGGGGTTCGGTGTCTTGCTCAAGGGCAACTCAGCAGTGCCTAGAAGGCAAGCTGGCACCTCTCCAGCTTCCAGTTTACACTCCATATTTGGTTTGGAGTTTGGACAGGGGCTTGAACTGGCTGACCCTCCGGTTTCCAACCAAAGTCCCTGCGGACCGAGCCACTGCCGCCCAATATTGCACCATACCAAATAGTTGTCACCATGATGTTTCCCTCGCCTGCAAAACACTGACACTTAGCGTGAGTTGTGAGTTGTAAATCATCAGTGAATAAGCAGCTGTGTGTGTCTGCTGGAGCTGCTGAATAGATTTGTGGAGTTTGTTGGTGGTAGCAATGGCTCTTTGCAGCTAGCTCCACTTACTAGCCACTGAACCGCAGCAGAGCAAGCAGCCGCCCGTCTTCAAATCTGTTGATCCCCTCAGCACCCCACTCAGGTCCAGACTGTCTGGAGAAGATTTATGATTGAATGCTGTTTGACAGGCAGGCTCGAGGCTCACTTTTCTGTGAGTGTTTTACTGTATGTAAACAGTCTGAACTCAGCTAAGTTTTCTCTCACTGCAATTTTAATCAAAGTTTAAACCTCCATACTAATGTTGTAGATTTAAAAAGAACTTTCTGAAAAAAACAAAAGTCAGAGATTAAAGTTAATCTGTGTACAAATCCTAGTTGTTTTAGTCAGATTAAAAATATTAAATAAAAATGCAACTAAAACTAATGATCATTTTTGTTTAAAGACTACCACTAAATCTAACATAGCTGCCAAAATTAATACTGGTGGGGGGAGAGGGTTTCCAAAGCTATTTAAGAATCCGACAAGCAGCTCTGACGGAGTACACTGGCCCCTTAAGCACAGCAGAGGCCCCTCACTGGTCTCCACACAGAGTGGTCTGTAGTCAACACTATCTTATCTCCTTAGTGGGCAAGTCTGGGCTGGTCGGCAGGAAAGCAGAGCCTCACAGCTTCAGTGGGAACCGTCCCATGCTTCTTAGAAATCTGCTGAGTGAAACATGATAAACAGATCTATTTCTCTAACAGTGGTAGTGTTTTGATTTTGTCTGATTAAAGCAACTACATTTTTTGACAAATTACATTACTAACTTCACCTCTAAAAGCCAGCAACTGTAAATAATGTCCTCCTTTTGTATTTCAGCTGTAATCATATATCTTCCAGCTTGTATTAACATGGTAGTGATAACTTTATGTTAGATTGACACATATTATGTTTTATAATCTTACAAATGTAACTTTCCCTTGCCCCTTGCATAGTCTTCACCCATGAATGTGAGAGCAAGATCTGACCTGCAGCCATACAATCCATCAGCATTAGTCCTACACAATCTCCAGACTAAACACACTCTCATTACAGTGGCTGTGAGCGCCTGGGGGGCTCTTCCTCCACACAAGTTTATTAGCACAACCTACAGTGTACAATACAAAACTGGGTACACCGGACTCTTACAGTAAACACGGCTTCAGTGCTGCTGGTATATAATTAAAGGATTTAAATGGCCGGAGCTTATGGGGAGTGACATGGCAATATGATTACTGTAGAACATACTGTACTATGTAAGCCGGAGTTGCTCCAGGATGATGTCATCTCCTTCAGGCCATTCTGGATTCCCATTGCTTTGTGGGGCAGCGTCTGCTCAGTGAAAAGAGAGAGAGAAAAAGAGAGAGAGGAAAAGACAGGAAATGAGACAGGAAACTCTTCACGCTTTCTAACAGAATTCAAACAGTTGTCACCTGTGTAAAGGCTGGCTATGTGTAGCCAGCTAATAAAAAGTCTCATTCTCATATCTCACATTCCCAAGTGCAATAATTGCCTTAGTGACAAAGTATTTAGTTACAAATTTACTTGTGTCCTAAACCCACGCTGATCCTTGTGTCTCACATTAGCTACACTCTGAGTTTATAGTTTCCCCTCAGGGTTTAATGCATGCTGGAGTGGTGGGGTGAGTGTTTATTGGTGAGGTTGTTGAAGTTGGTTATATTGTCAGTTGTGGAAGAAGTGTTCTGACACTGTAGTATTATCAGCTGGAGGTACTTAAAGGAATAGTTCTGATTTTTCAGAAGTGGGGTTGTATGAGGTACTTATACATAGGAAATACATTATATACATTATAGGGATGAGCAAGTACACCATTATCTGTATCTGTGTCTGCATCTGTTGAACCAGCTTAAGCGGGATCTATACCTGTACAGAAGACCCTGTGCTGTTGCCTACGCGTGTGACCTACGTCGTTGTGAACATTTATTCTTGTGCGGTGGTGTGTCTGTGTCTCTGTAGTTACACCTCCAAAACAGTAGTTGGTGGCGGGGTTTCTGTGAAGTGCTGTAAAGTTTAGTTGATCCAAAACACACCCTAAACACACATTAAACATGGCTTAATAGCGTCAATTTCAAACACAAGTACACAAATAAGCTTCACTATAACTCGCAGCATTCACAGACAAACATTTGTCTTTTGCTGGACACATTTTCCCCACAAATACAACATGCTAATGTTTTTAGCACAAGTCTATGGCATTTTACATTATATAAATTAGCCTTGAGGCTAGCAGACTTTTCTTCTGCTCATATGAAGCCAGGATAAATCACACACAGGACTTTAAATGCTATTTTGTGAAGGTTTTATTGTCCTCTCAATTTATTCTTATCTGTGAAATTAAAGTAAATAAAAGGTTTGTTTCCACTGAGGGAAATGGTTTTTGCTTACAAAAAAAATGCGTTGCCGCAATGTGTATTTACATTTCTCGGGAGGTGCATGTCAGGTTACGGCATTGATTCAACGCATAAATATAAATTCTGCCCTAACTGTCTGTATCTGTATCTGCACTGGGACTAGGCGGGGTTTGTGGTGGAAGTGGGTGGGGTTTAAATCTGAAGAGGGTTGGCCATAACCAGAAGTTGTCATTTTAGCTAAGCTAAGCCATGTACTGCTGTGGATGAAGGGCAGCAGCAAAACGTATTTTAGCCACCTGAAAAAAGTCCCCCTTAAAAAAAAAAAATTCTTAAGCAGTGTAAGTACACACTATATTGAGAGTGTTTTCACTGCTTCATCTCTCCGTCAGATAGCCTGTTCCAACGGAGGAAGCCATTTACGGCTTCAATCCCCCATCTATGCTCTCGACAACGCCACCAGACTCCATCGACAAAAACAGTCATTTCGGCTGGCTGAACACAGACATTGCTGGTTCACTGCAGTCTCGGTCAGTTAGTTAGTTTATGTTATTGAGTGACTTTGGTGAATCTGAGCTAACCTTTAAAACACCATACTCACACAATAACACAAACAAAATACCTTACTGAGGCAACAGTAGACCAGCAGCTCCATGTGCTCAATATTGTTAAATCATTGTTTTTCTCAATGGAGTCTGGCTTTGACAAGAGTGATATAACAGCTTCAGTGCCCCATTGGAAATGACTGTATGACATTAAAGTAAAGCAGAGAAAATACTCTAAATATAGCATACACTTAAACTGACTTTAATTTTTGCTGGTGGCTAAAATGTGTTTTGTTGCTGACTCCGTCCTCAGCAGTGCATTGCTCAGCTTTTGTGTAGGACTTCAGCCTGCTTCTCCAAACTGGGGGTGTGCTGAGAGACATCTGCTGTGGTTAAAGCAGGGTGGGGGAAATAAAAAGGGCTATCAAGTAAGTAAAAATATAAATCTAACTCTAATCTAAACTAATCGCATACATCAGTTTTTGCTGTTAAAGTATTTTAAAAAATGTCAGTTCAAATGAAATTTGGCAGATGTCTTGTAAGCTGCTGGATTTTGGACACAATTGTCCCCCTGTCCTCTGCCATTGAAACTGGTCTGCAGACCACAGCAATCTGTTTTACAAGGGAGTTAGTTAGTTAACGCCTGGTCGAGTGTGGCTGGAGGAGACTGGCTGCTAGCGCTAGCATCAGATGCTATGCTAAATGCTTTGTGTTGTGGTGATATTTCAGGCTTGAGGTATTCCAATGGGATGATTCCTTACAGCAGAAATTGCAGAGGAAGGTGCTCCTATCAACAGCTCCATCTGGGTGTTTTTTAAATGTAAATGCTCCATTCAGGGGGCCAAATAGTGTCGTCACATCTACCCCCACCAAGTGACAAAGCCACTGTGGCCTTTAATGACACACCGGGTCAAAGGGCACCACAGAAGGTGTATAATCAGCGATAATTTTTTAACGCATTATTTTGACAGCCTTAGAAATAAATCAAGAGAGGGTCAAAACTCTAGCAACACTTGTGGAACAACTAAACTGCAAGACCAATGCTTTTCAGCTTGTGGCCTTCATCGGGGTCATCCTGACACACACTACAAACAGCATTCAAATAAGGTAGGAATGAAGCAGAAAAAAAAAAAACAATGACTCCAATATATTTTATATACATCTACTGAATGTAATACACTGATAATGGAAAAGTACATCATACAACCTCACTTCCTCAACATGTACTACATGTCTGTCCTGGAAGAGGAAGACCTCCTCAGTTACTTTTCCTGAGGAGGAAACCATTTTGTTTTTCCCTGTTAAAGGTTTTTCTTTTCCTCACCTGCTGTGAGGTGCTAAGGACAGAGGGATGTCGTATGCTGTAAAGCCCTCTGAGGGAAATTGTGATTAGTGATATTGCATTTTATAAATAAAATTGAGCTTCTAAAGATCTGAACGATCCCTTTACAGTGTGAAAACTGAAAGTATTTTTTTTAAATGGGATATTTTTACTATTATAACATCATAAAACAGCATTTAATGTTGTAGCTGGTCAAAGTTTGGCTAACTGTAAGCACTTTTTTATGCTGTTTGGTAGTTTATTCTGTGTCAATATTAGAGTTGCATGATAATAATGTTACTTGTAATAAAAATAAATGAATAAACAGACACTACAGTGTACTCAGTTCTGCCTTTCTGCTGCTTTCAGTATACTGCTAAAGTACGAGATAAAGATTTAAAAGCCCTAGTCAATACAATATTTGCAAAGGAACTAACAATAAGAGATATATAAATGTAGTTAAGTATAAAATGGACAGGTAATGGGCAGGTAAACTCACTACTCAAGTACTTTCCACCAAGAAATACCAAGAAATAGAGTAAGGCTACTTATCAAGAAAACAGTTCTTTCTTACAAAGGTCAATGTGAAAGACGCTACAAAATGAAGAAGCGGACTAAACTCACAATAGTGTTTGCAAGTAGAGGACTGTTGCAAGTACAAGTGTACACAGGGTACCAGCAGCTTCACGCCTCCGATTGTATTTGTGTGTCTGCGTGACAAACATTCCAGCACAGTACTCAAGCATCAGCTGTTTACATTCGCGACAAGATACTCCAGTCTCAAGTATCCGCTAAGCATCAGACCTTGAGAGACAGAGGCCACATCAAGGAGGTCAACAAACAACCTGACACCCTGGAGATACATTTGCATTGAGTCGAGAATGTAAAGCAACAACGGGGGCATAAAAAAAGGCCTCAGAGGCACCAAACACTTAAGTGGCAAAACAACAACCTCCAAACTGCTGTGAGATCCTCCTCATTGTCAAAGCTCTTCTTATCTTGAGAGAAAGAGGAAGACGGCGTGGTCTCTGTGGAATGAGGCCGCAGCGACAGGCGGGCCGGCGAAACAAATTCTGGGCCAGCTGACATAGCTCACTTTAGTATCACCTCACAAGTTAAGACAACGAAATGGGTCGCAGTAACTGGCGAAAAAGAACGTACAAACTATAAATCCTCAGATTCATAAGCTGATATTGGGTTTCACCTCCAGCTACAGCCTGGATAGAGAGAGACAAGGGTGGCTTTACCTTGTACTACTCACAAACTGCTGGAACTTGTTACATAAATTCAGTGCACAGCACTAGATTACCATGAAGTGACTCCACTATATGGGCTAGAAAAACACCAATTCACTGCGTGGCAATAAACACTGTAACCTGAGTACACAGGATACTCAAGAATGTGTCTGTCAAGTGAAAAGTTAATTTGCCTTTTTTTATGCGCAACCAAAACAACCCCCCTCTTCCTCACCACCCACTTTTAACCCCCACCACCCCCTCCAACCCTCCTTCACCCATTGTGAAGCCATCAGATAGTGGCTTCCAGAAGTCCACACCTGTCTCAGGGCTATGCAGAGGAGATGGATCCATGCATTTTGAGCATCAGATAGCCTCTAGCCAGGGTTAGTATTGATCTAACGCTCCACTGGCCCTTTGTGAGAGCAGCAGCTGCTTTGGGGGGCTTTTAGATAAGCAATGCAAAGGGAATTGTTTCTCCTGAAACCCTCTTTCAGTGTTCATACATGAAAACCACCGCTTAATTCAACACTCCATCGCTCTGGAATAAAATGTCCTCTCCCTTGACACGAAAAGCAGCAAATAAGCATTAAAACATCTGCCTTTGGGGTATTGGAAAGCGCGTGGTATTAGAAGTCACACAGTGATAATGCAGCTCTCTGGATTTTCACTGTTTAATCATATGTAATCTCTAGAGTGAAAATGAAATGAAAACACAACATGTTTCAGTATCCCGCAACTCTCTCTCCCTCTCCCTCTCGCGCCCTCACTCTGATCACAGTCAGTGAATGAGGCAGTTGGGGTGGTGTGGGAGGGGGGAGAGGGGGTATATTACTGCTGCATCTGTGTGAGGCAGACATGGCGATGAGACCCTCCCTAAGATGACTCATAGGCTGTATGGGCTGACACCAGCACCTCATTCACAGCCAATAATGAGCCATGCTAATGAGCAGGACAGCCACCCTGCATGCTCATCATTAAGCGGTCTTGTGATTCATGTCCAGCATGAAACCATCATATGAAGAGATAAGGCTGGCTGGAGCGGGCTTGATATGTATAGACAAGGGGCGAAAAAAGGTTAAAGCACCACACTGCAGGTACCATTTTGATATAACTGATCCGTTTTTATTATTTTATTAAAAATTAAGTCGCCTTGAAACAGAGGAATAACTGTCTTCAACCAAGGTGTGCTATCAGACCTACATGTGCTGCATATATGGATATATCCACACAGATATGCAGTCAATACGTGCCTGCAAATTATTAATATATATGACAGCATGCTATCAGTTCATTTGAAATAACCTCCTCTACCCACGTCTGCACTGATCAGAAGATCAAACACCACTCAAATGAATCCATCAGGAAAAAAAACAGGCTGACAGTAAAACATGCATGTGCATGCGCCAACCTCCTGAGACTGCTGCTCCGACACATATATCTGATAAGGCTTAATCAGCACAGGGTGGTCATGATAAAGCATTTCAGCCCTATCTCTGTCTGAGAGAGAGAGAGACACAGACAGGGGGGCTGCCTCTCTGCTCCGAGGTTGGAAAAGGCAAGAGCCCCTCTGTCTCTCTCAGCGCTTCACTCCCTCAAACTGCCTCAGTCTCCTCAGCCGCCTTCTTCTTCTTCTCCTTCTTTTTCCCCCTGCGTGCCTCTTTTTCTTTCTCTTTCTCCCTGCTATCCTCTCCCTGCCTTTCCAGCCGCTTCTCTCTCTCTGTATCAGTAGAGACACTTCTTAAGCCCCAGCTGGGGAAAATACGGTGGCTTGGTGGGGGGAGGGTTTCAAAAGGGTAAGTGATTGCCCTCTAGGGGACGAAGCAGAGAGAAAAAAGCAGGACGCCTTATCGCCCCAGCCTCCAATAGCGCTGCTGGCTACCACCCAGAGCCAGGGGGGAGGAAGGAGGGCGCAGGGGAGGTGGGGGGGTTGCAGGAGACGCCAGCTATAGATGCTGCACTGCCTCTTGACACAGCAAACTCAGCAGGGAGCCTTCCATCCATGCCTGGCTGTATGGGCTCAGCTAAAGGCTCCACAGCCAAATGTTGCCATCTGAATGAGTGTTATTGCTCTGCTTGCATGCGTTATACTGTACTACATGAGCATTAATCCAGATGGATAAGAAATCATAGCATGTGTTTCTGCTTTGGGAGTCTGGGATTTATTTTGTTTTTTTGTTTTTTTTATAGGGAACTGGTATTACAATTATGATTTGCTGATGTAAATTCTTATCAATAAGGGTCTCTGGGGTGCTGCAGATGTGTTTTGGGTGCTCACACACTACAAATAAGATCTCTAGAGCTGAATGTACTACTGACCTATTTCCTTCCTTCAAAAGCAGACGTGGAAACAAACAGGAAATAAAGCTCACCAAAAGCAAAACTGAAATGTTACAACACGTGGCCACTTAAAAGATCTCTCTGAAATGCACGAGATTATACTAAAGTTAATGATCGAGTCTTCCTCTAAAGCCATTACCAGCTGCTAAGATGCATCCTCCCACAGCAGACAGGCAGGCAGGCACCGACGCATCCACGCGCCTCCAACAGTGTCCAAGCGCCACCTTCAGTATCCAACCTGAGGGAGGAGGAGGAAAAAAAAAAAAAGCAAATAATCACATAGCCTGCATCTTTTCCTCCAGACACATCTGCAAAGAGTGTCTGTCTGTGTGGAGGATCACCTCTGCTTTAACGTGTTTTCTCCCTTCACTTTTAAAAATAAGGGGAAATGGACCTTATGTGCGCTTTGGTGCGTGACGCGCGTCTCAGGAGCGCACAGTGCTAACTGTGTGTTTAATATGCCTGTCTCGCCCGGCGTGTTGCCCCAGACACTGTGTACCACAAATCCCCACCTCCACTCCAATGAGAGCTCGGGAGGGAGGAATAAAAAGGGTTAAGGGGAGTCTTGGATGGAGTCTGCTGGGCGGAGTGGAAGGGACCTGATTGGATGACTGGCTGTGACGCAGGGGACATGAAAAAGCTGATAACTAGTTAAGAAGGCAGTTTGTAACTCTGGAAAAAGAGTGCAGAGCTTGAGACTATACGTTACGCAGTGGACGTGGACGAAACCGGCGCAAAGACAAGAAGCTGAGGCGTCTTGGGCAGAGTGGAGGGCTGAGAGACACACTGCAGCGTCCGGACGCAAAGTGACTTGGAAACAGAAGGACAATGGTGCAGCACACAGACAACAGCGAGACGGACGGGAGCATGTCCAGGGAGGCTACGGATTCAGAGGAGAGTGAATTTATGGCATGCAGCCCCGTGCCGATAAACCCGGACTGGTGCAAGACAGCCACCGGTCACATCAAGAGACCCATGAATGCATTTATGGTGTGGTCCAAAATCGAGAGGAGAAAGATCATGGAGCAGTCGCCGGACATGCACAACGCGGAGATTTCCAAGCGCCTGGGGAAGAGGTGGAAGATGCTCAAGGACAGCGAAAAGATCCCGTTTATCAGAGAAGCCGAGAGGCTGCGGCTAAAACACATGGCCGACTACCCCGACTACAAGTACAGACCCAAGAAAAAACCAAAGCTCGACAGTTCAAAATCATCAGCACCGTCTCCGGAGAAGTGCGGAAAAATAGCAAAGACTCCCAGCAAGAAGTGCTCAAAGATAAAGACTAAAAGCGGCTCCAAGTCCTCTCACGGCTACGGGGAGGACTGTGTGTTTCCCAGCTTAAAAGTTACAAAGACTGTGAAAAGTGAGCTCACCGACGAGGACGACGACGACGAGTACGAAGAGGACTACCGGATGGGGATTAAGGCGGGGGACGAGGAGCGCCTGAGGCCGTACAATGTAGCCAAAGTTCCCGCGAGCCCAACTTTGAGCTCCTCGGCCGAGTCCGAGGGGACGAGCATGTACGAAGAAGTGCGGAACAACAACAGACTGTTTTACAATATCAAAAACATTACCAAGCAGAGCACATTGCACGCTGCTTCTGTCTCACCAGCATCCTCCAGGTCGGTCTCCACATCCTCCTCCTCCTCTTCCTCCTCCTCCAGCAGCAGCTCCTCTTCCGGCGAGGACGCGGACGATTTGCTGTTTGACTTTAGTTTAAATTTCGCCCCCAGCGCTCCAGGCTCGGAGCTGGGCAACCCCAATTCAGGAAACCTCTCCCTGTCTCTTGTGGATAAGGACCTGGACTCTTTCAGTGAGGGCAGCCTGGGCTCTCACTTTGAATTCCCAGACTATTGCACGCCAGAACTCAGTGAGATGATTGCCGGGGACTGGCTGGAGGCGAACTTTTCCGACCTGGTCTTCACATACTGAATTGAGAATTGAGAAGAGAGAGAGAGAGAGAGAGAGAGAGAAAAAAAGTTGCTCTAGTAATAACAGAGAAGGGAGAAAGTAAATTATATATGTGTCCTGGTCAAGTTGTCCCTAGCCCTGCCTCCTGTGGGTTTTTCTGAAGGGTCCTGGAGGGGAGGTGGAGGACCAGGAGGCGAGGTGAGGTTTGAGGAATGAGATGCTTATGAAGCTGGTAGCAAAAAAAATAACAGAAAAAAAGAAAAAAAAAAGTCTGCAGACATTTTTTTTCTGGCAGCATGACAGGGTTTTATGGATTTTTTCCCCCCCAGTAGGTCTGCATTTACTGTTCAGCTTAAACGGACCACAAAAGGGAAAAATAACGTGAACTTCTATGCATCTTATCCTCTTAAAAACAAAAAAACTGCAGGGAGCTGAAAAAACGGACTGTGGACTGACTCAAAGCAAATCTGTGAACTGACAATTGTTCAGGATGTTACTTTACAACGGTTTATGTAATTTCTAAATGCCGCAAAATGTTTGTTTTTGTTCTTTTGTAACTGATTCAGTTTACCTCCTGGTTTGGTAAATTAAGCAGCCTAAACCTCTGCAGAATACAGGTGTGGAGGAAACATTTTGATACATAACAGACCTCATCTTTTTAAAAGAAAAGTAAGATATTTTCAGGCATATTTTTGTACAGTTAAAAGGGAATGTTCTTACTGTGCTTTCAGTGAGTTTCAGGCACTTCTTCCCTTTATCATTTGTTTTTAGCATGCAAGGGAGTCCTGGTTTTAAGGATTAAGTTAAATTAAAACTTGCATCAAAAATGCCTTGTGATTTCAAACTAGGTTTTGTACAGTTGTAGAGCAGATTTGTTGAGTATTTGTAGACGATACAATGGCATCATGGGGAACACATACCTCAGAGCTGGAACTAGTTTCAAGATTGTATATGTACTGTAATATAGTAAAGTTAGGAGTTTATGTATATCATACTCGTGATATGTGGATGGGTCCCAATCGCAGGTGTGAAACTGGATTTTGGTATTTTTTATGGCACATACTGTTTTTCCCCCCTCTCATTTTTTTGTGCAATATATACTCTTAAGATTCAGACCATCAACAATTGTAGCAAAGTGATGGAAAAACAGACTTGTGCACTGTCAACATCATTTCATGTTATGATGCTGAAGCCTGTCCAGGCAGAAAAATAAACAAATCAGCTGGAACTGATACAAAACAATATAATATGGCCTCATGGTGTGATGCATACTATATATCAACACAATTTGAATGTAATTTGACACGTAATGGGCATATCTGACACCAAACACCAATCTGAATCTGATAAATTAGGGAGAAAACAAAAAGAGATCTGCAGAAGGGCATAGTCTGATACAGTGGTGGTCTGGCATTAGTTTAACAAGCAAGCAAAAAAGAACATTCCATAGTCCTGTTTCATGAAATGAAACTTTATTTTAAAACTGAAGACTGCCTTCTTTTTTTAAAACATTAACCATAAACCTGTATTTTTTATTTCTTGCACTTAAAAAAAAGCAGATATTGTTTATTTTTATGTGGGTCTTACATATGAAGTCTGTTTGATAAAAAGGTTTTGGAATATGACCTAATTATATGCCAAGACGTTTTGTTGGAAGTTCTAGGCAGTAGTTACTTCACATTCCAAGTGTGAATCTGTCTTTGACTCATCTTTTAATAAATAAGTACCTACCACCATCGACTGTCCTTTCAGTTTGTGAATATATGTACACAAATGTGTTATTTGTTGCGTTTGCAAAGGATGTGATGACAGAATGATGCCTATTTTGTATGTAGGCGGATACTCTGAAAATGGATGGGCTCAAACTAACATGTGAATTCACATTTAATAAAAAGGAAAAAAAAGGAAACTTTTAAACTGCAGTGTCGGGGTGCTTTACTGTCCCTGTTTTCACTGAGCTTTTTCTTTCACCAACGCCTCCCCCTTCTTAAAACGGACACTGCGGCTTTAAGAAATTGAATTGCCCGCTTGCCTGCGCTGAGCGATGTGATTGGTGGTGCTCGGTGGTCCCCTTGGAGACGGAGCTGGAAACAGGAGCTGCTCCTCACAGTGTGTGTGGGAGCTCTCAGTCTGTCTGGCTTCCATTCAGAAAAGTAGCACTCTGCCCAGCACAGAACGGCATGAGAGCTGTGCGAACACAGGGCTGAGACCACGTCGAAATGTGACATATGCTCACTCGGGGATAAACAATGGCACTTAATCTAGACGGATACTGTTTAATCTCTGAAAAATGTGCAGGGGTGCTCTTCAGAAACATAATGCACATGTGAAAGTGAAGCTTTGACTTTAAGTCCACTAATCTGTCATGTCAGGAGTTAAATGTGTGCGAGGAACGGGGGTAGTAGGTCAGTGTGAATAGCACTGGTTCTTGAGCACCTCAGCTCGTGTCTCCTACAGCACAGGGCCTCATTTCCACCTGGGATTGCAGATAAATAAAAGTAAATAGCTGGTAGGACACAAAACGAGCAGGGATGCGGCACTGGAAGATAAGGACTGAGAACCCCTGAAGTAATCTAAAGAAAAACATAAACAGAAGTGGGTGAAATATACAGTGGAAATAAAAAAGGATGTTAGCCCTTGCATACACTAATATAATAGTGATACAATGTGACTGCGCGGCACCAGAGCTGATTATGTTATGACTCAGTCTGAGCCACAGAGATGCTGTCATAGGTGCATCTGCAGCTACTGTATGTAAGTGGCCTGATATCAAAGTTGTTTATGAGAAGCGATGAGTAGTACAACACAGCCCTATATGATGTCATGCAAAATGCAATTAGCATAACAAACCATTAATTTAAAGTGATAACATCTTCACAGTGTCGCCTCTTGTGCGCCTCCGGGGGACCGCAGATGGAGCCTTTTGTCTCCTCGGAGGCCTGCTCAGGGAGACCCACCTTTAACAGATCATATATAAAGAAGCAGAGGCCTCGGCCACTGAGAGATTTGTGTTCATTACAGCAATAGAATCTAATGATGAATATTTGCCATGCATGGCTGCACAGGTACTAGCCCCCCCATTAAGTCAGTTTGCAAATCTGTAATAAAACATTTATCTAGCTATTACTTTACCTGACCTATTGGTCAAAGTTGCTAATGGGTTCCAGGGCTATTCCCAATAGAATCTCAACATTGATTTTGTGTTCCTCTGAAATATCTGCTCAGGGCTAATGCCACCGGTACATGTTGAAATGAAATTAGTGACCCGTTGAAATTTCCTTCTATTTCCTCCTTAAATAAATAAATGGAAATCTAGAATGCTCCGGAGACGCTGAGTGAGATACCGTCCTCCTAGGAATCAAGCGTGGGGAGGGGGGATATTTGTGGCGACAAAAGAAAGTAATTTCCAATCCCTTGAGCGTTTAAATCATTCATATAACCCAGGGTGTCACAGTCAGATGCTGCGTGTGACACCTTTACAAAGACCCTGAAGGCTGGAGGTTGATCTCCCAGTTGCAAGTTGCTTCAATTGGACATCTAAAATATGTCAGTGCTCAAAGATTAAATTCCTTTGTGACCCGTCTCTGTCTAAGTCTCATGATGTTCAATCCAGCAATAATAAAACCAGTTATGTTTTCTCGCCGCACTGACTCTCACCCAGTGAGCTCAGTTGCATTACATCACTGCTTAGCTTATGCCGCTGCGCAGTAAGATTCCATGTTGTGTCATCGTTGATCCACATGTGCTCCTCTTCTCCCAGTGGGAGGCTGTCTAATATTGCTATGGGAATACTGATATATGCTCTCCATGCTGGAGGTTTCATAACAACAATAACAGCACCGCTTGCCTAAATTTAAACCTGTTTACTGTCTGTTAATTGACGAGCGGGCAGGATTTATGGTATCTGCTCCCAGATCTGCTGTCTGAGAGCCGGGATGGTGTTGACACCCCTTGTGTCCGAGCAAAGCCCCTCTCCTGCTCTGTTACACAAGCATGTCATGCTGTTAGGCACCGCTAGTGCTTTACAGCTCCTGCGAGCGGTGTGACAGTATTGAAATGACACACCAGCAGTTGGTCCCGTGTGCAACAGTGAGTCCTGCGCTGTGATCCAAACAGATAAAAAGCTATTTGGACCATAAATATCATTTATTATCTCGTGAATCCAGATGAGAAAACAGCATTATTTTTATACGATGCCTGTTTATCATGAAATCTTGGATATAATGACCTTATAAGTACTCGCTCTTAATGCTGTTCACTAGCTGATAGTCAGGGAGAATTTGTCTGTAAAATTGCCTGCCTGAGCAACAGTCCAGTCCCTGTGTCCTCTACTCCAGTCTTGGCCTGGGGCGACTCCTGCTGCTGTTGATGGCTATCCATTTGCTCTGCCCTCCCAGTGTATGGGAGGGAGGCAGAGAGGGAGCATCGGCCCCATCTGCTGCACTGATATTTACTATCCCTTCACATTTGTGAGAAGGAGGGGGTGGCAAAGGCCCAATTCCCTCATGGTGTTTTAGCACTCTGGCACATACACACATGTGCACGCACACACATTTGAAGGGAGTGAATGAGAGAGAGAGAGAGGGAGATAAGAGTGGAAAAAGTGCTGTTCATATGAACCAGAGTTAAACTCCGATTTAACTTGATGTGGCTTGGATACAAAACAGGCGGTGTAACAGATAATAAGTGTGTAGCTGGGAGCGAGTAACCCGCACGGTCGGCTGCTGCCTAATTTTCCATTCACAACTTCATTGCAGTTTTTCATTATTTAGCAAAGGCAATGAGACATTGAAAAGAAGTATTTTGGGGGGAGCTGCTGTTCTGAAAGCAGACACAGCAGGTTGTCGAGAGCAGTTTAAGCTGGCGGTGCCATTGTCTCGCCGACACAGAAACAAACAGTTCAATCACTCCTCCCAGAATTTGTTCTGACACGTGGTAAGATCTCATTGGGGAGAAGGTCACTTTTTTTGTTGTGGGGAGCTGCTGGAGGTCGCGCATCAGTCATGTGAATTATCTGTTGAGAGGGCAGGAACTCGCTTGCACACCTGCTTCTCTTTTCAAACCCAACTCTAGAGTATTCTATTAATTGAATGGAGTGTCCTGGGTGACATTTTGCAGGTTCGGGATTCAATATGTGCTATGTGTGCCACTCAATGTGTGAGAGAAAATAAATTGAGCCTTTTGGGTTTCAAAAATGCCACAATAATGGGCTCAGCGTAATTAGAGCCGACTTGTAATGACATCTCTGTTTAGAGAGCAAACCCCCAAGTTGGTCTGCCTGATCGCGGTCAGTTTAGGATTTACATAACCTTGTTTGGAATTAATTGTGACTCTATGCTTGATATTTATTTTAGAGCTTTACAGCAGCTGCGGGAGCCCCTTGCACTTTCCAATAAGAAAAAGGGCATAAGCCCCCTGTGTTAGTCCACCGGGGTCACGATGGGTCATAATGTATGCAGCGTGAATCGAAATCCTATTTTAATCCACATTAGCGTGTGAGAGTGTGTGTGTTTTTATGAAGTTACACGCATTTGGTTCAGTTTTTATAGCTTTACATAATCCAGCAGTCCATATGTGTTTATATGTGGTTGTTGACCAGATAATGTTGTTGCCCTCTAATCAAATGGAGTGTGTTATAGTGTATTATTAGAGCTCACTGCTCTCTTATTGCATGTGTGGATCTGCTGAGGAGAGTCTGTTTGGCTTTTTGCCCAGATGCATGGATGGATTTAAGACCACAGCCTTACCCCCCTCCCCCGTTTTGGGTGTGAGTGTGTGCATGTGGCTGTTTGTTTGTGAGCTCATGTGATTTTTTTGGTTTGGGCAGGCAAGAGGCAGAAATGTAGCTGGTACTGAGACTAGATTGGTCCATAGGCTGGTGTTGAACAAGGGTGTTTGGGGGGGTCCTCTGCCAGAACATTTAGTGACTTCTAGCGGTGAGGATTGCAGGCTGCAACCAGCTGAAACTTCTCCTGGTTAAGCGGGATTTCTACTTGTTCATCAGCTCTATGCAGAGCCTACGCACATGGCCTATGCCATTGTGAGCATTTATACTTATACCACGGTGGTGTGACTGTGTCACTCTGCAAGACAAATCATTTGTCTTTTGCTGGACACATTTTCCCCACAAATACAACCTGTTAATGTTGTTTGTTATGTTTTAGCACAAGCCTATGGCATTTTACATTGTATAAATTAGCCTAGCAGCTAACAGACTTTTCCTCTACTCATGTAAAGCCAGGGACAACAGCAACATTTGAAGGTAACATTACAAAATATGGCTCCATTACAACTCACAAGGTTCACTGACAAAACAACTGTCTTATACTAAACACGTTTTCCAAACAAATATAACATGCTAACATTATTAGCACAAGCCTATGGCATTTTACATTGTATAAATTAGCCTAGGGACAAGCGGAAATTCCCTCTTCTCATATGAAACCTGGATAAATCCCGAAGTATAAAAATTCCTGAAGGATAAATGACACACAAGGCTTAAAATGCTATTTTATTGTCTTCACAATTTATTGTTTCTTATCTGTGACAAGTTATTTACCTTCTTTATTTCGTATTTTCTTTACTTCGTTAGAACGTCGTTCTTTACAAAGCTTTTATTTAAAGCTTTATTTCCACTGAGGGAAATGGTTTCAGCTTACAAAAATAGACAGTAGATCTGTGTTGCTGCAACGTGTACACTTTTTGGGGAGGTGCACGTCAGGCTACGGCGGAGGGTATGGTATAAATAAGGCATAAATCCCACTTTAGAGGATATACTCCCTAGGTAGATATAAACGGCTCATTCTAAGGTAACAAAAACACAATTCTTCTTATTTTTATGTGATTTATGTGAAACATGTCATCCTAAATCCTACACACTGGACCTTTAATTTCCTGCATTCTGATGATTTTATGCACCAGTTTGTGCCTTTCCTGCATCTGTTTATGGTGTAAATGTCTTTAATTTAGTCAAAATAAAAGTCCTGTTTTTGCATTTCCTAAATACTGAGGGGGAAATGTCCCCTGTATCCTCGCTTTCTGTATCCAGATATCTACACCTATGGTTCTAAACAATGAGTATGCTGGTTGCGATCACACAACATGCTATTGTAGTTGTAATAAAACTCAGTTAAGGAGACTCTTCTGCAAGTCTTCAATTTAATGACACCAGCAACAGACATTCATGACCCCCTACCTACCCACCCCAGGATTAAGTCAGGCTGTAATCTAGATCCAAAACTGCAGCTCAGGGGGAGTCCATGCAATTTCCCCCTAAAGCTAGAGCAGAGCCAGCAGTTGGTCATTCATATGCATCTGAAATCTAATACTCTGCTGCTGTGCCCCTCAGTGGCCCCACCTTTCCTGACTCACCAGTGAACCTCGACTCCTCCAATGCACTCTGACCATTATACACTCTGTTTCCTCCCTGTCTCTCTCTGTTGCCCTCCCCCCCTTCTCTCCCTCTATTTGCATGTTACCCAGGTTACACTGTCAGGGTACCCCCCTCACAGTTAGACTCGACGCAGGGTCTCATTTGATAGTCTTTGCTGCTTCAGTAAATAATTAGCACACTGAATCCTCTGGGGCCCTATACAGGAAGCATGGCTTGCTTACCAGGGGGGCTAAGGTTCTAATGATTGCTATCCTGCAAGGTTTTTGATAGCGGGCCCCCCGCCTCTTCCTCGACACAGCCTACGTGAAAAACATAACACATACCCTTCTAGAATTCATTATGAATGTGAATGCGGATGGAGCTAAACAGGCTTGATTTACATTCGAAGACTTTTGAAGCATTAGTGTGTAATAAAATGCTCTGTATGAGTGTGTAAGTTTGTGTTTGCGAGGAAAGTGATGAGAGGAATATTCTTGAAAACAGATGTTTTTAAGATGCTTTGTAAAACTAAATGCGATTATGTTCTGCAATCAGTCAACTTGAAATGTTGATATACATTTCCAGCCACTGAGACGATGAAAAATCCTGTAACAAATTACAGCAACATACTGTATCATGAATTATATGTTTCAGCAGTCGTATAAAACATTTATTCCAAATCATAGCGCCAGTTTACAGCTCCATTATTCTGAATAATCTTGTACTTCTGGTAAAGCAATCCATATTTTACCAAACCAGAAACATCAAACAATTGCCAGATGGATGTTTGACCTCACTGATTAGCAAAGGAGACACTCAGACAAAGTAATGCTCTCTCAGGATTGCATCTATAAAATGACAACTCCTGCCAAAAAGTCCATTAACTGCATGTAGATTTTAATGGCTCTGTCCAACTATAGATGCAGAGACAACTTCAGATGTTATTGTAAGAGATGGAGAGACTAAATGAAAATGTGCCAGGAGCTGAGTGGGACTTAAAAAACTTCCCTCCCCCTATGCCTTCCAGTGCATGTTGAACCCAAAAAAAAAAGGGCAAAACGAATCACGCTGTTGAATTATTCATATGTATGCGGAATGAACAATTCATATGCATCATGCTGAATCTATATCCATTATGGAGAAATGTTATGTTCATGAAAAATACAGCACACCAAAAACTACATCTTAAACATTGTTGGGTGCGAGTTAAGCACACAGTTGGCAGCTCCAGTCTCCTCCCAATGGGATTTGTAGGTTGCTTTTACTGTCTCCCCAGTGTTCCCATCATGACACAGACTTTGAGGCCTAAACCAGAGGAACATGTGGCCCCGGTCAAGGCGACAAGCAAGACAGTGTAGAGACACATATTACGTGCTACTGCCACATATGCGGTGCACACAGCCTCTGTGGGAGGGTCTGGGTGGTTGTAGATTGTTTGTAGCCGGTGGGGACTGGAGCTATAGTGTCTGAGGAGATGTGACATGTAGCCCCACTCTTCACCACTGATACACACAAACACTGCTGACACACACACACACACAGTCGCCTTCTCTCTCTGCTTCTCTCCTGGCTGGTCAGAGTTATTCATTTCGTTGAGCACCTCAGCCGCCAGCAGAGAAATGCTGTCACTGGGTCATTACAAATACCCACAGGCGGTTGAGAATGTCCTCACAGATACAGGAGACAAACGTGGGCCTGCATGCCGCTGCCTGAGTGCTGCTGTTTGATGGTGTTCTGAATGACCTACATTTCCCTCCTTCAGATATTTCATATTGGACCTGATGAAATCACGGATCGCTAATCCAAGACCCTACAGAATAGAGTTATTTTCTCTCCTACATTACAACTGAAACACACAGACACACCATAGCCAAGTTCATTTCATATGTAAAACTGGTTTATATACCGTTTCTCTTTAAATCATGTTATTTGTTAGATTATAGATTATGGTGTTATGAGGTGATTTGAATGGGGTTGTGATCCTGAATCCTGGTGAATTCACAAAAGGATTGTGCGCCTTTTTTTGTCCACTAAACCTGCATAAATAAGACAAAAAACAACTGTGTAATTCTCAAAGCACCCGCAAAGGGTGAAACGCACCCCTAACTACACTGCCAAGCAAGTAGCGCCTCTAAGCTCCTGTGCTATTTGCATGTATTTAAATCAGGTAATATACAAGCATTTAGCGCAAACTTTGCCCCTTTTTGAACAAAGATTCCACTTGAGAAAGATAAGCGCAAATATTAACATGCAGTTACAGTGAACTTATTAGCATCTTCAGAGAGTTGGTGTTAACTGAAGCACACTGACGAACTGGTATATAGATTCCAAATATGGCATCTCTCCTCATGTAAAGTCACTGCGTGAAGTTGTGAGGAATGCCTCTGCACCTGTAGCTTGTAGTCTGAATAACACGTTCTCGCTCCGACCTCGTCACATATCGACGTTTGGTCATGGACTTTCCACATCCAGATATGAAACGTACCCTGGTTGCGTTGGTTGTTGACGTTCTGGGACGTCATGTCTTCTTTCAAAATGCATCTCCATTTTCACAGGAAATTTACTGTTTACATACAGTCTCTTTCAAAATAAAGGCACTACGTCGGTACAACAATGCGAATTGATGTTTTCTTTCCCTCCAACACACGTGGTTAGGTTTAGGAAAAAAGAACAGGGTTTGGCTTTATAATCTTACAGGACATAAACATCGCTCTCCCGGGTGAAGGGGTGTGTTTGTTGGACCCATCCACCACCCCTCCCGCCAGTCCTGCTCAGATTTTCGGCGCCTTAACTTTAGTTCTTGTACCGTTGCGTTGTACAGGACTGTGTTTCTGACTGTTTTAATGAGATACAAATAAGACAGAAGTGCAACTAAACAGCATATTAGTACAACTTTCACTACTGTTAATGTGCAGAGCAGCCATCTTAGATTTAAAAAGGTAGGGGTTAGTGAGATTCCTCTGACTCCTTGAGGTGGAAATCTGACTTCAGGGTGCATTTATGTTGAAAAAAGGTCTGACTGGGAACTTGAAAATTTAGACTTCCCAGTGCAAATGAAAAGCACCATTAAAGTTGTCCATGTGTTTTAGCTGTATTGTCTGTCTTGTTTTAATTTTGATGAAATCCTCGATTTCATTTTAAATTTCAGCCCAAAGAAAATACATGTACACATGATCAATGATTGCTTTTCTGTGTTGTTGTGTTGTGAGAAGGTGCTGGGCGCCCTTTAGGGCTACATGTGTGCATCTGATTTCCCCTTCATACACACCTCATGTATGGCATACATTAACCACAGGTTCAATCTACATTTAATCATTCACACCAGACTCCTGGTCAAAATACTAGGTCACCGCTGTTCACACACAACCCCGGGCGTGCAGATGTACTTCCGTTCGTGTTGTGTCTGTATGTGGCTCACCTCTGCGGCAGGATGGTCATTCGCTATTTTTACGGAGTGGTGAGATGAGGGACACAACTGTGATCAAAAGAGAACTGCTCATTGATTTTCAAAACCACACATTATGCTGCAAATATATATCAAAGGGAACAGCCTGCATGGCCTCTGTGATACGCTCAGCATGATTTAAACATGCTAAGGCCATGTTTAAGCCTCAAGCTAACACATTTTAACTCCGAGTAACGAGGTGTTACTGCCTCCATGCCTGCACATGGGAGCCGCCGAGGTAAAAAAAAATCAAAATGGGTATAAAGGGAAGAATAGGGAGTAATACAAGGAATTGTGCCACTGTGATTTGATGAATTATTAAACTCCTCTTTACAGATTTCTTAATTAGAAAGGGTAATCCAGTAATTAACATGAGGACCAGCTGGCTGGTACAGTATATCACTGAAACATATAATCCCACTTCCAGTGTTTCAGTGAGCTGCAAGTTCCCCTCTCATAAAAACTCACTAATAATCCCATTAGCTCATACTACAGAAACTATACTCATCTTTTAAGCGCCAGCCTCAACCGTGTAATTGCTGTGCATTTAAAGCAATTTGGTCAGTGGCGACAGAAACCTGCTTACTGCTGAAAAGTTAATGACACTGAAAGCCAATACTATACCCCGACCACTTAGTCCCTACCGTTTGACAGAATTTGTCATTACACAGTTCCTTACTCAAAAACTGGATTTTACATTTCCCACGTTTGCTCTTAACACGACCGAGGCAAGCATGCAAAAAAAAAAAAAAAAAACGTTCGTCGTCTATGTCAGGTCTGGCAGTCAGGGATTATTACGCTGCGGGAGCCAACCGTGGATCGCAGAGACTTGTTGTCCATGAAGGTAATACCGCCGAGGCGTCGACAGTGAGTGGCAACAAAGATGTGTTCAAATTGTGTTTAAAGAGAGATACAAGGCATCAAAGTGATTGAATGGTCGCAATATCAGATTTAGTTGTTTTTGTCCAATTTCAATCAGGCAGCAGGCTTGTTCCTGTCATGACAGAGTCCCCTAGCACATTGGAATTGCGTGACTGATATCTCATACACTAGATTTCTCACTTCAGTGCACCCTAGAATCCAACCTGCCCAACTCTACCACCCACACACACACTTCCACACCCCGCGTCTTGCTCCTGCAACCCCCCAACCCCCTACCTCATCCATCCAAACTAAACCACCTTTATGGCCATATTTCTGTAAAGTCCGCTGCCTTGATTTGCTTTGGCATTCCTGTCCCTATTCATCCAGTGGGGCTGTGAGCTGGAATAATTAGGAGAACGCCATAAGGCCCCTGCCTCCTGACAAGTGATCAACAAACAATGATTTATGAGGCCATCTTGTATCAGGGGATGACCATTGATTTAAACACACAAAGAAAAAACACACACATACACGGACACACACACACACAACTTCTTGACACAGATGACCATACGCATAAATCAGATTCAATGTCTCTCCATTTTCAGGTGGCGTTGCTTTATGCTGACCTATCGTATTTATCATTCACTTTAATAAACACCAAAACTCATAAGCCCGAAACTTGATATGGACTTGACGAGTGATCTGACTGGGAATATTGCGCGCTGTTTAAAATCCCTTGAATGCTCGAACGACGCTTCTGCAAATCAATTTTGTCGCTCTTTCACTTCATAGATGCTGATTCCGCATATTTTCTCGCTGTTGTTTTAAGTATTGATTGTCACAGAGGCCTGGAAGAAACACAACGACAATGCAACGTCTGTGTCTTACCGTTCGGAATGAGTCTAGTATATCACTTCGGCCTGCCTGTTGTTTTGGTATGCCGAGGTAAGTTTTCTTGACAGACGACATGCATGCTGTGTTTTATTACCCCCGCCAGCTGCAGGGTCATTACACATTGCTCTTCCTGTGAAATCGTAGGATCATATTTCCATGTGTACTGGAAAGCGGCGGCTTCAGATACTGATTAATGAGTAATGAAATGGCTTTTAGTTATTACAGGATGAAAATATTAATATGAGAGATGCTGAGTGAGAAGAAGGGCGCCTTTATTATGTTACCAGTCCGTTCCATCATCTCATAGATCTGTCATAGGTTCACGGCGTCAAAGAGATTAAGAAGCCATATTAGTCATCAAACGCTAAGTGATCCTGTTCCTATTAGAATGGGCGCAGGCTGTCATCATCATATAAGACTCCTTTTAGCGCTCAATAAATCTAAGTCTGCATTCATTTCGTGCTCGTGATATGCCGCCCTTGGCAAAAATGTCCCAAATAGTTTATGGTCAATAACAAATACATTTAATTGATATTAATTCAATCTTGTAGTGTTGTTGAGCGGAGCAGTGGGAAATGATTATTGTTTTCTACATGTATAAGACACATGTTAAGTGCCTTAGAGACATAAGACAATGTGGGGATGAACCCGGCATTATTGTCTTTCCTTACCACAGATTGATCGCCACTGCAGTCAGGTCGATATGTGTCTAAACATGACGTTAATAAGGTGACTGGACTGACTGTGTATCCACAATACCACAGAGCATGATGATGCAGAAGTGTCCGTGTACTGTATGTGTGAGAGAGTTCACAAGTGTGAGAGATAGCCCCCGGGCCGAATGCCATCTCTCATCCTTCCTCCTCCTCCTCCTTCCCCGGTGTGGGATGATATGAATGGGCACCATTATGGTCATTGCAATTACACTGCCGTTCGTGATTGTTGTTGGTCAGAGGCAGCAGATCAAAAGGAGTGGATCCATATTGATTAACTGCCATTGTAAGGGAATGACCAAGTCGGGCTCTCACACATTGGCCGAACCGGCGCTCTGTATTCGGTGATTGACTCCTCCTCTGCTTTAACTTGCACCGTGGCGGTGGAATAATTGAGCATGCAGCATGAATCCAGTATTAGAGATTCATGTGTCTCACCCCACCTCTTCCTCTCGGCGCTCACTTCAGCTGGCGGATGATTGAAAGGCCTCTGGTGTCTTCCCTGCTCTACGTGGATAAGCAGTTGTCATAGGAAACATCAATACATGAATGGATAGACAGTTTTATCCATTGATTAAACACTGAGCGAATGCACGAGTACTCACCCTCGCGAAGACCGGCCCCTGTGCCAGTAACTACCCCCCCTCCTCCATTTTTGTGATTTAGGGCACATTTGCGCAATGATCTCTAAGTGCGGTGTCATTGCCTTACCTCGCCATATTTGCGAGAGCATAATCGATAACTTCATTTGAGCTCAGCTAGCATGTGAATGGAGAATCACGGTGGTGGGGAAAGCGATGTTCTATATTGTTGCATAAGGTCAAGCCCATGTTTCTCCTGCTCAGAGAATTGGTTCGGAAATAGCCCCATCAACATTGATGAAGCAATGACGAATGGGAATTATGGTTTGACAGGTCAAAAATTGCCACTTGGAAAATTCTAATCAATCACAATTTCCCTCGTTTTACAGTGTAAAGTCAACGTTATTGTCAGACTTTTCAGCAGTCTTAACACAGGCGTACTGGATGGTTTTCATTTAATAAATTTGATCTGATTATACTCCAGGGCTTTGTTTCAAACACTAAGGATGGTTTTCAATGTTTTCACAGGGACAAAATCCAGCAAACACTCAATCTTGTGATTGTGTTGCCTATATTCATGCGACATTTAAAATTCTAATAATGCAAAGACAGAAGGACGGCGTCTGACTGACACATGGGTCTCCTGCACCGCCTGGTCAAATAGGACTCTTATTATGGTAGGGATCTCATTCAGATGGTCATTAGACAATCAAATGAGAATAATCTGCCTGGATCTCAATTACGAGGGAGCCAATTCTCCTGGTGCGCCCATGGCCTTTCAGAGAAGTACTGAGCCTTACCAGGTGTGTTGCTCTTACACTGATTGCTCATTTGTGCCCGGGAGATCTCACTATGTGTGAATGCCCTTTATGATGGCAGAGGAAAATGCCAGTAGGGAAAAGAATTGTGCATGAATATGGAGAGGAAAGGGTAAAACAAGCACAATTGTTTCCTGGATTTCATTCATGGCTTTCGTCATTTAGAGTCTCCCAGTAAACATTAAGTACTTCAGCATTCAGAATGTGCATTTGACTGAAACGGTGTTATCTTTTGTGATGTTTGTTGGCTTTGTATGCATTTTTAATCATATTTTCACATCAAAGACACAATATGTAATATTTATGGGGATTTAAGCGGGATTTATACTTCTGCGTTGAATCAACGCTGTACCGTGTCTGTCAAAGCAGAGCCTACGCCATACCCTTTACCATAGCTTGATGTGCATCTCCCCAGAAATGTAACTACATGTCATGGCAACGTAGACCTCCTGTCTATTTTTGTAAGCTGAAACCAATTCCCTCAGTGGAAACAAAGCCTATATTTACTTTAATTTCACAGATAAGAATAAATTGTGAAGACAATAAAACCCTCACAAAATAACATTTCAAGTCTTTTGTGTGATTTATCCTGGCTTCATATGAGTAAAGGAAATCTCCACTTGTCACTAGGCTAATTTATACAATGTAAAATGCCATAGGCTTGTGCTAATAACGTTAGCATGTTATATTTGTTTGGAAAACGTGTTCAGATTACACAGTTGTTTTGTCAGTGAACCTTGTGAGCTGTAATGGAGCTGAATTTTGTAACATTACCTTTGTTAAATGTTGCCGTTGTCCCTGGCTTCATATGAGTAGAGGAAAAGTCTGCTAGCTGCTAGGCTAATTTATACAATGCAAAATGCCATAGGCTTGTGCTAAAAACGTTAGCATGTTGTATTTGTGGGGAAAATGTGTTCAGCAAAAGACAAATGCTTTGTCTGTGACTGCTGCGAGTTATAGTGAAGTTGATTTGTGTACTTGTGCTCACAACTGTGTAGGCTCTGCACAGAGCTGACACACATATATAAATCCTGCTTTAGTGGCATCTAGTGGTGAGGAATGCAGACTGCAACCAGCTGAAACTTAAACTGATTAGAATTCCATCAATGTTCATTGTTCAGGAGGTTTTTAGTGGGACCTGAATTATCCACAGAGGTCTTTTCCTCTCCAAAGCAAACGGACCAGGTGATTAAACCATTAAAAAAATAAATAAATAAAGCAATTTCATATCACAAATCAGTGTTTCTTCGATGCTGTTCGCTCTTCAGCATGTCAGAGACGGGCCATAGCCCAGCACCTGCTAATGTGTGCTCACCTTTTTTCTGTGATAACTTAAGATTCAGACATTTAGGAGGTAAATACCAGGAGCCGAATTCTCTTCCTTTAAAACAAAGTGGACCTGGTGATTTCATGATAATTTCAACCGATAAAAGCACTGAAAGAATACCAAGGCTCTTGGCATGGAGGGGCTGCTAACTATGGAAGACGATGTGAAAACATGAATGTCCCTATCTAGAGCCAGTGTTTGGGGTGTCCATTTTGGGCTACTGTAAAAACATGGCGGTGCAATATGGCGATCTCTGTAGATGAGGAGCTGCTCGCTGTTTAAGAACGGCTCATTCAAAGGTAATGAAAACACAATGAACCTTATTTTCAGGTGATTATACACTGAAGAAAACATACTTATTGTATCATATTTCTGCTAGTATGTCCCCCTAAATCCTACACACTGGACCTTGAAGGTTTTCTGTCATTGATATGTCATATGTACACCAGGTACTAAGCCAAAAGTAACTCCAATGCCCTCCAACAGTCTGAAGCCCGTTGTTTTCAAGGGCATCCATTTGCTCAGTCCTAGGCCAAAACAGCAGTGGCCGTTGCCCTCAGCATTAACCCCTGCTGGCTCCTAGAGGTTAAAACCCCTCTCTTGATTTACAACAGCCAGTGGACACAGCAGCCATTAAAAAGATGTAAATTTGGGCTGTTTGTAGAGAGAGAGGTGCATGAACCCAGTGATGGACCACCCACTCTCTCTCCCTCAAACAACACTCTCCATGGCTGCGGCTCACAAATCAGGGGGGAGCTTTCATTTGGGGCAGGTCACGGACCTTTTTATCACCTCCTTAAGACACCCTTTGGAGCCATCTCTTATGTTGCACAACTGGATGCTGCACGTCCCTTTCCGTGCACGGTTATTGGACATCAGCCTCAAACCCAATGAAAAATGGCTTTTGCTAAATGAAAAAGCCACAAAGACACATTTTTAAAATTCTGTCAGACTACCTCTTTATATTGAAAGTTACATTAGGCAGCATCCTTTTTCTTATATTGAAATTCTTTCATGTCACTAATCAACTCAGTGTTTATATTTAACCCCCAAACAGTGCACACACACAAGGTTTGAGCATCCTTGACATCTGCCTTTTGGCTCAAATGTGATGGATGGATTAAATGTCACCTATGCCCTGGGTGTTTCCGTCAGCTTCTGCATGGGCGTTGTTGTGTACGCGCTTGTGTTGTTTGTTTCCGTCAGATGTTAGTGTTGTGTCTGTCAGTCTTGCCTATGCCTTTACCTCTCCTGTCCCGACGTGCTCTGCTGCATCCTGCGGCATTTGGCACCCTCTCAAGTCCCCTCCTCCTTTGCAACACACACACAGACACACAAACACATCCACAATTAGCCAAGATAAGCTGGGATTCTGTGACTTCCTGCAGATCCCTCTTCAGATAAGGGAGAACAATTTAAAAGCCCTGCACAGACAGAGGCATGGGTATAAACGAGTCTCTCTGGAAGCCTCAGGAAAAGAAATACACATACAAAAGCCAGGGCTGCCAGGCTCCTGTCTGTCGACGCGATGATTGGCCTCAGCATCATCCTGTCATACTATATTACTTTTGGTTTTTTGCACACCTCAATAGCACTCTTTTCTGAAACTCATTTATCACATAGCAGGGGATGGACACCATCATATCACAGGGGATGTTTCTGAAAGTGTGACAACCTACTGTTTTGGAAAGGAGCAGACAGTGCTTATTTGAGTCTCTGCAGCAGAAATGATCTCTGTAGGATATAAAAGCCTATTGGAGGGTTTGACATGCATTCAGTTCTCACAAAACTCAGTGTTTGTGATTTAGAATGACTGAAATTTGATCACATTGTTTTCCTCATGTAAACATTCTTTTCTTTAATCCTTCCTTTTTGACAACTCTCCTTAGCTATACATGTTTTTGAGAAAATGGCCTTAAGCCTGCTTCATACTTTCTGCATATCCATTAGGGTCCTTGTGATGTAAATGCCATAATCTGTCGATGTCCTGTGTGGACCCCTCTGTGGACAAAGCCCATTTCTTGTGACTATATACATAGCAAGAGCTTTCTGGTGGTGTATGACACCTCTAGCTGGTTTGCCAAGAAGAAGGAGACGATAAAATGGGTGCTTGTTTTGAAAGGACGTTGTGTGAGGACAAGCACATTCTCACCTCTAACTTAAAAGTATATTTTTTACTTACGTAACATAACATCCCGTCATACGTCACATGGCATGTGACATATGTCACTAGCACACTATGCTGTCATTAATATAACTTGACTGATTTTTCAAACGGGACACAAACAGTTGTCTCCCAGGTGAAAGTCCAGAGTTTGCGAAATGTCGTTGAACTCATGACGAGATATTGAGCAAAGAGAGAGATAAATAATCTAAAATAGCCCAAAACAACAAACCCAGGAGTTCTTCTTGCTGCTCTGAGGTTGCCATTTTCTTTTCTAATGCTCATGCTTTTTCCTCTTCTTGATTTTTACGTTGGTTGGCAAACAGTGTTTTGGTGCTATGTCCATCACAAAATGGAATGAGGTGTGGATCAGGAAATGTGCCTGCATGGAACCAGATTGACAGACCATCAGTTGTGGTATGAATGGGACCGTGTGCACATCTTCCTCTGCGCGAATGTTATGAATCTGCACCTGTCATCAGACATTCAACTCAGAAAATATGTTGAGCTTTCTTGATGGTAGTATCTGCTATCAGTGGAAATGAAACCGGACATTTTATCTGTCAAATCAGAACATTAATTGTGGATATGAGGCATCAGCACGGGAAGCCTGGAAAATGTGGATGCTTGTTGTGAGCAAGGTTTGGTTTAAGGCAGCTATAGTCAATGTAACGTATGCTCATACAATGGTTTGTATAATATCTTACAATAATGTACATACAATAGGTGGAACAAATTTAGTGTCCCCGAAATGACACTGTCATATTAAGTACTAAATGCAAAATTATGTTGGTTTAGACAAGTAAAGCTACTTAAGTTAGGTTTAGTAAAGGACAATGGTTGAATGCCATCACATTTTGTGATTAATGTAAAGTTACATAGGCAAGGTTTAGGCAAGTAAAGATACATAGGTTAGGTTTAGGATGTTGTCACGTTACATACGTAACATAAAGTTAAGTACTTAACGCAAAGGTGCGTAGGGTAGGATTAGGAAAAGGTATATGGTTGGGCATTGTTACTTTGTGTACTCAACGTAAAGTTACGTACTTAATGTAAAGTTACGTAGGATAGGTTTAGGAAAAGGTACATGGTGGTGGTTGTTACTTTGTGTACCTAACGTAAAGTTATGTACTTAATGTAAGGTTACATAGGTTAGGTTTTGGCAACTAAAGTTATGTGGGTTAGGTTTAGGAAAACAAACATGGTGATGATGTAGCTTAAACAACTCAAAGGTTACTTGGTTTCACAGGGGACATGATCACTGTTTTCCTAAGGGAAAGTTTTGTGTTTGTTTTACCCATCCACCACCCCAACCTGCCTCCTAATGTGAACGTTTGCTCTCTGTACTACTTCCTTCTTTACTCCCAACAGCGCATTGGTCACACGATCTCAGCCTTCTCAGATATGTGGGTTATATGCGAATTACTAACTCATAGCTACATGGATTATATAAGAATTCTGATGCATTATTTTTTGTAGGTATACGTACAAACAGTGCATAAGAACAGCCTGAGCATTATTGTATTAACAATGGATCACATGACAACATGTACATGAAGATGGTCGCTCTTGCTGATGAACTGTTAGAGATTTATCACCCAACTCTGGTTCCCCTCAACTCTGCTGAGCTTTATAGGGTCAGCTGTTTTCAGCATAGAAGCTCTAAAAACCCACCGTGTGCTACCTACCCAGGTACACCCACTTAACATAGTGAAGTATTTAACTGCTAAAGAGCTGGATCTTTTCCCAGGAACTAAAAGGAGAGTGAAGTGAATGAAATGATGATTTTACATGGATGTTAAGGACTATATTCCCCCTTTTTTTGGTGACTTCAGCATATTGTATTTTGTGTGTGGGTGTGTGTAGAAGTCCACACCTGAGATAATGGCTGGATGAGATAAAGCAATCAACTCATCTTTAAAAAAAAAAAGAATTCAGTTAAGTACCTCTCTCTCTGAAGAACTTAAAGTAGCTCTGATTCCAGTGAAGAGGAGTCTGTCCCTGTAGTGTGCATATTACTGCATCTCATCTTGCTTATTGCTGCCTAGAGTGCTATGACAACAGAAGTGAGAATAGATTTAATCTCTGCAGCCCTGCTAATAATACTATGTTACTGGCTGAGCGCCGAAACACGCACAAAGGGCTAATCATCTCTAGTACTAAGCGTTTTCTTACACATACACATTTTCCCTGCAGTTCTCAGAACTGTCAGGAGTAAAGAGATAAAGAATGGGCAGAATGGGAAAAAAAAGTCAGCTGTGGTGTGAGAAGTGTCTGCCACCACGGCGTCATTAACACCCAGTGGTGCTGGAGTAAGGGAGGGAGAGCAGACGGGGCCTCCAAGCACTAGGAGCGAAATTGCAAACCCAAGGTTCCTGATACAACCTGTTATTATTTTTGACACAAGCCATTTACAATAGCTATGAAGGTGGCAATGGAAAATGTAATATTGATTGTATGCCCTCAAGGCTTTGCTCCCCTGACTTCTAAACGTCACACGTCTCACATATGTTGGATGTGATGATATGTTTCTCTTTTTTTTATTTTGTTTTGTTTTCCCCACTTCCACAAATCCTATTCGCGGGGCTTTGTTGATAGTTTATTTGATGAGGTAATTACATTGGTAGATTGAGAGGGTAAGGTGATGTTTTGGGAGTCGGGAAAATAATAGAAAGCTGCATAACTACGGCAATGCAATATGATATTGGTCTGATGTGACAGGTGTTAATATACCCAATGGCAATCTGTATTTCATCTCTTTTTCATGAGGGTGCTTACTGAATTACTTCCAAATGACGTTTATGAAACATTAAGCGACTGTTGCACCATGGGATAGCAGTGGCTCATTCCAGAATTATTAAGATGCGCTCTAATGTACAGTACAACAAGGGCACACAGGGAGAAAAATGTAGTTTTCCGTGAGCACGGACGTGTGATATCTTTGGACTCATCTAGCTGTGTTTGTACAGTCTCCGAGCTTCAAACGTAGGCATAGGAAAGTAGAGGAAGCTATTAAGCTCCTGAAACACAGAGACTAACTAAACAAACTGCGGAACAACTGGGAAGATAGTTGGCCTTTGGAGTACCCCGTCTCTGTCTGTCTGTGACAGAAACCTGTCAAAACCAAAACAAACATGTTTAACAAGGCCCTCAAAGGAGCGGAGACAATTGTGCAAGCCTGTGTGAGTAGAAGCGGAAGTCTCAGTATCTGGGAAGATTGCAGGGGTTATCTGCCAATGTGTTAATTACGCTAGGGCTTCTCTCACTGGTAAGTGTGACAACTTTCCGCTTGTTTCTAAAATGAATGCATGACCTGCGCAGCACCCCTCCATGTAGCAAACCACTGATTGCTGTGTTAAAAGCTATCTTTGTGAAAAGTGCTGTCTAAGAGCTCTTTTTCTCTGGTGGTAGGCGCTTTGGAACACGTCGTTATGGACTTTCGTGATGATTTAAATGACCCCATAAAATTTCCCTAAAAAGAAAATATAGCAAGGGCGAAACCTTTGTGTTGTCAAGTGTTCTTCACATTTGATTTTGTACTTAACTGTTTAAAATTCAGCTTTTTTAAAAGCATTACAAATGGTCAGTTAAACCTTTGATGGTGGCATTTAGAAACTATATTATCCCCATTAATACATCACACACGTTAGAGGGAGACTAACTGTTGCTTTCGCTGTCGCCACATTAGAACATGCAATGTTGAGTCAGTTGATGTTAGCACTGTCATTATTTGTCTGGCTAACAGCGCCTCTCATTCTCCTGTGTACAGTTAGACCGACATGGTTTTATCTCTGTCATCACATTAGGTTGAGTGGAGGAAAATCACTCTTAATGACACTGAGATTATTGGCTTTGTGTTTTGGTTTACCAGTAAATGCCGGCCATGCCAATGGGATTTCCCCGCATAAGCCTTCACTATCAGTTTACAATAACTGTTGCATTCTGCTGTTATCACCAAGGATATCAAAGCACAATACAACAAGTCTGTGCTGCTTCACTCAGTGACATTGTCGAGCACAAGTCCTGAAAAAGATATATCCTTTAAAGGTGTACTGAGCAGTGTTTTTTTTTTATCTTACTTTCACAGAACAAAAAGTTGTTGACTGTTGACTAATTAGGCAACGATTACTTCCTGGCTTTAACTTCCTGTCGTACTCTGAAAGAAAGCCTCCCCACCTCCACTATGCCAAGTTTCATTTGCAAAAGTGCCTCAAGCAGACATGTGTTGTTAGCAGCTTTGTTACCATAAACAAATGCTTCCAGTTGTGTAGCAGTGCTGTTGATATATCCTAAATCAATTACCCAGCACAGCTGCATGCCTATAGACAACACATTTTTCAGAACATTCCTCAAAATCAAACACAAGGGGCATGATTTTAGCGATAAAACTGTGAAAGCTATTGACTAGGTGTTAGCAAGCAGTGGCTTCCAGGTGTCAAAATGTAAACTAAATGCTTTTAACCTCAATAACTTGACAGTTCCCGTCACTGTTTCCAACCAGTGGGAGCTGGAGTAACAGCAAAGCATAAATGAGTAAAAATCAAATGTGGAAAACTACAAGTGGAGCCATGATCTGAGATTTTAAAGCTATCAGCTGAGTGAGGAAACTAGCTTGCATGCTTAGATTCTGTTTAAATCATAGACTGTATAAATTAATGGGACGTAGCTACAGTGACATCACCCATTGGTTTGTGGACTCACATTTTAAAGCCTCAAGTTTAGGATTTTGGTCATTGCCATCTTGGATTTTTGGAGCCGGAAATGATCAAATGGGGACAAGATGACGCCTTGCAGACAGCCTGCCAGTCAAAGCAGCCACACCCTTAGCTATGTGTAACTTTAAGCCTTAATAATATTTAAATGGGTAGTAATTTAAAAATCCACCCCCGCATACATTTGTCACCAACGGATAAAGTAACTACAGGTACCAAAAAAATGTTTTTTGTACCAGCCTGTAAACATTTATTTCTGCTGTAAAGTTGAGCATTTTCACATGGGGGTCTACAGGGATAGAGTCAGCCTCAAGTGGCCATTAGAGGAACTGCAGTTTTTGGCATTTCCATGTTGGCTTCATTTTTCAGCCCTGGATGTTGGGAGAACTGTAACCACAGTGACTCAGGTGTCTACAATGCAAGTGGCATATATACAGCAATAGCTACCACCCACGCCCTCAGGGCCCGGACTTATGCCTCATGTTTTGCATACTCAAATCCATTGATGTCAGTGCAGACATATGGCGGGTGTTCAGAAGCACAAGCAACATTGTTGTAGCACGCAAGCATTCCCAAGCACTCCAGAGCACCTATATTTTAGGACACAATAGCTCCACCCTGAGATAAACGTAGTTAAACTTTTGGAATGCAGCAATGCATACCACATGTTGTGTAATGAGGAAACCAATCACAGCCAGCAGATATCTTCCCTTAAATAAATATCAGTCTATGGTAAACATGAAGGAGAACTTGATCACTGTAGTGCAGGGTTACCCAGAGCTTTACAATCTGTCCCACGGGCAATTCTTTAGTACGCACTAGAAGAAGATCAGAACCGATCCAAACTCTATCTCTGGTAAGTACATTATGATACGGAGCTGGTTATGCTAGCTCAGCAGCATCACGCACAACCTGCCTCTGGGCCCTTGAAAATTGGCACAAGAGAATAGTACCTAGTGCCCAACTGCGCATTCTACAGGCAGTAAAAGACACAGAATGTGTACCAGCCCTGAAGCACCAAGATGGTGGACGGCTGTCAGTCAATATTGGGCTGTTGGAGAGTGTCTGTTGCCCTAGTTGGTGCAGGACATGCACCAACATGCCCCATGTCGGCCCTTGTTGTCTTTTTTTTTTTTGCCAATTCAACATGTTGAATCAGCATCAGGGACAGTAGAGCCCATCAGTGAATGAAATCACTCTGATTGGCTGTTTAGCTCAGCGCATGAGAAGAGAAACAGAAGTGAGGAAAGTAAACAAAGAGCTAAAGTAGAGAGGGAGTGAGACCAAAACTAACTTGTTACATAAGGTAAGATTATTTTTGTTGAGCCATTGAGCTCTTTAGCAGAAATGTTTCATGGTGGTTTGTATTATGGCTCATTTTTTCGTCGGTTTCTAACACTGCAAGTCACTGCCCAAGCACCAATCTCAACATGGGTGACATCAGGTGACGCAGCAGGAAGCCTTTGTAGCCACTAGTTCTCTGAAGTTGGTGTGGTCATTCACATGTAAACAGTGAATGTTAATCAGCTATTTACTTAGCCTAGAGATTATCATCACAAAACTGGTCTCCAGTAACCAAAAAAAAACTTTTTTTAAGTCAACAGCAACTCTGTCAAAATCAACCATACACGATGAATTTTTTGTTAGTCATAGAGGCATAGTTTGTTGCATGTGTGGAAAATAGTCAGCTGTGATGTAAAGTAAACATAATGAACTGTGTTTGATGCCACATCATCATTTGATGGTTGTTATAACCATTTAATAGCTAAATCAAAGCACAACAACAAAGTTGCACCCTAATTTCAGCACTCTCCAACAATGACGACATGTGATAATTAGAGGCCAGTGTAAACTGTGCCTTAGATCTGTAATTCTTGGGATGCTTAAAAAGGATCGATTAAATTCATAGATTATTTAATGCCCCTTTAAAGTGACTGAACCCTTGCAAGGGCACACATATGATTCATGCGGCTCTCTAAAATGAGGATGACTGTCTGTAGGGAAGGGATGGCTGTTAAATATTGGAAGAACTGTTTGAAGCATTGCTGAATATTTAGAGTTCCAGGGCTTTCATGTGGCTGGGTTGATGTGAAGTTCAGCCCCTATTCTCTCTAGTATCTCTGTCCTCATCAGTGTCTCCACTGTCACAGATGATGTCTGTTTCACGGACACAGAGAATCACATTTGCGCCGAGGCTTCCCATGGCGAGTGGGCCAAGAAGTTTTGATGAAAACTCGAGAAAGGCTGTGAAAGAAGAGAAGATCAAATCAGCAGCTCTATCGGCCCTCGTAAGTGCTGATCCCCCCTGAGAGAGCTTGTGGGATCACAATACTTCCCATAAAACAGCGGGAGCCCGGCCAGCCGTCTGAAAAGGACCTGCCTCTCACTGGAGTGAGGGAGTACTGAACTGGAGAAGGGAAAGAGAGGAGGGAAAAGAAAGGTTTCTCGTATACACAGGTTGAATGAGGGTTTTAGTGGTCAAACCTATAGAATTGGAGCAGGAATGGTGGAGTGGGAGGTGGTATGTGGGGATTGAAGAAGAAGGGGGGCTTGTTGGTCATTATATGAAGCCTAAGTACAACACCAGCCCCTCATTCTCCCACTCCTGAAGGTTCACGTCCCTGCTGTGTTTACCACAGGCCCCCTATGGATTCTCTTAAATCAGACAGGAATAAGAGGCAGGACTGTGTACTCCCACTGCCTCGCATTTACCTGAGGCTTACCCTTTTGACCTCAACTCTGCATGCCTCTCAAAGGAACAAATTATATTCCTGATTAAGTTTGTATGTCTTTATCATAAAATGTTATATAAAAATGTTGACTAATTTGGAAGAAAAAAAAGCTGTTTATGTGCCTCTTTTTTTCTGTGTATTACAAGGTTTCGTAAATTGCCCTACCAGAGGTGGGATATTTACCAGGCCGTTTCACTGCACATTTTTACTGCCTCTTTCTAAGCAGTGTGTGTTTGGTTTTTTAAAGAATGTAGTTACGGGCAAGAGGTAATTCCCTGCTCGTTCCCTGCAGTGAGATAAAAACATCAGGTAAAAACATTGTCGCACAATGCAGTATTCTGAAACTTGCACTTAAACCCAGAACTAAGTGGGGAAAATGACTGAGCAAATGAATCATTTCAAGTTGTCTAGCCATTACCTGGTTGAAAGGACATATGAGTATGAATGCATGGAATAAATATGTCGCTGCTTTATGAAGTGTGAAATGGACCGATGCAAAGGCTCTCCCTGTGTTGCTTTGTCTGTTGCTCATTGTGGAGGTGACTCCACATTTATGGGCATTCACACCCCCGAATCTCACAGCTTGGAAACCCAAATTTATGGGTCCACTGGCACTTAAGTTTTTACTAGTAAAGAATATTTCAGTAGTTGGTTCATTCTGATAAATTGTTATTTAGCTAGCTCCTTGGGGTTAAAGCAATACCGAAATGCTATTTCCATCCAGATGATGGAATGGGATAATGATGAACACATTAACGAAGTGGCTGGGTTATTTACAGGGTGTATGCCTGTGTCCATGGGTTGCAATTAGAATGGTTCGCACACACACAACCCTGAGTCCTAATGACCTAACAATCCCAGACACTTACCAAAAAATTGCTCATTATCTGTGTAGTTGACTGGGTGTGTTTGTCATCAGTCTGCTCTGAGTAATGCCTCCTGTGGAAGAAATACAGTAAATACTAATTAATGAGTTACAGAAAATGTTCGATTTTTATATGCTACAATACTAATTAATGAGCACTCTAACTCCTGCATTTGTTGTTTCCTGTATGAAGAATGTCATAAAAGCACGGCTGTCAAACACCCATTCAGGTGTGTGTTGTTTGTGTGCTTTGTTATTCCCCTGCTAAAATTTACATCATCATGCTTGGTGCATCAGAAATGTGAATATTTATTTGAAACGTTTTTCACCCAGTCGCCTGTGTTCATATTGTACATTTCTGCAAACCACAGATATGTCGCATTTTTATGTTACCATCTAGAGCAGTAGTTCCCAACTGGCTCAGCCAAAGGGTCCAGATTTCTCCTTTATTAGTTCAAAGTCCACACAGTTCAATACATGCGGCATCATGTTTGTGTTTGGCAATGTTGTCAAGCAAGTTTGCTGTCTCTGTCAAGTAGTAACTCACTATACAGCAGGAAATGGCACTTCAAAATAAAAGCTCTGTGCAGAAAATGTTTTTTTTTTTTTTTTACAAACTTGACACATTTGTAAGTCACTTGTGGTCTATTCAGAATAGACCTGTGACCCACTTTTGGACCATGACCCACCAGTGATCTAGAGATCTAGAGGATATACTGAAACATTTTAACAGTGCTGTGGTTAGTGTGTGGGTATGTTTAGGCACAAAATCACTTGGTTATGGCTGGGAAAAAGATTATGTTTTGGCTTATGTTTTGGCATAATCACCACTGGAAATGTTGCTAAAAACCATCTAGGTTTGAGGCACAAGTGTCACAGGAAATGCTTCCTTGTATCACCAAAAAATGCCCAGGTTTGGTGGCACAAACAGCATTGGAAACGGGATGTCTTGCTAATGAAAAACCAGTTTTGTTGTTTCTTGAACTCAAAAGTCCCAGTTGAGTAACATTGAAGTAAACATTTTACCTTAAAAGTAGCAGCCAGGGTATGAACAGTAGTTACATAAAACCAGCCACAAGCAGAGTGACTGTCTGCTATTGACCAGTCAGCGGACTGCAGTGTTCACAGCTCCTTCTTTTAGTACCAGATCTGTGTGCTAGGTACCCCAACAGAGGTGGGGCCAAAAATGGGAACAGTACAGAACTATTCCATTGGTACCATCCACAACCTTTCACAGTGGAAATAAAAAAAGCATACCAAACTGAACTAAATCATACCAGACTGCTTAGTGGAAACTAGGCTTAGCAGTGGTCTGCATCTGGGCAGCAGTCGCACTTAGGTGGTTATGTTTAGGCGCAATAAATACTTGGTTATGGTTAAGTAAAGATCAAGGTTTGGCTTGAAATACCTGCACAATCGTAGCTGAAAATGCTGCAATGTGGCACTACAAAACACCCCAGATTTGGTGGCACAAACACTGGAAACACCACAATGTTTGCTAATAAACAACTGGTTTTGTTGTTTATTGGTCTCAACCTGTGGTTTCCATTGGTCTGCATCTTTCAGCCGTCTCGCCTGTCACGCCATCCACCATCTGCTGCACCTCCCAGTGACAAAGTCACCTTAAATACATGTAATCAGAACTATGTCTCTTAAAAAAACACTGATACTATACAAATGTAACATATCCGTTTGCAAGAACGTACAATGCTAACATTTTCCTCTGACGACTTGGCTGAATTTTTCATAAAATAGGCCACACATATTTTGATTATCTTATACTTTGTTTATCTTGTGCTGTCAGTCCTTTTCTGAGCCTTTCTCTTTAGCATTTGTCCAGTTGTTATTCCCCATTAAGAGCATGGTTGCCAAAGGCCAGGACCCTGTGTCCATTGATTGTGCAGGATCAAGTCACATCATGGGTGACCTTTGATCCCAGAGTCCACTCTGGCTCTTGGCCTTAGTGTGCAGCTGTGGTGAGAGTTGGCATTCCTCCCCTGTAGGTCAGGACACCATTAGCCTTGACTGTAAAGAATGCAACACCATTTGTACTGACCAAAGCACTGACAACAACAATCTACATGAGAAACAAGTGACCTCTTTCTGTTTTTTGCTAAGTAGCCAAGCTTCACTGGTCTGGAAAAATGTCATTTTCCTTCATTCCCCACTGGTTAAATCCTCCCTTATTAATCATAAAAGTGGTGCTGTGCATTTTATATTTCAATTTATGAAACTGATAAATTGCAGCAGAACCATTAAATGTCAAACAATGGGCATCTTTATGAATGTAAATACATCATTCATGGTAAATTTACATGATAAATGATTCTCAGAGTCTCAGAAAGACTACGGATCTCAGTTGTTGCACTATGTAATGGGATTTTAATGGCTCTGATAGCCAAAACACATGTCCAAACTAAGCTGCCGCATGTAAGTTCAAGCCTGGTCAGTGTGACCAACACACATATGGCACCCTTCCTCCACATCATCTGAATCTTACTCCCTGGAGTTGGGCTGCAGTCCAAACTCTTTTTATCTAGGCTCCCATCTTTCTCTGTCTTTTCTCCAGTCCTTTTTTTTCTCTGTTTACTTCCAACTTCCTCAGTCTTTGCCTTGTGTTGGATGCACAGAAGTAGACTGATATACTGCTGTTTTTCGCTGAGTTCTTATGACTGGTGGTGAAAAGACGAGAGACATCTTTAAGCCTTTGGGGACCCCACAGCCACAAGTGTCTGCAGGGCTGTCTATGTTGGAGTCTGTTTTGTTAAAGTCTGGGAAAGAGAAAGACCTCATGGTTCCTCAAACCCTTTGAAATGCTGTTTTTGTGATCGATTCGCAGACCAATTGAGTAAACCCAGAGGAGCGAACCCCTGCTCATATGCTCCAGGGAAACTCGTAGTTTTTGAAGCTGATGGTATTTGCGTTTTATGCAGGCAAACTGTGAAACGTGTTGATTTGTCCTGGGCATCCATTGCTCCACAGGCTTTGAGATGAAGACGTTTGCTCGCTCTGAACTCCTTGCCAATTTGTCTCACTGAGGGACAGGCAGTCTGACTGTTTTCCCTCTTGTTTTCCTCACCAATCCTCTATCTAAACTCGCCCACTAGCCCTCCACCCCTCTTAGCTCCCTCCTTCATTTTTCCCTTCATCTTCTTATAAACTTTCAACTACCTTCACTTTTCTTCCCTCCCTTTCAAACTTGTTCTGCATACACTTCTAAACCTCCAAGTAAAGTGTAGCTTCTTGCACAAATTTATCAGACCTGACGTCGAAAACTTGGACCCCCTTTGCTATCAATGTCTAATGCTTGTTCCCGTCTTACCAGTGCAGATGGCTGTCAGACGCTGCAATCCCAAACACTGTGTTCAGCCGGGGTATGTCTTTGATCTCTTTTGACTAATAGTAATGGCTTGTTTTTGTCTGGGGGGGATCTTGGCGAGCGATGTCAAACAGGGATTTCATCAGGGCAGGCGATGTGTCTTTTTTCTCGTATTGTTTTACATACAGAAACTGGCTTAGCTGAGTGCTGAGAGGAAGAACACTGTAGAGACAGTGACAAGATGCATGACCACTTTTTGGAGCTTATCAGTGATCAATGTTTGAGCTGCTAATCCCCTGTGCACTTACAACACTCATATCTCAGTGGCTGACTTCATGCATACGCACAAGCCTGAGAACACTCATTGTAGTTAGCGAGGGAGGGAGTGGGTAGACAGAGTGCAGTTAACCGTGTACACTCTACTAGAGCAAAACTTTAAAAAAAGTGTTAAAATGTTTTATGTATTTTTCCACTTTTTGAAAGTTGATCACACGTTTTACTGCCTTTTGGAGTGCGGAAGGTGCACGCTACGCTGACTTTGCCGCCGGCTCTTCCAAGCCATGAAAGCGAATGCACCTGTGATAAATACTGCCTGCTATTATCACTCATTGAATCAATTAATTAAATCTTCCTAAAACATTTATGCCACTCGTTACCGCACCGATCCCAGAACGGGGAGATGGATTACAGGTGCTTCCTGTAGGCAGAAGAAAAAAAAATAAGACTGATTAAAGAGGGATGTGAGGTGTTTTCTTCCAGCCCTCCGCCCCTTTTCCCTCCGTTCTCCTCCCTCCGTGCTCCCACACCAGTTTGTTCGTGCACTTGACCGACACTTTTCCAGCCTAAAAGAAGCCACAGAGGGACATTCCCATGTACAACCCTCTCTGCAAGCCAATGTGAGATGATAGTGTGGGGTGCGGTGAAAAAAATAAATAACTCATGCTAAGTTATTTCTCCATGAAGGGAGCGGAGAGACAGCTGACGGGGACATGTTTAGACAGTTGCGCTCGGGCAGGGCATTCCTCACCCTGTACCAACGCACACACACACTCACACACACATCCACACTTGTCCTGTAGTCCTCTTGGATACCACCACACATTTAAACAAATATACAGACACAAAATATGGGGCAGGGTTCTTGACTCATCCATTACCCCCCACAAACATGTGCGCACACACATACTGAGTGACATTCCATTTCCTCTGCCAACATGCCAAGGCTCTCCGCTTTGCACACGCACACACACACACACACACGCATTAAGACTAACATACAAACACATGTGAGCTTGATTAGAAAGCCGTGGTTGGTTGACAAATGGCACGGTGTTCATATTTTGCCTCTGGCATGGCGGTGGTAATGATTCCATAATTGTCCTGAGCGCTCAACACTCACTTCCAATCAGCATCCAGAACAGCTCTGCAGCTGGCTACCCACGCCTCTGGAACCTGTAAAGACACACTCTTTACACTCGCACACGCTCGCACAAACAAAAAGATTCAGTTGCAAGTGTGGTTAATACGAGTCACGAGAAGAATGCCGTTCATTTCAGAGCGTTGGTAGCTCCCATCTTTTGCTCAGGCATTTGCTATGCGATCCTATCTGTTATTACACCTAGAAGTATGTCGCTGAGGGTGAGATGGGTCTGATACATCCAACAAGGCAGCTGTGTGCCATTGCAGGCATGCCTAGGACTAGGTTAGAATAGCTGGGAAAGATAGGGATCAGGGAAGTTTGCTGTGTTTATGCTGGTAACATGTGATTCCCACTTTGGCACATTTGAGCATACAATCAAGGAAATTAACATTGGCTATGTTATCCTTGGAACAGACTTGGATTCCAGAGTGCTGTGGGCCTGAATGTGGGCAGTGTGATGCTTTCTATAGCTGTTGCATGTACTGAACATCCATATCTCACATGTTACATGTACCATCCGTTCCACATGCATGGCAAGGACCTTATCTGGGTCACAGTGTGGAAACTGGTGCAGAATCTCTCTCTCTGTCTCACTCTTTGCACTTAGAGGGAGAAAAAAAAAATCAAACAAGCAATCCATTTGCCATGATATCACCCAGCGCTTGCTAGGGCAAAACATCTTGTCCGAATCATAGGGCTATTACTTTGTATAGTGGGGTTAGAGATTCTCTGAGAGAGATTCATCCCTGTGCCCCATGCAGACTTTAATTAGTGATGAATTAAGCCTCTGGTCTCGGCTTGCTGGAACATGGTCCCTCTTGAAGGTTAGCTCTGCTCGAATACTTTAGGACTGACCTCTCTGAAAGGCTGCCAAGAATGTCAGAAATCCTAGTTGCGTGGGAGCGCCTTGCCGAGTTCCTCCTGGGTTGGTTGGTTGCCTCCTCTGCTCTGTGTTTCTGCTATTAGCAGTGCCCTCTGCAGGATGCCTGGACCGCATGTGATGATGTAAGCACATTTCTCCTGTGCTGTGCAACTGCCTGTGGCTATGAAGCGATGCAGGGCAGACGGTCTTTTAACTCTCTCTCTCTCTCTCACTCTCGTCTCCTTTTCCCTCTCGCTGCAAATACACAACCGCTGATTGCTCTGATCTTTATAAGGGTTAAGAGACATAAAAGCAACATCAGGTGTTGTCACTGTGAAAGCTGATACATCTATAAAACACTGCTCACTTAAGAGGGGGTATTTACACTGCTGGATGCACCAGAAATGTGCATAATCACTTGTCATTTGTTGTGGGGGAGGATATGACATCATCGCCAGCTAAAAATGGTTTGTTACAGAAAGACCAGTCCAACCAGCCTGTATCCATGTGTTATTGTGGCTCGATGAGCAGAAAGCCGGCCCACAGTGAGCCAACTGACAGCACATGTCACAGTGATAGAGAATGTACAGATTCTCTGCCTGTGTGTGAATACAAAATATGTCACTGACACTGAATGCAAAGCAGATATGTGGAGGGTAATCCAGACTTTTCCTTGTGTGTGTGTGTGACGGATGATAGTGTGGGCTGGTTAGCTGGTCTATCTACAGCACACTGCTTAGTAAAGCCTTCAAGGTCTGGTTGGTTCAGAGGAGGTCTATATAAGGCTGCTTAGGAAGGCCTTCAGGGTCCTCTATGTTAATTAACTAATTACTTTGTTAATTGGACACATTCGATGTGCCCCCCCTCCCCTCCCCCACAGCCAACCTCTCCTTTGCTATCTGTTCTGAAGCCTGGTAGCAGCATTTGACAAATCAACACAGTGAGTTTCCCCTCAAAGCCAGTCTCCTCTGAACCAGTCAGAGTGGGATTATTTTAAAATTCAAAACATCCCTGACACCAACAAAAGCTTTCACCCATCCTGCTCACTGATAGGCAGTCATGGCTTGATGTCCACATTTCAGGCATTGAATTGAGTTACAGTATCAGCTGTAATTAAAGTGGAGCAGCACAAACACGTGCACCTTTTACACTGCCTTTTCAAGGTGGGAATTTCATGTTGTTATGTCGCCTTGCCATTTTGTGTAAAAGGTATGATTGTGAAATAGGGGGCCTCCGATGCCTTTAAGCCGGCATTGAAGGTAGTAACAGCACCGAAACGACATCTGTATCAAAGGGACAGCCAGCAGGACAGGATCTCTGGCATGGGTGTGACATATTGGCAATCTGTTACGCGTGCGACCCACCAGGGGAGATTTAAAAAGTAGCTGATAGCAGTTAGCAGCTAACTCGAAAAAACAATGGGGTTCGGAAGCTCCTTACCCTCAAAGCAGGGGTCGAGATCAGCCGCCATATAACAGGGATGCTAAATGATTGTTATTGTCATGTCATCCATCCATCCATTTTCAACCTATTATCCGAAGCCAGGTCGCCGGGGCACCAGGCTGAGCAAAGTATTCCAGACGTCCCTCTCCCCAGCAACGCTTTCTAGCTCCTCCTGGGGGACCCTGAGGCGTTCCCAGGCCAGATGAGATATGTAATCCCACCAGCGTGTTCAAGGTCTGCTCCAGGGGCCTCCTACCAGTTGGATGTGCCCAGAACACCTCTTACAGGAGGCGCCCAATAACATTGGCATAACATTGCCATGTTATGCCAATGTTATTGTTGAAAAGTGCTGCCGATGGTTATGTTTTATGTCATACTAGAGGGCGACGCTGTTCTGTTACACATCACCTCCATCATGCCTGTTTAGCCTCCGGAACGCTGACATGCCATCTAAAATCACACACCGGGGCGGCATTCTGCCTGCATTGTTTGGTACTCTGTCTCAAGTAAAAGGATTGGTAGTTGACACATAAGCTCCATTTTCACTGCCTGTTTAAGGCAGGAATATCATGCCGTTATTCTGCCTCGCCATTCTGTTTAAAAGGTACAATCGCAAACAGGATTGTCTCACCTTTAAGCCGCCAGCGGAGGTAGCAACAGCATCTAATCAATGTTTGTGGACAGGACAGGTGTGACATTTTGACGACATGTTATGTGGGCAACCCACCACCAGGAGAGTTAAACAGCAGTTGTTTAAATAGTAGCAGTTAGCAGCTAATTCAACGCAGAAGTACAGACGTCGAAAATGTCCACAAACTGGGGAGACAGTGAGATCGGGGAGCTCCCTACTCGCGAGATCAGCTGCCATATAACCGGTACATTAAATTACCATTGTTATTGTTAAGAAAGCGCTGCCTGACATGTATCTTATATGTCAGTGGTTCCCAACTGGTGGGTTGCGGTCCAAAAGTCAGTCACTAAGTGAATCATGTTTGTAAAAAACACACTTAATTTTTAAGTACACTGAATTTCCGTCACAGAGCTTTTATTTTGGAAGTGCCATTTCCTGCTGACAGACAGCTATCTAGCTCGACAGCATGGCCAAATACAAGTATGACGCTGAATGTATTAAACTGTGTGGACCTTGAAGTAATGACTAAGGAGAAATCTGGACCAGTTGGGAACCACTGTTATACCCTAGAGGCAGACGCTGTTGTGTTACACGTGATGCCTCTGTTGCTTCCGGAACGCCAACATACTGTCTAAAATCGGGCACTGGGGCGGCATTATGACTACGTTATTTGGTTCTCTGTAAGAAAAGCAAAGCTGGCGTAGTGAGGGGACTGTGAAGCTGCCCTATAGCAGGATCTCTGTGTAAAAAGGGCTTGTGTCAGTCTTAAGTGAAAGGATTGGTAGTTGACTCCCAGAGTAGGTAGGGGGGTGTTTGATTTCCCAGACACAGATTAAGCTTAGTTGAGGAGTAATATGTTATCTTCAGTGGAGGCTCTCAATCACAGAGAATATAGGCCAGGATTTAGTTTAATCTGTGCTTAACCTGTGGTAAATTTTATGGTCAGTATGCTTTTTAGTTGTTCACATCTGTGTATGACTTCACCACTGAGGTTTATTGATGTTTATTAGATGTTTGTTTGGATTGTTAAATAGATTAACGGCAAACCTTTAGTTACACGTGTACTGTGAGCGTGTGATGGAGGTGATAGTGGATATTTTTTTTCACCTGTTAATAGGTGAGAGGATCTTGGTGTGTCTGAGTGTGTGTGTGTGTGTGTGTGATCACTTTGAGCGTCTCAGATATCTTCTCTCCCTTTAGCCTGCTTTTTTTCTTTTGCTCTTTTCTTCCCCTCTCACTTCCATTACTTTCCCCCTTCCCATTTCTCACCTCTTCCTCATATCTTTCCAATTTATTTTGTCAGCTCTCTCTCCTTTCCCATTTCTACTTCTCTTCCCACTTTTCCTTCACTCCTGCTTCTCCCTCCCTCTCCCCTTTTCTTTTCTTCCTACGACCCCCCCCCCCCTTCCCTCCCCTCCCCTTCCCCTTCCCCTCTCACCCTCCTTTGGAACAGGGAGTTCTGGGTTGGGCGACAGCAGCAGCTGCAGAAGGAGCAGCTGCTCTATGTGTGTGTGTGTGTGTGTGTGCATGTGTGTGTGTGTACATGCCACAGCTTGTCCCCTCCACCAGGCTGCTTGGGCAGGGTTGGTCCCAGCAGGGTACCACAACCCTGCCAACACCCCACCAACCAGGCAGGCGCATGTGTGCTGATACTCACAACTCACACGCACGCACGTGCACAAGCACCACTTACAGACATAAGAACCATATGCACTGCCATACACAAGACAATTTCACACACACATTCATATTCAAATACACTCCCATTCAATGAGAAAACCAGTGAATCATTCGGTTATGAGCCTCAGCGAAATGTATGGAAATATACGCTCACAACTTCTATGAGTCATCCATCCCCTTATGGAGTTTGTGACAGACAGAACGCAATTTAGAAATATTCTGTGTACGATGTAAAGGGATGAAGAATGAGGCAGGTGTTTTTTATGAAAAAAAAAAGAAAAAATCGGCAGTTTATAACCACACACTCTGGAGTCCTTTCACACTGCAGGCTCCAAGGTTTAGTGCCCAGGGCAATGTTAAGCTGAACTCTCTGTGTCTGAAGGTGAAGGGGGATCATCAAATTTCATAGTCAATGGATAGTCCTCAGAGGCTTTCATCCTGTACAGAGGCGATTCCCACTCGCCCTCCCTGCACGAGTACACCCCCCCATCCCCTCTTTCTCTCTCACACACACACACCATCATCATATTATAGGCATTTTAAAGCATTCTCAAGTTGCTGTTGTCTTTGTTTGGCTGCTCTAATGAGAGATAGGCCTGAGGCAATGATTTTTCACAGGTAAACAAACAAAGCTATAGGCTAATGTTTGCTTTAGATGGCCGCTATGCTGCCTGTATAAGGGGCCTGCTCGGATATGACTTCAATGGGGGAGAAGGAAGGTATGAAAAGCGAAGAAAAATAAAGCCGGGAAGGAAGGAAGAAAGAAATTAATGACAGCGAGAGACACAGACAGACAGGGAGAAGGGTAGTGAGAAGAGAGAGATTGGTGCTATCATCCAGTTAGCGGCTGGTGCTGAGGGAATACTGTCCTGTCATCGGAGCCAGCCATGCAGAAGGGGAAGCAAGCTCTTCTATTGCACCTTGGCGTCTGTCTGCGTCTGTGCAGCACCGTCTTATTGCCTTGTCGCCGCTTACTTCGTCTGACCACGCTTCTCCACACTCCCAGCACCCTCAACCTATTTTTTTTTTCTTTTTTCACTCCCTTCTCACTCTTTTCATTTATCCCTCATATATCTGTTCTCTTTTCCGATTTCCTACCCTATGCGAGGAACATCCATCTCCCGCTCCTCCACTTCATTTATTTTTTTTCCCCTTTTCCTCTCCTCGAAACCTCAACCTCACATACCCCAGTTAATTTCCCCGACTTTCTCTCTCCTCCTCGTCATGCTCCAACGCTCATGTGGGAACTCCGGTATTATGCCTGTGGTGTTGTGGCCTTGGCCTGGGGGTCAGTTCTTAGGCCCAGAGGGGTGCTGCTCCTCCTGCCTCTGCAAACTGGGGGTACTGGGCAGTGTGCTGGGCTGGAAGGATGAACAGCTGGAGGGTTGGAGGCCAGTGGGGGCCGGCAGAGGCCACAGAGGTCACAGCCATTGAAAACCTTGGCTCCCGGCTCAAAGGTACGGGGTGAAAGAGGATCATGCTTCTGGAGCAGAAAAAGAGCTCTTGTTTCCCCGTGGTTCACAAAGGACACAGCCACGCAGCCAGCCAAGCGGGCTCTCTCCCAAACAACAAGCCCATCGTTCTCTTGTCATGTGATTACATTTTCTGTGTTTCTATGCAACAGGAATTATTACATTTGTGCTGCAGCATAGCAATAATATATGGTGTTTATTTTTAATAAACCAAGCTGTGTCTGTACACATCTCGGAAGCCGTTGCCAGTGATATATAATACTTGGCTGCGGAGTGTTCATCTTTCACGTTTATGATGCTCATATAGGTAGGGGAAGAAGTCAATAACTTCCAGGGTCTAGTGCAGAGCCACTAAGCCATTCCCTGGTCTCGCAGTATCGAAAAAGCAACTTTTTTTGATTAGTAAACAGTGGAGCATGCCCTTCAGGGTACTTCCCGGGACTGGGAGGGACGTAAAGGTTAATCTTCAGTTTATTGCCACCAGCAGTCAGACTGATAGTATCTTTTAAAATTCCTCGTCAGGCACTATTGATCCACTGACGTCAGAAGCCCCCAGACATGACATTTCTTGTTTCCCATGCTGCCCGCACCATTACATGACTATCTATGTTCACTATTCAAGAAGACCCACACACTCATGCTGTGGCACCTGACTAAATACTCCACAACACGGCTAATAAACTAGCTTGTTTTGGGTTTTGAATGTGTTACCTAAAATCCTCTGTTTACATTTAATTTCAACTCTGCATAATTCGACCTTCCTGGAAAACAAAAGCAGCCAAGTCAGTGATTGGAGTGATAAGGCACCCTTCCCTATCGCAATGAGCCGTCCCCTCGCGTTATTGGACCTATTAATCTGAGTATGTATTTTATTTGAGGAAGACAATAGGGTCAGCGATCAGACCGCCGAATGCTCTGCTTCTCCTCTTCCCTCGCTCTCCACTCTGTGTCTTCTTTAGATGCTGGCCTGTGATGGGAAATCTATATGGTGCGAGAGGCCAATTTAGGTGGCTCCAACAGTGTTTGTTTGAAGAGTGAGCAGCCAGGGTAAACACAGCGAATAACGCCTCCACTCTCTAAATGATTTCAGAGTGAGGAGATGTGAGGGGATGGTATTTTTCATCAGCTATTTTCCCCGAGACGTGTGTGATGTAGGGGAGAGAGGAGCTCAAGGAAGTTTTCCTCCGTTCCTTGCTGCTTGAGGCTTGTGTTGTTTACTAAAGCCATTCAGTTATCCGTGTACCTGCGTGTCGGTGAGTGTCGAAGCCTGCGTGTACGACCTTGTGAACTACCCGATCGTTGCTTTTTTTTTTTTTTTTTTTAAGGGTCTGTCAGATGAGCAGAAACATTCCCAGAGTGTTTGTTTTTGTTTGCAGTGCACAATTTGAACCAAAAATTTCCCTTTTAGGCCTTCTCTAGTCCAGGCTACTGCACTTCTGAGCCTGCAACTCATTCCTATTTAAGATATGGTGTATCAGGCTTAGTGGGCTGCAATTAATTCACTGCCTCCAGGGCCTCTCTGGCTTTGTACGAGGGGTCAGACTGGGTCAGGCCAGATTTTTTTTTCTGAGAGTAAGCAGCACTAGGTTTGTGTTGGATCAGATGAGACTGGGCTAATTCTCTCCAGCAGCTGGTCCTTTTCACTCACTGTTTACCCTCCAATGCAAAATCGTCTGCTTTGCCCTGCCTGTCTTTAAAGAAATCTCTTTACACTTCAACTGACCAAATTTAACAATCCTCTTAATTAAAAGCAGAACTGATGCTTTCTTTTTTTCAGGGTGTATTGATTCAGTTGGGGGCATTTGGTCCGAAGTAAGCAAAAGCACTAGATTGGACTGGGTTGAATCTAAATTGAGTTGTGTCATGTATCTTCAAGCCAAGCCACTTCTTTGGTTTCTAAGCCCCGTCATTATCTCTGGTGTCCCTTGTTTCGCCTCCCCCCTCCTTGGCAGATTTAGCTGAAGCTGAGCAGCTTCTCTGGTCATTTGGTTACTCGCTCGGTGGGTCAGCCAGTTCTCTGTGCTCCCTGTGGCCACCACTTCTGCATCTGGGAGTTGTTTGCCGAATGCTGTGTCATCAGAGCTTTGCTGTCTTGCCCCAGAGCAAGCTAAGTCTAAACACAGCACTTTGTGGCTGAAAGGCCATCTGTCACGGGGAGGGAATCCGGCTTCTCCTCCAAAAAGCATAAACAGGGGCGGGCTGTTAAGCCGTGGCGCAGCTCACTGTCATGGAAATGCCCCATCTGAGTAAGGCTCAGGCCCTAATCCTGCACCCTCCCATCTTCGCAGCTGCTTTTTAGGGCTCCGTGGCTGCCTGCGCATACTCACTGCCTGTTTAGTCGAGAGATAGAGAGGGGCCTTATGAATAACATTCAATCAGAGATGGCTAGCCGGCTTGTTAGCTGGTGGTTTACAATCATATGTATGCATGCTAAGCTTATCGTCACACATACCCTGCCCTGACTTAATGGGTTTACCGACGGATAGATAAGTGATGTATCTAAATGTATACACAGAGATTTATCTGGTGATATTCCCTGATAGGATCAACTTTTAAATTATGACACGCACAGGTGCAAATTTAGAAGACAAGGCAGGTTTGCATCCAGTGAACCACTTGGCGTCAACACACGTGTGGTGAACATCAGTTAAATGTATTATGTTTGTTATCATCGCCCTATTTTGAAAATCTCCTGCAGAAAAAGAAAAAATTCGATAGCCCTAGAATAGCAGGTCTGGAGTGTTTATGATAACTCAGCCCAATCCTCCCTTTATCAACCAAAGAACAAGTGTCGTCTGAACCCCAAAACAGCTACTGAGGAGGAGCAGCTGGGCGAATAAGAGCAGGAGATCCTGACATTTCATATGTGATTGCAGAGATTTACGTGAGGTAATTATTCGGGCTGTGTCTGCCAACCCAGAGAAGATCAATTCTTTCAATCAATTCCACTTTTAAGAGGATAGGCCAGATTACCAGGGCTGAGGGCCGATGTGGACGAGGGGCCCATAATGCTCTTAATAGGTCACTAAAATGTGTGTTAGAACCTCTGGTAGTAGCCAATGTAGGATTCCTCTGAGATCCCTTCCTTTCTTTCTACCTCTTGCTTCTTCCCTTTCTTCTCCCCCTGCCCCTTAGCTTCAAAATAAATTATTTATTAAGACAAACTCCCTGCTATTGAAAAATTTGAGGGTAATATTTGTCTTTAGTAACTTTATTGGCATGTTTGCAAACGATCAATAATTTCTTTTACAACTCATTTTAAATCAATAACTGCACAGATCCAATTTTCTATCGTTTTGGTCAAGGCCAGTTAATGGACTTGTGTATGATATGAAACAACTTGCAATGCCCGTGTCAAGTTATCCTTAGTATAAGTAATTTGCTGAACCTTTTTTTATTGAATAACAGAATTACCTTGAATAGTCCTCTGAGGGAGATATCTGTTTTCCATTAGTCCTGCCTGTCTGGGGGATTAAAGTCAAAGTGCAGAGGTTACTATGGAAAACTTATGTTGATTATTTTTCAAAATGTCCCTGAATATCCATCGGAGAATGGCACAAAAACATTTTAGAAATTTAGTTTAATTGTTGAGAGCTTGGTGCATTGATGCGAAGGGGGTGGAGTGTGTATGTGTGTGTATGTTGTGGAGATTGTGCCTCATAGTCCAGTCTATGTGGCTTGAATCAGATAAGGGTAAGGAGTAGTGACAGGATAGATGGGAGCGCCAGCCTAAACTCAGCCACTGTTTATTTAGACATAGCAGCAGGCTGGAAAGTCAACAGTGGGACGGACAGCGAATGCACACCAGCAGCAAAGAAACCTGAGACCAGAGACCCGAGCTGATGTCAGGCATCTCAGAAAGGGATTTCTGGTCTTAGATCAGTTTTGTGTGTCACCTCGCCGGGGGTGAAACTGCAAGGAACTGCAGCTGACTGCTGATCTAAGATCTGTAGCTCCGCTCTGAAAGACTTAGTAAACACAGACCCTGACCGTGGTAGCCTGTCCAGTGTTTCTAGCACTCACTGGGGAGGAAGGTCACTGGGGGCCCTGTCAACAGTGGGAGCTACAATTCAACCTCAGGCCTTGTGTGAGTAACAAAAGAAGGAAAGAAAACACAGCTAAAGGGGTGAACACATGAGGCAACCCCCCTTAGCAAATAGTCCATCATGATTCTACACCCAGTCGGCAGTATAAATGTTGGCATTGCACGTTTCTGCAAGTCATGGATGTTTAACATTTGAACATAATTATGTAGCAGACGTGATGAGACTTTATTTTTCTTCATGTTTCAGCAGCACTGTGATTAACATGATTATGTTTAGGTACAAAAAACACTTGGTTATGGTTAGGAAAAGATCATGTTTTGGCTTAAAACAGCTGCTTTCAGAGGCTCAATCATCACTTGTAACGCACCTGATTTCTCATCTCACCTGGTTTTGGAGGCAAAATTGCCAGTAGAAATGCTGCTGATGTCTTGCTTTTAAAACACCACTGGAAATGCACCCAATTTCTTGCTAAAAAAAACACCTTGTTTTGGAGGCACAGTCACCACTGGAAATGCCGCCAATGTCTTGTTAGAAAACGCCCACCTTGGGTGGCATAATCGCCGCTGGAAAGTGGGTGTGTCTTGCTTAAAAAAACAACCACTTTTAGTGACACAGTTGAAGCTAGAGATGCTTGTTTTATCTTGCTTTAAAACACCCACTTTTAGTGGTACAACCACTGCTGGAAATGTACTTGATAACTGCCAAAAAATACCTTGTTTTGGTGGCACAACCGCCACTAGAAATGCCACTGATTTCTTCTTAAAGAACACCCACTTTGGGTGACATACTTGCCGCTGGAGAGTGGGCTGTGTCTTGCTACAAAACAACCACTTTTAGTGACACAACTGCAGCTGCAAATGCTGCCAATGTCTTGCTAAAAATACCTCCTTTTAGTGGCACAACTGCTGTTGGAAATGCAGATGATATCTTGCTTTAAAACACCCACTTTGGGTGGCATAATCACAACTGGAAATTGGGTGTGTCTTGCTACAAACAACCTCTTTTGGTGACACAATTGCTGCTGGAAATGCAGCCAAATTCTTGCTAAAAACACCTTGGTTTGGTGGCACGGTCGCAACTGGAAATGCCGCTGATGTCCCATTAAAAAACATCCACTTTAGGTGGCATAATCGCTGCTGGAAAGTGGGTGTGTCTTGATAAAAAAAAAAACACCTCCTTTTAGTGGCTCAACTGCTGCTGGAAATGCCAATGATGTCTTGCTTTAAAACTCTCACATTTAGTGGCATAATCACCACTGGAAAGTGAATTTGTCTTGTTAAAAAGAATCTTTTTTAGTGACACAATTGCAGCTAGAAATTCACCCGATTTCTTGCAAAACAAACACCTTGTTTTGGTGGCACAATCGTCACTGGAAATGCAGCTGATTTCTTGTCTCAAAACACCAACTTTTAGTAGCATAATCGCCACTGGAAAGTGGGTGTGTCTTTTAAAAAACACCTACTTTTAGTGGCTCAATCACTGTGGGAAATACTGCCAATGTCTTGCTTAAAAAACACCCACTTTTGTGCCACTTGAGGTGACACAGTTGCTGTGGCAATGCAGCTGATGTCTCGCTACAAGCAACCTGTTTTGTTGTTTGTTGGTCTTAAACAGCGGTCTACAGCTTGGCAGCCATCTCCCCCAGGTGTCACATCATCCACCATCCCCTCCATCTTCCAATAATAAAGACAGCTCATGTACATGTGATCAGAACTGCGTCAGTTTCGATACGCTAAACGGATAGGTATGAAACGTACAAATGTAATGAATCTGTGGATTGCAAAGACTTCAAACGCCAACATTTTCCTCTCCATAAAAACAATCCTGCTCAGTGCGGTGGGAATTTAGACAATACATTGATTAACATCCGGACATGTTCTGGTATTTGATTTCAGCTAGTTATGATTGACGCTGTATTGGTAATATTTCTGCCAGTGCCTTTATGCCTTTTTAGCTATTTTCAGTTAAATCCAGTATTAGTGTCTGACCTCATTAACCACCTCTGCTTTGGATGCAGAAAACAGTGAAACATAATTATGTGTGGGGGACTTTCTGTAAAACGCTAAATGAGCATTTCATTCATCTCACTAGCGTTTAGCCTTTACCGTACCACCATACAATTAACTGGATTAGGATTTAGTGCCTGGCCCGAATGCTGCCGAGAGCACTTCCTTCAGCAGCGGTTATACTTTCAGACATGTTAATCACAGATCCTGATGACTCTGCCATACATTTGGTATAGGACTTCTGTCTGGATACTGCTCTGTGTGGCTGTAAATAACTTCTGAGGCTTTCTGGTGATTTTCTGGAAAGTTCCAGCTATCGTGGAGCTGGCTGCCTGCGGTGCCAAGTTGGAACCACGTTAAGGAAGGTCCCCTCTCCTCTTTTCCCTCGCCACATGAAGGTGAATTATTTCTGAACAGGTTTTTTTTCTAATGGCTGATTTTATAGGAGTGATGGCAGTCAGGATGCTGATGGTTTCTCTATGCATTTGATTCCTTTCCTTTTTATTCTTACCCCCACTCTGCCACTCTACAGTTACCGGCACATACCTCTGAGACATCTGCAGAAAGGTTGGCATTAGCATGTGAAAGGGTTCATGCAGACAATGCTATGCATTATGTATTCACAGCATTTGTATGAAATGCAGCCCCTGTCATTCTTGCTAGCCTGTAATCTACGGGCAATATTTCAGGCAGAGCAGGGAGAACAATCTAAACATAGGCTACTAGTACACCTACTATACCATACGCCGCGCACATGAAAAGCTCACCGTGTCCTCCATTCTAAGAAACATCAAATGCAGGAAAGTGTCGGATCTGTCAGAACTGGCTGAGCCAACTGTCGGGTAGCAAGACACACTACCAAGTGGCCTGTGTTAATGAGGAGGAGGTTGTTTTTCTTCTTACCCAGAGGCAACACAGGCAAGCAGTAAACAGAGCATTTGATCCCTGAGACTTGTTGTGTAGTTGTCACTTTACAAAATCAGCTGCACATTTTCCAGCACCAGCCCCTATATGAGTATATAAATCCTGGATTGTTAGGAGATCTGTGGTGAATGTGAAGGATAAAGACACTCCCTTTGTGGGGCAAACAGTGGATATTATTGGGAAAGTTCCAAACACTTAAAAGATATATCATCTCCTCGTGCTATCACTGAATTATGACTTCATAACGCTCCTCCGTTTTGCGGATATCTGACATGTCTGCAGGCACAAACTTCAGCAGCACAGTTTTTAAACTTGCGGCGCATGAAATATCCTTCTATTAGGATATTTATTGCTTTTGAATTGCCTAAACATTGGCACCAGCTTGTTTTCTGAAGTGACTCTTCGTAAAGCATATGATTAATGAGCTGTTTATACACTCTCACTGGGCTCACTTGTACAGTTTACACTTTCCACTTGGTATCTCATAGAAAATACTTGGCAATAACAGACAATATATCCCTCTCAGTCACAGCTGAACATTTTGCCTGAATCATCCACAGAATCACATCGACTGCATACAGTTTTACACAGTCTTAAAGTCCCTGAGCTTGTCTGTGTGCTCTGGCTGCCTGTCATCAGCCCATCACGCGTCACAGTAAACTTAGCTTTGCAGTGGCGGTAGTGGCCATGGGCTGCCACAGCTGCTGCCGCTGCTTGAGCCGAGCAATGGCCGTGTTTACCCAGACACAGACAGAGACAGGGTGGGCCGGAGTGAAACACACAACCCCAAATTGCCATCTCGTCTTGCGCCTCATCCCATTCTGTGACGCTCACACAGTTCATCTGTTGCACCAGCTATGGACTCCAAATAGATCTGTCAGCCCTCACTCCGCTTCTTTCATTGTGTCTCTCTTTTTTCTGCCTTTTCAGTTTGAGGCTTTTTTCTTCTTAGACGCAATGATGGACGGTTTTGCGCCCTTGGATTTTAGTGTCACAGTTAAATGTGTGTTTGCATGGCTATTAGTGAGGCCCACTGAGGGATGAGTTGCACACTCTCCTGACCCCTCCAGTCAGTGACAGAGCACTCTGTCTCTCTCTCACTCTCTCTTATGTGGTTTAAATTGTTCCAAACTAACCATCATGTTATTGACAGCTTTCCATTTTTGCATGCGATTTGCAGAGGACTGAAAACACTGTGGAATGCATCATCAAGTCAAAACTATAATTACAAGTTGCGTGTTGATTATAAGTGAGAAACTTTCTGAAGTGCCAAACAGGAAGAGCGTCAGTTTTATCGTGGGTGCTTAGAGGGCTGAACATGCACGCGAGACACTTGGCGTGCAGGTCTAATGTCTCTCCTAGGACCCCCTTCCCCACCCTCATTACCAGAGAGCTGCTTAATGACAACGTCAATATTGATCACAGCTCAGCAAAGCACTGGAGGACCGTGTGGTTAGTGGGCCAAGTAGGGGGAGGACATCCAACGATTTTTTTTTTTTAAACTTCCCTCATCCCTCATTCATCCCATTTTGCATCCTGCAGAAAAGCACAGACTCAGCAGTATTCACTTCTCTGTACTTCCATCTCCCTTACATCTCTCTCAATTTCTCTCAAATCGCTTCCCTCCTGTCGCGCGAGCGCTAGTTTTCACCGTCTTTACTGACTGAGATGGTTCAGCACGGGTGTGAACGTGCCCTGTTTTGTCAGCCTGGTGCCTATGCAGTCTTAAGTCAGCAGATAATTGCACAGTAGTGTGGAGTAAACATGGGTTAGAGAAGCGAGGAGTGAGTTCAATATATAATCTGTTAGGACGAAAGCGTCCCATATAGAAGGAAGCTGAACTGATTACATTACCTCGCATGTAGCTCTGCGGTAAAGAGGCTTTCCTCTACACATGCACATAAGTCTGCAAATGTGCTACCACTCGCACCAAAGTTAATGCACCTGCGTGTTGATCAACAAGTATTGATTATCTCTCTTGCTAATTGGGCCCAAGTTAATTACTAGCAATTAAAATCATGAATGATACATTAGCACAGATGCAGTTGGCGTTGCGGTGAGGCAGGCGCAGACACTTATATATGTAAACATGCATGCATTCCAATAACACCTACACTACTCAAGCCGATAAAACCTCACTCACACATACAGAAATAATTACATTTTAAGGCCCCAGTGCTGTAACATTAAACTGTTCAGACTCCCAGGGCCATACAGATAATTTGATTTGCATCACTTGAGGTTAAAGGAAAACTTCAACCCCTAAATGACCATCTCTGCCCTTTCTGAAGTAAAATGAAACTCAACTCAACTTGTGTTACTGTGTGACTTTATTGTTTGAAAAGGTTGCTCCAGATTCACCAAAGTCACACAATGACACAAACAAACTGATGGAGGCAGTGGTTGACCAGCTGCTCCCGTCTTCAGAGAGGTAGAATGACTGTCTTTATCAGTGGAGTCTGGCTTTGCACAGTTAAATTTCACTTTTTAGTCACTTCAATATTTTGCTGGCTTTTTTGGGGATTGTTGCTACATAAAATGGCTGATTTCATGGCCATGTTTTCGGTGGGTTTTTTTTTTCGTAATGAAATTGCAGGATCAAGTAAAAGTTGCAAAAAAAAGTTGCGGTTTTTAATATATTTTTTTAGTTATTTAAAAGCCAAACTCAACTTGTTCTGGTGACAGTAAAACTGCACTGTTCTGAGTGTCCTAAGTAAAGTGGGATTTATACTTGTGCATCAGCTCTATGCAAAGGCTACGTTGTAGCCCACACACATGGCCTACGCCGTTGTGAGCATTTATACTTGTGCGGTGGTGTGTCTGTGTCACTCTGCAGTTATACCTCAAAAACACTGGTCGATGTCAGGGTTTCTGTGAAGTGCTGCAAAGTTTCGTTGATTCAAAACACATCTAAAACACACATTAAACATGGATTAATAGCAACAATTTCGAACACAAGTACACAAATCAGCTTCACTATAACTCACAGCATTCACAGACAAAGCACTTGTCTTTTGTGGACACATTTTCCCCACAAATACAACATGCTAATGTTATTAGCATGAGGCTATGGCATTTTACATTGTATAAATTAGCCTAGCAGCTAGTGGACTTTTCCTCTACTCATATAAGCCAGGGACAACAGCAACATTTAACAAAGGTAACATTACAAAATTCAGCTCCATTGCAGCTCACAAGGTTCACTAACGAAACAACTGTCTTATGCTACACACATTTTCCAAACAAATATAACATGCTAATGTTATTAGCACAAGTCTATGGCATTTTACATTGTATAAATTAGCCTAGCGATTTGTGGAGATTTTCTCTACTCATATGAAGCCAGGATAAATCACACAGATAATAAAAAAAGACAGGAGGTCTGCATCATGCAACATGTAGTTACATTTCTGTGGAGGTGCACGTCAGGCTATGGTGTAGGGTATTGTGTAGGCTCTTTGTTGACGTAGGTACAGCGTCAATTCGACGTAGAAGTATAAATCCCAATTGTTTAAAGATTTAGTTTTCGACTTTTTATTCCTTAACCATATTCTTTATCTCTCTCTCTCTCTCTCTCTCACACTCACACACACACACACACACACACACACACACACACACACACACACACACAGAGTTTGTGTGGGCAAGCATGCAGTATAAATCACTCTGTGATTTATACTACACTAATGTTACCACTGAGCATGCATATTTAATCGAACTCACCTTGATTGTTTAGGCACTTGCAGTAGATGTGGATGCAACAGCCTCTGTCATGGTGATTTGTCTTGTCTGTTGTCCGTGTTTCAGCCATTCTCCCAGTGTGTTTTGCGGTGGAAAAGTGTTTGTAATCGATGACTTTTGTTTGTGTTCCATCACAACATATTACCTCATAGATTACCCCCACTTTCGTAGAGCATCAGGGAAACGTCTTGCACGGTCATTAGCAGTAATTTTTGATGGTTAATGTGAGATGTTTGTGTCGCACATGTCTGCATCTTTACAACCAGAACTAAGAAAGCCAGTTTGGTAATTGCAGCTATAATGATTGGTCAAATTTACAAAAAAGTTGCAGGGATTAGATACAATCGCAAGGTTGTGTAGAATTCATAGAGATTAGCAGAATTGGCGTTGGTTGTTGCCATCGCATCACCGCAACATTCTGGAGGGGCTGACTTTTGGTTGAGTTTCCCAGGGCTGTCTGTTTGGGATGCACTTAGCATATGACTGGATAAGTGAGACATGAATTATACTGCAGGAGTTGTGTGAGAGTTTGTAGACAGATGTTGACTTCAGTTCATTAAGGGCTTTCTCCGATTTTGGATTCTTCATCAACCGGAGGCACGCCAGAAAAACAAAGTTTCCTTTACAAATTCAGAGTAACATGGGGTGTGTTATTGATATGCAGATGGTCATTTGGAGGTTGAAGTATTCCTTTAAGAGACAATGACAAAGAGAGACAGCATTAAGAAAAGGGGCGACTTTACTTCATTCCTGGGAAAACCTGGTTTTACCTGAAGCTATCTGGTGCCTGGGATCTTCTCCTCCAAAGCCTCGCTGCAGGCCCGATAAGCTCTGCTGCCTCCCCAAGCCCAGGTCGCATTCCTTTTGATCAAGCCTGAGGTTCAGTCGAACGTGGCTTTCACCTTTTAGCCCCGCTGTCCTTAAGCTGCTTGGTGGCTGCCTCCGCTCCCAAACTGCAACAACAAGAGGAAATGAAGGAAGTTTCGTCGACTGGCACCTTATCTGGTCAGGGTCAGTGCAGTGATCCCCGCAAATTAGCCCCGGACCCGACTGAGTGTGTGTGTGTGTGAGTCTGCTTCCCTGCTGCTCCACAGCCTCCGACAGTTGACAAAACGGTCAGGATTTTGTGGCCAAACATCAAAGCCATCTGATGAAGAGCGAGGATGTTTTTTTCCTCCCTTTTTGTAGCATATGCTTGCAGTTGGTTAGACAATTAAAATGTTTGGGGCAGGAATGCAGTAAACCATTAAAGTTCATGAACCCAAGGATCTGCGGATTGGGTGGTTTGAAATCGTCTTTTTGCTAAAGTAAGACTTGTGATTCACCGTTTTAAGTGCTATAGCACTACTGTGCATAGGAAACGGTTTCATGTCTGAGGTCTCTAGGATTGCATCATTTGTCACTTTGCCTTGCAGTTAACAATAAAGTCAAAAGTCCATGTCCAGACAGGATTCAGGGCTTCAAAAATGTACTTATTTCTTGCACAGCAGCACACCAAGGAATTCAATATAGGCTGTGACAATATAAATGTCTGTCCTAGAATGTCTTTTGATGTGTCTATAGGTTCAAAAAGCTTCTAAGTGCGGGGCCCATGAATCTGCATTCCACAGCTTCTAAATGACACTGCTGCTGCTTGGGAAATTGGATTCATTACTCCGGCCACTGATACAACGATTACCCCATGACTGATACTCGTCCCCGCTCCTTCATTCCTTTTCTCTTTGATGCCCAACATTTCTCTTTGTTCTCTTTGTAACTCTCTATTACTCCACTTCTTTAATGTGATTTTGTCCCGAAACACAAGTGATAAACATAAAGATTTTGCGTAAAGTAATGATCGCTTTCACTCGGTGCCTTTTCCTGTTTTCCTTTTTGACTGTTTTTCTCCCTCCACAGACTGGATGATATATTCAGAGTGGGGGAGAACTGTTTTTATTTTGCTGTTGATCAGCGACTGTGTTGAGATGGCGCGGAAGACGAAGTGCTATGAAAAGAACTGCGCCATTCCCCTCTTCACAGGGCTTTTCTTGGCTAATTAAAGATTCATGCAAAGCAGTGTGGCAACTTTGACAGATCAGTTGCAGACGGTCTGAGTAATGCTGTAATGCCTTTTTTTAAAGCTCCTCTTGCTGGTGGATTTTCTTGCAAGCTAGGGCCTTTAAAGAAGGGCAGCTCCGACCCCGACGAATAGAAGTGAGTTAAAGATGATTGATGTGTCTCGGAAAAATCCATCCCATAATTTCACCTTTGCACCTTGGAGACGCTTCCTCCTAAGACCCATATTAAAGCTTAATTCTACCAACGAGGAGCAGGCGGTGTTTTAAAGAGAAGAACACATGTCTGTGAGGCCTGTTCCTCCTTATCTAGCAGCTTCAGCCTCCGCCAAAGATAGATGTCTGCCATGCCAGCATGTTTATTTTCCTTGCCGATTAGCTTCGATTAAAAGCAGACCATGTTGTCTCTCTCCTCCTATTTGTGCATTTGTGTGTCTGCCTCTGTGTGTGCGCGTATGTATAAGGAGTCCTCCAATCCTCCCTGTGCGGGTGTGTGGGTGTTCGTGTGAGAGTCTCCGTTATTTCATCTCCACTAGGCTGCACATGATAATTAAGCCATGGGGGGCTGGGAGAGGGAAGGTGGGTTACAGCTTTGAGTAATTCTGTGCCCCCCCCTTTTCCCTCCCCAGCCCTTCCTCTGTCTCCTTACAGCCTACCTTAACCCTCCCCTCCCGCCCCACATCCCCCTCCACCTCAGCTCCAATCCCACCTCAGGCTGTGGGAATTTTCTTTAGTCACACTCGGCTTACCAGGTAAACAAGCCTGAATGGGGAGACGCGAGCAGAGTCCATGGGAGCAAATAAAACAGGGGAGGATGTAAATGGATTTATCACTGAGTCCCCTCACCCGCCTGGAACACCCTCACCCCCCACATCCTCCAACCGCCGTCTTTTCTCCCGAGCGAGGTGGCACTCTGCTAACTTGGCAGTCTCTTTAACGAGTCAATTGCAGACCTCTGGAACTCAGGTGCCCGGAGAGCTCCGAATCGGCGAAGTGGGGACTTTTTCTTTAAATATATTTTCCATTCACTCTTGTCCGCAAAGGGTTTTTTTCTCTCTCCCTCTCTCTGTCTCTCTCCATCGCTCTCAGTCTCTCCGCCACAGAAACAGCGTTGGTAATTCTCCGAGGCAGCTGTGTCAACTCTGTCTTCAGTTGGACTGTGAATGATAACAGTGCACTACCTGTAAGCCCTTCAGCTCAAGCAGACACACATTCCCCGCTCCTCTCCTCCCTAAATTATCTGCCGCTAATCCAGATCAGAAAGTTAAAAAGCAGGTCAAGCGTGAAAGCCTTATGCTGAGTAATGAGAGAGGGACCCATGTGAACTCATGAGTGCGTATGTGTGTGAGTGCACACGCCGAGTGCTCGCAGGGCAGAATCCTACCAAGGCCTGCTTTTCAAAGGAGTCTTTCAATCTGAGGGCAGGAAGAGCAGACTTAAACCAAGACCACCATAAACAGACTCTTCTGTTTTATAACAAGCCCGGCCTGCCAAAAACAGCTCCCGAGGTTTCCATACACTGTGAAGGGGAAATATGGATTCAATAGGAATACAGTATAGGGGGTCAGGAAGGGAGAGGAAAAAAAAGGGAAGAGACAGAGAACCAAATTTACGTCCCCCTGTTGACAGCATTCAGGTGTGTGCAAAAGCAGAAAATCTATTCCAATCGATCCGGAAGAGCAAGGCTGAGGCAGAGAGATTGGGTTGTACACTGCTCCTGCTCCTCAAGGGAGCCTTGATCACGGTTATAGCCCCCTGTGTTAATTAAGGTGCTTTGACATTTCAGCATTAGCCCGGTCTCTCATCTTGGCACTCTGGCAAATCTTTTCTAGGCTCCCGAGAGCTTGTGTTGGGAGGGATGAAAGGGTGTTATGGTACAGTTGTTAGAAAGGGGGATAGGGTGGATGTGCGGGCCTCGGTGGTGCACTACCCACTGGGAGCGCACCATCCGACTGTCTCTGGCTGATCCCGCGTGAGCATGTGTGCACCTCTGCAGTGCGTTGCGACAGAGCCTGCTACTGCTAATCGATTGATCTTCCGAGGCAGCATTATCCGTCCTAATCCCAGGTTGTCATTAACACCCACAGTGTCATTTGTTATGTATTGATCTATTGACCCATTGATTGGATGGTATACAAATGATAACAAACACATTGAAAAGTAGAGAATGAAAGTCAAGGAGAGCGACAGGAATTAATGAGGTTTGACTTTTCCTTCCTTAAGTACTTTCTCCTGCGAGGTGGAGAGAGATATACACAATGCTGCACTGTATCAAAGATTCTGGTTGGGTCCAGAAAATATTCACCGTACATGATTTGCAGGGACCGAAAAGCTGCTGTCACACATTTGTCTTCATCACCTGTGTAATATTAGAGGTGGGTATTAAAGTGTCTGCCAGTAGTTTGAGTGATAGCGCTCTCTGCCTCTCTAGCCTCTCAGTGTGCACCTCTTCTGACTCCATGAGTCCATTCCTTTGTGGAGAGCTGGTGTTTGCTGTGCTAAGGCTGCAGCAACATGCTGTTCAGAGTGCCAGATGCATTAAGGCTCAGTAAAGGGAGAGTGGAAAACAGACACCATTTCAGACATTGCCGCAAGCTTTGGATTTGCCAGCTATGCCTGTTTCCTCTCTCTAAACAACCACTGACATGCAGGATGGAGGAAAATACACTTCCCTCTCAGATGTTAAGTGCTGCATTCATTTAACTGAATGTAAAGTCCAGTAAACATATTCTTGAATATCGTGTATTATAAAGCTTCAGATAGTCTCAGCACATTTTTAGACTCAAGAAAACCTTGTAGGTAGGATATACTTCTCAGAAATGGAACTCTAACTTGCCCATGAGGGATTTATGAAGAGCCATTACTGCAGTAATTGGTTCAATCCAGAACTCACAAGGAGTTGGTACACGTGGAACTCACTATGAAAGGTTCAGCAAAGAACTCTCACGCTCTTAACCAACTAAGAGAGGCCATTGTGGCATATTATAAGGTTTTGTCAAGAACCTATCCAGGCTGTTCAGCACCAGTGTTTGGGGGGGTACAGTAATTAGATTGGTTTTTTCTGCATTAAGTGTTGTAAAGGAATATAAATTTAATATATATATCAACATTTTATGAGTCGGCATGTTTGCTCTCTGAACAGGATTTGGATGAGAGGGTTGGTGAATTTGTTGTGTTGTGTTGTGTTGTGTTGTGTTGTGTTGTGTTGTGTTAGCAGGCTAGCTCGCCCCTGCTAAGCCTACATTCAGGAATGTTTATAGGACATTATGTAAATCCACTACTACTATCATACTGTAAAGCTTTTATACTTCAACGCTGTACTCTGCGCCGTAGCCTGATGTACACCAGAAATGTAACTACACGTTGCAGCGACGCAGACCTCCTGTCTATTTTTGTAAACTGAAACCATTTCCCTCAATGAAAACGAAGCTTTTTTTTACTTTAATTTCACAGATAAGAAAAAATAAATTGTGAAGACAGTAGCCTCCACAAACATAGCATTTTAAGACTTGTGTGTGATTTATCCTGGCTTCATATGAGTAGAGGAAATCTCCGCTAGTCACTCGGCTAATTTATATGCTGTATAATCCCATAGGCTTGTGCTAATAGCGTTAGCATGTTATAATTGTTTGGAAAATGTGTTTTGTTTTGTCAGTGAACGTTGTGAGTTGTAACGGAGCCAAATTTTGTAACGTTACCTTTGTTAAATGTTGCTGTTGTCCCTGGCTTCATATGAGTAGAGGAAAAGTCCCCTACCCACTAGGCTAATTTATACAATGTAAAATGCCATAGGCTTGGGCTAAAAACATTAGCATGTTGTATTTGTGGGGGAAATGTGTCCAGATAAAGACAAGTTCTTTGTCTGAGAATGCTGTGAGTTATAGTGAAGTTGATTTGTGTACTTGTGTTTCAAATCGTCACTATTAAGCCATGTTTAATGTGTGTTTAATGTGTGTTTAATGTGTGTTTTGAATCAACTAAACTTTACAGCACTTCACAGAAACCCCACCACCAACTAGTGTTTTGGAGGTGTAACTGCAGAGTGACACAGACACACCACCGCACAAGTATGAATGCTCACAACGGTGTAAGCCATGTGTGTATGGCCATGTACAAGTATAAACCCCACTTGAGGACGCCTGGCATGATGTATAGTATACTCGAGCAATATTTTTCATACCTTCCTGGCATTTCACAGGGGTATACTGTAAAACATAGTATTTTTTAGTCTAGTAAACTCACAAAATGTCAGGAAAGGAAATATTCCAATACTTACTTTCCATGTTAATTGTTAAAATTCAACAGTACACTGAATTCAAGTTTGTTTCCTTCTCCGAAATAAGACTAGCTTAGTTGCCTTCTTAACTAATCATAAAAAAACACTTCATTCAGACTCGACAAACATAAAATAAATTCACTACAACCATCTTGGTTCGTCTTTTCACTGTTCCAATGATCACCAACTCTTGTTTGGTCAAAATAAACCCTCACTTCACTGAGTTAGATGTGAAAATATACTGCCTCTACCATTGTTTTTCCCTGCTGTGTCTCTCTGCTATTGTTGGCAAGCTTTTTACTCGTCCTGTAACGTTATCTCCACCCCTCACAGTTGCCATCTTTCTCAGCTCAGCTGCCTACTCCATCACTAGACACTGACCTCTGGTGGCGCGTGTTGTGCACTACATTTCATCACCACAGTACAGCATCTCCATATCAGTTTAACAGATAGAGGACCGTCATTTTTGACAGTATTGAAAATCATACCCTCAGGATTTCTAAATACCCTGGTATACTGTAAGACCATGATGCTTCCCAACTCTACTGTGCAGTCACTGGACTAGGGGCTTTTTTCTGTTGCTATTTTTCATGGATGTAGTTAAGAAGCTAGCTGTATAAACAGATGATGTTTCCATTTTCATTCCCGTCTAAAGCTCTCACTGGTCAATTGTTTTTACAGCTGAGGGAAAATCATCAATGATCACAACCAGACCAAATCTTTGAAAAAACTGAAAGTGTGTTTGGTGGTTTGGAGGTCTAGTATCAGACTTAATATGGTGTTCTGCTTTGTTGTGATAGAATATAATCCTGCCCTCACAAGTGTAAAATCACTGTGGGTTTTTATTTGTTATTTGGTTTATTTGTTTTATTTGTTTTTGTTTGGTTTGTTTTTTTTGAGTCGATTACAATTTGATCTGTGTGTGGCATTTGCCCAACAGTCAGACCTTGAAACTTTTCCAACAAAGAGGTTCCTTGAATACAAAAGGTTTCTGATATAACCTGAAAAGAACTTATTTAGAACCTTGTTCCCTCAGAGTGCATTTAACTGCAGTGGAATTGCACCATCAAAGTTTAATCAAGGCACAGAGGTAAACAGAGAGCAGCAGGTTTCAACACCTTAAAGTGGTGTTAAGATGTTTGAACCTCCATGTGTTTCTGAGTGTGTTCCCTTCCCTCCGCGTGCACATTTACCGAATTTTCATCGTCCGACTCTGAAAGCACTTTGGCCTGATTGCTGCTCCTTGCTGCATGCGAGCAACGCCGACGCTGGATGGGAGGTCAGGGTGCTGTGATGGCGGTCTCGCTCCAGACTAACAGCCCCTCGTGGGTTACTTGGTGCTCACATTCATCACCGATGAAGTCTCAACATAAGGCCCTTTCACACTTCCGCACTGCACTGTACCATGTCGTGCCAGCATGGATAGACTAGCCTTTCCATCACACTACAAAATCTCTGAGAGGGAGCCATGCCTGCCCCACAGAACGTCTGAAGCTATGTGGCTTAAAAGTCTTAGGAGTGAGCGGGGTCGAATAATTTATGGGGTAACAAAACAGTCAAGGCTCTAATCAAGGTTCACACAGTAGGAGTCCTGATTTAGGATCACCAACCACCCGCTCAGCGCTCTTTTTCTTTACTCTTAGAATACAGAGCTTGCAGAATGTATAATCCGAGATATACAGTCTACAGATCCACACTGAGCCCAATATGGAGTCATTTAAGTGTTTGAGTCACTAGTAGTGAATGTATTTTGTTCTGTTTTATGCTTGAGATCCTTACTGACCAGTCAGCTGCTTTCCTTCAGACTGTGGTATTACATCTACCCTCTAATAAATAGTTTAAATGTATTCCCTTAAGAGTCTCGTGTAATCTTTTGCAATGAAGGAACACCAGAAGATTATTCACTCTGGCAGAATGACAGACCGGCTGTGGGATATCAGCTGTAGAGAAGACTGGAAACACAGTTAAGTATTTATTCCTGAGAGCCAGCAGAGAGTGTGGAGAGGCGTATATGGAACATTGGGCAGCGCACTGCAGTTTAAGACAAACCCCCTGTGCAGAGTGGTTTTGCAAACTCACCGAGAGCTTCTCTCTCTTTCCTGTCCACGACTGCACCGCTTCCCCCTATCCTCAGCTGAACGTATTTCATTCAACTCCAATCGCTCGGCCCCGAGGCAAACCCAGCAATGGCAGGATGGGAAAACACGGACGTTCTGCGCGCTGTAAATCTCACATCTGCTCTTGCTACCAAGTGCAGAGGCCTGGATGTCAGCCGACGTCCCCACATGGCCCGAGACTCTCCCATGACTTCCCACAACCGGGGAAAAGAGCAGAAACACCATTCCACAGCCCCGAGGTTTTAGAATGAGCTTTATGAGTTTACACAGGTGGAGGCCCTGGACTCCAGTCCGGTTTCTGTGCGCAGGGTATTAAATATTTACAGCAGTTTAGATACTCTGCCTTTGGAAAATACAGTTCAGAGAGACATTTAGAGAAAGAAGACGAACATGGTAATAACTGTCATTAGTCAGTTATTTTGCTTCCAGTTTGGAGGCGGTGAGTTGAATGAGAGCTCTGCCTAGGTATATGATCTGTTAAATTAGTGGAGAATGCTGACTGTCTTTCCGTACCATAATGTAGACTGAATACTCTGAGTACCCTTCTGCATTGAAATTAAAACCACATCAAAATTGCTTTGACATGCATTCTTATGGTAATGACAGTTTTCCCCCCTTCCTTTCATTTAGATGGCCGTCTTAATGACTGTCAGCCCTGTAAGTGCAGCAGCAGCATCCAATAAGGCCTCATTTAGAGCCCACCGCCATTCAGAGTGAATGAGGGGGAACAAGGGGCCCTAGATGAGGAGTGGAGTGGCTGGTCTGGTTCTTCATCAGCTCCGCGTGGCTGTTGGGCTGGTAATTACACACATTATCAGTCATTACCGCAGTCTGCCACAGCGCCTGAGACAGGCAGGGAGGTAGGCCTCAGATGGCGCATGGGGGTGACGGTTGATGGGGGTAGGGGGGGGTGTATGCATTGGGGACACGGGGACATATAGACAGGCTGTGTGCTCGCCATGGAGACGATGATGTCGGAGACCGTGCGACACTTGCGATCCAGCATAGTTGTAAAAAATAATTGACCCCATTGAGTAGAAGGTCTGCTTTAATATCTGTCTTTTTTTTGTATTTCCCCTCTGTTTCTAATCTCTATTTTGCCCTATCTTTTTGTTTTTCCTTCCCTATCTTGCACCTTTATCTCTCCTGAGCTCACTCGATCTGTCATGTGGGTTCCCCTATGACAGTGTGTTTGCCTCCCTTTCCTCTTCTATTCCTCAGCCTCTCCTCAGACTCCATAGTCTCTCTCTCCTCCTTTCTCACTGTCTCCCTCGCTTGCTCTTTGTGTATATCTTCTGGGCTCGCCCGAGATGCAAATGACACAAGAAAGTGATAAAAGTTGCATGTTGGCACCACCGTAATTAAATATTAAAGACTCTCATTTTTTCCCCTCTTTTTTTTTTCCAAGAGAAGGGATGCCTGTGGATATTGCTTTCACATTACAGCAGCGAGAGAAGGAGAGAGAGAGAGAGAGAAATTTATGAGGGGTTTGATTTAGACTCTCAAGCTTTCAGAACGCCTTTTTACTTGTAGATTATATCATAACAGATGATTAAAAAAAACTGTTTAGGGAGAAGCTGTGTTAATTGTAAAGAGCTGATAAACTGTTTAGACGAGTCATTATTCCTCTGTCAAAACTTTCTGGAGCAGAGCCATAAACACTAGTAGGTGAGCAGGGTGAGACTGCTCTTCTGTTTCTGTTAAATATTCTGTGTCCAAGCAATGTTTAAAAGTCTTGTCATCAGACTAATTTATCGTATAAACCTTTTTTTTTCAGTTGTTGGGTTGTTACATCATCGTTACATACGTTATTCTAATGCAAAGTGTGACCCACTTTCTTCAGTTGTATTGTTCCTGGGCTTAGTCCCACCAACCCTGTTTTCCATTCACTACGTCAAAATGAGGATAAAAAAAAATCATTGTGTGCGTGAGTGTGTTCATCTCCTTGTGTCCCTCTCCTTCGCTCTTTCGCACACGCACTCTGTGTATTTATGTGTCAGTGTGTGTTTGCATCATCTGTGGGCTTGGTAAGTGTGTGTCATGACTGGAGCCCGACATGGGGTGCAGGCCTTTCTGCTGTGCTCATCCAGGCACAGCTAAAAAAAGAGAGGAGGAGGAGGAGGAGGAAGAGGAGAGGGAGGAGGAAGAAGGGGCTTGTTGCTTTTAATTGAATTGTAAATGTGAGTGGAGGGGGAAACGGGGCTGCTCCTAGCTGGGACAGACAGCAGATGGAAGGCAGGGCCTGCCCTGCAGGGCGAGAGGGGTGAGAGGGGAGATGAGTGGGTGGAGGGCAGATAGATGGATGGATGGGGGGAAGGGAGAGGCAAAAGGGCCTGGTGCATGAAAATGACCAGGGTCTGTGGCCTCTGTGGGGTCTATGATTTCTCTCGGTGCCTCTCTTTCTCACACTCAATCTGTCTTTTTATCTTTATTGCTTCCCCTTCTATCTCTGCGCCTCTTTGAAAAACAGAGTTTGGCTTGCAAAATGTAAGACCTGATATCCAGCCACTAATCAATAGCGGTAGTAGCACAGCAGTCGGTTGAGTTTAAATGAGCTGTCCCTGCTATCTGTTCGGCAAACACATAGATTATACTGTTGAATCAAACGTAAATAAAGAATACATTTAAAAAAAAAAAAAGTGTATTATTATGAATGTATGCACACCGCTGTTGAACATCATACAGGAGTAAAAAATATTCAGATGAACCTTGATTCAGTGAATATCCAGAAATATATATTGACCAATTAAAACCTTTACTAGACCTCCAGGTTGAAGCTAGTTTGCTGCCAAAATGGGGAATGTCTTAATGAAGCTGCTAATGTAGCCAATATGCCCCTGCTGACGTCATTTGTTGGTCATGGTCTCAAACAAACAGAAGAACATGGCTAATTATTATGCAGAGTAATGTATTTGGAGCACCAGGTGCTAGTCGTCAGACCTTCATCAAACAATCCTTCTTCCCTGGTTGGCGTTATGTAGCATTCCATTCAGCAGTGATATTACGATGGTAATGAGGGCTTAATCTCTTAAGAAGAACAGGCTACTCACATTTCTTCATGGACAGAGTGGATTGTTTGTCAGATAGGAGGTCTGATGTTTGGAGCAGCCAAATGGTGGAGTTCCTGGGTCTTCAACAGAGGGTCCATGACCCCTGTGGGGTCCTCAGAGTTACTGCAGGGAGGGCGCTAAAGTTTTTATTAATCATTTAATTTAGGTTTTATTTAAGTTTTTTTTTTTGTTATTAAAATATGTCTTAAATTCACATTTACATAAATCCAACATGTTATTAGTAAGGATAAATCAGCCTATTTGTAAAAACACTAAAAAAAGTCAATGATAGGCACACTGTTACCCATGAATTCTGTGCAGTCATGTTAGCTAGCTAATGCTTCATCACTGTGGCACCTGTCCATAACAGAGAGACAAACTAGTTAGCTAATATTTATATTCTATTAAAACATATTGACAATTAGCTGTATTATTATTTCAAGTGTACAGACAATCTTGAGAGGCAAAAAATACTGTCCACTTCAGGAACAAACATGATGAATAACTATATGAATCTGCCAATAATTATGACTTTAATAGGTTAGTATTGAATGCACCATATGAGTTATACTGTATGAGGCACTTCAGGCTGCGTGTTTTATTGTAAGCCAAATTTAATGTGCTGCTCAAGTGTGTATGATATATGTAAGTCCCTGCTCCGTCTGTCTTTTAGCTAATGGGATCTTGGCCTGAGAAACTTTGAAGACCCCTGGTGTAGTTGAAAAGTGTGAGTGGTGTACAGTGACAGCTATTTTAGATTTAGTTTTCATCTTGAGATGAAAATGCTTATTAGTTTTAGTAACATTTTAGTCATTTTCATCCTTCATATATAACTATGAAGGATGAAAATGACTAAAATGTGACTAGTCTAGTTTTAGTCGACGAAAATGCATGACATTTCAGTCATTACTTTAAGTCAGTATGTTTTCTATATGTTTTTAAATCTTTAAACTAACCCAGTTAGGGTAATTCAGGAATTAGAAGCAAGTTGACCATTTGTAAAAAAAATCATTTAAACATTTTTTTCTACAACTACAAATAATTTCTACATACTTACAAACCATTGTTTCTCCAGCAGTTTTTGACAGGTTTAAGGGATGTCTAACGAGCACACACTTACTGATCATCATTGAAAAGCTCAATATCTTTCTGTTTATGTTCTCAAAAACTTTGACACCACAAATAACTCATCTGAGACAACTCAGATTTGTACCCATGTTCATTGTAAACTCTGACTTATTGATCTCACTGTTAAGAAGCAGAAAAATAATTAAAGCCTGAATTATTTCTTAATCTTCAACATGTTAGTCTGGAGGGTTAAACTCATGCTGCTGAGTTCAAACTGGCATAGCTACAGAGCATAGCTACACTCACAGATAACTGAGCCTCCTACCTGCCTGTCAAACAGCATCAAACCATAAACCTTCCTGAAACAGTCTGGATCTGAGTGAAGTCCTGCTGGGATCAGCTCTGAAGTCCAGTGGCCAGTGGCCGCTTGCTCCACTGCCATTCACTGGCTAACAAGTGGAGCTAACTGCTAACAGTCATTTTGCTGTAACTAACAAACTCCACCAATCCATTCAGCAGCTCCACAGTCAAACACCCACAGCTGATTATTTACTGCTGAGTTACAGCTCACAACTTTCACCAACAGATGACGCTGCTCTGGTGTGAGTGTTTTTGCTGGCTAGCAAAACGTTTAGAGTTTACCAGCCTGTTGCTCATGCGGCATTTGAAGATAATTAAAGGCATTTTTGGCTTTTAATGTCCGATAGTCCACCACTAACATTTTCGTCTTGTCTCGTCTCATTAACGAAAATGAAATATAGATTTTGCCTTAGTTTTTTTACAATCAAGATTATTTTTAGCTGTCATCGTCTCGTTTTAGTTATGGAATAAAGGTTGTTGATAAACGTTTTTGTCTTAGTTTTCATCAGTGAAATTAATACTGGCGGTGTAGCTGCAAGCCATGAATCTTTGTAACTGGCGGATGTAATATTCAGGGAAACAGGACTTCGCAGTGATGCTTGTTTGTTTTCAGGATAACATTCTCTGTCTGGATGGGTTTTTGTTGTGTGCACTGCACTATTAAGGAGGAAAGCTGTCACACAGTAACGCAGATATTTCGCTCCTTACCCGATGTGCATAGTTGATAAATTCGCATATGGATTTTCTGTATTTCTGCGCTGCATTTTCGCATTGCACTGATTTGAAACAGCTCTACCACTTTGTTACGTCCTGGTGTGCTTACATGGTTGTAAATGGTTTGAGGAAGCATTAACAAAGACTGTCTGTGTTATATCTAAATAAGAAATCTAACTAGTCACATGAACACAGATGGGCAATAACAAGGCTTGCTGTGTAATATAAATGGAGATTTGCTCAGTGGGAAAAAAGACACAGGGATCCATAGAAAATCCACTTCTCTCTCTTCTGCTCTCTCTCTGTCCCCCTCTCTGTCTCTTCAAAGAGAGGAAAATTACCCCAGTCTGCCCTCCTCAGGTGAACAGGGTTTAGGGATTCTGTCATTGCACCAAGCAGACTAGGTCAGTCACTGAGACACACACACGCACCCACACAACACCACTAGGTCAATACAGGCTTTACCCCTTGACCAGATTAAGGGTATTTGGGTTGTTTGTGCATTTGTGATGATAATAACTCCACATGGGGTTGCTTCTCGTTTTATTGAACTGATCAACACCCCTGCTGTATTTGCCAGGTCTTATCTCTGCAATGATTTACTTTGTTTATGTCTTCTTGTTTTTTTTTAGTATGAGCTCCAAGAAAGGTTGTGGTGTAACTTCTAGTGCAGAAAAGTAACATCACAATCACACACTCAGCTGGAAATCATGATTTGTATGCATCCGCCAACACTGTCTGAGGAAAACATTCTGAATGACGAAGAAGTGCGCACCCACAATTATAGTATCGAGATGAACAAGTGCCTCCCATTCAAACGTACACTCCCTGCTATTCCCTTGCATATTTTATTTTTTTATACATTATTTCGAGATATAATTCTGTTTTTATACTCTTCTTCCATTTCTCGCAGACGATGCCCGTGATGGATACTCCTCATAACTGTCTCTGCAGGCATGATGTCACCGAGCTGCCTTAGTTAATCTCTTTCCTCCCAGACAGCATATTCACAGCCTTGGGGCTAGACCCAGCTCCTACATCTATCTGAAGCCTGCACATGCACTGTTGCTCTCCAATAACTCCGCTCAATTGCCCATCATTCCTCCTCCTCCTCCGCCAACCTCTCCCCCCCCCACACCTCTCAGAGCACCTCCGTCCACCGCTGCATTTTTATTCTGTTATTAATCTGCAGACGCGTCTGCCAAATAATTAACCTGGCCGAGTTATTTATTCCCTGGGTGATATTTCCCTACCTGTGTTTGGGAGGCAGAGGGGAGGACAATGCCATTGAAATGTCCTCTTGCAGCTAAAGGAGACCAAGGAGGGTGTGTGTCTGTGTGTGTGTCTGGTGGGGGGGTTGTAGGAAAGGTTTGAGGCCTTACCTCAACCATGGGCAGGAGGGGTTCAGGCGATTCATGTGGGGTATTACAAATGCACCAGTAACCTTTTCAGTTAATGAAAAAAGGGGACGCGCTAATAAAAGAGAAGACGCTGGAGAGGGACTCTTATGAGGGGACACGTGGGCCTGGGTGTAATTCCCGGCGCATTTCCATTGGCAATCGCATACAGAAAAAGCACACCCACACACACCAACTGCTCACATGCCCCCCCCCATACATGTAGATATGCTAACACACACTAGCCACACACATAAATAGAAACACACCCTCACTCGCTCATACACAACGCAGCCAAACCTGGCTCCTCACTGGGTGTGATTATATCCAGGAGAGAGGTAATGTGTTGCGCCTGAGGTGGGAGGTGGTAGATGGAGGAGACATGAGTGCTTTGGCCTTGAATTTCACCCAGGACTGCCTCCCATCTCCCCATGCCCATTTCTCACTCTTAGGGGAGAGTTCGCTGTGGGCTGCTGGAAGTGTGGGGCCACGGCACAGTGAGCCGAGCGTTTAGGGACCACTTTTTTTTACCTCTTGTGATTCTCCCACCTTGTAACAAATATCCAAGATGGAGGTAGTCTCTCTCTTTTTTTCCGTACATGTCAGCAGCAAGCCATTTGTGTCAGAGAGTTAGGCTTGATGAGTGCAAGTATGTAGATGGTGAAAAGTATGTACTGGTGAAAGCTTGAGTGGCGTTGAGTACTGTCTAATGAATACCAGTTTGTACCTTTACCCTTGAAACAGCGTTTGAATCACAAATCATGAAGTTTAAAGCAACATTCTGACATTTTCAGAAGAAAAGCTCAATCAGCATACATCAATAACCGTAAGGAAAATACACGCAAAAAGATCTGATCATAAGTATTTTAGCACCTCAACTCTAAGATTACATTCATGTTTTTTTAATAGATGAAGTTATTTCAATCAGGAGAGACAACAGAATGAAGTAAAGATAGTAGTTTTAGTACAGATTACAGGTGTAGAGATTAACAGATGATATGTGATGATTAAGATTTGACAGAGAGACTTTAGCATTTAGACTCTACAGGGAGATTTTGTAATCGAAGGGCGTCTGCCCTGGGCAGCAGTGAGATAAATCCCCCCATGGAGTCCAGACACTGGTGACTGAGGCTGATAGGCTGATGAAGCTGATGAATCTGACTAGGCGACAATGGGGAGGTGGAGGGTGTGCTCAATGACAGCATGAACATACTAAAGGCAGAGAGAGAATCATATTTAAAAAGACAGCAGCCAGATGTCAGGCCAACGGTGAAGGTGTGTCGCTGTGCTATTGGTTAAATGAAATCAACTGACAGAGCAGCTGATATCTCAATTGACAGCCCCAGACAATGATGGCTAGAAACTGTGGGTGAGCATATGTGCAAAGAGTGTATGGCAGATGGTTTGAGAAATAAATTCCAGGTCTAAGCATGCAGAGGTGTAGTTTTCCTGATTGAACTTTAGCTAGAGCTTCATTTCCCCCAGGGGTGGGGATCAGCACTTGATACTTTTAAGGTATCGACCGAAATAACCTAGTAGCAAGAGGTATTTAAACGTCTACAGTCAAACACTACTTTCATTTTCTCTCATGGGGGCTGATCTGTCTGCTGCTGCCATGTGCAGGGCCGCTCTCCTCCAGGTAAACAGTCAATGTCTGCCCAGTTAGCACAAGCTAACACAGCAGAGGCGGCAAACATCCAACACTGAGCCACTAAATGATCTCAACAAAGTTAGCCCTGTCACTGTATGTTTGCAGCAAGGCAGGCTTTTACCAACTATCCCTGGCATGGAGCTCACATTCCCACAGCAGCAGCAACAACTCATACAGTCTTTGGTGCGGTGCAATTGAACGAGGTGTATTTGCAGCACGTCCTCATTAGAAGTCGTCACATATGGCCGCTTTGTCAGTGGCGTTTCATGACGGGCTAGGTATCCTTCTGTGCCCGCTGTTGATATTCCAGGCGACACATTCTCTTTCCGACCTCAACACATATCGGCGTTTGGTCAAGAACTCTCCACATCCTGATACAACATACAAGGTACCACGGGTGCGTTGGTTGTTGCATGGGACGCCGTGTCAAGTTCTGCTTGTTACATGTATTGTCTTTTTTAAATACACTTCCGTTTTCACAGGAAATGTACTGTTTACGTGCAGTCTCTTTCATCAGTACAACACCATGAATTGAATTTTTATTTCCTTCAACAACACACACATGGCTGGGTTTAGGCAACAAATTCCCGTGTTTAGCTTTAGGAAAAAAAGAAAAGGGTGTGGCTTTATAATCTTACAGGACACAAACACCGCTATCCCAGGTGAAAGTCGGTGTTCGTTGGACCCATCTACCATCCCTCCCACCCACCCCACTCAGACTTACGCCACTTTATTTTCATTCTTGCCCTGTTGCGTTTCCCCCTGACACCGCCGAGCACCATTAAACTATTACAGCGACCAGCCTTGTATTGTGCCAGCGTTAAAGGACATCTTTTATTCGTTGGTGTCTGATGCTGGAAGTCACTGCCCAAGTGCCTGATTTTGACAACTCTAGACTGACACTGGGTTGTTCGAGGACACCGCAACCACTGCTGGGACATCAACAAAAGCACATGGTCAGGCATTAAACTTTAGGGTTTGTATGACTTCAAGGGCACTGGTATTGGTGTAATAATTTTTAAATCATACCCAGTACTTTGTGGTGTTTTTATTTTCTGCTATAGTGATTTAAAAAAAAGGTGGTGACATACAACATGGTCCCCACTTGGACTCTAAACCAGAAAGTCTACATGACCTCATTCACTCCCAGCACCTCTCTTTTTATGTTTTATTTGTCTGTTTTCTACAGGAGCAAAGGCTGATACATGGATTGAAAAATCTGTTTTCAACAGCCTTCAGCATCTTCTCTCGATCAATATGCAAATTCTTCCCCATTGCCTGAAAACTTTTTGCAATATTTTGGCTTTTTAAAGACCTCTTAGAGCAAATTTAAAATGTAAGTTCAACAGATGGTTGAAAACATACCTGCAGTCCAGAAATGAATTCCCTGCTTTCATTTCCACCCTCATCCTATCCCTCCTATCTCCAGCAACAAATGAGAGCCTCACTTGCCAAGGAGCGTGCAACTGCTTTACAGTTTCTTGATACTGAATGAGGCCTTCATGTGCTATCATATGACAACATGAAAAACACTCTGTGATGTGTTTTTTTTATACTCAGCCAAGTCCAGACAGGAGAAGGAAAAATAGCCAGCCACGATTGGGCAGCTGTTGGAGCCTGTCGACCTTGGGTGTCAGCCTAAGTGTAATTATTTTTCGCGCATGCCATGCTGACCAGATATACACCGCTTGTGTTCTATTTATCAGGCCTCCCGTGTGAGGTGAAGGCAGGGTGTGCACGCCTGTTCACACACACACACTTACTTACATGTATCAACAGTGACCTGATTCCTCCGGGTTAGTGTGGGTAGTAGATAAATAAAGAAAATCATTGCCCTCAGTGAGAACCTGCTGGGACATAAATTTCAGTCCAGATCTGATTTGGGTTTGAATGAGGTTGGCATTGATTAATTTGAATTTGCAGCAACAGGGAATACGCTCCCATAATTCACAGCAGTGGTTGGTTCGCTTGTGTGCCAACTTGATCGTCTCCTGCATCTCCGTTCACCACCTTCATTTTCTGGCTGTTTGGCGACACTGTCAGTCTGTGCACTTGTCACCCGCTCTGTCTGTCTTTCTGTCTGTGTCAGGATGTCTGAGCCTCAGACGTCTACTGTCTTCACGCCTGTCAAACACTATGATACAGCGCCGTATCTTATCAAATGTCTCTAAATGCCAGTCGAAGAGACGGGAGTAATATTAAAAAGAACGTAATTAAAATGGAAAGGAGCGGGTCATGTTGGGTAAGACCTTCAGATAAAGAAGGCCTCTGAGCAAGCCAAGCAGTTTTCACCCCCCACACCCCACCCACTCCCTCCCTCTCCCTCCGTGCCTGCCCTCGCTCCCTCTCCTCCCTCGTTCACTCTCCTGTCACCCTGAACAGAGGATTGACATTCAGTCGAGGACACCCCTGGCTGGCGGTTAAAAGAAGTGGAATTAATGTGCGAGTTGAAGAGAGAGTGGAGCGGGGGGCATAGGGTAGGTGGGGTGGGGTTGGTCGGTGGTAGTGAATGACTGACACAGTTTTTGATGGAGTGCAGACATGGCTGACTCACCCTCTCTCTTCCCTCCGCCTCCTCTTCTCCTCCTCATTCTATTCCTCTCCGTCCATCTCTCTATCTCTACATTCTGCTCACTCGCCGGGGTCGTCACCCCCTCCCTCCTCTCCCACCCACCCTCCTTTCCTCCCATCCTCTCTGGCCTTATTGTTTTACATCTCTTCATTCAGGCTTTTATGGCTGCTTCGTCCTCGCGCAGACCCATCTCACCACCGGATGATGGGTTCCTCCCCCAGTTATCGCGGCTATTTATTATCAGCGTCGATCCACATCACATTTCTCTGACTTTGGGAAGATGGTTTTCACATTGGGCCGCTTTACCGACTCGCCATATAACAAATCCACCACACAAACACACGCGCGCTCGCACACACAAAGTGACACAGCCGGAGAGGAAGCCTCACATCACTATATTACATTGCAGATTTACTAGGCGCTAAAATGCTACGTACCGTTTTAATGCTTCATAGTGCTTCACACTGTGACAGCTTTCCCAGATACTTCTTTACTAAAAAAAAAATGCTTTTTTCATGCTGTATTTGGGAGTTGGTGTTAGTATCTCAATGACTTTTTACTGCTGGGTCAGTGATTATTTTAATGTGACGGAGGCTAAGCTATTCCAAACTGCTGACACATATCTGTCTGCATGCCTGAATCATATTTTAGGGAGAATGAGTCAGGCGGTGTTGATGACATCACATGAATTCCTGGAGATAGAGGGAGTTTGAGGTGACCGGGGCTGTTATCAGGTCATGCTGTTTGAAGTCAGCGGCAGAGATACTTCTATCCAGCGAGGATTTACTGTGAAACAGTTTTCAATGCAAATGAAATTGGTTAAATCTACTAGCGTCAGATGTTTCATTCCTCCCACATTTTCCCCTGGTAAAAAAAATCTTGTTCATGAAATATGTTATCAGATCATCACCTCTTTCAGCTTTTCCTTTTAGTTGCCCTCTGACAAATGCAGAGCACTGTAAGGTAACTAGAAATCCATTGGCGCTATACCTCTGTGAGTCATGTAGTAGGGGGGAACATGTTTTAGCACTTAACCTCCATAGTAGGAGCAGCTGTGGGGCCCAGAGGGACTGTGTGTTCAATAGAGGAAGGCCGGCTGGATGCCTAATTAACTAGGCTGGCTTGATGATACAATGGCATCTTTTGAAATGGCCAATACATTTCTGGAACAGTGGCTGGGGCTGCAGTGGTGAGGAGGGCAAAGATAGGGGGTCAGCTCTGGCTTGTAAACCTAATTTGAAATAAATTACAATACAGTACAGTTCAGTTTGGTACGCTTTTTTGTCTGTTTCCACTGTGAAAAGTTGTGGATGGTACCAATGGAACTGTTCTGTACCGTCCCCATTTTTAGTCCCCCCTCTGTTGGGGTACCTAGCACACAGCTGTGAACACTGCAGTCTGTTGATTGGTCAGTAGCAGACAGTCACTCTGCTCAGGGCTGAGCTGTGGCTGGTTTTCAGGCTCATGTAACCTCTGTTCACACTGTGGAGAATTTTAATCAGTAGACTGTAACTATAAAATGAAAGGATGTTTTGCTGCATCTCACAGCAGCTGGAGTCGGAGTAAAAAAATAACTTAATTCACTGGGCCAACTGCTGACGACTTTTAAGGTGGAACATTTACTTGTAATGTTACTCAATGCATTTAGTTTTTATACGACATTGTGGAGCGTTGTTCCTGTGGGCTCTGGCAACACTAAACCCCTGAGCTTGCCTGAGATGGACTAAATGCTATTTTTAAATATCCCATTGAGAGAGACTCTCACTGCAGCCTGCTCTATTTTGTTCTGAAAATGTCGGCGCACAGCTTCAGTGTTTTTACCGGTTTAAATCACAAGGTCCTTTTGAAACAGACAACATTTTGTGAATGACTCGGCTCTGGGTGAAAACCTCCTCAACATCTAGATCAGAAATAGGGTGAACACACATTAAGTCAATAGGTGAGCACACATGAGCAGGTGCTAGGCTAGCAGCCTGTCTGCAACGTGCTGAACAGCATCAGAGAAACATTGATTTATAATGAGAAAATCCTTTATTCAGTGTTTTTACCAGTTTTTATCACTGGGGCTATTTGTTTTCTGTGGATAAGTTGCACAATACACATTAAGTTTTCTCCTTAAGTATGGCACTAAAGACTTTTTCCTAAGCTGAGGAATATTCTTAAGGGTGTTGCACAGAATCCCTGAGAAAGTTTTCTTAGTTAAGTAAAAAAGTTTGAAAGATTTTACAGTGATAAAATACTACAGTTTCCAAGATGACCACTTGTTTGCTCCCGCTCAAGCTTGCAATACCTTAAGTCTTTTGTGCAATGGTTTAACTAACTTAAAGGGATTCCTTAAGTATAAGACCAAGATAAGGAGAAAACCTTAAGTACTTAAGTAAACATTTTTTTTAAACCTGAAGGAGAGGATGTGTTTTGTGGAACTGATTTTATTCTAAGAAAGCCTTAATGTGGATTTAAAGTAAAATCTTACCTTAAGGTGTTTTGTGCAACTAGCCCTGGGATCTTAAGTTATCAGAGAAAAAGGGTGAGCACACATTAGCAGGTGCTTGGCTAGCAGCCCGCCATACAGTGTAGCAGAGACACTGATTTGTAATGTGGGAACTGCTTCATTCAGTGTTTTTACCGGTTTAAAACATCTGGTCTGTTTGTACTGGGGAGGAAGAGACCTCTGCTGATAATTCAGCTCCTGGTAAAAACCTCCTGAACAATGAAAACACAAGGAATCCTAACCGGGAGTTCAAGCTTAGCACAAAGGATAAGTTTAGGCTGGCTGCAATCTGCATCCTCACCGCTACATGCCAAATATTACACACTGCTCCTTTAAGATGGCACTTTAGACCAAGAAGAAACAGCTTCATAGTTTATTTGTGTCAGCTCTTTTCAAAGCATTTCAGCACTTGGCACAGTTCTTTCCACTTTCACCATAATAGCCGGAGCAAAACCTGCTTCTCCTGATCTGTATTGATCAATGGTTATCACCCTGTTATTTAGTTACCATTCAGTCGCTGCAGTCTAACTGCACTTTCAATAAATTGCAAATAAATCACTGTAGTTCTGGGACCAAAACTCTTTTTAACAAAGGGCAGAATCAGCTTGAACAACATCTCCACAGGGAGTTTTTTCCCCCCTTTTTGGACAAAATATACTTTAGCAGGTTGACGTAATCAGCGAATGTAGTGGGGACGGTGGATTTGCTGGATTTGAGGTAGCCGAGAGGAGACGAGCCTTGAGTGGAACCCCAGGTAGGGCTCCACTCATTATGGATCGATCCCCCCGTCTCCTGTGTCAGGTCCTCTGCAGGCCTGATTGAAGTGTTTTCACCCAGGCTTCACGAAACTGTAAAAAAAAACATCTCTCTGCCTCCTATTGATTTCAAAATGTCAAAACCTAAACCTTAAGAGGAGCAGAACACACTCCAAAAGGCTTCAAGACGGGCTTAATGGCTGCCGAAGAAAAGCTGTTGGGAAAGTTTTTACCCAGTTTATTCTTTCTGTAATGGCTTCCCCTTTTGTCTCGCTCATCAGAATGGATTTTCCGAGGGAAGAGGTAGGTGAAGCATATCACCCTGCCATAACGAGGCAGAAACTGTCAGTTAGGATACCATCCCGTCTGGTTCGTTAAGGATTAGGCTGGTTGGGGAATGTTGTGAATTAATCCAGAGCGTCAGACATCACACCGAAGCCTCGCGCTGGATTAGTATTAGCTTTTGTTTGATTCATTGTGAATTAACCGACATAATCCACCTGGTGTCAGACACAATAAAAACACAGCAACTGACACAGAAACAGGATTAGGGTTTACAGAGGAGCACAGCAGGCCTGACTGCCATCACTCAGTTAACCTGGAATGTTGTTCAATCAGATTAAATAAACGTCCTTATCCTCGTCATAAATGGCATTTTGCCATCTAATGAATTCTGAAACCTCCTTTCCCAGCTGTGCAGTGCTGATTAGGGCGCTATCAACGGCCTTGTTGGGATGCTTTTATTTATATATCTTTTCATTTTTACAGCAAGATGAAAAGGCAAAGTTGGATGTGGCTCAGGCAAGTCCTGCTCTGCCCTGCGGTAACAGATTGGGTAGCGGGTCTTCCAGTCATCTGGCCTGCACGGCAGCAGCTGTGTCGTCATTCCCCCGGCTGAGGCTGGGTACCTGCAGCGGAGACGTGCTGGGAACACCTGCTGGGTTCCCTGCCTCTGTTTCTCTCCCTGCTTCCATCTCTCCACGCCTCCCTCGCCACCTCTCTCCTGAATCTGTCACTGCCTCTTCTTTCATCTGCATCTATTTTTTTCCCCTCCCTTCTCCCTCCACCTCTTCTCCGACTTTCGGCTTCACTCCTCTATCTCTCCATCCCTGCTTCCTCTGCCCAATCACGGGCGTGACAGCAGCGGAGCTCAGCACACACTCCCCCAGGTGCTGGTCTACCTTACGTACAGTAATGTGTCATCTCTGTATTACACAGGATGTGGTAAGAATGACACTGCTGGGCTGGCATGTATCACCAGAAGACATTATGTTTACACTCTTTGTTTTTACTGGAAATAGACACCTCCACCGTACCTGAACAACAAAATACTGTAGGTCGTTTGTCACTGCCTTCCAAAAAGCAAAAAGCTATTATTACTCAAATGAACGTGGCTTTTTTTCATCCGCTGCCTCTATTTTTAAGATTTGTGGGTAATGTAGGGGCCAGGCTTTTGACAAGGAAGAAAAATGTATGGGATGTCTGCTTCTGCTGCGTCAGTTGTAATCCCTTTTTCCTAAACTGTTCATTATGAGTCCAACAATGTTTTAAGTGCTCTTTAAAAGGAATAATAGCACATTTTGGGATACACGTATGTTTGCTTTCTTGGCATTAGATGAGAAGATAAATACCACTCTTATGTTTGTACAGTAATATAACTCTACCAGTTAGCTTAGCTTTAGCATAAAGTCTGAAAACATGGAGGAACAGTTAGACCTGGCTCTGTTAGACTACCAGCACATCTAAAGCTCACTCATTAACAGTGTTAGGCAGGTTTTTTGAAACATGTAATCAGACACTTGAAAGAGTAATTACCTTGCCTTTTCAATTACTTAACAGAAAAAGTAATTAGTTGCTGGTTATTTAACTTTTACCTCCCCATTTAAAGTGCCTTTTAACAACTTCAAACCTTCACACTCACGCATCACATGTTCTGTATGTAACATGTGCAGAAATAGAAAACAAGACGTAATGGTTCCATGTTTGCTGAAGCCCATTTACACCAGTGTGATGGGAAAAAAAAAAAAAACGAGAAACTTTCTCAAAATAATGACTTAGTGTAGTTTGAGATACTTATTATTATTATAAGTTTCTCATTATTGTAACGCACTAAGTCATGATTTTGACTCTCTAAGTCATTATTTTACGAAAGTTTTTCATTATTTTGAGATATTAGGTCATTATTTTGAGATACTAAGCCATGATTTTGAGATATTAAGTATTTATTTTTGAGAATGTCTCTCATTATTTTTGGATACTAAAGTCAATTTTACGATAAGTTCCTCATCATTTTAAGATACCAAGTCATTTTTTTAAGAAAGAGTCTCAATATTTTGAGAAACTAAGTTATTATTTTGAAAAATATTCACATTAATTTAAGAAACTAACTCGCTTTTGATAAATTGTGTCATTGTTTTGAGATTCCAAGTTATTATTAAAATGAGTCTTTCATTATTTTAAGATACCAAGTAATTATTATGAGATACTAAGTCATTATTTTGAGATATTAGGTCATTATTTTGAGATACTAAGCCATGATTTTGAGATATTAAGTATTTATTTTTGAGAATGTCTCTCATTATTTTTGGATACTAAAGTCAATTTTACGATAAGTTCCTCATCATTTTAAGATACCAAGTCATTTTTTTAAGAAAGAGTCTCAATATTTTGAGAAACTAAGTTATTATTTTGAAAAATATTCACATTAATTTAAGAAACTAACTCGCTTTTGATAAATTGTGTCATTGTTTTGAGATTCCAAGTTATTATTAAAATGAGTCTTTCATTATTTTAAGATACCAAGTAATTATTATGAGATACTAAGTCATTATTTTGAGAAAGTTTCTCATGATTTCGACATACTACGTCATTATTTTGGATACTAAGTCATTATTTTTGAGATACCAAGTAATTATTATGAGATACTAAGTCATTATTTTGAGAAAGTTTCTCATGATTTCGACATACTACGTCATTATTTTGGATACTTAGTCATTATTTTTGAGATACCAAGTCAATTTTTTGAGATACTAAGTCATTATTATGATACATTTTTCATTATTTAAGATACCAAGTCATTATTTTTGAAATACCAAGTTATTATTTTTCGTGATTTTGAAATATTATGTCATTTTCTTTAGATACTAAGTCATTATTTTGAGAAAGTTTCTCATGATTTCGAGATACTACGTCATTATTTTGAGATACTAAGTCATTATTTTGAGATACTAAGTCATTATTATGACACATTTTTTATTATTTAAGATACAAGGTCATTATTTTTGAATATGATCTTATTATTTTGAAAAAAAGTTTCTCATGATTTTCAAATATTATGTCATTTTCTTTAGATACTAAGTCATTATTTTGAGAAAGTCTCTTATTAATTTGAGATATTAGGATTTTGAGATACTAACTTATTATTATTATAAGTTTCTCATTATTTTAAGATACCAAGTTATTATTTTGAAAAAAAAGTTTCTCGTGATTTTGAAATATTATGTCTTTTTCTTTAGATACTAAGGCATTATTTTGAGAAAGTCTCTCAGTATTTTGAGATACTAAGTTATTATTATGATAAGTATCTCATTTTTTTAAGATACCATGTTCTTATTTTGAAATACCAATGCATTATTATATGTATCTCATTATTTTGAGAAACTTTTTTAAAATTATTTTAATACACCAAGTCATTATTTTCAGAAAGTGTCTCATTATTTTGAGATATTAAGTTGTTATTTTGATCAATTTTCTCATTAATTTGAGATACTAACTCATTGTTTTTGATAGATTGTGTCATTACTTTGAGATACAAAGTCATTATTTTTGATAATTTTTGCATTACTTTGAGATTCCAAGTCACTATTTTAAGATAGTGAGGAAGTTTACATTATTTTGAGACATTAGGTCATTATTACGATAGGTTTCTCATTATTTTAAGATACCAAGTCACTATTTTAAGATGCTAAGTCATTATTTTGAGAATGCTTTTCCTTATTGTGAGATATTAGGTCATTATTTTGAGATCCTAAGTCATTATTTCTTATTAAAAAGTTTCTTATTATTTTGAGAAAAAAAAAATCAGATTATTTTGAGATACTGAGTCACAAAAAACGTCACAGGATCTTCTTTTCATCAAACTGGCAGAAATGGGCCATAAATGCTGAATTGGTGGAGTAAATTTTTAGTTTGGGCAGTTAAACTATGCAGGTTGAGGCAGAGGAAAGATTGTGAGAAACCAGTGTTGACTGTTTGTAGGTGGGTTTGTTTGTGGGTGCAAACAGTCGTCAGTGTCAAAGTCAGAGACTTGAAAAGAGGACAGTCAGTATTTGCACGACCACCAGAGGTCACTTGTCTGGAAGACGCCAAAACAGAAAAAACTGGTGATTGAAAAAAAGTATATATATTTTTTTCACTCAAATGCTTTTAGCAGTCAAACACAACAGTGTGGAGAATAGCTGAGTGAGGTCACCTCTATTTGTGGGGTCAAAGCCTGCAGATGCAGTCACAGTCGAGACTCGGAGCACTCAGACTCTCAAAGCCCAATCACTCACGACCGAAGCTCGTAGTCGCGGCAGGATGACTGATACTTATTGCTGGTTTCACCATCATCATGTTTAGACAACCTCAATACATAATGCAGGACCCAATGTTGTGTGTGCGTGCAATATGGTCATACATGTTGTCGATGGGAAGTAGATGCATCAGTCACAAAGGGCACGTGAAGGATGACTGGTTGTCTTCCCATGTGTTTTCCGAATGGAGGAACTGTCATGGATTTCTCAATTGATTACACGTCCTCACATCTAGCTCGTAATTGCATAAGAGTCAAGGCAAGCTGGGTTTCTGACCAGAACATTCAATCACTTTTCATCTATTATGAAGCATATACTCAAAGCTCAATATGGAAAGAGACGCTTTATCAACTCTGAGGTACCATCATGATGAGAAATTGAACACATTAATAACATGCCACTTCACCGTGCTTTTGTCCGTCTTCAGCTTAATGCAAGTCCAATTCTCACTGTCCAGACGCTTTACCTTCTCTACACTTCGCTGTCTAGACCTCTTGAAGACGGCCTCATGTGCTCAGATTCATTATGTCAAAATAAGGACATCTTTTTCAATGCTCCAGACTACTTGATGTCTCGGGCTTTCACACTGATAGAAGATGAAAGGAAAATAAAAATGTCGGCAAAATAGAATCCTGATACCGTTCTCAGTCTGCGCCGTTATCACATAGATCATAGGGAGACGCTCATGAAAGGGGCCCGGCGCAAAATAAAAGCTTTTTTTTTTCCAAGCGGACCATGGCACAAATAAGTGGAGGCACTTTGAAATGCAGAGTGGTCAGTCAGTCAGTCAGTCAGTGTGTCCTCCCTTCTCGCAAAGTGCACCGGGGGCTAGATAATGTCAGCCCCCACGTCGTCTTCTGACCCCTCCTCTGTGTTCTGCGGAGGCAGCATGAGGCAGGTTGCCAGAAGCTTTCAGGGCTGGTAGAACAAAATGTCTCAGCGGGTCTTGTTTTATTTCCCTCAAGTAGCATTCAACACCTCCCCATCACATTCGCACAGACAACCTCCCATTACCATACGATTCAAATCTAACATCGCCTTTCATTCATTGTAAAAGGGCACCCAGAAACGTGTAATTATTTTCTCTCTTCCCTCCCCGAGATCAAAGCCCAAACAGGAGTGATTACAGAGAGTCAGGTTGTCTTTGAAGACCTCTCTTTCTGTTTGGTTACTGTATAAACAGGGCCGCGAGACGCCACAGCGCTAACCTCTCCTCAGCAGGCAGACACTTGCCGAGTGGCAGGTGTGCCTCTGTTTACAGGCAGCCGCTGTTAGCATGGTGCACTTCAACCCTGACCCATCTCTGGGTCTCTGATAGTCCTCTCTCCCCACAGCTCACTTTCTCTGTCTCCTGTCGTAAAAAAAAAAGCAGCAGCAGGCTCCTTCGCATCCCTGCACTTCTCTCCTTGAACCCCCGGCTGTAAAACATAGTTTTACGTGATCTGTTTTTGGTTTGTGGGGTTAGACATGGCAAGAATGAGAGATGCGCTGATTGCAGTGTTTATAAAGGGGAGGGTGAAGTATAAGAGGAGATTGAGAGAGGAACCATGCAGAGGGTATACTCTCTTGTGTGTCATAGGAACCATGCTGCAAGATTTCTTTTTAATTTGGCAGTCCAAACATCATGGTTTGCCCAGCGCTTTGCCTTTTTCCAGCTGTGTATTTACAGTAAATGGATGACTGAATTACAACAAGGAACGGAGAATCAATCCCTGTCCTCTCCTCTCTCCCTCTTTTTGTCTCTGTTATTTTTAGGTGGACAGCAAAACAGTTTTCATAACTGAAAGCGAACACCATCAGATGTAGTTGTGCCAAGATTTCCTAAGACCTTCCAGCTGTGAGAGCTACAGTGTAGCGATAATAAGACAGGGTAACAATCTCTTTATAGCCTTGGATTTACATGTGTTTATCATGGGAGCACAAGATAAAATGGTAATTATGTGAGAACTGCACATAGTCCAAAGCTTTCAACACTATGTTGTTGAGTATAATGAAAAAATGCTTTCTCCCTTTTGTTTTTGGCAAGTTGTATAACCACCATATACGGGTTTCAAATTTATCACCTTATCTTGTGGTTTGCTCTGCAGACATCTACTGTAAATGCCGGATGCCAAAGCAGAGAATAAACCTCTCACTGACGGAGAAGTCAAGACATACTGGCTTTCTCAGAATATATTGAGTCACAGTAATGGCTGATTTACAACAGATGATATGAGTGCCAGGTTATGCTCACCACTAACCATGTGCTTATGGCTCACTGTAGTTATTCAGCACCAAAGAGTTCCTTTTTTTTTTGGCTATTTTCTATCATATATTGAACAAAAACAAACAGAAGTAAAGTTATAACCCCTGCACATCATGATTTCAAGCTTCACAGGACTTTAGAGCTCAAGTATGGCCACTATGTTGCTGAGTTAAAGGAACAGGGTGTAAGCTTTAGAGGGAATAGTTACATCTAGTGGTGAGGATTGTGAATTGCAACCAGCTGAAACTTCTCCCAGTTAGAATTCCTTCAGTGTTTAATGTTCAGGAGGTTTTTAACGGGAGCTGAATAATCCGCAGAGGTCTCTTTCTCTCCAAAACAAATGGACCAGGAGTCTCATTTATAAACACTGCGTACGCCACCTCCCATGCAAAAGTTGTGATCTATAAAAACAGACTTGATGGCAGAAACTTTAACCCATGCTTACGGACATTTTGGAGATGGAAAGCTGGCGATGCAGGTGGTGAGGTGGAAGCCTGATTGTAGAAACTGTCAAACATTTTTGGCTTTTGTCCATACGTACATTTTTTGTATGGATTCTATCACTGTTTTATAAATGCGACCCCAGGCGTGTGAACTACGAAGCCAGTTCAACTTCCCCAGGATATCTTTTAGTTATCTATCTTGACTAACCCTAACACTGGCCATCTGGATAACAGGTACTACAAAGCTGGTTATCAACTAGTTCAGTCAACTCTGGGTTTTCCTATCCAGCCACGAACGCCACAGTGTGAAAGACACGGGGGTGTTAATTACGAGTGACATAATCAGAACCATGAATAAAGTAGGCTGCTTCATATTATACCAGAATAAACTGTACCAAAAGTGTCTGCGACTACAGACAGTAAAGTGTCAGTGGCATGGGATTTAAATGATACTCTGTAATCTTATAACGGAAATGTAGAAATATTGAAAACACTATACAAAAAGTCACCATCGGCCGAGTCATGTAGCTATCACTTGACTATAATTGACATAAGCACAGAGTATTTTTTGCTGTTAAGTTGGATGATGATGATTATGTCACATAAAACACTTTTAAGTGATGCCAGGCTGTTTCTGCTACTGAAGTAAGGGGTGGAAAAGTAGTCTTATTCATGACTGATGAGGTCTATCTGACCCAAATGTTGCATTTATCATAACAGGAGCCAATTATTTCTATAAAATATTATCTTTTTTTCCCTAGTTCTCATCACACAGGTGTCTAATGTCATTTTAAGCTGCAGTGATGGAAACAGAGTGTAAAAATAGCAACACTATCACTGCAGACTAAAATAAACGTTGCACAAGTTAAAATGCTGCTAAAATCAAGTGTTTAGTGTTGTAAATGATGATGAGGCTCTGTTTTAATACCAGTGGAAACAGCAAGTGGAAACACCCTGGAACGATGAAATGATTCTACTGACCTAAAACAATATACAGCAGAGGCTCCTCTTGTTTACCTGAGACTCTAGACTTTTGTCCATGGATACTTTTTTCTCTCTGATTGGTCAGAGATCGGGCTGTTGACAAGTTCTGATCCGATTTCCTGAACATAACCTGCTCTGGAGCAGGTTATGTTCAGCATATGATTTATCGTGGTCAAAAGAAAACCAGTTTCATAAAACTGAAAACCCAGAGTTAACCCTAAAGTTACCTTGCTAACTCCAAATCCTGCTTCGTAGTACAGGCCTCAGGTGATTAAAACCAATAAAAACACAGAAGAAAGCAGTTTCATGTTACAAATGCTCTTTGGCATGACGGAGACAGGTCGTAAGCCCACCACCTGCTAATGTGTGCTCACTTCAGATCCAGACATTCAGGAGGTTTTTACAAGGTTCTGAATTATCCACAGAGGTCTCTTCCTCTCCAGAACAAACAGACCTGGTGATTTTAAGCAGTAGTAACACTGAATAAAGCAGTTTCACGCACTAAAGAAAACCAATATATCCCCGGAAATTCTTCACACTGGACCTTTAAGTTTCCAAATATTGTAGTTTCTAAAAGTCAGTTCACAAATAATTGAACATATTTTGTCTGATGCCATAAACAGAAATCAAAGTCTGATGAACTTTTGTGTTTCAGTCTGTTAAACATGAACATTTGTAAGGTTTTCTTCCAGTTTTTCGAGAGAAGCAAAAACAAAGCGAAAGTTGCTGGTTTGATCCAACTGAGGTTTGCGCCTGAGGTTTGCATCTGGCAAGAAGCCAGCCTTTGCTCCCTGACCTTGCTGGCAAAAGACTGGTCATACATGTTACTGCTCACACACACACACACAAACTGTACCGGAACTTGACTGATATGGGCGTCAGTGGCCCAGAGCAGCATCTGTACTTCTCTTGAATATGTGTTTCTACACTTACTAGTCTTCAGGCAGCACTGGAAGTACAGAGATATTCCCAAATATTCCCCTTCTCCACTGACACACATACACACACACCGGCTCCCATCAGACCGCTCTACCTCTGCAGGAGCTCTGGCTCACATCAGCTGAGCGCAGAAAGGGCCTGTCACAGGAGGAGCAAGATGCTAACCATTAGCAAATTTACGTCAGCCCAAGCGCAAGGGTCAGCACGGTCAGACGGACCACCCAACAGCTTGGTCATCAAGGACAAAGCCACAGAGGAGGGAGAAGGAGAGAGAAAGAGGGACAAGGAGGGAGGGAGGAAAGGAGCGTGGCTATCTCCTTTCAGACGGTCCTGCTGAAATGTGCTGAGATGACACAAGCTTTTACATACAGTGTGTGCACTCAGTTGTGAAGCCACATGTGCTGTCAGCACTGTTTAGGTATTGTTCATTATCGCATGTGTGAGCGTGCGACTTGGTGCGTCTGACTCTCTGAGGCGTACATGCGAGTACGTGTGTGTTCTGATGTCCTAGGAGGAGCATTCTTCAAGTGAGTGGGTTGCTTTTTCTCCCAGCAGAGCGATGACAGCGTCCAGTCTGCTGCTCAAACGCTGAACTAACACCGCAGGCATCACAGACATACTTTCAGCTTCATATTTTTCAACAACCCCCGGCTCGGGTTTATTTGGGTCGTCATGACATGACAGAGTAATTGGTTTGCGCAGATCACTCCCCGTATTTGACAACCTGCCCCATTTACTGTCTGAGCGCTCCCGGTCAAGCTGCTTATAAATCTTTCACTGACTTGATTAATTGTCTCAAAAGTGCTCCTCTGCCAGGTAAATAAATAATGAGCAAAGTGATGATTTCTATTGTTGTCCAGTCAGCAGGTTGACCTGCAGAGAGGTCGACTGTGAAAACCACCTTTCAAGGGAGGAGATGAGAAAATAGAATATTTAGAAACACATAAATTGGTCTCCAGAGGTGTTCATTTTTTATGGTGCAGTTGTTTGTTTGTGTGTGAGGATCATCTCATTTCATTTTTAATAGGACACAAGTTTTTCAGGGACACTTTTGTGCTCAGGTCAGCTTCACAAAAAAGGGCACAAGCATATCTTCTTGTTAAAGGGACGGCTCTCGTTTTAATTGAGACTTAAAGGTTCACCTTGCCGTTTCTTTGCTGTGACAAAGCTTTCAATTCGGTGCCCTGTCATTTCTAGCAGTGAGGATTTAGGAGGAAGTAATAACAACCTGCCCCCTGGTCTGGCCAACCAGCAGGGGGCAGAGGTGTGTGTCTGTGTGTGTGTGTGTGTGTAGATGAGTGTTCGTGTGTGTTCTTGGAGGGGTTTATTCCTCCTCCACCTCCACTTTAATGACATCAGAGAAGAGACAGTAGTTCACTGCTGGAGAGCATACCAAACAGGAAGGCTCTCCCTCTCTCTCATACAGTGTCTCCTTGGGTATTACAGCTCAATATGAGGTGTTCTGTTTGGCCTGGCTGGGTTTTAATAAAACCTGACAAGGATTTATCACCTGTTCATGGCTCTATGTGCTGCCACTCTGTCAGACAGAGGTGGTGGCGGTGCTGCTGCTGGTTGAGGTGGTGGTGGTGGTGGTGGCGGGTGGGGGGGAGTTGGCTCCGGCATGCAGCAGTCATATTCACCTCATATTAATGTGTTTGCAAGAGAGCTGAACTCGCCTGGAGGAACAAGGCGATGAGGTTGGCTGATGAAGTGAATGCATTAAGGAGCGGGCCGTCACTTTCTTTCAATGAAACTATTTTTGCGTGCTCATCCCTCAAAAAGCCCTCCCTGATTGAGACACATTCAATTTTCCATGCATATTACTGCACCTCATCATGTGGCGTATTTACAAGTGGGGGGGGGAGCATTCAAAGTTTATTAAAACAATAACTAACATCTTCAGCAAAGGAGGTTACACAAACACCTGTGGATATGTAGGACGGTGTATAAATAACACCTTCACGTGGACAGTGTCTCACGTCAAAATGTTCTCTGAAGAGGTTTCATTATCCTCTTTCCATCTACCCCCCTCTGTCTCTCATCATTCTCCCTCCATCCCTCACTCCACCTCATCGTCATTTCTGTGTGTGTCTCTCACCAGGCATCCCCATTGAGGACTTCCTCAGGACCGTTGCTAGGTGATGGCCCCCTGATTAACGAAGGAGCAAGGGTGGGGGGGGGAGAAAGAAAGAAAGAAAGGGAGGGAGTGTGTGTGTGTGTGCGCACACGCGTGTGTGTGTGTCTCTTTCTCGGCAGTTATCACTAATTGACAGCTGCCGGCCCTCAGGGCTGTATTCTAACCCCGCGCCCCCAGTGTAATCGGAGGGCAGGGCTCTGTCGCCCCCCGTAGGATAGTGAGGAGGCTGGGGTGGGGGGGGCAGCGGCGCTGCTTTGGCTCCGGCCTTATGGTGGGGCAACACACTGCAAGACCTGTTTGGATAAGCAAAAAGATGTAGGGAGGTAGGGAGAGGCAGGAGGGAGGGCGAGAGGCGACAATGAGATGGGGAGGCGAGAGATAGGAGGAGGAAATCAAGAGGGCAACACGGGCCACGGGTAGCGAGATTGGAAAAGAAAAAGGGAAATATGGAGAGAAGAAGAGCGAGCAGAGGGTGGAGGGGTTAGGGGCATGGCATGCTGTCTGAGGGAGGGGGTCCCCAGCTTTTCCACAGTGCCAGTCTGCCGGCTCAACACCATCTGGAAGTATTCTCAAACACCGGCCAACTCTCCCCACTCCCAACTAGGACAATCTGATTATTCAACCCCCCCCTCCTTTTTTGCAATATAACTCAAATTAAAATGAGATTATTGTGATCATGCTTTGGGCTCAGAGGTTGATAATGACTTAGGGGCACGTGCGATTATGACTGTATATGAGGTCTGTGTGATATATACTGCAAATGTTTGACAACTTTGGTCTCAAGTTTGCTTTAGTCTGAAAAGGCTTTCAAATATTTGCTCGGGGTGCTTTGAGTCAAAAATTGAAAAAACTGTCAAAGCTATCAGAGAAACTCGGGGTAATTTTGAGAAATGGAAAAACTCAAACTACCCTAATAAAAAATCACGAGTGATTATTAAACAAAGACTTTCATGAAATGAGTATTTAATATTTATTCAATAACATTATAATCACTCTCTTATCATTAGTGCTGTGAAAGCCGACTGAAATAAGTAGCACTTTTTTTTTTCTCATTCGAGTTATTAGAGAGCGGCAACAGAAATCAAACAGCAGATGTCTGCACGCCGCTGTATTTTAAACGTTTCCTTCCTTTTCAAAGGCAAGCAATTAAAAAGCCCCCTTGTCAAATATTAACTGCGCTTAAATGTATAGAGTGTGACACAGAAACCGCAATATATCATAATAAATTCAAACTAATTAGTAAAAAGCTTTTGATGCATGTATTCCACAGTCATCGCAGCGTCTCTTATGTGAAAATGCTTAATAATAATAGCACTCCAAACTGTTCCAATGTAATTAATATGCATAAAAAGCAATTTCTGCTGAATCCTCAAACACACAACATTTGGTTTGATGTTGTAAAAATGTAGAAGGGAGTGATTTAAAGTCCATGCATCTTGTACAGAAGAACAAAACACAATTACAACTGTGTCATCTCCACTCTATGTAATCGGAATGAGTGATTGTTTTCACAGGAAGCATGAATTAAATTACGGTATAGGACATGTTTGTCTCATGATAAAGCCGCATTGCCTCCACTGTAATTATCTTCATATTACTGTAATTATTTGAAAGTGTGCAAAACGGATTATTCCCTTTTGCCTCCGACTGCCGCACTGATCCTCTTTCAGCCGTGGCCGAAGCCTGTCACACGCAGTCTGCCTCTACGTCTTCATGCAGACTTTGACATTGCCGAGCAATCAATAGATCCTCAGCGCAGAAATGCATCTCACCCTGATTATAATGAAGATAGCTGGTCATTTAAAATGCTAATGGCCAATTTCACCTAATAAGAGACATTCAGCCCAGCAGTTCATTAAAATTTAGAGGTGGAAAAGTCTATTCCAATTAAGTTTCACCCTCTTTCCCCCCCAGCGCTGAACCCATTAGGATTTTAAGAAATGTCGAAATGTCCCATCTCGCAATCTTAACACTCTGCAAAGGAAGTGCGCTTAAAACTTGAGTGGAGGGTCACTGAACAAAGGCGCCATTGAGGAACATTAGTGGTAGTTAGCATATGACCTCATCTGCCACTACATTTAAGTCATCGTGCATAACACAGATATCGGTTTCAGGTCCCAGTCGCAGTGCTCGTTTCAGTTGTTGGTCCGTCTTTTATTTTCTGCCCTTTAAAAAGCCATGACAATTATTACCTTATATTCATTTAGTTCCTATGCAGGTTGTACTTAATGATCTTACTGTCTTTAAGGTCCTTTAGGGCAGGGCTGTAGGGTTTTGTTTCAACACTGGGGGCTTTCACTTCTGAAATAGGGGGTTTGGGGTCCTCTTTTAGGGAATTTTGAGCATCAGACACTTAACTTCCTGCTTTCTGGTGAATTTTTCTGCATCAGATTGTTCCTTTTCTTCATCAATTTATGGAGGAAATATCGTCAAAATAAAGGCCCTCTGCTATTTTATTTTTTTTGGCAGGGACAAATGCACATATTCTAAATTTTTAGGGGAGCGTGTCCCCTGATATTCCCCAGAATCTACGCCTATGCTTCAAGGAAAGATAACTAACTAACTCAATCAAGATTATACCAGCTGGAATTAATATTTGGCATCTTCACATGCAGTGGTGCAAAAACCACGTGTCAGGAAACCTAGCAAGGAACATGTGTGCACTTTACTGTTGTACATTTTTTTCAAATTCACACATTTACATGTTATTTTAAGTAGATGTAAATGAGTCCCCCACTGTCTGCACACCTGTAACATGATGATTACACATTGTGCACGCTTTCATTTACACCTCTGTGCCTGGAGTTCTGTCATTTTATGAGTTTGATCTAATTAGTGCAAAACCAGGAAACTGCACAGAGTTTCATATACATCTGACACCACAGTGGATACTCACTGCGAGCCTTAGGTGCTTTTACTTTTGGACTGCAACATACAATTTCAAGAAGTAAATATTTACCCATGTAGAGCAGTGGAGCCTCTAGTGTGGGGCCACGGGATGCCATGGTCACCCTGATACAAATGCTGGCTCTCCCACTGGCCCCCTGGTGAAGATAATTGGTGGCTGATATTATTGTCTTTAAGAGGTTGTGCTGCACATTTTAAGCTAAGGCGAGATTTATACCTCTGCATCAAATCAATGCCATACTCTAGACCATAGTCTGACGTGCACCTTGTTGCAGCGATGCAGACCTCCTGTCTATTTTTGTAAGCTGAAACCATTTCCCTCAAAGCTCGAAATGAAGCTTTTATTAAATTTAATTTCACAGATAAGAAACAATAAATTGTGAGGACAATAAAACCTCCACACAAATAGCATCTTGTCTTGTGTGTGATTTCTCCTGGCTTCATTTGAGTAGAGGAAAAGTCCGCTAGCCTCCAGGCTAATTTATACAATGTAAAATGCCATAAGCTTGTGCTAATAACGTTAGCATGTTATGTTTGTTTGGAAAATGTGTTAAGTATAAGACAGTTGTTTTGTCAGTGAACCTTGTGAGTTGTAATGCAGCCGAATTTCAAATGTTGCTGTTGTCCCTGGCTTCATGTGAGCAGAGGAAAAGTCCGCTAGCCTCTAGGCTAATTTATACAATCAAAAATGCCATAGGCTTGTGCTAAAGTTGCGAGTTATAGTGTTTGTACTTGTGTTTGAAATTGTTGCTATTAAGCCATGTTTAATGTGTGTTTAATGTGTGTTTTGAATCTACTAAACTTTACAGCACTTCACAGAAACCCCGCCGCCGACTAGTGTTTTGGGGGTGTAACTGCAAAGTGACAAAGACACACCACTGCACAAGTATAAATGCTCACAACAGCTATAGGCCATGTGCATAAGCTATGGCGTAGGCTCTGCATAGAGCTGACACACAAGTATAAATCCAGCTTAAGCATGAAGGTATGGGTATATTGGCAAACTAGACATCATGTTGGCACAGCTTGCTGGGACAGGGAGTAAATAATGCTCCAAAGTTAGGTAACATTTTACCAAGGGATCAACTTGCATGACCATTTTTAAAGGGGTCTCTTGAAATCTCACCTCAAGATATCTGAATGAAAATGGGTGCTCTGGGTACCCATGAGTCTCTCCTAAACTTGAGAGTGCTTGTTTCCAGTAAATGTTTTATTCCTTACAATCAATGTATCTCCTCAAATTAAAGCAGTGTATTTGTCTTTTGAAGGAAAAAGAGTCTTAGCCTGCATGAAGAACATGGAGTCGTCTGTATAGATACAAAACACATTAAAACAAGATTGTTGTGGAATTGAACTGGTATTAGTCTATGCACATCAGATAATTAGTATCATTAACTGTAAAATAAGAAACCAAAGTAAATCCAGTAGCAGTTATCATTCATATTGACAAAGTTTTCAACTAGCCTATATACTGCTCTGTATAATATGGCATAATAGAATGTCTGAAATTCACTAATGGCTTTTGGTGTTGCTGTGCCACCACAAGATTTCCAGTGGCCCCATCTAGCCGCCCCTATGAAAAATTTGGGGTGCCACTGAAGTAGCGAGCCTCAATCCAGGACAGGAGATACTTAACAGAAGACAGTCCCAAGAGATTATTTCACTATGTGGTACACTGAGTTAAGTTGTTTCCTCAGTGGTGCAGTGGTCTGATAAATCAGCCTGTGAGCCTGTTTCTGAAGCTTCTTGCTCTTGCAGTTGTTTCATGTGTGCCCTCTTGTGGAAACCTGGGGCCCACCCGCCACTTTAGTTCTGGCGCCAGCCCCTCTGTACAGTATCAGTCTTGTACCACTGCAGGTTTTCACATACTAAACAGATGTACCTTAATGTGTTTCTATATGACTTCCAACTAAATGTGTACATTTAAGATTTTCCCATGTTAACTGTAATTTGCATTTTTTAAAATCTTGTAACATCTGATCTGAGACCTGACCTGAAAGATAACCATATCTAGAAGTAGAGCATGAATAAATCCAACAAAAGTTATCTACTTTCCTGCAGCGTTTCATTTTCAGTTCCCAGTAATCTTGCCAGTAACAACAGGATGAACTCTTGTTGGATCACAGGAGCGAGTTATATGGAGGGTTGTAGCTGCTCCCAAACACAAATGGAAACCAATAGAACCTTGTCCAAAATCGGCCTCGATGATACTGATCTCTCCATTATGTGTTCTGGTACATTTGTCTGCAGAGAGAAATGCTCTGTTAATTTTGGAGAAAAGGTCAGCCGACATGTACAGCAAAATGGTTCCATCTGCAACACAAGCGAATCAGAGGATGTGCGGGCTCGCTCTGGAGCTCAGATCAGATAGCGGGACAAAAAGTAAAATATAAACACCAGATCTGAGCAAGTGAGTCAGATGCACAGGGGAAATGTGCTCTTTTTTTCCTTTGTATTGAATTAAACATATCGACAGAGATGCAGATTTGCTCAAACAACTCCCTAATCTGAAAGGAAAAGTGATTCTAGGAAAAAGAAATCAACATGCTCACTTCCGAATTTGCATCTTAAAGGACAGTTCCAGAACAAGTGAAGGTTTTGTACCTTTCCTGCAATCCTTGTCATTGCAAAAGAATATTTGTCTACTTTGATGATGCTGTATGAATGTGGTCCAACAATCAGATGTCAGCTCATCTCAGAAGTTCTTTTTAATGCCTTTTATAGTTGAGTAGTTCAGTGATTAGAATCTGTGGAGGAAATATTCAGTCATGGCACAAATGTTGAAAAACAGTGTCACAAGCATAGGCGCATTAAGAGACAATGGGCTCCTGGGCACAGAAACGCAAAAGGCCCCACCACCTCTTCTACACAGGAGCAAGACACACAGACTTTGTGCTGGCTTTGCCTTTTTGTTGTTGTTGTTTTGCATCTCTTGGTAGTTTTCTGCAGCTTTTAATGGACTTTTTTTTGTCTCTCTGTGGTAGTTTTTGTGTGTCCTTGCAGTTATTTGGTGTTTCTTTGTAATCATTTCGTCTCTCAGAGGTCATTTTGTATCTCTAAGGGGTATATTTGTGTCTTTTTTGGTTGATTTGTTTCTCTTGGTAGTCGTTTTGTGTCTGTAGTTTCTTTGCATCACTTGTTGTAATCTGTCACTTTGAGGTAATTTTGTGTCTCTTAAAGATGTATTTGTGTCTATTTTGGTCACTTTGTGTCTCATTGTAGGTCCTTTGGATATCCTTATTGTCATTTTGTGTATCTTTTGAGGTCAATTTGTGACTCTTTGAAGTGTATTTGTGTCTTTTTTGGTCATTTTGTGTCTCTTTGTAGTTTCTTTGCATCTCTTTGTAGTCACTTTGTAGTTTTTTTTTTGCATGTACTTGTTGTCATTTTGTGTATCTGTGTATCTTTCAAGGGCAATTTGTGACTCTTTGAAGTACAGTTGTGTCTTTTTTGTTATTTTTTGTCTCTTTGTAGTGGTTTTGTGTCTCTTTGTAGTTCTTTTGCATCTCTTTGTGGTCAATTTGAGTAGTTGTTTCGTGTCTCTTTGCATGCACTTATTGTCATTTTGTGTATCTGCAATTTGTGATACTTTGAGGTATATTTGTACCTTTTTTTGGTCAGTTTGTGTCTCATTGTAGTTGTTTTGTGTCTCTTTGTGTTTATTTTATGTCTCTTTGTAGTCGCTTTGTTTCTCTTTGTTGTTCCTTTGCATGTACTTGTTGTCATTTTATGTATCTGTGTATCTTTAAAGGTCAATTTGTGAATCTTTGAGGTATATTTGTGTCTCTTTGTAGTCGTTTTGTGTCTCTGTGTAGGTCCTTTGCATCTCTTTGCTGTCATTTGGCATATTTTTCAAGGCCAATATGTGACTCTTCGAAGTATATTTGTGTCTTTTTTGAAAATTTTGTCTGTAGTTGTGTCTCTTTGTGGCTGTTTTGTGTCTCTCTGTGGGTCCTTTGCATGTACCTATTGTCACTTGGTGTATTGTTAAAGGCCAAATGGTGAGTCTGTGAAGTATATTTGTGTCTTTTCTGGTTATTCTGCATCTCTTTGTAGTTGTTTTGTGTTTCTTTGTTGGTCCTTTGCATGTCCTTGTCGTCATTTTGTGTATCGGTGCATCTGTTAAGGTCAGTTTGTGCCTCTTTGAGGTATATTTGTGTCTTTTTTGGTCATTTTGCATCTCTTTGCAATTCCTTTGCAAGGGGCCCTGAAACTTTGGGCCCACAGGCATGTGTGTAGACCCATTCAGTAATCCATCCATGATCAGAGGCCACATTTAAGGGACTGAATATGTAAAACAAACTAATGCTGCCGGTGTCTTTTAGGCTACAACATTATTTCTCATCATTTTATAACTTCAGTGGAATAATATTTGTGCAGGAGAATGTCAACTGAAAAATGGATTCTTAAACATGATAGAGCATAAATGTAAAACCCAGAAAGTACAATTTAATCCTATGTTTTATTAAAGGCATCATTAAAACTAATTTTTATACTGTCAAGGAAAGCATTGCCAAAAGCCTTCTCGCAGTAATGTGACACACATGCACACACATAATCCAATCTTACTTTTCCTTCCTTATATTTTGACACCTAGAGCAAGTTTATTGGGAGAGGCAGATACCGTGCGGCAGTTTGTGTGCAGTGTGTCAGTGCTTAGTGTGTAATCTGAGAGGAGTCTATATTAGCATAGTGAATCAAACAAAACAACGGCTCTGCCAGTGATGTAAACACAGGGAATTAAACCTCCTGCAGTTCACTGCCTGGTCATCTTCAGCTAATTTGACTGTGCAAGAAATCAAGTCTCTACTCAATTACAGCATCTGCTTGCCATGCGGAACTACGAGAGCGGATATCATTTACAACCGTAAGCCCTCTTCAAAAGGGATTTAAATTAGAGAAAGTACGCCTTGTGAAAATGTTCTCTTTTCTTTCAAAACTACAAATATATGTGCATAATACTGATACAAATGCCTGATGGGATTTCATTACAGATGCAAGATTTGTTCTTCCCAAACTCTCTTTTTCTTCTTCTTTTTGTTGCGAGAGTTGTTTTTTCCTGACCTTTCCGGTCAGAACGAGACCTCTTCGGCACTCTCACAGCCAGAAAGCCATTGGCAGGCCTGTGGCTGGCAATTATGCCTCAAACTGCTCTCCTCCTTCTCTTCTTCCAAACTCTCAGACATGTTGGGCATCTACCACCCACTGCACTCATAGTAAGATCTCCAAGCTATCAGACGAGCTATGAAAAGAGTATCGGCTGCTGGAGATTCAACAGCTGTTTTACAGCTCTGCTTTATCGACTAATCCTACAATTAATTATGTAACAGGTAATGTGATTTCTATGAGAATAAAAGGCTACTAACCAGGGTATTATGTTAGGTAGTATGTGCCTCTGTGCCTACTCTGTGTGTCTTTTTTACATACAGTACTCATTGGTATGCATTGGGAGAGTGTGCAAGGGAATTCAGGCCCACCCATTACCTTAGGATGTTTTCCTACCGCTTGAACAGCTTTTTTACAGGCTGATTAGCTGCTTTGAAGGTGAGTTGAAACAAGACAGAGTTTCAGAGCTTTCCTACATCTGCACCAGCTAAGACTTGGCTGATCGAACTGTGAACTTCCTCTCTGTTGCCGCAGCAAATGGGCCGGTTGTGTAGAACCTTACTTCATCCCTAATGAGTCTGAGATCGATCACCTCCTGATAAAATCAGCATATTTCAACAGTGGAGCAGTGGTTCCTCCAATGCAGTAAAATGAAATGATTTGTCATTACTCTGAGCAGCATTTAGGAAAATAGTCCTATTTGGTTAATCCTGTGGAACTGATTAAAATGACTTAAAGCACAAACATACCACATGATTCAAGTAAAGCCATTTACAATATTTGATTCGTATTTTTCTTTGAGCAAAGCTACGTATTAGCAGAGTGGGAGGGTTTTGGTTTGCTTTCAGTTTTTGGCTCTTCTTTACACTCCGCAGTTCTAAAAAGAGAAAAAGAAGAAGAGGCGATAGGCTCCCTGCTGTACTTTAATATAAAAACCAGGCTGGGAGATACCCAGCTGTATTTGGAGCCTGTGACTCAAACTCTCCATGGAGGCTTCCCTCGTCTCACTGCAGCTGAATAGCACACAAGGAGGCAGTTAGTGACCCAGTGACCCCGTCCACAGAGAAACAGAGCTGGGTGGGATTATATCAACGTTAGCTGGACCCAGGCCAATGCTTAGCCATAACATTCTGGCCAGAGATAACATACTTTTTAATTACATATGGACTAGAGCTATGCTAAATTTCTCGAGTGAACCCTCTCCTGGGAGGTCGCCACTAAACTTGACATAATACATCAAACACAGCTTAATGTGATTACAATGTGCAGGGGTCTGCAGTTCAGTCGAGAGCGAGGGGGACGTTGCCAACCCTTTTGTCTCAGGACAGGTTGTGTAAAGGCCCTTCGACTCACCTTTTCTGAGAACACATTTTTTAAATGAAGCAAGTGTCGCGCTGTTGCCCAGTGTCCCTGGTTTAAAGTGTGTGCTTGGCCACCTGCATTAATGTGTCCTCCCTAAAAAGTAAGAGACATTATTCTGCGTTTTTTTTTATCACCATAAGGATGAAACATTAATTTAGAGTGTAGTGCTAACACAAAATGTACAGTATCTTCAAGAAAGATAAATTATCACAATATTCAATTTGTTTTGTCTGTAATTTCCTCTCCTGGCTAGGACCAACGCCTGCTGTGTGTCTGGAATCGCTGTTGATGAGTAATGCTGAAGCAAAACCTTAAAGTTGTGGGCTTTCAAACCAAAACAACAAGCAGAAAGTTGCGAAAAAAGACTGTCTTCACCAAAAAACAACCCCATAGACCATCTGTACAAGCAGCTTATCACAAGCTATATAATGTTTATTGTTAAGTGGTGACATCTAGTGGCCGTCGTTACTGTGATGGGAGCAAAGGATGAAGTCAGGTGAGCGATAAAGTTTGGGGTGGACGGATGGGTCAAACATACACAGGACTTTGACTCTGGCTTAATTTTTTTCCCCCAAGTGTTTTCCACCTATTCCAAAACACGCTTGGAAAAAGAATTGTGTATCTCACTGGCTCGCAAATCACCACCTTACTGCTGAAAATGCGTGACCTATGGTGGCAGCACAATGTTGTCGCGGAAGCGTAACGCTCACCTTTTCCCACAATTTTGATGCTGTTAGCTCTGTCAGCACTGTTATTGTTGTAAGTGCTGTTCATGCTGTTAGCACTGTTAGCTGCTATCCTCCAGCTCAGCCAACTCCATGTTGAGAGCCATATGCAGGCAATCCCAGCCCGGACTGTGAATCATAGATATGCCTTGGGTATTATATTCAGCTCCTTTAAGTTACATGATAAATGTACTTATTTTAAGTTGAACCCTTTTCTTTGCCTAAACCAGACCACATAAACCACGTGTTTAAAACTGCAACTGTAAACAGTCATGTATGCTGTTTTGGAAGTCATCGGCAAACAATCCATTCAGTCATTAAGGTATGAGGACATGTAAATGTCCTGCCGCCAGTAGGGGCGTTTGGTTCCCACTACTGTTCTGACTGTCACTATGTCAGATTAGGTGATTATGGAGTCATAAAATCGTGCCACAACTTGGCCGACAGACATGACAGACTTCACGCTGATCTTCATGACGTGTGTGATTTCATCGGGTTATTCTTGTCCTATTTTTATTATTATTACTATTATTTTAGTCACTGAAGCTGTTCATGTGCCAGCTGAAACGTTACTGTAGTAACATACAAAAAAAAAAGGCCAGCAGATGGCAGGAGCTACATTTGAAGTACCGCATGCAAACTACGCAAGTCACTGAATCCGCCACAACAAGTTCCTGTAAATGTTTCACAATAAAAGCCTTGTTAGAAAATGAAGGGATTCTCACAAATGAAATTATAATGGGCTTTTAATTTTATACAGATACAGGAAGTGTTGAGTTTGAAATGACAGCTTGATGCATTAACTTTATCAAGGCAAACAGAGCAGATTAAAAATAGAATTTTTTAAATTTTATTACTTCACATCCTCCATTATGAAGAAATAACATTCTTTGCTAGCCTGATGCTAATGGCAGTACTCAGCTGGTTGTTGTTTGACGCCATCATTTCTTCTTTTTTTTACTCTGTGTGGTAACATCCCTGGAGGAAATATCAAAAAGGCTGCGGTGTTGTTGTCGTACAGTTGTCCACGGCAACAGATCACTCTGTGTTTCTATTGGTCAGAGTGGTGGCTGTGACGTTAGAAGTCGTGAACAAGAAAAAGAAAATTAAACATGCTAGACTTTCTGTCAGGATGTCGTGAGGCGTCATCTACACAAGATAAAAAAACAGGCTATAATCGGACTAAAATTGTGTAGCATGAACCCGGCATAAGGAAACTCTCATGTGGGTTGTATTAGAGAGTAGAAACCAAATGACCTTTGTCATACTGTACATGGGTTTGTCACCATTAACAACAGCTTACACACACAGTTATCTGACTCATTGTCTGTATATAAAAACATTGATTACTGCAGCTTTAAGGTTCCTCAGAAACACATTTAGCAAAGCCAATTAGTAGTATAAAACGTATTTTGTTAGAGACAGGCTTGGTGTATGTGCTTTCATATTTTTCATAATTCAAGGTTGCATGAGGCTTCCTAATTCACTCTAAATCTGCATAATGACTATTTTGAACTGCTTAACATGCTCTCTTGCACTTGGCTAAAGAAGACAGTATGAATACTAACAACTTAAGGAAGAAGACAGAGGCAGACCAATACCCTTGATGCTGAAGTTGATGAACGGTAGCGCTGCAGCTAATGTTGCAGGCTGTCTTGACATTTGAGACACATCACTGTGCTACCGCTTCCCTCGGCCGTCATTAATAAACGCGTTTTAGAATAAACAGATGCCATTTTTGTTAGCATAAAGCTCAAAATAGATTAATTACACCAATCCGGGGTGTGATTTGTTTTTGTCGAGCACCTGGCCCCCTGTGCACTCCGTCTTCTTATCATGACAGTACATGGAAAAGTCATCTCGTCCATCAGGTCTTTGCCATTTCAAGGTAACCTCAAAAGTCTGTGTCAGACGGTCAAAGCAGGCAGCAGTCTGCCATGGCAGCGCTGCGCTCTGAGCCATAACTCCGAGGCCAAAGGTGTAACAGCGGGTGCATCATCACAGGGAGAAAAATGAAGCTACTGTAAGTACCTATTCAGCAGGCTGTTGAAGCTCTCTGGTTAAATCTCTTTGGCTGTTGCAGGAGTGTCTTGTTTAGGCATTTCTCATCATTTCCTTTATCTCTGTGCAAGTAAAACATACTACAAAACACGTTAGCAACTCCACTGTTTAATCAGTCAGCCTGATATTAAAATTCTGGTCATTAAAATGGAAGACTCAGTTAAATTACAAGCTCAGACACATTTTATGAAAAAGATGCAACGTTGATAAAACAAAGCTGCGTCAGCCCCCAGAATCATGATATTCCAATACTAAATTGCGTAATATTAAAATCTAACTGAAACCATATTAAAACTTTGCATTAAAAGACAGGGAAATATTGGTTGCATAAAATATACTGAAGACAAATATTACAGGAATTCATAAATGGGCTCAGATTGCAGATTCCAGCGATTACAGATGCATATAAAATGTGTCAAATCAATCAGCTGCATTTGCATTTATCAAACCAATTTGGCTGCATGTAAATTAAACGACGTGGCCTCATAAAGAGTTGTTTTTGCTGTCTCAAATAACAACCCATTTACTGCTTGCTGCAGTAATGTAGCCTGTTAAAACGATACCATTTAGCCGATGATGAATAATTCTGCCTGCATTTTTTCCCAGTTTGGTTCTAACACTATTTTCTAGTTCTTGGAAGGTCAGTTTCCAACATGCTGTGATTAGGCCTTTGACAGACTGTCGTGTTTTATTGTTATGTTTATATATTCATTTTTTTCAGACATTAATTGCCAAAAAAAAAAGTACATATAAAATGTAATGACACCAAAGTTGAAAGCTGTCAACTATTCGCACATCATGTGTTCTGAGCCCAAACCTGCACACCGTTCACCTCATAGAAAATGCATTAGTTATCCCTAAATTTCCATTTCAGGCCTGAGGTCCCTGGTATAATTCAGCTGATTTTTGATCACATGAATAAAGAGTGTCCGACAAGCAATTTGATTTGCATACACACTTGTCTAAAGTTTGCATTTACGCCATACCTGTGCACCACACACTAATGAGGCAATTATTTAGACAGCAGGCCTGCGAGTCTATTGGGGGAGATGCCACGGAGTTCGCAGCTGTGGGATTAACGTGGTTAGCCGGACTTCAGAGAGGCAGAGGCAGACAGGGAGGGATTTCACACTATCTAATGAAGAAGACTTTTCACATTTCATGGCAAATAATGAATTCTAAAACAAATTTGCTGCGAAAAAGAAATGAGCTTCGTAAGAGTCACGGGATGCATTTTAAGCATAGGGCTGTTGGGAAAATGTCAATTTTAAAAGGCGAGCGGTTGTCATTCATGCTGCTAATTCAGAGGAGTTGGTGTCAACACAAAACACTTCAATGTGCGGCAATTAGCTCTATTTGTTTTAATCATAACGATCAGTATGGTCTATAGGACATTTTCACCCAAAAAAAAACTAACATTTGACTCTGACATACTGATAATTACTGATGTATGAATACCATGTTTGGCAACTTCAAAGAGCGGGGCCAAACGACTGCTGAAGTATCCTTTTAATGACCACGCTGATCAATCGCCTTCCTGCTGCTGTAAGTTGAACTTGATGGTGATTAGGGGCTAAAGTGTGCCACACACACATTCTCATTCTCTCACTTCTTTGCGCACACACACACACAAACAACCACCATATTCAGTAAGATTTGATAGCTCTTGCAATCACGGTTGAATAAATTACCTACTTGAGAGGAGTGAATGCCGGAGGTCTGCTCTGAGTGAGCTGTATGAACTGATTTGCTTGACCAGGTGAAAGAACTGTTAGTGAAAGGATCCTCATCTTTGTTATCTTTACACTTTATTACCTAGTTTGTTTGTCAGCTGCAGTGGAGCCAGTGGTGGCCCCAGCACTTTTGGTGCCCTAGGTGAGTTTAAAACAACAATTTCGCCAATAGCTGAAACTGATGTTTTCATATTGGGGTTTTTTTGTTTTGTTTTGTTTTGTTTTGTTTTGTTTTGTTTTGTTTGGTGTTATTTATTCTTCATTTGTGCCAGGGGAACACAAATATCTACACTGTAAAACAATTAATGAACAGTTTTAAAATCATTCAGTCCTTAATTATCATCTATAACATCTATAAAAAATGAGCAAAAAGCTTTTTTACTATACATGGTATAGCATAATTGCCTCTCTGATATCTATTTTATAGTGCTGTAAAAACATCAGTAAATTTATCTTTCAAACAGCTGGATTTATTCAAGTTTCTTGCCAAAAGATACATTTTACGAGATGACGTTAAACCTATCATGAGAACATTATAATTTACCTCTGCCCAGTGCTAATTTTTACTGAATACAGCCTGAACGCTTCACAATGTAAATTAATGCAACCTCTGTGAGCGGTTGGTTGCGGCCACCGGCTGCTTAAAGGTTAAAAATAACTAGCTCTTCTTCTGCTGATTTCAACACGGATTTTTTTTGTTTTTGTTTTTTCCATGTTCTTTCTCTCCACATACACTCATATTAAGACAATACAACTTGTTTCGGGGTTCACGTGGCATCAGATGACTCACTCATCTCCCCCAGACAGCAGGTCAAGCATAATGAGTTATTATTTAGTAGGCTTTGCTATGTAGTTATCTTGCTGTGGCCTTATGTAATATTTCAAAATAATAGTAGTAATAGTATCAGTAAAAAGAAGTAAAAGATAAACATTTAGATTTTTTTCCTTCCCCCATTTGTGCCCCCCCTATGGATGACAGCGCACTTAGCATTTGCCTATACTGTCTATGCAATGGGCCGGCACTGAGTGGAGCCCCCAGAAATTTGTCATGGGGATAGTAAGATGGGGCCACTGGAAAATCTTGGGGTGACACACCAAAATCAAAAGCCATAACTGAATTTTAGGGATTCTATATACTGTTGTACTATAGGCAAGTTAAAACCAGGTCAATATAGAGAGTTAAAGAATTGTATACTGATATACTTTGGTTTCTCATTTTACAGTTCATGTTATTTATTGTCTGATGTGCGTGGACTAATACCAGTACAGATTGCATTTAGATAACAATCCTGTTTTAATGTCTTATGTGTCTGTTAATGCATGTGTAAGGTGTTTTCATTGTTCATCAAATAGGCTGGTTGAAGGAGAACATTGATTGTAAGGAACGAGCATTTACTGGAAACAAGCCTACTTGAGTGTGAGTACCCATAGTACCCATTTTCATTCATATATCTTCAGGGTGAGAGTTTGAGGGACCGCTCTGATGGCCATTTTTAGCCCAACTTTGGGGCGTTGTTTAGCCCCATTCCTGAGAAGCTATGCCGACATGGTCGGCAACGATGGTTGTGTAGTTTCTCAAGATGCCATTACTTTCAAGCTATAGCTTAAAAACGAGCCCACCACAGCCTCTTAGAGTCAGTTATATTGGCCTCCAGTTATTTTCAGTCTCACTCCGAAGTCGTCGAAATCTGGCGCTTGGTCAGTGATTTCTGGCAGCAGATACCAACAAACAAGTCATTCTGTCACGTCGGCATGATGTACGGCTGGTTGCTAAGGCAAAGGTCTGTGCTCTCCGAGTCCCAAGTTTTTATATAAGGAAATATAGATTTCAGTGTTGAATTGTCACATTTTATTTATCATTCAACAGTATGCCATGACATAATCCTCAGTTCTTTGTTTGTCTGTGGTTGTACCTCAGTACCATGTTGTAAGCAGAGGAGCTGTAGGTGGGTATCTTTTAAAACCTGATGCAAGACTATATATGAAATAAAGAGGATATACATTTCCATCTTGTTACAGCAATTACAGTCTTGACATCTTTCCTCCGATGTCTTCAACAGGTTAAAATCAATTTAGGGAACTTTAGCCTATTGCAAGATTTATTGTCAGGCAGCCGTTTCTAGGCTGCATGTTGGTGAATAATGAGGAGCGGTGAAACGTTTGGCCTGATCAATCTGAAGAAAAGATGTTTTCCAAAAGCCTGACTAATTACACTCAGGCCTTCGATTACTGTCTGGAGCAAAACTACAACAAAAAAATGTCAATGAGTTATTTTGCCTTCATTTACTTTCAGAAAAGTCAGGGTTAGCACTAAATGACCCATATAATCTTTGCATTGCGATGTGCAGGCATATTCATCCCTCTCTACAGTACACTGCGTCCTCTTGTTCATGAGAGAGCAGGCAGTTCCTCATGCAGGTTCAGTTAAAGTTACACATTAATATCCACAGATGACCTTTTGGATGAGCTGCAGCATTAGTCTTGTGCGTTCTAACCTGTCCTGTGTGGACATAGAGTAATGTGCTGGTTGACCGCTGAGCTGACCCTTCCAGGCATTAGAATGTAGACCACATGTCTCGCCTGTTTCTACCTCCACTGGAACACGCGATAAAGTCTAAAACAAATACAGAGCAAATGTGTTGTATGAAGTCTTATCTGCACTCCGCATACTGTGCTGATGGAATAAGCTGTATCTGGTTTGCTCTCTTCCGCTTAACGTGCATGGGCAAGCACACAAACATGCACGCACCTAAGCGCGTATACACGTGTAAACAGACACACACACAAAAGCACAGCAGCAACTCAGCTGCACAGAAATATGCTTCAACCTTCAAATACCATTGAACTCGAGATTTGTTTTTGTGTACCCCCCCCCACAACAATGAAAAAAAGCTTGACTGACAAGTTCAAATAACTGGAAACATTAGCATCTTAATTCCAGGGACTGTCACATTTGGTTAGCATCTCCTCTTCAAGGATGCAACTAATAAAGGAAAGGTATTCATGTTACTGAACAAGCCCTCCTTTATAACCTAATTGCTTTTGGTTCAATAGCTTAAAAAGTCATTAATTACAGGGCCAGCTTGTAATGTAGGTTAAGGTGACTTTTTCACCAAGGTAATGAGCCAGGTATGCACAGTGGCCAGGCGGATTTTGATGCGATAATAGGAGGGGTGAATACCATTTTTCCATCTTTGCTCAATGACGGCACTGGCTGAGAGAAGAGAGAGGCCTTTTCATAGTGCCTGAATAAAAAAAAAAAATCTAAAGAGGCAACAGATAATTGAATTCCAAACAGTGCTATTTGTATAGCTGGCAGCATATTACGCGTGAGGTGCAAATGGCCTTAGCCAAATGTGGATGACATCAAAATGATATGTATTGTGGTAGCACAGAATGTAATGTGTTTGTATGTGCAAATGTGCATGTCCGTTCTCGGGGTTTTCATTATATTCTCAGTGGTGATGGTTGGATGGCTTTCTGTTTGTTTGCTGTTAGTCTGTTGGGTTGTTTTTCAATTCACATCACAAGACATGCTATTTACCGCTCCCTTCTTGGCATGGTATTGATTACCTGCTGAGGATTTCAAACATGAAAATACACATTTTCACAATTGTTATTTCACAAATGTTGAGTGGCATGCCAATCTTCTGCAAGGTTAAACAATGTACATGCATGAAATCTATATAAGCAGTCTGTTTCGCACAAAGAAACAAGTATTAAAACTACCAGCATCTGTTGAGGAATATGGATGAACGTTAACACAAAGCGATTTGCTTGAGCATGAGCATGTTGCTTCCTGTGAGCTACCTTCCATCGATCAGAGCAAAACAAAACACGCAGCCTCTCCTTTCAGGCTGCCACGGTGCGCATTCAACAGAGCATTTTTGTCCTATGACCTCTAACCCCCCTGAGATCTGATGGCATTTCATTGATGGCCTCCACCTTGCGAGGCGTGTGAGAATAGATGGACGGTGAGAAAGAGGGAGGAAGGAGAAAAGGAGGAGGGGAAGGGGGATGATAGCGGTGGTTGCTCAGTGACTTTGGAGGAGATTAGACGATTGAGTTCACCTTTAATGACGGTGGAGATAGTCTTTCAGTAGGGGGAAATGCCAGAGCTCAGCAGTTTGTTTTGTGTAGCTTTAAGAGCTTCCTGTGTCAGGTTCAGGTTGCCTGTCTCTCTCCCCCAGCAGCAGCCCATTGTCTCCGAGACACAAAAGGCAGCACAGTGTTGGGTGATCGACGGAGCGGCTCAGCCCGGCTCCTCTGCCACAGCAAACCTAACCTCCACAGGGGATTCTTCTGTGTGACTTCAAGGAATCTCATGACAACACATTTGTGGGGGTGTGTCCCATTGCAAAATTAATCGCCATCACGCAGGCACACACTTAGAACACCCATGCACACATGAAACTTCAAGGAAGGATTTGCAGCTCCTCTGCTATGGAAACACAATAGGGTCAAAAGTATTGTAGCTGTGTATCACTGTAACTGGATGTGTGAAAACATTTTGTATGAATACATTCAAATGTGCGAATGTGTAAAAACATCTTGGATCAGATTAATTCAAATGTTTGAATGTGTAAACAAAAATATCAGAACAAATAAAATGTAATTGTTGAATGTGTAAAAAAGATCAGAGAGACCAGAGTATACTGAGGGTCCATCTCAGGAGCTGCCATCTGCTCACTTCTTGGCCAAGTAGTCTCCTAGCTGCAGGGAGTGAGGTGGAGGGACCACAGGGTTAAGCGGGATTTATACTTGTGCATCAGCTCTATGCAGAGCCTACATCATAGCCTACGCTCATGGCCTACGCCGTTGTGAGCATTTATGCTGGTGCGGTGGTGTGTCTGTGTCACTCTGCAGTTACACCTCCAAAACAATAGTCAGCGTTGGGGTAGTTAATTCAAAGCACACCCAAAACACTCATTAAACATGGCTTAATAGAGACAATTGGTGGACACATTTTCCCCACAATTACAACATGCTAATGTTTTTAGCACCTGCCTATGGCATTTTACATTGTATGAATTAGCCTGGCGGCTAGCTGACTTTTCAAAAGCATTTGTACTCATGGTTTCCAGTCATAGCTGTAAACTTGGAAATCATATGTACAGTTGAGCTCTGTGTGAACGTATGTGATTGTGTAACTGCAAAACTTTGTGCAAATCTTCTTTATGCGCTCACGGAAATTCATGGATTTAAAAATAAAATCTGTTTGTTCAGATAATATTTTACACATTCAAACATTTGTATGTCTTCATACAAAAAATGTGGTGATACACAACTACAATACTTTTGACTCTATTTTGTTTCCATACACTTCAAAGTGTGTTAGATATGTTTTATCATGTCAGGCCACACGCAGTTTTGTTTATTGGCTTGTGGGAACTCATACCACACTGAACTCACTAGTCTGTTTCTATGTGTGTAGCTGTGGAAAGCTGTAATCAAGACGGTTATTTTATTGTGTTTCGCTTTTTATAAATTGAACATTTCTTATGGTTTTTACTCCAACGCACAGAAAAAGTTTTGACATATGATATTAATGACTTAAACATTTAAAAAATATACAGACAGCAGCTGTACATGCACACACAAACACTTGCATATACTAGCAACACACTGAATGTATACAATCACATGCACATACACAAATGCACACACACACAGTGCACCAGCAACACTGTATTCAGTATAGAGTTTTTTGTGTGAGCACTGTCAGGGAGATATAATCATCATCTTCCATCTCTCCTTGTATCACCTCCAATACCTAACACATCTTTGATCCAAAAATGTCAATGATACAATGAGACAAATTCACCGTCTGCTGTACAGTTACATCATTTCTTTTCAGGGCTGTAGTGTAGTTCGATTTTTGGCAAAGCTCCCCAAATTTATGTGTCGACTATGATAGATTTTTTTTTTTTATGCTCACTGAGGTCAGAGAGAGGATGAGGCATCGCCTTGTAGCAGTGGATTTAAAAAGGCTCCGCACACATGCTGCCCGTCTCTAAAGAGGCGCGGCTGATCCAGACACAGGCTAAACAATCCCAAAGGCCTTTTGCTTTGCAGCCAAATTAAATTAAAACAAATTCACTCCGCTGCAAAAGAAAAAAGGAGGCGCTCGAGTGAGTAAGGTTCAGATAGGGCCGAAGTCCTGCTGCTGACCAGAAAGTGAGACAGCCCCCTCCCCCTCTCTCTATGTTCAATCTGAACAACACACACACATAGACATACACAAGCGTCTTCCTTCTCCTGCTTCAACCTCTCCCTCTTGCTCTTTCTCCCTCGCTCCCCCTGGTTCTGAACCTGACATTCCTGCTGGCCCCGTCTCTTTGAAGTGGCTTGTTGGAGCGGGCTCCCGTTACAGGGGCCGGGACTGGCGAAAGCCGATCTGTCTGGCCGAGGAGAACGGCCCTGGCCCAGGGGTTAATCAGCAGACCCAGTACACTGCCCACTCTGTCCACACAGGCACACACACACATACTTAGAAATGCAAACACTGGCCACTCTGTCCCCACAGCGCAGCTGTAACAAGACCAGCCAGATTTGGAGGTTAAGAAAGACAGCCACAGCCCAACCGCTTTGAAGTTGACTGGCAGCCACCAGGATTTGGACTCTTAAAGAAGAGAGCTGGCTGAGGTTCAAAAATATACAGGGTCATGCGGCGTAGAGGAGGGTGTGAGTGTGTGATTGTGTGCTTTGGGGCAGGAGACGGGAAGCTGACTAATCTCTTTTTTTAACCCTCTGCTGAATTTGAGCTCAGGTTGTGAACACCAGCATAGCTTTATTTGAAAATGCCTTATCTGTCCTGTGTTGATAATGCAAATAAACACCCAAATCTCAAAAGAAGCTGAAGAGCACTTGTGTTAAGAGCCATATATATGCAAGAACAATTTGAGTAAATAGGCATTTTGAATAAACATTAACCCTTTATTATGAAATAATGAAACCATTAGTTGGGTGCATTTAGCGTAGCCATCATGCATGTTCATATTTAGATTGCTTTTATCTTGACTTAATGCATCAGTGGTGTTATTGTGTGGGAGTCATTCCACAAAATAATCAGTTGGCAATAAACCCTGATAAAGCACAGCAAACAGCGGCCAGGCCATCCAATCAAAAAAAGGTGTAAATTAACAATTTTCTTTCCTTTTAAAACACTCATTATAAAGTCAACTGCATCATTACTATAATAAAAGCCAGGACACACTAAAATCAATATGCAAAAGCTGATGTTAATTTTCAGGTTTTCCATCAAACTGCATTGGTTTCTGATAATAGAAAGCTCAACTTCTAGAGAAGGCAGCCTTATACATGTCCTCCTAATGATGTCTCAGGAATCATTCCAGTTCCCATTTAGTACAATCTTCATGAGCTAAGCATTCAAATAGGTAGCTAATGTTACATTTTCTGGCCTCTAAGAGCCATTGAAAACATTTGATACTGCCAGCAGTTTTGCTTTGTTTCCAAGAAACATGCCTTCAGGCTGCGCCAAGTTGATGTCAGTGTAAAACAATCCATAATAAAAGAGACTAAAAAGAACCCAAACCCAATCTAAATCACTTCACTTTAAAAGCCTATTTGTGTTCTACTATCCACAGATTCAGGGTGAATATATGGGATCCCTGACAAGCCTGTTCTCTACAATCCACTTATCTCTCTTGTAGCATCTGGGCATGGATATGATGGAGTGGACGCCATCCAACATGGCACCATGACAAAGTCAACAGTATAGTGCGCTCCACACAAGGACAATTGGCTTGATCGTCTCTCACTGTCTCTCTCTTTCTCTTTCCACGAGGTCCATTAACTGTGGGAGCAGTGATGACCCTAATGCCACTGTAAATACAGACAATGACAAGCCGAGAGCGCGGAACAGGATGAAGCAAATATGAAACGAAAAAGACAGAAAAACCTGTTCTGTGCATTTGCTGGTTCAGCTTAGAGATGATTGTTTTTCAGTCCTTCTGAAAGATCAACTTTTGAAGAAAAAGCCAGACTTAATTTTTTCATTGTTTGATCTATTTTCGAAAAATATTTGTGACAGAATTAGTCTGGACCTTTTTTAAAAAAAACTGCAGACCGATTTGATGAATGATCTGCAGGTGTTGATAGCTTTCACGACCACCGCCAGTCATCTTGTGTCTAAGTGCATTACCAGACGTGACCCCAGACGCACATTAAATGCTCCAGCATGTTCGGCTCTTTGTTTATCCAATGTAGAGGGTGTGTGTGTGTGTGTGTGTGTGTGCATGGCGTAGCTGTGTAATGCCCAGAGACGAATTTTGTCCCCGAGTTGGATGTTGTTTGGCGAGTGTTAAGATCATCAGTGTTCTGTCCCAGTCCTCGGGGGACCGTCTTCATTTGTGTCTTTTGTTTATCAAGATGTTTGAATATTAAAATGGGCCATTTTTCCGGTCATAATGAAGCAGCGTTCCATATCCACACATCTGCACATTTCCATACTGCTCTGTGATTCTGCCTCTTTCTGTCTTAATTTCCTGCTAGATGCATGCCATGAGAAGTACCATTTGCATATGCGTAAAAAGGTCTTCAGTCTGGGGAACCCCTCCCCTTCTCCCTCTGTATTCAGATATTTGTTTGTTTACTCTTCATTTGCATTGGGTGTAAACAACATTAATGTGATGGTCTGTTGCTGTCGCGCTGGTTTAAATTTACATGTGTCGGATGACAAGTACCCGAAAACAAAGATGCTAATCGCTCCCACTAATCAGCATTCTTGCTCTTCAGCTCTGGCCGATGTCACCATTGGTATCTTTACAGCCGTGCTATTGCACTGTGAGCCACTCATCCGCCTCATCAACTATCCACCGCAGTCCCCGACAGGTGCTGGTGACGGTCGTGTTTATACCCTCGATCCCTCTAGCACAAAACTTTAATATTCATGTTGGCCGATAAAGGGAATTACTTCTTGATTGCTTGGAGGAACATTGATACATCTGGCAGATAGAGAAAGGCACTAGTTTGAGGATTCAGGTCGTGTTTTTTATTTATTTTCTTGCCTGGGCTGAACTTTCTCTGGGAGCAAAGTCTATTAGCAGCAGTAATTTCTTATCTCACTTGGCACACATTTGTTCCTCCACAAGCTCAAATGCATCTTACAATACGTATGACCTGTGGGGGGATTTCACATATACAAGCTAATGCACCCAAAAAACACACACGCTACACAGTTCATGGTGTTGGGGTCATGCAGGAGAAGCAGGTGTGGTGTGTAACCTAATTTCACAAAGCTTTCCATTTATAATGTCTTCAGATTGAATTAAAAGTGTAGCACACAGGATTGACAGTTTCTCTTTGTAAACATGCCTGCCAGTGAAAGTGGAGCTCCAGATTTACTCTCACTGTGCCAAACTGCAGTTCATCGAATGGACACTTGAGGCTGGCCCCAGAAGCGAGTCAATCCCCATAGACCCCCATGTTAAAATGCCCAACTTTACAGCCTGATTTTGGTCTCTTTCGCTAATTTCAACATTCATGACAACTGCAGGGGGTCATTTCTATAGACTCACCCATTTACATTTTATTAAGGCTTAAATTTTTACACATATAAGCTGTCACTACAGTCTACTCCCGTTTTTACACAGACATCGCACTATAGGGCCGCTAAGAAGTCCCTTCTTGAAGCTGCCTTTGCATTTTTACACAGGACCACATGATAGCAGCATCTTGTTGCTCCAGTGTGTGATTGTAGAAGGCATGCCGGCATCACAGAAGCAAAAGAGGCGTAACAGGCATGACATTTAACACTAAAGCGTCAGCCTCTAGTGTGACACATAACATATGTGTCTCAAACACTTTATAAACAATAACAATGGCATTAACGTGGCAATAACCAATCATTTACTGTCCCTGCTATGCCAGTTGATTTCATCCTCTGTTCAGGGGGTAAAAAGCTCCCGGACCTTATTGTTTTTGCAGTTTGTGGACATTTTCAGCTACTGTACTTCCTCTTTGAGTTAGCTGCTAACTGCTGCCACCTGCTTTTTATATCTTCTGCAGTAGGTTGCACTTATGACACATTGTAAAAATGTAACACTCGTGCTGCCCATGGTCCCCTCCTGCTGGCTGTCCCTTTTATACAGACATCGTTCCAGGGCTGTTATTACCTCCGATGCCGGTTTAAAGGTGAGACAACTCTGTCCCTCCAGTCTGCGATTGTACCTTTTATACGAAATGGCAAGGTGGCATAATGGCTTGAAATTCCTGCCTTGAAGAAGAAATGTAAAAGGGGCCTATGTGTCAGATTCACCTGTCATGGTCACAGCCACACACAGAAATGTTTTCCTATTCCACACTCTTTAAACTCAATAGTTGGTTATCTACACAGGTTACTTTTATTTATGGTCAACCATACCTGAACAATTCACACAAGTCACAGTTGGTTTACTTAATATATTGAGTACAGTTATGTTATGTTATGTTGACCTCGTTTATAGGCCTAGTTGTTCATTTCTTGTTTTGTAATTTTTCGTGCATTTTTTGGGGTAAATAAAAACCCATAATTTTGTCAACAACTCCTGTGTCCTTGTTGCCTCACTGCTTGGTCCCTTACATCACCCCTTACTCCTCCACAGCGCCAACCCCTCATCCAAACATGGTCACCTTTGGCTCCAGAAAAACAAGATGGCGACAGCTAAAATGCCAAACTCAAGGCTTCAAAATGGAAGTCCAAAAAACCAGTGGGTATGATCATGGTAGCTACATACATTATTTTATACACACTTCTAGTGTGTCATAAGTGATTATTGAAAGAGATTACTTTTCTATAAGTCTATACATTGTTTTTTTTTCCATTGGAATCCTGCATACTGTATCTCTAAAACACTTGGATGATAAACAGTACACCCACTGTCAAAAATCTTCCCGTCACTTTCATTTCTCAGAGTGTCAAGTAAACTAATGCAGACATGTACCATTTCCTTGATGTTGATATGTTGACACTTTATATAAACTACATATTTCTGCATCATCCAAGTCAAAAATGAAAGTTTGACATGAAGTGGTATCATGAAGCTGCCTATGCGTCTGCCTGACCTGGACCTGCAGGGCCTTTTCTTCTGACACTGGCATCCCTGGGTAAAGAATGACCCTCATTTCTGTGGACACGGCACTGTGTCCGCTCCCCCGGATCTGGGCGCCCATTCCATTTCATGGTGCATCGCCCCTGCGCGTGATTATGCCGCGCTTTCAGGTGCAGAGGAGGAAATGTTTCGTGAAACTGATGTCCCTGTCAGCGCTGTGCGGCTCTCCCTTCTTTTGCCGAGCATGTCACTTCACTGATTGGTGAATTACCATTCCAATGTGAAGAGGGGCCCCGCCCCTGTTCCCAGCTCACTGGCCCTGGCAGCAAATGAGGAGCTGCATATGTTTCAGAGGCGACGCTCTCCTGGCCTCATTTGCATTGGCTGAATGGAAATCAAACGGTTTAATGTTGAGGCAAAGCTGGTAAATAGTGGCGGTGTCAACACATTAAACACACGCACGCACACCCACCACTAACCGCCATACGCCCAAAGGCTGAAGGAAGAGGATAAAATATTTGCTGCCACATAAATGAAGGAAGTGATGCTCGGGGATTTGTTGTCTGTTGCTCCTTTAAAAACCCCAAAATGATGACATCATTTTATTTCTGAGAATGTGCCTCTTTTGGATTTACAAGGAGAGAAGTTGAACAGCAGCCAAAGAGAATATGCATGGAAAGGAGAAGCAGATGATTTGATTTGGATATGTGTAGTAATTAATTAGTCATTAGTGGATTCTTTGGGCAGCTGAGACGACAAAATGAAATCTTCTCAGCGGTTCTGTGAAATTAACACTCAACTCTTGCCCATAGTCCCTCAGTCACTGACTCTCCAGATTTATTTTTAAACCCAAAATCCCACAAGTATTACCTAAAAGTAAAGCCAACACTAAGCTGATGTTTCTGCAATTATTCAGAGCTTCTTTATACACACACAGTCCTTCATTTACGTGTGACGTCATCACTTGCAAACATTTTTAATGTCAGACAATCTGTCGTAGGATGCACAGACAAAGTGAATGAGCCTAGTTGTTTCATGAGGACTGCTTTCCTTTATTGACTCAAAACACAGACTCTGACGAGTAAGTGGTTGTGCCTTTTTGTGTGTGTGCTGGTGTTTGTATATTTGAGTGTGTGTGGGAGGCATGGTGGCTGAGTATATGCGTACACAGTTGCTAATGCATGTTTGTGTGCGCACTTGGTGGTAAATGTGTGTGTCTGTCTTGTGTGTGTCTTGGCAGGACAGTGTGGAGCACTGGGATTCTCCTTTGGGTCTGTGTTGGTCTATTCTCGACCAGAGACGCTGGCTCAGTAGACTGGAATCCTTCAGGGCACCAGGGACATCTGATTCCCCCACTGCCTAAGCACTGAACTAAATGCTCCTGCATTATTCATGTGTATATCACTTTATTGCTGTGCAAGGTTTTCACTCAAAGTTCTGCCGCACCATTTACTGTACCTACCAACCCTAGACGTTAACTGACAAACTTTCCTCTTCTCTCTCTGTCTCTGTCTCTCACTGATCCCCTCTGCCATGATGATGACAAGATATTAATGTCTGAGGAAGTGGGTGCCAGCTGGTTCAGCCTTGGCGTTCACACTTCTCCTTAGTCATGAAGTCACATTGTGGCTGCCATGCAATTTCATGTCACAGACATACATGTCCAGCTGACTGGTGTCTGTACATTCAGCAAAAAATTGAAAACGGCTCTGCCACCATTCGCAAAACATGTTTTTATTGTCTGGAATGAGGGTATGTACAGAATTTGGCAAGTTAGCATTTATGTATGCAGCTCTGTATATGTAGAATCTCCTGCAGAAGGACAAGTTGCAGTCTTTGTTTCCTCTCGGCTGTTTCAAAGCACTGTTGCAGGATTTTTGTACACAATCTTTCATATGCCAATGTCACAGTGTGTCTTAGCTGGTCTTTGTAAAAAAATAAAAGATAAATTAAAATAAAACCAAACAAAATAAATACATAAACAAAGAGCAGGTGTTGTAACACAAAAGCGCAATTAGGGCCTAAAAATCAATGACATTAAAAGCACTAATAAAGCAATTAGAACAAATGTAGGCATTTTTCAAAGGATAACATGTCCATCAGCCAAATGACATTGTGAACACTGCAATAAGACAAGTCATTTACAAGCCAGGTGACAAGCTGGCAAGTAGTTGTTTTATATAACACACAAGGGGTGTAATGCAGGGCTATTGTCAGTGTTAGTCTTCAGATTTACAGTTCACATGGGTAGATGACAAAATACACAAAATACCATTACTTTGAACCATAATTTATCAGATTAAAATGAAAAGAATGTTATTGTATTTAAACCCCATCCAAAAAAGTGAGGTCAGACTGAGTTACTACATGTTTAATGGTTCAGGTGGAAATAAATCAAGCTACTCTCTTGAAGCCAGAAACCAGAGAAGTAAGTCTCAGACAAGTATAAAGTCTGGAGCTGCTCCATAGACAATAAATGGGAGCTTGATTCTTGTGGACACACAGAGTGTTTGTTTTCTTTTTAATACACAAATTACAATATAAATCTTTATTATATTGTAGTGTTGTCAGTTCTGAAAAGCAAAAAAATCTACCCATATACTCCCAGTGTCATCTAGAACAGTGGTTCCCAACTCGTACAGCCATGTGTTCAAGGTCCACACAGTTTAACACATTCAGCGTTATACTTGCGTTTGGCCATGTTGTTGAGCTAGTTTACTGCCTCTGTCAAATATCTGTCTGTTAGTGACTCACTCTACAGCAGAAAACGGCACTTCAAAATAAAAGCTCTGTGCTGGAAACTTACCATACTTAAAAATAAAGTGTGTTTTTTACAAACTTGACACATTTGTGAGTCACTTGCGGTTCTCTCAGAATGGACCCATGACCCACTTTTGGACTGTGACTCACCAGTTGGGAACCATTGATCTAGCACATCTGTCACCATTCATTGTCAGTGGAGCAGCTCCAGACTTTGTACCCTGTCACATCACACATTTGAGTTTCAGCACTTCAGCTTTTGGATTTGGGAGAGAGTTGTTCATGATAGGAGTAACATGTATGAATTTTTGGGTGAAGTTCCCTTTAAGTTCATTGAGTGTTGTAGACAGAAACAAAAAAGCAAATAGATTAATGAATAATCTTTAAAATATTTACCTATCCATCAAATCATGTCAGTAATTTCAGCAGCATCTTTACTGTGAATTTCAAACAAACTTAAAACCATAGCTGTTGTTTTATGTTGTTAATTGAAAAACAAATTGTTCTCTATGCATTCAAAAAGCAACATAGTTGTCTCATAATCTAAGTGTTCTTTAATCTTATTGGTTATCATAATCTTTTGGTCCAATCACCTGTCACTATCAAGGTAGAGGGGCGGGTCATAGAGGTCAAGCTGCAGGGTGGCTCCATCTCATTGGCTAATCAGAGGTCAAGTACGGGGCAGGTAGCCATGTAAACACAAGTGATTCTGATATTAGTTATGGCCATAACTTCAGTTAAAGTATTTTTCACATAGTTGAAGACTCATTTAAATGTGCGGAAATACTGTACTGTAAATACTGTAATATACAAAATTGAGGCAGGCTGTAAAAGTTGTGCTACTAATCTTGGTATTAGCGCGTTAGCATGCTAGCGACTTTAGCATTAGCTGCCCATGCTACTTAACGTTATGTTGTTAGTGTGTGTGTGGTTAAAGTAACTCAGTATCACAGAATATGAGCTTTTGGATAATTAAAGTCACTGTGGAGATGTACATTTGTTCTCATTCGAAACTGTCCATGGACCCTGTGAGGAGTACATGTCTCCAGCTAGCTACAGCTGTCTTTTCGACCACTGTCATCAGCCAGAGCACCGTTTTTGACCGTTTGTGTTCAGCCTGAAATCAACTGTCCCTCACCCACTCTCCATCCTTCCATCGGCTATGCTCCAGATGACACCCCATGGTTTTGTGAGTACCAGCTAACATTACTTGTGTCTAATGCTGTGAAATGCTTTTTCCATATTATTTCGAAATGCATTTGTGGACTGGGGAGATTTTGCCACCACTGGCAAGAGTTGATTCTAGCAGTTTCATTTGACTGAGTAATGACTCCAAGATCAAGTGGTGTAACTTTATGGAAGACTGTGACAGTCAAGTGACAGGTGGAAAAAATATTTCGATCATTACAAAGATTTTGACAGTGTATTTTTCTGTTTAGAGTGCATTACCTGTTTCTATCTGAATGATGTATTGCTTTTGAGTACATCCCTACACTGAGATTTTTTTTTCGTGCTTGCTCTCACCTTAAGCAAAACCAAGGGTGCGTTCCGAATTGCATACCATTCATTTTTACTTTTAGTAGGTCCTGCTGCTGCCCTCAAAAAGTATGTACTGTTGCATGCAGTTTGCACACAGTTGGGACATACTACTTCCTCATAGCGTCACGCCCTGAACCGTGACCCTCTTCCTCATATATCTGTTACCATGGAGATAAAACAGTGCGTTCACCAAGCTCACCAGAGGTCAACCCGGACAACTCTGATGTTGTTATTTTGCAATATTACAACTGCATACATAAATTATTAACATATTAACATATCATATTCATGATACTAAAATTACATAGGCCCTGTCACTGTTATTTAATACGTAACCCTTTTGTTGTTGGTTAAATTTATGATTATTTTACTCAGTTAAACAATTAATATTCCATTTATTGCTAATTGTCCGGTCATCAGTCACCTGCATAGGCTGTCATCCATCATTTTGACTTCTAAAAGTCGATGTGACGCATCTTTTGCTGCAGAGGATTGTGGGTCAGAATAGCCAGAAAAACGTTGCTCGCTTGCATACTGCAAAATCCGACAGGATGTAGTGGAACATCCTGGTATTTTTGCCGTACTGCATTTCACACACTGTGTATTGGGACATACTTAATCTTTTTCAGGCATACCATGTACATACCTGCAAACTAGTTGCTTTTCGGCAAAGATCGCCGTTTTTAATTCAAAAAAAGGTCATGTACGCAATTCGTTTCTTTTTTCAGGAGGGGGTTGGGTCAGGGGAGAGTTCATAGGCCTACATCATCCAACTTGTAGGCCACAGAGCGCCAGAGAGAACATCTACCTGGCGCTGGACCCATAGAATCAAAGCTCATAGAGCGCTACCCGATTGGCCTATCAGAATCTTCACCTTTGATGGAACGCATCGTGCGAGTTTTTGTGGCCAATCAAGATAAGGATTTTGCTTTGAATGGAGGCAAGTGCAACTTTTTGACGGAGTTCTCCTGCTGCATTACCTAGCATACTTACTTTAGTCCAGTGGACGCCGGCGTTAGCTCTGAGGTAAATCTCATAAAGTGTGTCATGGTTACGTTTCTCATGTTTAACGTAATTGTGATTAGCTCGTCTGTATCAGTGAATTGTGTTAACGTTATAGTCACCTAGTCAGACACGAGGCTGAAGTTGGCTTCCAATTCACAGCTTCCGACTGGAGTTTCTCGGTCCACCTTAAATGTCGCATAACGCCTGTAGATGGCGGTATTCAGTCATTTTCAAGCTAATTCATGAACTGAAAAATTGAACAAATACGGGGAAGATGAAATGAGAATGATCAGTAGAGTGCAATTGTCCTAAATTTTGAGCATTTTAACTGTAGCATATTTTCCTTCTTGTCCTCACCCATGGTAAACTGCTTTTCAGTCTTGCTATTTCTGCCTATTTGCTGTGGTCGTTTGCTCTATATTAAAAAGTCTTAAGAAACTAATACTCCAGTATGACAGGAGATGTCAAAGGGTATCATAATCCTGAGTCTTGTTCATTTTAGTGTAGTATTTTTTCTTAATGATATCAAACCCTTTACTGTATTTGTGAAAATGCAAAAAAAAGGGGGTTTTACTGCTTATTTTCCATCCAGACCACGTTAGACCAGGTCCAGATCACAAACCACTATACTTAGACTAGTCAAATCTGGAGGCACATGGAAAAACAGAGGAGAAAAGGCTTGTCCAGGCCAAAAAAATAAAAGAAATAGTGGTTGGCTTTTGCTCATGTGCTCACAAGCCACAGCTTGTTAAGTGGCATTCATTATAAATAAATGTTGTTTTTGTTTTTATTTGTTATCTGTGTGTGTGTATGTTTTTTTTTTGTTTTTTTTTTTTTTACCTAAAGGGCACAAGTGATGGAAAATGTGTGGCCTGAATGAGGCACATGACATGGTGAAACAGGGAACAGGCCTTGAAAGGACAAAAGAAAGTGTCTGTTTTTGCTTGCAAGCCACAGCTTTAGTGGTATTAATTTTTTTTTTACTTGACGCAATGGCTGTCTTTTCTCTCAATTTTCTTCTCAGAGTACACCAGAATGCTTAATTTATGTTAAAATCGCAAAATAAGGGGTTTAGTTCGTCACCTTTTTCACCCATCTTGAGTTTGTAGATATGCATGTAGTGTGGAAGTATGGGTATTGGAATGCACAGCAAATTTAATATAGGTTGTGTGATATATGTGTGTTCAACCATGTTGTGGAGCTAGCTTCTCCGTCACTGCTACTAGCAAGGTGACATTTAGGGACCAACACATCTTCCAAGGGGGTGTCACCTGACCAGCAGAGGCAGCTGAAGAAGCTACTTTTTGTGAGCCTTTTAATTAGGCCACATGTACGGTAAAGCTCGTCTGCACATGACAACATTTTTCTGCAGTGGGGAATGGTACTTCAGAATAAAATTGCTGTGCCAGAAACTTGCACTTAAAAACATTGTGACCCACAGGCTTGCACTCCACATGCAGAAAGGAGCCACAGGGCACTATTAGACTGGGACCCACCAGTTAGGAGCAACCAGTTAGTCTGCAGGAGCCCTGTTGGATAAGGTTTGGATTGCAGTATGCTGAATGGAAAGGGGGACCTGTGTGGAGAGTTAGAGCTAATGCTCTTCCTGTTAGAGCTATATGGTGTAAGGTCATTCCATAGATCAGGAGATCTCCTTAATCCGCTCTTCGGTTCCCTCTGGTGCAAAACAATGAGCGTAGAGATTTACCAGTCCTGGCAACAGATAAACATCCAGGGAAGCAGAGAAAGAGCAGAGCAGACTGGAGAGCCGGGCTGTTGCCGCGGAGCAGTGTTGAAGATAATGTGGTATGACATGCCGTTTTGATCTGGACTGCTTTAACACAAGACGCTTTAAGCCATACACAGGGAAAATGCAAGTCTGTGCTAATTACCTGAGTGAGTCAGACAGAGAGGGAGAGAAATGCTAAGCGCAGCCAGCAAACTTCCACACCTTCTGACCTGCATTACCGCCCAGACGTCGGCTTTCTCCCTGGTCAATACGGTGCAGCACTGGCCTGCCCTCATTGTGTTGTTGCTCCAATCTGACATGTTTGGTGGCACTTCGGCTTTGATATGACAACACTCATTTAGTCCTCCTCGTCCACTCTCCTGTGTGCTTCATTGTGTTCTCTCAGCCCTCAGACCCCTCGCTTTCACTTGGATCTGTGCAGGAAAAGAAGGGAAGTCCCACCGGGGACGTTTCTGAGTCATCTAAATTGTCTGAAGAATTGCTGTACATGGCTAGCAAGCTAATTGGGCTCTTACCAAACCAAAGCCTCCATCCACAGTGTGTTTCACATTAACCGCTGACACGGTATGACAGTGAGGCCTTTAAAATGTCAAAGCTAGACGCGAGCACAATGCTTAGCCCACCTTCTCAGACACACAGCATGTGAATTGTGAAATTACCACTGATAAATATAATGAACAAGGCTCCCTACTTTGCAGAGCTACATCTGAACCTGCTCACTGTCTCTGCTGGGTGCGGAGGCCATAGCTCAAATTGCCTCAGTCAAGGCATCTATGCTCTTTGTGTGCAACAATAGAGAGTGACAAAATAGAAAGGACAGCTTTTATAAAATGTCAGACGGTTGGGGTCCTGCTGAAATTTCTCCCCTCTCTCTCTCTGTCTATCTTGATCGATAAAGTTACCTTTGACAATGCTGCATGTTGTCACCATGACATTTGGTCACCCTTCTTTTTTTTCCCTCACCTGGCTCGCTGCTGAATAGGAATATAACAATGAGATTTAATACAGGATCAATAGCTACACTCCAATGATACATTCACTCGCATAATGAATACTGATGGATGAAAACAAATACCTGCATGGGGAATTTGTATTCTGGACAGTGTGTCTGTAATAGCCGTGCCGATGATGTTTCATTACGGTTTTTCGGCTTGTGTGGTTTTTTTTCCTCTCTATCCATACAATCAAATAAAGGATATACGCATGATTTAATCAAGGCTATGGCAGTAACGTCAACCCAACCTCTTGTGTATTTATGAAGAGTGCTGTATGTGTGTGCGCTTGCATCTATGTGATCTCATGCCCATGAATATCATGCCATTGTTTGCATTTCATTCAACAGATATAGGCTTAGTGCAATATGTATAATAAATACTGAAAATGAATTGATCTTTACCACATGTCCGTGTGTGTATATTGAGTTATGTTCCCGGGGTGTACATTCATAGTGTTTGTACTGCATGCATGGATTTGTGACTGGAATATACATGTGTGGTTTATCTGTATTTTTGCATTGAGTCCATATACATGAATTGTTTACTGCACATGTTGAGTGCACTGTAATAGTATGTTTATACTATGCATATGAGTATGATGCATGCCGGTGTGTATATGGATACATTTGCCTGTGTGTATCCGTGTGTGTATCAGGTCTTGCTGAATGAATTAACTTCTATTAATTGGATGTGTGTGTGCATTACTAGGTGCACAACTTCCTGCATTTCTGTGAGTGGCAATCTGAAACACACCGGGTATCCTCCAGCCTGCTGTTGTTTGATAGTCAGCTCAGTGCATTGTGTTGTTTGGTGTTTGGGCTTTGGGCCCTTCGTCTGGGCCCCTGCGTGACTGACGCCTCGAACGCGCACTGTTTAAACATCTCTCCACGCGTTTCCCTTTTGATCAGCGTCTGCCATTCTTACTGATTTTCCAAATCACTGATGCTTGTCAAAGAATTAATTACCTGGATCGTTGCTCCGCTGACTCCGGCACCAGCTGCGGGGTTCACTAGAGAGACCTCGGCATTCTCCCAGCATTCCCGCCTAATCACCCACAATCCATTTCAAAGTCAACCTGATTGGCCCACTACCCGGAGAATAATGTGGAATTAGACTGCATCCTGACAGTAACAGTTTCATATTTGCATACAGTATACGGCAGATTAGCTTGCAGGAGCCCGCCAGTGGGAGGTGAATATCAGCATCAGCGCCAGTGCTAATGGCAGTTGCCTCCTACAGTTTATTAGATAAGTAATGGTGTAAAGCATTGTGCTAAGCGCACATCCTCACTGTGTTATTAGCTGATGTGTAGCACAATGTGTTCATTAACCGTGGGAGATGAACATTCCAACATGCACACCTTTTCAGAAGGTGTGAAACAGAGAACGATTTACCTGAAGTGATCACAGAACTTCAGTGCCTATTGCTGCATTTTTACACAGAGTGCCACTTAAATGCTCGTACTTGTAGATTGCAGACTTGTGGATACCATGTAATAAACACAACCTGTTCAGGATGGGTTTGCCTTCAGGGCGTATCTGGCCATGCAGCTCGCTGTGAGGATGCATAGGCGAAGAGGCTATAAATACACCCAGTCTGCTCGTTGGTTTGTCTGTCGGCCTGTCTGCCTGCCTGCCTGCTGGTGTGTCTGCGGGGTTGCAGCAGCATGACGTCAGCCTGGCTCAGAGCACTCGCTGACCTCTGTCACAGCAAGAGGAGTGCAGTGCGCTCCAGACAGCCATATAACAGTGTAGACGATGCAGGCAGGGCATAAACACAGAGACCTGAGTGCAGAGGGAGATGCGTTACAACATGTTGCAGTACAGCCAGGGATGGACTATCAGAGAGGAGTGCAGACAGGCTGGCTGGTGGAGAGCAGGGTTCTGAAAGATCCATGCTGACAGGTTATACAAAAATGGAAATCAGTAAGTGCAGAGGAATAAAATTCAGAGAGGGAGACATAAATTCAACTCTGAGTTTGTCTGTTTAATACAAACACACAGTCACATTGACGCCTCGTTTCTGCATAGCTCTGTGTGCGTATGCCAGTCAACCGGAACTCCATTCATTCCACCTCTGTGATCTCCAATGTGTTTGCGAAACTCCCTCTGTTTTTTTTTTTTATTATGATCTGGATTTTACCTTGAGTACATTGAACACACTGAACTTTTGTGTCAGATTTCGGACAGACCGTATGCACTGTGCCACAGGAAGTGAGCATAGAAACAAATTAGTGCTGTGTCTCAAATCACATACTTCCATTAGTGCACTTCCATGTAGTATACTATGTGCACTATGTACTTACTGGCGTAGTGTGCAAATTTTGACAGGGTAGTGTTGTCTCAAACCAAACACGGCCGTTGTGCACTTACCGGAAATGACGACCGGAAATGTGCAGCTGTTAGCTAGTTAGCAAAGTAGCATTAGCATACACGTTATCGTTCGCGGTACCAAATCATTACAGACTGCTAAATTAACCCAATAAACATACTGCTGGCTTATATCCGACAACAGTATAGTGGTGCTTAGTGCAAAAAACACATGGATACCTTACATTTTTACAATGCAGCGACGTTCACGGTCGCACAGTCCTCGGCCGCCATTTCCAGTTTGAAAAGTGGTACCTCCCCTTCCGCTACGTAGCCAAGATGGCGACCATTGAGGGTGAGAAGTGTCCATAGTTCCACACTCAGCTTCTTTACCGTTTTGAGTACATATGCGTTATCCAATGCCCCCAACCCGCACCGCAAACCCATAAACTGGAGATGAAGGTTTCCTGTAATGGCTATCACTGACAACTTACTTGCTGTTGGCTATATTATGTGTAATTTCCAGTAAATATCACACTTTTAAACAAGTGTTTTCTGTTGAAAAAAGTACAAATGTAGGAAGACAGCCATTACACACCCATCTTTTAGGTGGTTACACCTTAAGTATGATCTCAAGCACATAGCTAATAACTGACGTGGTTTGTTTACGCGAGCACACAGCTGACAGATTCAGTGGTTTACATGACATTACAGCAGTGCATATTTTAGGGATTCAGTGTGGGCAGAGGCACTGGCTTGCTGTTAGGACACGGTGTTAGGCCTGCATATTCTCAGAGGGAAATATTTTTACCAACATTATGACTGGAGAGATTTAAATATGTCTGACTTCGACAGATTTTCCTGCTCAAAAGCTGAATAATGGATCGTCTGAGTGCAGCATCGCTGATGAAAAAGCTGCTTGTTGTGTGAGAAGGACAGAAAGTGAGACAGAGAGAGGGGAAGAGAAGGTCTAAGTTGGATTATTGCATGTCTCTGAAAGTTACTAATAACTTGGGCGGCTGTGGCTAAGAGGTAGAGTGGGTCATCCACTAATCGGAAGATCAGCTGATTGAACCCCGGCTGCTCCAGTCCGCATGTCGAAGTATCCTTGGGCAAGATGTTGAACCTCAAATTGCCCCTGATGGCTGTCCCATCGGTGTGTGAGACCGTGTGAATGGTTACTGAGTAGCAGGTGGCACCATGTATGGTAGCCTCGGCCGACCGACAGTGTGTGAATGTGTGTGTGAAGGCGCTATAAAGTGCAGTCCATTTATTCAGAACACTGCTTTGTCACTTTATGACAAACCTGTGATATTTTCTAACAGGCTTACCTGAACTGCCTGACCACAACTTGCTCTTTGACTGGTCCATCCTTGTTTTTTCTCTCCGTTAAATAAGTGTGTCCTTAAGTATGGAGGCTGCTACCTAGAATGCAATGCGCCATGACATTGTTGCCTATTTTATATATGGAAATACAGACACAAAACAAAACTGTGTTGAAATGAGGCATCAAACACTTACACACTACTTAATGCAGATTTCTCAAATGAAGTAAAGAGAGGACGATGACAACAGAAAGCAGGTTTTAATTTAGTTGCTTTGATGACTCTAACTAGGACTCGCTGTTACAATTAGACCAGCAAGCTCTGGAGACAGCCAATGAACTAACCAGCAATATCCAGCATATCTGTGTGTCAGTGTCAGTATGTGTGTGTGCGCTCACATGTGTATCTGTCTGTGTGCGATCATTGTAGTCATTACCTAGTTTCCATTCCTAGCCTGCAGCAAAGTAAGAAATGGCAGTCTTTCATTCTGACAAGTTGTCATTCAGGTAGTTTTCTCCCCCCACCAGTTTCCTTCAAAGGCTGTCCGACTTTGCTTTCATAATACCTCAGAGGTTTCTGTCAGTTTTGTGGCTGACAGCAGATAGAGTTTGCATGTCAACAGGAAGTTAGGTTGTTAGGTTTGTGTTAATGAATAAACATTATTTAGCTCTAAAGGGCTCTCAGAACAGCACAAAGTACATGTGTTCGCTCTTACAAAAGGCACCCCGCTCTTATTTTCTGTGATTTCATTATTTAACACAAGATGAGGAAGTGATTCTAACTCGGGGCGGTTTATGACCTTAAACTGGTTCTGAAGAGGTTTTTGACACAATTTTCAGCAAATAAGTTCTGTCAGGCTTTCCAGCCATCTTCTTTTAACCTTTCGTAATTTTAGCTCGCGCATTTTATTCAGTGTCTCATTCTATTATTCAATCTCTCATTCCATAGCAGGCTCGCAAGTACAGCAGGTCTCCTCAGGCTTATTTTCCACTCCAATCCTATTTCACAGAGACACTGTATTAAAAGCAAGTGCATTTTCTGGCTCATAAATACCCTCCTTTTATTTACAGTATCCCAAATGAAGAATGTGTTTTGCCATATTTACCTGTGGTTGCCTCAGCACTCTGAATTCATTATCTGTAAATTTGGGAAACAGAGAGCATTTTCTCCTCCAAATAAACTCGCAGATGGAAGACATCCATAGAGCCGTAGGGCCAAATGACAGGCCCAGAGTACGACATTTATTTGGATGCTGCAGGAGTTTGACCTCCAGTTTGGAAGGCCATTTTAATCTGCTGTCCTAATATTTGGTTATAGAGATCACGGCTGTGTCAGATGTTGCACTTAGGATGTCCTTGAACTGTTGTGTATTGTAGCATTTTTGCTTCGGGTTAGCTGTCAAGATAAATGCATTTATGGTTTAATTTTGTGCCATTTTGTGCAAAATTATCTTATATAGCTAAAGTTTAAATATCTAATTTCTGTGCTCTTTTTTCATCGTTATTTTATATAGTACAGTTGTTTATGTAGGAGTCATTTTTGATGTGGTGTACACTGTACAATCAAGAAGGAAAGTGCCTTGCAGGAGGCAAATTTATTCTTTTTATATGTTGTTTGTCTTGCAATGCCATCCTCCATCTATGGAGTGGTTTTATTAGACAAAATGCTGTGCCATCCATGACTCTATGGTTCAGTTTGGATATCTAATTTTTAAACTTATCATTAATTTTGCCAACAATACCCTTTGTTTTAGCATTTCAAAGCATTGTCTATCATGGCATGAAAGCAATCAGGTGAAAACACATTGCTCGTGCCCTGGGCATTGCTGTTCACAAACCCCATCTCAAGTCAGAGATATGGTATAACACCTTTTGGATCCATGAAAAAGCACCTTGCACTGAAGTGAGAAATTGGCTATGAGTCATTATGCACAAACACCAAATGCCTTGGCATTTTCTGTCCCTGCCAAACAATCATCTTCCTCTCCTCTGTCTATTTGCAATTAATGATTGAATTTCAGTCCCCCAAAAATCCCATTTCTGCTTTGTGTATGTATCCCCAATACACACAGCTGCTACCAGTACACACGGCAGCATGCACAGCAAAGCTTATCTCCAGCCTTTAGATGGGGGCCTATGGAAACAGTCTTGATTATTTCCCTCTTTCTCCAAAGCACCGCTGTGTGCTTTGGGATTAGAGGCTTTCTGTGGCGGCTGCACATGCACACTCACTGGCTGCAGGCGAGAGAGAGGGAGAGTGAGTTCTTCTGCTCAATAAACCCCCCTCCCTCCCTCCTTCCCTCCTTCCCTCCTTCCCTCCCTCTCTCCTCGCTCAGTACTCAGCCCACCCACCCCTTCCCCCCTCCTCCCTAGCTCCCTCCCCATGCCCGACACACTAGCCAGTCCTAGGAGTATTACATCACCCTGATGTAATGTCTAACCAATCACAACGCAGCAGCGCTAAACCTTCCAGGATTATGGAAGTCCGTAGCTCAGACTGGGTAATGAGAGAGGGAGAGTGTCAGAGAGACAAGCAGCATCACTCATACATATTTTCAAGAATAGCCTCTGGATCAAATTTGCCCCTGTTCCCTCGTTTTCCTGAAGAACAGAAATAAAAATACACACTGTCAAGGTGCCTTCTAGACTTTGAATTGAGACTTAAGAGTTGGAGGAACTCAATATATGCACCACCAGTGTTCTTGAAAACCAGATAATGATTTTCCACTGTGTCACATTGGGCATGTTAGTGAAAAGCTGTTTTAATTTAATACAGGATAAAGTATTCAGACTGACGCACTGTAACTGAATGACTGGACGAATGTACAGTAACTCATAGGTGGTGTTGATGATGATGAACAGGATGTTAATAGTGGTGACAGCAGTGCTGACAGTTGGGGCATTTGTGTGTAAGCAGCAGAATGGATTCTCAGGGTTGCTTGTGAGGTTTTAGATTAATTTATGAGGCATGGTTTTGTTGTATTTGTTGCTGGGTCAGTCCTGTTTTTTGTATTTTAGTAGTTTTCCTTTGTCATCTGTAACTGTTGTGACTTTGACGCAGGAGATCTCAGTTAATTTCCCATTTCCTACCAACAGTCAGTGCTGGTGTTGTTCAGTGTTGAGGGTAACACGTTATAAAAGTAATGCATTACAGTAATATATTACTTTTTAGCAGTTACAAAGTAATATGACGCGGCATCAACAGGATTTTGGGTAATATTATTACATTTACAATGTTGCGTAACGTGTTACTACCTGAAATAATTGTTTATTGTTTTCATTTTTCATTCATTCACAGTGATCCACACCGCTTCCATCAGTGCACCACCAGATAAAAAAACATCCCCTGAAGGTTGTTGTGTGTTGTCGTGTCATGCCTTATAGAAGTGTGTCACTACTCGTGTGCTTCGGTGTATTACTTTACGCTTGTCATAGTGACTTGATAGCACTCCATTCTGTTTGTCGTGCTAACCTCATTATTTGTTTATCCATATCTCATAATTATCAGACTTTGATCCTCTGCCTGATCCTCCCTGTGTCCAAGGCTATTCATTTATTTTAAACGGTCTAGGTTATTTAATTGTTGTATAGCATCATGCTTTTATTAATATAAGCAGGGGACTTTAGTACAAAGTGGTGACCACTATATGTGAATGCAGTATATGTTGGGCATGTTTTCTATTCATATCCCCTGTGACTGTAAATCAACACTGGCACACAGTCCTGTTCTTACGCATAACTGTCTCTCTGGTGCTGCTGTAGCTGACCAGCACACAGGTAACTGGCAGGTGGGTCCTCCAGCTCCGCTGTATTAATTTGCGCTCATCATAGTGACTTAATTGCATGCCATTCCGTTTGTTGCGCTAACCTCATTATTTGTTAGTTGTGTTTCATATCATAGGTCCACAAATATTTATCCATGTCTCATAATTATCAGACTTTGATCCTCCCTGTGTCCAAGTGTGTTCTCTGTCATCACGCTATTATTAATATAAGCAGGGGATTTTAATACAAAGTGGTTACCACTGTGTGTCAATGCATAGATGGGTCAGATCTGCGCAGCACTGGATTTGAAATGAACTGTAATTAACTGCAGCTTCTGTGCTTTGATTACCTGCTGTGAAACAACATGACCATCCTCCATTTAAAATGCCTGTTAGTTCTTCTGAGGTCATTTTGGTGAAAGTAGGGCAAAGTAGTGTAATAAGTAACATAAGTAACAGTATATTGAATGGGGGGGACGACATGCAGCGGAGGGTCGCAGGCCAGAATCGAACCTGTGGCTGCTGCGGCAAAGACATAGCCTTTGTACATGGGGTGCCTGCTCTACCGACTGAGCCACTGGGCCCCAACAGTGTTTTTTTGCTGTTTTTTTTGTTTAAATCTAGTTTTAGGAGCGTGTGGTGCACCATTTATGACTGCCTGTATCCCAGGCCCGTGTTCTTTGTATTTACACTGTCGTTACTTTTGGGTGGAAGAGTCCAATGGCTAAAGGTAGATTACAACACTGAAGGATGTTGAATCACTGCCATGAATCTTTACGTGTAAATTATTAAGTAAAAATCAATAGTGTTTTTGAGAATCAATACTGTACTACAAAACATATTCTTGCAGTACTCAAGTGTACTGATAGTTTTCACAACCTTAACATGCTCTAGTCATATTCTTTAAAGGTACAGTGTGTAGGATTTAGTAGCATCTAACGATGAGGTCGCAGAACTGAAACTTCTCCCATGTGCCAAGTGTGTAGAAGAACACACTTGGCTGTGGCCGATGCAAACACATGAATGTCCGTACCTACAGTCAGTGTTTGATTGTTTACGTTCTTGGCTACTGTAGAACAACACACCGGAGTCTATGGAGAGGTACTGGCACTGTGTGTAGATAAAAACAGCTCATTCTTGGGTAAGGAAAACACAACTACTCTTATCTCAGGTGATTATAAACTAATGAAAACATAGTTATGTATATTATCTACCATCTGCCAGTATACGCCCCTAAATCCTACACACTGGACTCATAACTTTGCTGCGATGTTGAGATATATTGTTTACATGTTCATATTTACTATATATCCCTTTTTAATTTTTGTTTTTGTCTGAGCCAATTCATTAAAACGTTTTCACTGATTTTCTCTTCATTAGTTTTTTAAGAATATCTCACGTCACTTGCACAACATACCCCTTCAGTGAGGAGTAATATGAGTAAAATGAGCCAATTATCTTGTCCCAATAATGTGTGTGTGTCTACTTCTGGATGTCAGGGTTAGAAGGCGGTCTTTAGTGTCCTCTGAGCCATGTCTGCCTATTAACTCACTTCTTTGTTGTCCTCGGTCTCTATGGAAGATGAAGAGTGTCTATCATGGTGATTGGCACTGCATAGTATCACCTTTTTTTTTTCCTAACACATACACACACTAGACACCTACACGCCCTCCCCCTCCAACCATCACCTCCGTTTCACCACTCAGACACACATACACACACTCATCCCTACATACACCCCGCAGGCACAGACAGCATCAGACAGTGTAGCAGCAACAGCATCAGCTTGCAGCTTGCCATTTGCTGCGGTGTGCATGGTGTATGACTGCCACACCAGCACACCGCGTGTGCCATACTGCTGCTCCGGGCGCCGGAGGGGGAAACTCTCCCGTCTGTGTGGTGAATATATGTAGCTGCAATTGGAACACTACAGGGAAATTACTGCATTGTGTAGGACAGCATGGGAATGCTCAGTTCTGCCAGGAAAGTCTCGCTCTGGGAGTGATGAAGCACCGATGGGATAGCAGTAGGCAGCATGCTGCAGAGAAATGCTCACTTCCAGAATCAATGTTCCATACCACCCATACTTATGTGCACTTAGGTTGTTTCACAGTGCAGTGGCAAAATTGCAGCTGTTTCAGTGTTTTCCAGCATTTCTCGTACACTATATGTAAGTGGAAGGTTCATACCAAAGTCGTCAAGGTAAAACAGTTTTGATCGGTATCAAGGGGCCTTACACTTTCCAATTTCTGAACCCATTCCAAAGTCAAAAGCATACATAGCAGTTTTGCAGGGGCTGACATCAGGTTTCATATTTAGCCTTGTGTGTGTGCCTGTGTGTGTAAGCACAACTGAGGTAATTCTAACACCCTCATACTTAAAGCCCTGTGTGCGTTTGTGTGTGTGTGAGAGAGAGAGAGCTGGTAGCGTCAGTGGTGTCAGGTTCGCTTTTGCTCCAGGTCTCAGTGGGGGCGGACATTGAGAAAACTGCGGCTAGTTTACCTGACACACTCCTAATTCCTCCCCACCTCCTGGGAGCATCCACACCCCGACTTTTTTTTGTTTTGCTTTCTCGTTTGAACCCCTGCCAAATGGGACGAAGCCAGAGGAAACTGCCACATTCTTGCCTGAACGCCTGCTTCTCTGCTACTGCTACTACAGCCGGAGTCAGTACCTCACGCTCTCTCATTCACTCTCTTGTTCTCGCTTTCATTCTCATTCTCTCTGTCTTTTCACTTTCAGATCAAACAACCCCCCCCCCTCCACCCACCACCACTCCTACTCCCTCCCCCTTGTCTCATCCCCGCCTCCTGTGAGCACACTATCACATTCGGCGTGCAATATATGCAACTTTGGATTGCAAAACAGGTAGAAAAATGAGACATTGCGCAGGCGTCTCATTAGAAATATATATTCAAGTCATTCCGAGCACAGCTTTCAAATTTCACATACAGAGACGGGGAGGAGAGAGAAAGAGAGGGAGACAGACAGAAAGAGAGAGGAAAGATTAATGTAAATCTCAAAATAAGGAAGGCATTAATATTTCATTAGTGCCTCTTTTTTCTCTCTGAGTGACAGAGGAGAGGAGATAGTGGCTGATTTAATGATTTTAGAGTCTCTTCTTTTCATTCTTTCTCTCTCCCTCTCCCTCCAATGTCGCTGCCTCCCCCAGTTTCCCAGTCAGCAGATGGGCTTAGCCTCATTTTTTTTATGAATTCCTCACAGACCCAGCTGCACATAATTACAGTCAATTCTGCCTTATCTCTCAAATTAAAAAGATTAGATTATTTGTGAAAGAAATGTATGCAGCTCCTCTCAACTGATAGTGGGCACTAGACTACATAGCCAGGTTATATGCATTATGCCCCCCCTCAAACCCTTCACACACACATACACGCATACTTTAACCCACAGCGTGCAGATATCGACTTCATTTCAATACAGATACTATGTCAATGTACATTATTATCTTCAATAAACTCTGTTTTGAAAGAATATCACACTCATGTTTTCACCCACTATGGTTATGAATAAGTACAGTCTGTATCATAGAATATAGAGTCAGCTATAAATCAGCTGTACTGTAGATGCCCAATTTTGAACCTTTGTGAGACTGATTCCATATCAGTATTGTAGATTGCCTCTTGCGTTGCTCAGATAAGATACAGCAAGGTGCTCTGATGCGCTATTCAGCATAGCTGCAGTGTTTTTATACACCACAGAGCACATTTTTCCAACTTGTGTTAACATTTTTGTGCAAAAATAAAGAACGCACAAGATGTAAACATACAATATTAATATATATCTGACAGCTTAATTCAAATTTTAAAATTGGATTAAAGTTCATGTTAAGGTATAAATGAGCTGTTAATAAAACGTTGAATCAAATAGGCCTGGATGTGGAACAATACATCAATTTGTCTCTCTATCGATCCCCAACAGTAATGTTGTTTGATTAGTCTGCTCTGGCTTCCAGCAGAAACAGTCATTGCTGAGTGGGAATGCAATATAATCCAGATTTCCCTCGAGCCACCCAAGGGATTAGTTTACTCACTATCACCCCCAGCATTACCAATTGATTGGCTGATTGAGAGCACATTCATTCCAGGTCATGTGTTGTATTCAGCCCACAAGCAGTGGAAATGTTTCTCAAATCTGCATAGATTCAGCTGACACTGCTGCTATTGATTGTTTCTTTCAAATACATATGTGATTCATGGTTGATGTTACTGAGTTGCAAGTCTCGTTCTGTGTTGTATCTTTGAAAGAAAATCCTGTTGAAACGGTATCTGTGATATGCTTTACAGTCATTTGTAAGTTAAAGTGAGGTGTGTGACGTGATCATGTTGAGATATGTGATATGTGACACACAGTCACACCTCTTATTACTGGACGTGACGCCAATGAGCAAATATCAGATTGTTTAAGTTTTCCCAGTGAAGATGTTCGAACCTGCTCCATGTGTCAGCAAACAGGCTGAGTGGCGTGTCACTTGTTTGAGAAACCACCTGCCTTGGCTGTAGTTCTACAAAGTTTTCCACACTTGCTCCACCTTTAGTCTATTTTCATTGATCAAAATCACAGACTGTGTATGAAGATATATAGTTATATGCAAAATATAAAGTCTTTTAGGGGTGGGGGAAAAAAATCGATACAGCATAGTATCGTGATATTTTTGTGTGGCAATATCGTATCACCACACAGTGCCAAGTATTGATAGTTTTAATTATATAAATTAATAATATTACAAATACAAATGTAACATTTTGTAATCTATCCAATCCAATCCACTTTATTTATATAGCACATTTTACAAATCACAAGGATTACCAAAGTGCTGTACAGAACAAAATAAGTGCACACAAATACTAGAATAATACACTCAGTTGCTTTTCCAGTCCACTAGATACATTTTGCTGCTGCAAAAAAATGGCTAAAGTGAGATGAACAGACTGAAAACTTTATCTTATTAGATGAACAGATGTTGGCAAAGTTTTCCTGTGGGGACATAATTATCACTTGAGAAAACATAATAAATCACAATATATTGCAGTATATTTTATCCCAATAGTCAGCATATTGCAACATATTTAAAACTGCAATAATACTGTATCGTGTCTTAAGTATTGTGATAATATGATATCATGGATCCTCTGGTGATTCCCACCCCTCCAGTCTTTTATATACAGTTTAAGGCCAAAATCAATACTGATGCCCTTAACGCTTCTGTTTCCATTATTCATTTATTTATATACTTTATTAATCCTGCAAGGGGAAATTCAATCTTTTCACTCTGTTGTCATTTACATATACACACACAGGCCCGAAATACACACACATGCACAAACAGGACGTACACATGCACCAAATGGACTTCAACCTGCGATCTTCCGGTTCCCAAAGGTCCAGTGTGTAGAACATAGGGGCATCTTTTGGCAGAAATGGTGTATGATATTAATAGATATGTTTTTATTAGTTTATAATCACCTGAAAATAATTAACGTTGTGTTTTCGTCACCTTGGAATGAGCCATTTATATCTGCATACTCCTCTTCCATGGAGTCCGCCATGTTGTTCTACAGAGTCCCAGAAAGGACAAACCAAACACTGGCTCTAGATAGGGCCATTTGTGTTTTCACACCTTTGCGTCGGCCACCATAGTTCTCCTACATGCTTGGCACATGGGAGAAGTTTCAGTTCTGCAACGTCACCGCTAGATGCCATTAAATCCTTCACAGTAGACCTTTAGTTAAGTTATTAAGTTAGTTATGAATAAATAACTTAGACACTTACTCATTTACAGAGGGAGAAATCACAACAAGGTATAAATCTCATTCATTCCCTACTTGTGCTACAACATCATCTGTAGTATATCTGGATTTTTCATACTCCGTGCACTAATAGTAATAACTGATAATTTAGGGATACATACAGCATTGTTTTCTCTACCAGCAGTAGTCTCATTTTTTCACCAGCTAATGCAGGAAGCTTTGGCAAAACACCAACAGAATATAGGGTAGTAGGGCAAAAAAGTTGGTCCTGACTCTAATTTTGCTGCAGCCTAATGTAGTGTCATCTGTTAGTGCACTGGATTGGCCAACCTGCTATCCACGCAAATGCACAATCCAGGTTGAATACCTTTTGTACTTTGTTACAATATCAGAATGTCAGTATACCTCGCAAACATCAAGATAAAGGAGAAATACTTAAAAGGTCAAATTTCCGGCATTTACAAGACTGGCAGTTGGCAGTCACTCTTCTCCAAAGGAGCTTAACAATGCTGCTCAGTAATCATGACTGAGACGCCACCATCACATCAAGTGGAGAGAGACACTTGGCAGCAATCAGATCTTCCCAGTGATTAGCTGACCATCAGTGCAAGAGGTGCTACAGCGAGTAGACTTGTATAATGAACTAACGAGCCACAACTCATTCTCTAAATTAAATAGGACATGAGAGGAAGTCAGATTTTGACTAATGCTTGTAATGTGATGGAAAATAAAATGCCTCATTGTAAGAAATGCAGGGCGATACTAGTTCCCTGTAACCTCTGCACTGAGAGTTATCAGAGGCTGAGAATACTAATAGTCTAGCTGGTGTTTATTGACTTCATAGAACTTGCCATAAGAAACAAGATAATACTTTCCACACATATTCTGTGACCAGAGATGCTTTGACTGACAGCTTATGGTTCAGGATGCTTCAGGCATCGCTTCTGTCACCCTCAATCACAGCGCGTGATTGGACAAAGACACTCATTAAGTAAAGCGGAGCAAAAACACATGTTTGTCCTTCAAATTCACATCCCTAATCGATCAGCATCATTACGCACCGATTAAATCGCTGTCTAAGTGCTCTTGGAGATATTTGATTGAACTCTTTAATGGTCGTGCTAGTGGATTTTTGATTAAGCCCGTGTTACTTTTGAGGTGTTTTACATTTCAGATATACTTTGTGTTGGCCCTGGTTTATGACAGTATTTTGCCATTCTGGAGACATTGTTTTGTTATTGATCATTAGTCAGTTTCACGAGGGAAAGCACCGTCAATAGAGGTGACTTTGGCACTTAAACTGTCACTAGGGAAGTATAATGAAATAAGCTCTTTAATGTTGGAGGCATCGCTGAGGTCTATGTGATAGGAAGCACTCGGTTGCGTAGGATATACAGCCCGCTGAAGAGTGGCATATTTCAAAATGACACTGTTCATTTCATTCTAACAGTCATTATACAGTGACTATAAAGTGAACTTTTTCTGCTGCACGTAATAATAATCATCATTATTGGGTAATTAGAAATCAGTTGCCGTAATGTTGCACATAAAACCTGAGCTGTTGTGCGTGGTGCAATGAGTTCAAGTATTTCGGATGGAAAAGTTGTACCCATAATGGTTTCATCTGAGCTGGAGAGGGCCGAACACAGATGGAGGACTGTACATGCATAAAGGTTAGTTGAGGCTTCACTGTGCAAGCATTTGTTTCTTAGTGGTTGATGTCTGTGAAGACAGTCATGCTGTGCTGTGTTTAGTCTAAGCAGACATTCATGTGGAGTTGGGGAGGTTTTCCAGTGAGTACACTTTACATTATCATGTGTTACTGTGTGTGTGTGTGTGTGTGTGTGTGTGTGTCTGAAAGTACAAGTTTTAACTCCAATGACTAGACTCTCTTGCTGAGTAAAGTAAAGTCCTAAACTCCTCACCAGGCCCCTGTGCTCCACGGAGGTCTACAGAACAGCGTTTTCATCGACCCGCATTCCCTCCTCCTAACCTTCATGCAGTCACACACACACACACACCCACACACACAAAAACACACACATGCTCTGTACTGTCTGTCTTGCCATCAGCTAAACAGATGTGCTCGGTCACAAGATTTCACAGTTAGCTCCCTCAAAGGGAAATGTATCATTGATTATAAAAAATCAAAGAAATAAACGCATCCCAGTAGGGAGGAAATTGGCCAAATAGAGCATTTATGAGAATCATTTTCTTTAGTCGAGCAGGATGTTTGAGTTATCTGGGAGCCAATAGGTTGTTGTGACGATGAGACTGTCAGCCGAAAGCTATTAAAACATAGGAAAAGATACTTCCCCTGTGAACAGAACAGACACTACATGCCTTGCTTGTCAGTGATAAAGGAGAGAATGGACGTTGTAAAGAAAAACAAAGACATTACTGCTTCAAATCTCCAACTTTATTAATGGAGGCTGAGATAGAAATCCTGAATTAAAAATATTTTCACAGCTTTAAAACAGTACGCACTGCTGCCAGTGTTGGGGTTGTGACTCCAAAAAGCAGTGTATTATTTTACTTATTTAGTCCCTGTAGAAAGTAATTTGTCACACTGCTAATTACATTACTTTTGCATTACTCCGCAACATCACCTGAGATGCACTGTCACGTATTTCACAATATATGTTAGACAAGATTCCTACATATCAGCACAAATCCCTCTTCTAATTAGGATGAACGCCATTAGATGATAGACTTAAACAGAAAAAAAAAACATTTAAATGGCATCTGAACTGTATTTACTGGCCAAACAAACTCACTCAAGTCCCTTGTTCACCAATCCATGACTTTATAGTAGTGTACTCCAACTTATTTGACGTCACTAAAGCAGTGGTTATATTTCATAAGGAGGTAGGGTTAGGTTTAGGCACAAAGAACGCTTGATTATGGTTTAGGAAAAGTTCATGTTTCAGCTTAAAATACCCAGTTTAGGTGGCACAGTCCTAGCTGAAAGTGACAGTACAGTGATGTCTCTGTAAAAACAGTGACTGGTCACAAAAAAAACACAGGTTGCTAAAAAAAAAAACCCAATCATGTTTTGGTGCTAAAAAGCTGTTGGAAAAGGAGCCACAGGTCACTAAAAACACCACATTTGGGGGCTAAAAGTTTTGTAGCCTTATCCCCACTGGAAAAATAGAGACAGGTCACTAAAAAAACACCCATATTTGGGCGCTAAAAAGCTGCTGAAGAGAGAGCAAAGGGTTGCTAAAAAAAACACCTACGTTTTGGCATTAAAAAGCAGCTTGAAAAGGAACCATGGGTCACTTAACACACCTACGTTTTGGTGCTAAAAAGCAGCTGAAAAAAGAACCGTGGGTCACTAAAAAGCACCCATGTTTGGGGGCTAAAAAGCTGCTGGAAACGCAGTGTCTGGTCCTAAAAAAAAAAACACTCATGTTTGGGGCCTAAAAGCTGTTGGAAAAGGAGCCACAGGTCACTAGAAACACCACATTTGGGGGCTAAAAGTTTCGTAGCCTTATCCCCACTGGAAAAACAGCGACGGTTACTAAAAAAACACCCATGTTTGGGGGCTAAAAAGCTACTGAAAAACAGCCACTGGTCGCTAAAAATACCAGTGTCTGGGGGCTAAAAAGCCACTGGAAGCATAGCCACTTGTCCTAAGAAATGCTCATGTTTGGGGCCTAAAAGCCATTGGAAAACAGATTGCTAAAAAACACCCATGTTTGGGGGTGAAGAAGCAGCTGGAAACACAGCGACTGGTCCTAAAAAAACACCGACGTTTGGGGGCTTAAAGCCATAGGAAAAAAAAGCCACAGGTCACCAGAAAATACCACATTTGGGGGCTAAAAAGCTACTGTAAAAAATGCCACATGATGCTTAAAAGACACCCAAGTTTTGGTGCTAAAAAACAGCTGGAAAAAGAGCCATGGGTCGCTAAAAAGACCCATGTTTAGGGGCTAAGAATCCACTGAGAAACACAACGATAAGTCCTAAAAAACACCCAAGTGTGGGGGCTAAAAGTCACTGGAAAAAGAGCCATGGGTTGCTAAAAAACACCCACGTTAAGGGGCTAAAAAGCCGCTGGAAACACAGTGACGGGTCCCAAAAAAACACCCATGTGTGTGGGCTAAAAGCAATTGGAAAAGGATCCACAGGTAACTAAAAAACACCATATTCCAAAATTTTCTGGACAAAGAGCTGTGGGTTTCTCTAAAAAAAAACATATTTGAGGGCTACTGCCACTGTAAAAAAAAATAAAAACATGTTTGGTGTTTGTAAATCATCTGGAAACAAAGCAATGACTCACTAAGAATAACCAGTTTGTTCTGTCGGTCTCAAACAGTGGTCCACAACTTGGCAGGTGTCTCGCCTAGCTGTTGTGCCATCCACCATCCCCTCCGCCTCCCAATGACAAAGTCAGCTCATATATTACGTCACTTCAGAAATGTTAATATGATATGTGTGAAACATGCAAATGTAACATATTTGTGGTTTGCATAAAAAAACAGTTTCTTCTGGTGTCTGGGCTGGCGTCACTTTTGTCGGCATGTTTTATTATTTTTGTCTATCCACCGATCATACAGATCGTTGAAGAACTAATGTAACGCATGTAATGACATAATTGCTTGGTGAGTAACTGTATTGTTATTACTGACTTTAGGACCAGTAGTGTGTTAAATTACTGCGCTATAGACAAATGTAATGTGATTACAACACTGACTGCTGCTAAAAATTAGTCAGTGAACATCACTCTGTTTGAGAGTAGGATTAATTAACATCACAGCATATCTGTAACCTATTGTTAATGTGTTTAACGTGAAATTCCCAAGAGTCCTCTTCCTCCACACTGCATATTCTTGAGCACAGGACAGAGGCTTTTCCACAGTATAAGTCACATTTGTCGCCTTTTACAAAGGGTTGCTCTAATGTTCTGACAGCAGCGCTCATCACCCCCCCCTGAATTATGGGAAGTGAAGTAAATAGAAAAGTCTTTTAATCGTATGTTTATTTCCGTTAATGAAATGTCTCCTCCATTATCTGCTTCCCTTATGATCCATATGTTAATGTCTAATATGGAACTATTTATCTGTTCAATTTGCCCTCTCTCTCTTTCTCCCCATCTCTCTTATCTAAAATTGGGCTGTAAATTTGGCACTGTGAATGATTCTGCTTATCGCCCTACCCGTAGACCTCATATTAAAATTTTGTAGCATGATTAGCCTATTTATCTATATAATTGGATTGGAGTGTGTGCTTAAGTGTGTATGTGTGAAAGCTGCTGATTTAAAGGACCAAGAGAAATAAATACCAGGAAATATGGCCAATACAATCGTGTCTTAGATTAATTCCATTTGCATACAATCAATAGTTCCACCCTTGAAATTTTTTTTTTTGGAGTCTAATCAAGTTATGCTTTCCTACGAGATTATTGAAAAGAAAACAACCTCGGGCATGGTGTAAAATGAGACAACATAGAATTTACTATGCTAGGGATTAGTGTCATGAGACCAGGGAGATTTGCACAGGCAAAATGTGAACACTGCAACACAATGCATTACAATAGTTTCCGGCATGGTGTAATTCATGCAAACATCCCTAGGCTATTTATACCACTCCACTAGAATCTAATTGTGTCCAATATATAATCCAACTAAGAGTTACAGTGGCAGGGGTTCAAGTCCTGTCTAACATGAATATTTAAGACGTGCGGTGTTGAGGACAAGTGTGACAATTTGTGTGTGCCACTGACTGCCACTGAGGATGCAGAATGGAAACAGTAGAGCCAAGTATTATTATGTGGAGTTAATTTGTGTTTTGCAATAGGGAGAAAATATGTCGAACTGTTTAGAAAAAATACATTTCTACTAAATAAATTACATAGTTAGCTTGTGTGTGGGTTATTTGTGTGGTTGGAGACCTCTGCACCCCATTAGGGTGTGGTCTGAGAGGCATGCCTAACATGAAATTATGTACTTAGCTTTTGAGTAGCACAAACACACACATGCATGTTCACGCACACTCACACAGACGCACTCTCCCATACTGTTTTGGAGCACAAAGTAAAGGAATTTCATTACCCCTCCAAAATTGATTGGGTAATGTTTTTCTGAAATCAATAGCGCCTCACTCAGTTTACTAATTGGATTACTTGTTTTTGCTCGAGGATGTCCAAATACCAAGGTAATGTGAATTGCTTATGAAATTATTACCTTGAAAGTAGAGGCTGATGTCAGTGAGTAATGCACCCATATTTATTCATCTCCCGCAAACACAGGACGCTTTGGCAAAACACTCCCAATAATAATATAGATCGAGCTAGTGCTGGTTGTGACTGCCAGTAACTGCGATATTAATAGCCTTAATACTAATCATTAATGAAGCTGTCCTTATTGAGGCTGCTATGAGGACACGCTTGCCGAGTGTTTATTAATCAGGGAATAATAAGTAATCCGTGAACATTAATGGAAATGGATGAGACTAATGGATGACGCCTGCTCTCTCCCACACTTAAGCCTCAGACTTCATTACTGACAGGCAGATTAGTGGGAAGGAGAAAGAGCATAACAGGCTCCACCTGTGAACGTGCGTGCCCACGCAGACGCACGCTCTTTCGCTCCCTCTTGTGACAACATGATGGAACACTGTCAAGCTCATTTGCTCTTCAATAGACTATATGTAATTAACAGTATCCTCTCAGAGAAGCTGCTGAGAATAAAATGAATAGACATCAAATTATCTGGCAAGGTTGGCTTCTTCAATGCTTCTTCAGTGCTTCTAGTCTTATGACATTTTTTTTTTTCACCAGTGCCCTCACTGCCTCAGAAGCTACTCTGGATGGTTTTTTTTTTTGTATGCGTGTGTCTGCTCGTTGTGTGGCTGGTGCATAGATTTTTTTCCTCATCCTCTTTCACTAACCATGACGGCTGTACTCACTCACTTTGCGCTAGCTGTTGCAGCACAAAGTTAATTTCGCCCAGACCCTGAAATGTCCTTTAACCATACTCCATGAGCACACACCCAAGTCTCATCGTACATCATCTGGATCTATTGTAGATGGGGGAATTCTATAATATATCCCGTACTGTTCAGATTGCATATCGCTATCACATCAACCAAAGGGTTAAGCACTTAGGAGAGACATGACAATACAAAGTTCCCCCTGCTGCACCATAACATGCTCTGTGAAAGTGATAAGAGTGTCTGATCATGCATCCCAGCATTCCATATCAGTCTCTCTATAATGGATCCCCCCAATGACTCCTTGTGGCTGCATTATTTAGATGGAATAAAACGCCGGAAGGAAGGGAGGAAGGAAGCTGGGATTCAGTGTTTCATCAACCGGGGAGTGCGATCGTCTAAATGTTGACTGGAGCCTGTAACAATGACTGTAGCTGCATTTGTACACTGCCTAGGGGGTTATTAGGGTGAAAGACATCCAGGTTATTTATTTTTGTTGCTGTTGGTATGTGTGGTGTGAGTGTCAGCAAAAGGAAGGGAGAATAGAGCGGGAGCGGTGACAAATAAGGCAAAATTGTCTGGTTCGGTTTGTTAGAGGTGTGTGCTGGACTGTCCCTGGGCCCATTAGCTAAACTAACCGGCTGCTGGCGGTTTTACAGTACGGACATGTAGCCTAAGTGGTATCAATCTTGCCATGATAGTCTTGGAGTGAAAATGAATAACCATATTTCCTATACCTAATTTTCCCATACCAAAAGTTGTGTTAAAGTACTATTCCCTTAATACAACATTTGGTAGAACCTGTATCTCACTGACAGTTTGAACTATTTGTGTGCTTGGACCATAGACTGTACATAAAGATGGATGACGCATCTCCACTTCCTCCCACTGGAAAACAGTGGAGCAAAAATATCCTGGGTATGACCGCTGCCATCTTGCACTGGTGATGCCATTCAGAGCGAAAGTCTGTGCAGTAATGATCAGGTGGTGCAGCCACAGTATTTAGGTCCCGCCCTTAGATCCACCCACAATAGGCGATTTGGGGGGGAATAAGGGGGGGAAGCCATTCCCCTTGTTAGCAAAATTACCAAAATGTGTCCACTTTTGTTAACCTGCCTTCCCTCTCCATCCCTTGGGTTTCAGACTAGGGCTGCCCCTGACGAAAAATTTTCCTAGTCGACCAATAGTCGTCATTAGGACCATTAGTCGACTAGTCACCTGCATGTTTACGACATTAATTTAAGTATCAAATTATATATTTTGGGCGGGGCAACACAATGGTTTGAGTTGAAGGTGTGAGAAAGAATAGTATCAGTAACATTGTTAACACTAGGGATGCACATTTTAAATTTTTTTTATGACCGATAACCGACGCCCTTTAACTGATTAATAACCGTTAACCGATAAGATTTAAATGCCCTGTTGAGTGGTTACATGCTGCCACTCCGACATTCCGCCATTCCGCTATTCCGACACGCAAACGTCCCACCATTCCGACAAGGCTTTCCATGTAAGGAAATGTGCGTTACTCCGAGTGAGTCACTGACTCGGCGCTGTCCGTTGCTGAACTGCAGATTTACAATGACAGCAAATAGTTAGATTACTCATCTAAAATGTAAAAAAAGCTACAAGATTTAGATATAATTAACAGTACTGTAGGCTTCAATCGTCTCCTATTGCTTTTTAAATTATGTCGAGAGCGAGCGCGCTGGTGATTTCTTTAATTGTGTGTTCTGATTAATTTCCAAAATAAAGTTTTAGCTTCTGAAATCCGATTTCTAAACAGTTCTGATGGAGCTTAATGTTTTTCTGGATGATGCGGCTTCATACCGAACCATTTCACTGTAAACCTGGACGACCCGCGGCGTGTCTGGAGATAAAAAATAATATTCAATGTAACGCTACATTACAGAGAAATACAAAACCGTACTAATGAACCTTCATTAATATAGGCACATATTTTATCTACAAGTGCACGTCACACACTGAGCGAGCCGCCTGTTAATGACGCTGTGGGCAAAGCTGTAATGATTGTGCTAAGTGGCTAATGGACATGTAGCTACTGACATGTTTCAGATGATACGTCATGTTTGTAGTCGACCAATGAAGATGAGTTTACATATCACCTTGGGTTCATCCTTCACCTTCTCAAAATGATCCCACACTTTGGATTTCCTGCCCGACATATCCTTAACTAGCCTGTCTAATAACCACAGGTACCAGCCCTGGAAATTAAGGGCCATACACATGCCGTGTCTTTAACAACAGCGGCAGGTTGCATCGGAGGTTGCTAAGCAACCTTAACAAGCACCATGTAGCTCTGGGTAGCCCTGCGCTAAAATGATCAACTTTTCCGTATTTATCAGACTGAATATTTACAGAAGAAGGGAAAGATATGTTGGCTGTGATTGGTTTGTAACGTGTCTCCTGTCTGACTGCTGAGCGTGGCCACTTCCTGTGTCCGTCCTTTTAAATTAATTCCCACAAGGTCCAGTCATTTAGGTTTTGATTTATTTTGACAAGGCGCAACTCCTAATAGAGTTTCACTTTTGTTTGTTTTTTTCTGTTTGTTTTTCTGCGACTAAGCGACCAATGACATCTTGCCGACTAATGACCTTTCTGGTCGACTGACGTTTGGTCGACTAATAGGGGGCAGCCCAGTCTCAGACACCAGCCTATCTGGACCCAGATTTAGTGGGGTGGTTAATGAAATGAACCATGTTGACCCCCTTTTTTAAATTTTTAAAAACTTCCACCCCCTTTTAATCGCATCAAATAACTAATAAAAGCAAACTTATTAGAAGAATGAACTCTGAAACCTACATCAGTGTGATAAGAACTACCTCAGATGACAGAAACTTTTAATTTTTTAGTTTGGCCCATGTCCCATCAAACGTTAAGAAGGGGTTTATGACCTGTACTGCAGCCCGTCACTAGGGGGCGATCAAAATGTTTTGGCTTCACTTCGTAGGAGCTGTAATGTTGTCGATGATTTTGACCCTTAAGAGCTGCAACTTCCGTTTTTTTTTATTTTTTTATTTAACCTCTTTTCAATCAATAGATTAACCAGTTTGTCCATGAAATGTTAGAAAATAGTAAAAAATACTTTATTACAATTTCCCAAGACCCAGGATGACCTCTTCACGTTGCTTGTTTTGTCTGACCAGTAATCCAAAACGTAAGTGTATTCAATTGATTATTATAAAATGAGAGCAAAGCATCAAATCCTCTTATCTAAGAAGCTAGAACCAGCCAATGCTTATCATTTTTGCTTGCTAAATGAGATAATGACTTGCAATTAATGACGATTACTCAATTATCAGAAAAGCTGTCGAATGGATAATCGATTAATTAACTAATGGTTTCAGTTGCAGTTGTACTTGTGCTTGGCTCTGTACCCAAACCTCAGACATAAACATTTTATGTTTTCAACACCCAGACAAAACACGCATGACAGAAGTGGTTAGCTTTGTTTTTGCCCATAAGCCTCAGAGACAGCAGAGGCCTGTACAGCCTGCAGGTATGACACACCACAGCTTCACCTGATGTGACACGCTTACAGTAAAAGTGACGTCCTACGTATCCCCGTCGTTCAGTTGCAGTAAACTCATGAAAATATTGTAAAACAAACCAAAATGTTCAGAATGCTACACAGTATTTGTTTTGGGTTAAAATAAGGAGAAGCTGAAATCACACGACAGAGTGTCAGCGAGCTGATGTGATTGTGCCCAAACTGAGATAAACCCAGACCAGGACATTTCAGGCTGAACATAGGGACCTAATTTCTCTGTCAGTGAAGCATGGGCAACAGGGCACAGACTGAGGGATCTCCAAGCCGTGTGAAAAATGCCACTGATCATCATGCTCAAGCATTTTTTCTTTCTGTCATGGTTGTCGCCGGCGAGCAAGGCAGAGCCCAGAAGTCTCCATCATCAGCCTCAGACCCCGGGGACAGGAGAAATCACATTATATCTGCTGTCACACAAAGTCACTGTCAAGGTGTGGTGGAGAGAGCACACAGCAGCTCTGGTGTGATGCTGGAGACCCAGAAATACCTCAGACGCCTCATCTCAGCCCCCGGCTAGAACCAAGCTGCAATTCTAACAAGTGAGACACATTTCACAGTGATTTAAGGTAGAGAAACACCTCTCTCATCTCGTTTGTACCTACAAAACCCCTGTGTCTTAAAATTCTGTGTGCCGAGGTGATGGTGGAGTGTAAAGAGTTCAACAGAAGGGATATGCAATTTAGTTAACCTTGTGTTCACTTCAGGCACTTCATCACAATTTGATAAAGAGGGTTTCATTTTAACACTGGCTCGCCCCCTCCAGGTTTTCTAATAAGAGGAACTGCCTATCAAACCTGGGCTGTGGATGATGAAACTGCAGTGCAATAGTGAACGGAGAGGTGTAGAGCAGAGCTATGTGTATCAGTGTGCTTGTTCAGCACACACAAGCACGCAGTCTGTCTCGCTCGCACACACACATTCTGCTCTGCTGACCATGTTGTGTTGATGGACTTCCAGAGGGACAGTGTCTCAGGAGGTAAGGCCGCTGCCCAATGCGAGACCAAAAAAAAAAAAAAAAAAAAAAACTGGGATTGTGCTGCCATGCTGGAGATGGAATTAAACACGCGCGCACACATAGTAACGCACAAAGCTCTGGAGGAATGTGGTGTCACTTCACTCATTCAGCCATGTCTGTGAATCAATTTATCACTTTTTTTATCAGTCACTTCAAGCTGCCGTATGTGTAATCTCTGTTCAGTTGGTGTGGATTCGAATAATGCTCGCTTTTTCTCTCCTGCATCGGGTGCAGCCGGAGAGAAAAACAAGAGGGAAAAGAGAGAAAAATAGAAGAGAGGAGGAGAATGGAGAAAAACGAGCACTCTTGTTGGTCGACTGTGGTGCAGTTACTTTTTCTCCCAACTGCAAACTAAAGAATATCCAGTAGTTAGGATGAGTTTGTCATTGTTTAAGGCCCTTTAGGGATTGTATCTCATAAACCTTTCATAGAGTGTTTCCAGCGAATGTGAGGCATTTTTTAATTCCAAAGTCTTTGATTCTCTGGAGGAAACCAAGACACTGGAACTTGCCACGGCGTGCTTATACTGTATCTGTGCCCGCCATCTGAATTCCCAGGGAACTTAAAAGCACACGCTTTGTTATTCATGATCACTGTAACTTTCCATGGGTTGTTTGCCTTTCTCATCCAATTTATGTGTTCAAGTCGTTAGTCATTCAGCACGGCGCGCTGGTTACAGATGTTAATGACAGATCGGTTTAGATTGTTATTCAGTACATTAACATCCAACAGTGACTGGCGGCTCGACACGCCCTGGACCTCTGGCTCTCTCTAGCTCCCCGCAGCAGCGCCAGCCCACCCCTCCAGCCCACCTTGCACTCCCTCACCGCCAGAGTGGAATCAGCAAAAACAGACCCCCAATCCCTCAGAGAGGCCAACTCTATTTCATGTCAAGAATAGCAAATGGGCTGTCTATGGTAAAAAGTTTGGTTTGCACTTTTTAAAGAACTAGGCTACAAACATGTACCAACAAGGAGCATTTTATACTGCTCACCACAGCCGGTGATAAGATGAATACAATCTGCGTACGGCTTTTGTTCAGCACGTTATAAAGCACAGAGGCTTGTTTTCTATGTCTAATAGGAAATATATACCCATTAACTAGGAAAAAACAATTTGTGCTTCCATGCATTTGTTCTGCTTCAGTTCCTGGAAATGCATTTACATGCTGAAATATTATTAGAACCAGGACATACATACAGTAATTGTAAGGTGATAGATTATCACCCAGGATAAAGAAGATGTAGCTTATTCTCTGTGTGTGTTAAAATGAGCTTGCATTGCATTATCCATCTAAGTTAAGTTAATTTCATCAGGGGCCACCATGCTTTAACATACTCCTTAGTCACACTCGTAAACATGTATGTGGCAGCCACTTGCACATTTACCATAGGATGCTATTTGTAAAATTGAGCCCAGACAAGTGAGCTGTGTATATAATAGTGGATGACGCTGTGGAGACATTTTTGCTCTGCATGTGATGCTTTTCTCATCTTTGAGTAAATGGATGAGGTTGATTAGCTGCTGCTCATTATGACCTGGATGGTGGAGTGAGTTGAGCCTGGCAGATCTGGCCTCATTTCCCTTCATGTTGCTGCAAATTAAATGGATCCCATGTAGCACTGAAAGCTCAAAGCTTGGCCTTGGTCTTCATCTGATGAAATGGTACATCTGTTATGGGAAATAGGATGTGTGTGGTATGTGTGTGTGTGTGTGTGTGTCTGTCTGTGTGTGTGTGTGTGTGTTGGAGGGAGGATGCGATGGACTGAGAGGGAGACAGAAAGAGAGGGAAAGGGGGAAGGAGTAGGCAAATAGATCAATACACCCCACTTCACCATGGACCTACTGACAGAATAAGTGAGAGAGAAGGTGAGAAATGATAAGATCATAGCACTGTAAATTCTTCTTCTTCTCTGCCAGGTGCACCGTGTTTCTCCACATGGTGAGGAGACCCAGAAAGGCTGTAGATCATGGGATCAGTTCTGAGGATAGGACATAAATATGGTGATCCATTTCTTCACATTCGAGAGAAAACAGGGTGTCTTAGCTCCAGCACAAGGGGATAGATGCATAAAACTCAGTATTGGACAAAACAGGACCACGACAAGTTGCCTGGTTCTGTTTTATAAGTCTCAATCATTGTGGAACTACGTGTACATGCATGAGCGTCATTTCCACTCCCAGAGTTAGCCATCAATAGATTTAGAAACTCACTTAAACAACTGTTTGTGTATTAATAGTTGTGTTCGCTCCACCAGAGCCGTCAAAGAAAGTGCAGTTTTAGAGATTTTGTCAATTAGTGAGGTTCTCCAACAGAGCAGCTGTCTTTTGTGGCTATTTGTGGCATGTATACCGCTACCTGACCCTTCGCTAAGTCCTGCCCTCAGACACAGACTGGCCAATCATAACGTAGCATTGGGCCGGCTCAGACCAGGGTCCGACAACAACACAGCTGTGCTCCATTGACTCTAATGCAATCGTTTCAGATTTCCTTCATTTTCAAGCTGGTTTTGTGGATTTGGAGCTAAATGTTGTGCCTGGGGCACGCCGTGTTTTAATGATACTCGTTACCTGGAGAGGTTGGAAAAAGATATACGTTTCTTCCCTGTTCCAAAACCAAAATCAAACCCTGAAAAGTGTAGGGTTAGCTAGCTAGCTACTGAAGATATAGCCTACTGAATGTATACACATGCTTTGTAATGATTATAACAGTGGAACAAAGACCGACCCTGCTATACAGGAACCAGTGAAGGGAAGCAGGGGAACCTTGCTGATATTCAACCAGCTGTGTGTCCTCGCATTGTGCATAGATGAACGTTGTTTGAGATCCCTGCCCGTCAGGCAATGGAGGTCCAGGTGCTGGCAGCAGCATAGGGGCGAAGCCAAACACTGTTCATCTGCACACACTGTGATGCCACACAGCTGGTTCAATGTCAGCAAAGTTTTCCTTTATATTCATTGTCTTCTGTGTCGATCAGCAGTGATGTGGTGTTTCACTTTTACACTGTGATCTGTAGCCTATAGTTAGGCTTTAGCTTCTAACTATCTTTGTCTTTTTAACCTGTTGTTGCTGCCGAGTCAGTTTGACATCCTGGATATATCCTTCAAACACAGACTGTAGACCCCTCTGTCTGCTTCTCTCTGGAATCACTATTTATTTTTCCAAAAATATGATAATATATCTTCACAGAGTGCAGTTAGTTACAGTGTGGGCTCCATGCTTACTGCGACAGCTTGTCAGACCATCACGAAGGGATGTTGCTTAGCGAAAGGTCAATTCATCCAGCACAGTCTCACAGAAATATGTGACACAACCTCTCAACAGTGCATTATGTGGCTGGAATGAAATGTGTTAAAAAAAACATGCTGACAACATAAAAACAAGTCTATTACAAACAGTCGCAGTTTTGTTATGAAACTATCGCAATTTGGTTAGGTTTAGCGAAAGAAAACCACTTGGTAAAGCTTAGAGGACAAAAAAAAACTAGGGTTAGTTTAAGGAAGATAATAGTTTGGGTTAAAATAATGTACAGGATGTAAGCAACGTAGTTGGTGTAGTTATGTAAAGTCTGTAAAGTCATATAACTGTTGACTTTTGGTTTCACAAAGGACATGAACAGCGGCCTCCTGGTTAAAAGTCCATGTTTGTTTGACCAATCCACCACCTCTCCACCAACCTTACATGGACTTTCTCGTTCTTTATACATAACTGGTGTGTCCACTACAACAAAAGATTGTCATTGACATTGCATTGGCGTTGTGTTTGTTGTGCCAGCATGGAATTTTAACACAATTCATGCCCACCACTACCTGATGTGTTGTTAAGCCTTTGTGTCCATTTCACATATTTCTAAGAGACAGGGCTGATTCATCATGTTTCTGTGAGCTATCAGGGTAAAATCACAGTTATCGTTATTTTTAAACGTCAGAACGGGGACTGATTTATTCATAGTGCTCATGTTGAAACTGACTTTACAAAGTCCTTCACAAATTAGGATCAAATTACACGATCATTAATGGAGCTCAAATGTAAATAAAATAATGAAATCCATCATTTATAAGTTATGTAAGATTAATTTTATTAGTGTGCCTTTGACTGACATTTTACAGAACGCTGTAGCCTGCAAAAATAATAATGCAATCAGTGAAACTGGCAAACACCTAAAAACAATGCTACTCCTCACTCAACAGTCTCCTCAGCTGTCTCAGCCACAACTGTGCATACGCTTGGTCTGAAGTATGCATGCGCACATTCTCACCACACATTCTTCCTTTATAAATACCAGGTCATGTGTGGGAAAAGGCGCACTCATGGTTTTTGTGCGTACGCATCGTTCATGCATCTGGTCCAAGGAGCCGAGCACCTCTGGGTTCCACAGGGGCAGATGATGTATGAAGTAGCGGCTCTGTTTATGGGTGAACAGTAACAGAAGAGAGGAACAAAGAGAGAGAAGTGGAAAGGGCAGGTGGAGCAAAGGAGGGGAAGGAAGTGAAGCAGTGGTCCTATGGCGCTGCGTGAACAAAGTGAGGTGTTTATTTTCAGCCACTACACAGTGGTCACACCAGCCCATATGGGGCATTTTTCACACTGCATGTACAGCGCTGTCTATGCGCTTACCTCCAGGTGACGCAGAGCCTATTTTAGACGCGTAGTTTGGTGACGAGGTTCTCCTGTTGCACCCTGTTTGTGCTGAATAGGCTTTTCCGAGGCGCTGATTCTTTATCTCACGTGTTGTGAAAGGAGCTGCTCTCAATAGAGGTGAGCCTGTGTAGCACGCTTACATGAAAAGACAATGACAGACATTTATCAAGAGGGGGTATTGAGTTTCACAGGGGAAGTGCTGATGTGGGATCACTGACAATGTCCTTTTCACATCCTCATTCATAATAAAGAAGGCAAACGTTTTCTATCTCAGCACTCTCACTTTTGGTGAAGATCCACTGATAAAGGCCACCATGTGTTTCACTGTTTTTATTCCCATATGAAATCATCCTTTTGTCATATTTTAGCATGCATTTATCTGTTTGTTGACATAGAGTAAAGCAGTTCAAGTATAGTATTGACTCCAGTGTCCACTTTGGCACCTGATTTTGATTGTTAGTTTTAGTGTTATGACAAATACATATTTTAGTTTTAGACAAAATTTCGTATGATTATTGTAAGTTTCAGTCTAGTTTTAGTAAATTTAGCCCTGTATTTATCAGTGAAATTTTAGTTGTAATGTATTTTTGCATAATCCTCTGAAATATGTTCACCTCAAAACAGGTGAGCGATGCTTGGAACTGCAGGACATTCTAACGTGCTTACTGTGGCTGTTTTCACCGCGATTTCCCCGAAAAATACACCAATAAAACCAAAAGAATAATAGCCATTATCATGTCATTGTCATGTGAATAGTGGGGAGAGGAGAGGAGGTGGACACTTGGCGCCCCATCACTGCTGTAAATGATTAATATATACTCCTTTGTGTTTTATCTAAGTCACGTTATTTTGAAAATCTCATGTTGGAATTCCTGCTGAGCTCCTCTGAGCAGCTGTCATTGAAGAGGCCCCGACTTCAATTTTAACAAATCACGTGCAAAGAATTGTGGGTACTTTATACCCACTGAGGATACACGCATGCATCCTTGAAAAAACAGAACTCGGCCCTTGTAGAATTTATAGGATCCTTGACATTGGAAGAGTCTTTAGGCAGCATAGCATCATTGAAATTCAGCCATTTAAGGATCCTTCCTTCACTTTGAAAAACGCCCACTGTGTTTAGGCGTAACTTGTAAACCTTCCCTACAATTCAAATGCACAGGAAGATGCTGACAGTGGAAGCAGCCGATTAGTCATGAAAGTTAAACCTTCCTCAAGTATTTCTCCATTTCCACACAGTTTTTGAATGTTGAGATTGTGGTGTAAGTCACTCTGTATCCTGTGTGCATTTCCCAGCCACTGTCTTTAGGCTACTGACCAGCATGCTAATAAAAGCACACATAGGGAAACGACCTACATATTTATACTTTTTATACTGTATATTCTCACTGTATATTCTCTCGCTTTCTCTCTCTGTCTCTCTGTGTCAAACACACACACAGAGTGCAAAGCCAAAATTAGCAAGCCAATAATGATCGGGCACTGGGAAGTACAGGGCGAGGAGAGATCTGGATTGGACTCCATTAGCACTGAACCGAAAGAACACCCAGCATGACTCTTACCTGCTTGCTTCGAGACCCCCCAAATAGGCCCACATCTCCAATTCCCTGATAAACATGCACACACACACTCGTACAGGCAAACACACACACACATACAGTAACCCTCAACTCTGACCCGACTAAGCTAACAGGATGTGTTGTGCATCTATAAACATGAATTCCATCTACAGAGAATAAACAGATACACATGGAAATGCATGCACAACACGGGGTGCAGCTTTGCATGTTATGTTCAAATGCTATCCTCTCAATCATGGCATTCAGGCCACGGATGAAGTGTTTTTACCCAAATGGAGGGGAAATGAAAATGGATTTGTTTTGAAACTAGAGAGTCGTACTTCCTTTGGTAAAATGTGGTGCATTAATGAAAGTCAGGGCAGCATCGCTCTGTACAACTTACTGCCATTGTCATTACAGAGTGAGTGAGAAGGAGGAAGACGGAGAGACGGAGAGTGTGAGTGAAAGAAGACGAGACATTTATGTGTGGTGTGTTATGCACAACTGAAAGAACCAAATCAAGCAGCAAACCAAATGAGTGGTAGCGGTCTTCTGGGAGAGCCAGTCATTTGCATGGCATTTAGTGGAAAGGCAACATGACAGCTAGCTCCTCCAAAACATGCTGTCAGACTACCGAACCTGCATAAAACCTGCTTATTAACAGCATTCAAACTTTTGTTGTGGAATTTATAATACAGTTTTATCACTGGTACAGAGCGCTCTCTGCTTTTCTGAACTCATTACAAAGTGTGGCACTGAATGACTTGAAATGTGAAATGCATCCATCAGAAAACAGGATGCTTTGTGCCATAATTAGATTAGAAGCCTGGATTAATTGTTTGTTTTTTTGTTTTGGCTATGTGGGGGCAGCACAACAAGCTGTACAACACAACACTGACATATTATTACCCGTAAGGTTGACATAAATAGCGTGATCTCATCCCTACTCCTCATAATTTGCTGTTTGGGCAGATGCCTGTAGTGCTACTAAAATGATGCTGAGGGCTGCCTTTGCATTGTATCTTGATGCAAAAGGGGTTGACTGTAAGAAGGGGTCGGCGGTTAGATTTAGGCAGCAAAAGTACTTGGTAATGGTTAGGAAAAGATTGCGGATGTTGTTAAACACCCAGCTTCAAGTGGCACTAGAGCGGCTGGAAAGGCAGCAATGTGTTTCTAAAATACACCTGGCTTTAAGTGGCATAAAGAGCCTAACAGATGTTTGTTGGTCTCAAACACTGGTCTCCTGGGTTCTCCTGGAATCAACCACCTAAGGCCCCGATCACACAGAAAGCACTAACCTTCCCGTGTAATTAATCTACTGTTTTTCTTGTTTTTATTTCACAGAAGCTAGTTCTTGAAATGGACAGACAGAGGATACTTGATGTAGCTCTGGTTGAGGGTGAGAGGCTATCAGCAAATAGTTTGTTGGGCGCAAGGAAAGGGAGATCTGTGTGGGTACATGAGAACCTAAAAAAGAGGGTGGGTCATGGGGAGTACCACCAGTTGGTCCAGGAGCTTCTCCTCAATGATGGCTGTTTCCAGGCATATTTTAGGATGACGTGGGGGGGCAGTTTGACAACCTGCTGTCTATTGTCGGGCCATATAGCTCTGAGTATCCAGCAACCGCTACCACCAGTTTCTCCTCCATTGCTTGCCAACTGTAAACTTGTTGTCGTGACCACCACAGAACGCCCACCTCTCAAATTAGTCGATTGGACAATGGGAAAATGATGAAAAAGAGATGATGTAGGGTGCTTTTCTGCTCAGAGTTGAAGTTTTTTCAGCTCGAGGAGTTCAGAGTGCTACGGCAAAAATGGCAGGTGCCTCGAGCGCAGAAACACGAGGCACATCGCAATGCAAACACCGCAAGCAAAAAGCTTCATTCTCATTAAAAGCAATTACAAAAAGGCGCCTCCAGCTGCTAAAATGCTTTGTTTGTGATCAGGGCCTAACCCTCGCACCCACCTTGATTGAACTTTCCTGCTCTGTAAACTACGTCCGTTGCTCTGAGTGTCTGAATGACACCAGTGAGTTCACATTGGAGTTGGTGGAAAGCCCAGTGTGTCTCACACAGACGCCCTGGGAGTGAGACTAGGCTGACATGGCACACACGGAACACCATTTGCATTTGTTTGAAGTTGTGTTTCTGGCCCTGTCCTCTAAGTTCAATATTCATTCTTCTTTTAGTTCCATTTCGGGCTATTTTCATCAGCTAGTCATTAACTTTGTCTGTTGTTTGATGCTGGTCAGGGAGCACATTCTGTTTATTAAAGCTTTTTGTGCTAAAGAACAGCTGCCTGCTGTGTGTGGAAATGAGTCTGAACCTGAGATGAGTGAGACTGAATCAAACCATAAAGTTGCAGGCCATAAAAGCTGAAAGATGTTAAAAAACACTCCATAGAGCTGAGGGTACTGCAGAGCTGGGTGATAACTCTCAGTAGGTTTGTCACTAGAAGCAACTCCTTTCACATCACACGTTGTCTTTTATTCCATTGTTAATATAACAACTTTGATTAGTGCAGCTTTAAAAACACTGTGTTTATCTAATGCAGAGCAATATAAAACTCAATAGTTGAACAGTGGCACTGCAGAACACATACTGTGTGTCGTAATAGTGGCCATTTTTGCTCATAGCATTAAAATGTATTTTAATTGATTGTGCGTTTATCAGGCATTAGCTTTGTTTTGAAATAAACTTTATAAATTGTATCAGTATGGTTATGTGCAACCACCAACGTGGCCATTGTGATACTGCTATATTTAAAACTAGAATTTTAATCATAGCTCTGTGAGACCTGTGAAACTGTAGTCCTATTAAATAATGAATAATTCACCATACAGTACATGTATTCACACGTAACCATTGCACCCATGTTAATGACTGATATTGTCACTCCTGGAGCCTCCCAGTCCAATTCCCATTGCTTCCTATATGTCTCATCAGGCTGTTAGCAGTGATAAAGACAGAGCATCACTCAGCCCCCTCATCTCGAGTTCATCATCTTCTAATGCTTTGAATAAATCCAAAGTCATGAGGAGCATGGGACTCCATTTTGTAAGTTATTCAATTAACTAATGAGAAACGTTGTCTCGTTAATAACTGATCGAGGATCGTCATTAAAGCATAATCTAACAGCGACGTTACTCCCTCTCCACTCGTTCCCCTCAAACTGATCATTATACACCAAGTGGCACAGTCATTGTGGTATAGTGGCTTCCGAAGTGTTTCATCAAGAATTTTCATCAGAAGGCGAGATCAAATTGGAGGATTGTGATTGATGTCATGGAGCAGAGAACAATCAAGGCTCCCCGATTTGTTACAAACCTCAGTAAAGCACTTTTAAAGTGTGCTTAATGATGTATACCCCTTTTGTTTTGCATATTTATTTGATATTCATGAAGTGTCCAAGCACACTGACTTGACATACGTCTCCATGGTGATAAATTATTGAGAGGTCTTTTTCAGTGAGGCAGTTGAAAAGCAACTCCATTAATAATGAAGAAGTCTGTGTACTCTTATAATTGTGTTATTTTCCCTGGAAAGTTGTGTGCACCAGCTTTCAATCTCGCTTTTGTTGGGTGGCTT